>ML681971.1:13447070-13917060 GCA_007922195.1 Podocnemis expansa
TTTTTTTGGCAGGGGGTTGGACTAGATGACCTTGTGGGGTCCCTTCCAACCCTATGATTCTATGATTCTATAGCGAGTCGGTTTTTGAAAGGGCTGATGAGGAAATTTCCCCAGTCAATTCAGCCTGTCCCTCAATGGAACTTGAACTTAGTATTAGCGGCATTAACAAAACCACCATTTGAGCCATTAGCTACTTGCTCAGATTTGTACCTCTCTTGGAAAGTGGCCTTCTTAGTGGCAATCACCTCTGCCAGAAGGATGTCGAAGCTTAAAGCACTCACTGCAGAACCTCCTTACACAGTCTTTTTCAAAGATAAAGTGCGTCTACGTCCACACCTTGCCTTTCTGCCAAAGGTGGTTTCTGCCTTTCATTCAAATGCTGATATCTTCTTACCAGTCTTCTACCTGAAACCTCATTGCTCAGCCAGGGAACGGGTGCTACGCTCCCTTGATGTGAGAAGGGCTTTTGCCTTTTTATGTCAAATGAACTAGACCCTTCTGGAAATCAACACAGCTATTCATCTCAGTGGCGAACAGGATGAAGAGTGCTCCCGTCTCCTTGCAGACGATTTCCAAGTGGGTCACTTCATGTATCAGGACTTCTACGAGCTAGCTGACAAGCCTGCTCCCCTGATTGCAGCGCACTTGACGAGGGTGCAGGCGACTTCGATAGCATTTATGGCCCAGGTCCCTATCCTGGACATATGTTGGGCAGCAGCATGGTCGTCAGTTCATACCTTCGTGATGCATTATGCCATCACCCAGTCGGTGAATGAAGATACAGTGGTTGGAGTAGCAGTCCTGAAGTCAGGAACTAAATAACTCCAACCCCACCTCCAGTAAGTGCTTGGGAGTCACCTAATTGGAGTGAATGTGAGCAACACATCTCTGAGAATGACGGTTACGAGAAAAGGTGAGTAACTGTCTTTTCATCCCCACTAGTAACAGGGAGGCCTCAGAAAGTGGGGGGACTGTGAACATGGATCAGATTTTAGCCACAGCTAAAATAGTTACTGTTAAATCAGCCAGCAGCAACATGACACAGCAGTGAGCCAGGAATTCTTGAAGAATCCCATATCCAATAGAAACTGAAGTTAAAATTTGTCCATAAATTTTAAAATCAACACCATGAATTTTGACTAAGGCACCACAGGAAACTGAGGGACCACAAATGGGCAGAGCCTTATTTTACATGCATTGAGAAAGGCAGCACCTCCAGTAATTGAATTCTTTTTAACACCAGGCTGGGACATTGTAGCAGAATTAAATTAGGTGGAGGATGTTGGTTCACTGCATCTCCAGCAAAACTTCCTGCAGCACCTAAGATTTTCAAAGCCACCTAGAGGAATCAGACTTCACAACCCCCATTAATTTCTAAGTTCCAAAGGGGTAGCCGGCATGTAGCTGGCTCTGAACATTTCAATCTATAGATATTCCTTTGAGAGCTCCCATTTGAGTGCTAATCAATCCTAGTGCAGTTTGTTAGGTGACCTGATTGAATCACAGCTGCAGGTGGCATAATTGCAGGCCTTCCGCTTTTGTAGAAATCCAGTTTAAGACTGTTTTATTTCCCTAGCCAGCTTAAAACAATTGTTGATGAGACATCTAAACTTGACCAAATGAAAGAGGGAATGAGGAGATGTTGGAACACACTCTCTGGCTTTGCTTGTTACAGGCTTTTAGAGTCAGAGTTTAGGAGCTGCGTGGCATTTATGTCTCAAGCATCTTTTGCTGTCTTTCTGAGTAATTCCAAGCTCTGCTTCCACTGTTTTATTAAGGAAATGGTCTTAGTGCTTATGTTGTAGCTCCCAGAAATGTGTTAGTCTGCTCTTGAATACAACCTCTGCCTCACAGATGAGAGGACTGGTGGAAGCAAGGCTGGATGACAGCGGAAATGGAAAATACAAGTCCAGTGCAGAAACTGATTGGCATATGGCTAATACTTTAACTGCAAGGTTGACAGCAGGGTTTGGGGTTTGTTGTTTGTCTTATGAGGTGTTCCACTTCTTCAAATCTGCTTCTCTGTAGTATGTTTCCAAACACCTGTATACAGGATTTGTAACAGGTACCATGGTCACATGCTGGTTCACTAAAAGAAGCAAGGAGTCTTGTGGTACTTAAAGACTAACAGATTTATTTATCGCATGAGCTTTTGTGGGAGAAAAATCCCACTTTGTCAGACGTTTTGAAGATGGGGGAACTTAGAAAATGGGATGCAAATAAGTGCAAGGGAGTATAAAACATGGAATTAGGTCATATATTAACAGCAATTCAGAGCAGTTGTTAAGATTCAAATGCTGGGAAACGGCCCATAGAGGAGGGTGAAGTCAAATTACTTGTTGTAATGGGAAAAGAAGCCATAGTCACATTTTAATCCTGCTTTCGCGCAATCTAATCTGCATATCAATTCTAATTCAGTTGTTTCTCTTTTGAAGTCTTGACGACATTTTCATGAGTGAAATTCTCTGCACTGCATTGTATATTAAGAGGAACTGCATTGTATCTGTGCGTGTGTTCCTGTGAAAAGCAGCATATTGTGGGCATTATTGAATAGGTACCCCATCATCTGGGCAGTGCCACCCCAGAGAAACTCATTACATTGTAGACAGCACGGCTTCTTAAGTTCATAGCCTGCAATACAAGATGTCTGTCAGTTGTGAACTTAATCTTATACCACTGGGTGTTGCATTGACTCTCTGAAGACTCTTTCAGCATAAAAGTGATTTCCAAGCTAATGCTCTTGTATTGCAGGAGGTTTAAAATAGAATTAGCCAGATGTGTTTCCTGGGTTCATGGGCACAGGAGTGTCATTCTAGGTGACAGGTGGTGGTAGTAAGAACTTGAAGGTTTACAAGAATGGATTCTCTCTCACTCTTCATCTGATTTTCACTGTTTTCCAGACCAGAGCTTCTTGCTGAAGGAGTGAAGGAGACTACCTGTGACAGTACAGGAGCTACAGGTAGGATTCTGAAACTTACAGATCACAAGAGCATCAATAATGAAGTGTGGGAAGAGTGGTAACCGTTTCCAGGGCAATGTATTCCTTCCCCTACTTCTGTAGGCTTTTAGGCCTGATTTCTTAGAGTGCTATGAACACATTCTGTGCACTGGGAGCCATGGAGGCCCAGCAGCTCTGGAAATTAGAACTTTGTTTGTTGTTGCTTCAGTTACACAGGGAGTCCTAATGCTCTCTGCCGTGTCCCTTGTGTTTGCAGCCAGTGAGAGGGACTCCAGTGATTCCCTTGCTGATGAAGCTGTGAAGAGACAGGGCTTTCAAGGTATGAGTGGACAGCACCCAGAAACCTGGTAGATCTCTCATGAGTCTGAAATGCATATGACGGCTTTTTGGCTCCAGTCTTCTATAAAACCACATCGGGTTAGAGTATATTTGGCTGTGGTAGTCTATTGAGCTCTCATTGAATCAGTAAACAGGAGGCCTGTTACAGTGGTTGGGAGAGAGGAAATGAGAGGGCAATACTTTTTCTTTCATTCACTGTTGTTGATACATGTTTATACAGTAGCATTTACAGCACAGGAGTTGATACCTGTCTCTCTAGGTACAAGCATGCCCCCATCAGCACAGTATAGAGGCATGCCACAGTTATTGATGGATGTCTTCACTGCATCCCTTTGAGGAAGGAAAGTGTTATCAGCCCTGTTTCCCAGATGGGGAGAGCGAGGTCCAGACATAGTGACTTGCCCAAGATCTCTCTCACAGTCTACCTGAGGCACGGAACTGAACCTCAGTATCTTGAGCTGCTGACTGCAGTAACCAGGTCTTGGATGACATCTGCACTTATTTTGCCAAGCTGTCGTTTTAGAGCAGCAGTTCAGAATGCTCTCTGCCTCTTGCAGAGCATGGTTTTAAGGTGATATTAGTTTTGATGATTTTTTTTAATGCCAGTAATTACTTCAACTGAATTGCAGATTTAATGCATAACTTATTCAGCATTCTTAGAAAACAGGAGATAAAAAAATATTTCTGTTTAAACTATTTTGGCTTTTAAGAGCTGTGAATAGTGGAGAGACTGGGTAATTGCAAGATAAGGGCCATCCTATAATTAAACGGTATCACTTAAAAGTCAGAGTGCCTTTTCCTGTAGCAGCCAAAGTTCATAATTGTTTCTTTACTTTACAGAAAATTATGATGCCAGGCTCTCCAGGATAGATATTGCTAACACACTAAGGGAGCAAGTCCAAGATCTGTTCAATAAGAAATATGGTGAGAGATCAGAGTATTTTTTCTTTTTCCCCTGAAACTTTCCCGTTTGTCTTCCCCTTTCCTGTCTCCCTGTTCATCTGTGTTTGTAACTTTTCCCTCAGTGGTTTCATACATTCCCCCCCTTTTTCATTTAGAGTAGCTGTTATTCTGAGGTTCACATGTGGGACATGGCACTTAAACAAAATAATATTTCTGCTCTCTGAGGAGGAAAATAACTGACTTTTGTTGAAGACTTTAGTAGTGTAGGTGGCTCCCACCCAGCTGCAAAAATTCTTGTGCTAGGGAGAACACATTGTTAGTAAATATTGATTGCCATTCTTAGACAGACTCCCACCCACCACACCCGACCCTTGAAAAATAAAGTTGGCAACTTCATTACCAGAGCTTGCATCTAAACTCCTGGTGCTAGGAGTGAGGGGAAAGAGTATATAGGAGAAGTGTAAGACTGGAATGAAAATAAATAAAATGAACCTGCCACTCAGCAGGACATTTGAGACATTTGCCTTCTGTTTACCTGTTTGTTTCTAAAGGGAAGGTTATTGGGAATATCTCTATGACAATTACATGACCCCTGTTACTGGACTATCTGAGCAACACCCTGTACTATCTATAGAAGGGGACCTGAGCCAAAGGTGATTAAGTGATCGTCATACAGGATGTCTGTGGTGGAGAAGGGCCATGAATCAGATCTCTTAAGTGGTAGAGTGCGCTAACCATTGGATCGTTGTCCTTCTCTAAGATAAACGCATAGGCCAATGAGCATAGGGCCTGTATACAAAGCAGGTGTTTTTCTCCCATCCAACACATGATGGTTTTTTCTTGGGAAGAAACTGCTGGCCTGATTCCTGCAGGTGGACATTGGGCAAGGAAAATGGAATCAAAATTGGTCCAGATGGTGTCCAACAGTGAATAGCACTTACCTTTCTATCCTTCTCTAGTATTGCATGATAACTGTCTTAGAATGCCTTTTTTTTTTTCTTCCTTCTAATGTAGTTTTAGCTCCCTAATTGTTTTCTTCTTTGTTTTATCAGCTCTTCACTGTGTGGCGGCTCTGTGTGTTCTCTAGTGGTCTGGGGACCATTCCATTCTGATCATCCCCATAGTGGTGGTCTGAAAATGTTGGTCCTTGATCTAATGATTGACATGGTCTATTAAGTAGCTCATGTATTTGGTTTTGTCCTCCTTGATACATCGGGGGGGGGAGGGCAGGCAGGTCTCAGCATGTGGAGTTACCAGCAGAGTCTGGACCTGATATTTGGGATTCAAGCATGATTTTAGCTATCAGATGCATTCTTAGTTTGTTTTTCTTGCAGGTGAGGCCTTGGGAATCAAATACCCAGTGCAAGTGCCATACAAGCGGATTAAAAGCAACCCAGGGTCAGTGACTATAGAGGGACTCCCCCCTGGAATTCCATTCAGGAAACCATGCACTTTTGGCTCTCAGAACCTGGAGAGAATCCTAGCTGTGGCTGACAAAATCAAGTTCACAGTAACAAGGTATGTTTCCCCACAGACTGTCATGCAGCCTGAGTTTAAAAAAAAAAAAAAAGATAGCCCCATGATGTGATCCAGGGGCCAGTGACCACAGTGTGTGCCTGTTGTGAACTTGAGTCTCTGAGGCTAAAGCCATCATAAGCAGCAAGGAGTCCATCATGAGCTGCTTGTCCCCCTCAGAGGAAAGGCTATAAATACTCCCTAATGACACAGGCTTCCATCCTGTTGAGATACCACAATTAAACTGGCCATTAGTGTGATGGAAAGAAGTCAGTTATAAGATAAAGGTTTCCCTCTTCCTTTCCTTTTCTTCCTTTCTGTTCACTTGCTGCCTTCCAGAGAGAACCAGCTCATATTTTAAATGAGTAACTTGGTGTAAATATCACAGGAATGGAAAGTCACCCTTTGTCTCTTGTCACTTCAGGGTGCCAAGTCCTTAATGAGAAAACATGGAGGAGTGCTCCCCTGTTAAATGTTGTAGCTGGGTGAGGGGGACTACAAAAATCTCAGTTGGGTCAGTTAGGTTCTGTGTTGCTCCAGCTGGGTGGGCTTCAGAAAAGCAGCCAGCCAGAACTGGCTGGAGTTAGCAGCAAGGGATGGGGTGGGGGTGAGGGGTGTAACTGAACTTTACTCCTGTTTTTTTTTTTTTAAACCCTCTCAGATGACTTGGAATGGTTGGAAATTGTGCAGTAAGGGCCTGATTTGTAGCTGGTTGAAAGCGTTGGGAAGATCTGACATCAAAGGAGAGGTTTCCCTTGACTTCAGTAGCAGAGACATAGCCCCTCTTAATGCCTGTAAGTGGAGGCAGTGTGACTCAATGACTAGAATTTTGGAGACCTTGGTTCAGCTCTCTGCTCTGTCACTGGTTCTCTGGGTATCCTTGGACAAATTATTTCAACTGCCTGTGTTTGTTTTCCCATCTGCAAAGTGGAGAGAATGATGCTGACATCCCTTAAAGCCGTTGGAGAACTATGGATGAAAAAATACTATATGAGAAGTGCCTAGAAGTCCAACTGAGATCAGGGTCCCATTATACTAGTGAGAGATGGTCCTTACCCTAAAGAGTTTAATGTATAATGGAAAAAGGGAGGGAGTAGAAACAGAACAGTGTCATGCAGTATGTCAGTGACAGAGCTGGGAATAGCATCCAAGACTCCTAAATCCCGGTGCAGTTCTTTTTCCATTGGACCGCGCTGCCTCCCTTGTGTTGTATATCAGACTAAGTGTAAGGTCGTCATAGCAAGGACCATATCTTCATGTGTTTGTCTAGCACACATCATAATAGGGCTCTAATTGTGATTGGGGTCTCTTGTCATTAACTAAGAAATAAATGATAATTAAGCACAACTGCTGTTCATAACTATCATCTCTCTGGGCTTACCTGTTTTCTGCCATGGGTTCATTTTTGGTATTCTTTTTCTCTTCTTGTTTTCCAGGCCTTTTCAAGGACTCATTCCCAAACCTGGTAAGAGGAGATGGCTATTAGCCTATGCAATGCTATGCTAAGTATGTCTTGACAGTCAGGAAGTTACATGGCTCTCATGATGTACTCACTTCATGAGTTTGGGGAAGGCATCCATTCAACCTAATTCTCACCGAATGTGGTCCAGGCATTGCTCGTTTGATGGATATGGTGGAGTTCTGTGGCTTCCTGTTGAGGACTACTGGCCCTTAATTCACCTATTTATGTTGGTTGGTTTTCCTTGAAACTTCCAGCTTTTTTTAAGTGCTAATCTAGGACAGGAAACTGTTCCACATTTAATGTGCTTTAGTGCACCCTCTTAAATGCCTTAAAAAAAAAAAAAACAAACAAAAAAAAAACACACACACACACACACACCAAGGAGTCCTGTGGCACTTAAAGACTAACAAATTTCTTTATCACATGAGCTTTCATGGGAGAAAATCCCACTTTGTCAGGTGCTTTGAAGATGGGGGAACTTACAGAATGAAAGGAAATAAATGTAGGGGAGTGTAAGCATGCTGTTCTCCAGTGTTTGAATCTTTACAACTGCTTTGATTTGCTGTTACAGTGTATCCTGATCCCATGGCTTGAACTTCCCTGTGTTTTTTTTCTTCTCATTCTGTAAGCTATCCCACCTTCAAAGTGTCTGACGAAGTGGGATTTTCTCCCACAAAAGCTCGTGCGATAAATACATTTGTTAGTCTTCAAAAGTGCCACAGGACTTCTTGTTTGTTTTGCTGAACTTGACAAACACGGCTGCCCCTTTGGAACTCGTAAGTGTGTTACTTTGAGTTAGCAGATGCACTAGAGAAGAAGGTTCTTGGTTGGGAGTGAATGATCATTGCTGCTTGATAAACACAAGGTCTGTCATTTAAAAAAAATCATAGATTTATATGTGGTTTGCTTGCATAGTATGAAGGACTGTTACCTAGTTGCATGAAGTATTAACCAGCAAAAAGGAGATGGAGTACCCAGTGTTCATGGACATACAAATGGAGTGACTGTGAATGGTGGAGAAAAACCATAAAGCACTGGAGCTTAATATGACGATTTCCCAGAGTTCCAGTTTCTCCCTCTCTACCCATTAAAGAATGAACTCTTGGCCAGTAGCAATATGCCTCACCTGCAACTGGTCCATAGCTGTTGGCTTGTGCTTGGGATAAGGTGCAATGTAATTGCAGGATATGTGTTTTGTAGCTGAAGCTCTATCACTATTCAAGGTGAAAGGATCCTAGAAGTCAGCGCCCAAATGGCTGTCCTGCAGATGAACAGCTCTATAGCCCAAGCCTGAGTCATCTAGCACAGGCCACTTGTAGGTGTTTAAGTTCAGCATAGAGTACCCTGGGTGGTGCTGTACTGGCTGAATACAAGTGTAACCCTTCTAGTGTGATAATATAGTAACTGGTTTAACAAGCCTAGAGGTGATGTAGCAGCTGAATGTGCTTACTTCTCAATTGCCACTTTTTGTTAATTATTTCTTTTATTTGGTATGAGACTTTAAAGGAAAAATAGGAACAAAAAAGGTCACAGGAAATTCCATTTGAGTGGATCATTAAAACTGGAAACCAAGCTTATTTCTCTGATTCTGTGCTCACGTGGGCACACAGGGTGGAAAGTGTTCAAGGGGCTTCAAACTTCAAAAAGAGGGCCCTGTTTTGGGAATGGAGCAGGTTACTATGACAGATCCTCTCCTTATTCCCACTGTAGATCTGAGTGAATGCAGTGGGCCTATTTCACTCTTCACTCATCAACACATCGCTGTCCTCACTTTCCTTTTATAAAATAGCCATTAAAAATACAAAGGGCACCTTCAAGATAGACCTTCTGTTTCTTCAGTTCCCCACCCTCACCACAATTAGTTACTGTGCTCAAGGTTGGCACTCCTCTAGTCCATCGGCTGTGACAAGTTGCAGTTGGAGACTATTAACCCCTGTTCAGGATCTAGTTTTGGTCTTTTTTTTTTTAAGTTACTTCAGAGCATTTTTACAAATAGTAAGGCTTTGTCTGTACTTGGGATTAGCTGTGATTCAGTCACTGATGACCAGCACCTGGAATAAGCTTGTTGAAAACCCCAGATGGCAGAAGGAAAGCTGCAGTTTGTACTGGTGGAGCTTACTTTGGCTTCAGGCAGTAATGATCCCTGTTCATGCAAATTATAAACTTTCTTGCTTGCACTTGCAGGTTGGTAAAACAGGATTGCCGTAATTTAGGCCATCATTGGCTAAATCCTAAGTATAGACAAGACCTCACATAAGTTGCCATCTGCCCATTACCTCTCCTAGAAGAATAGCATCTTACATTATTGGTTCCAAACTTCTGTCCTTACTGAAATGAAGCATTTTACTCTGCCCGAAGGTGTGGCTGATTTTGGTAACAAACATCCAGAATTCACTTCAGATCTCTCTAATTATTGGCTATGACTCCCTCCTTTCAGGTACTTAGTCAAAACTTTTCTTTATAATGGTGTGGGAGCCAAGAGTGGCTAGTTTCAAACATCCTGAAGACTGTGTTCTAATTAGAATGACTTCCAGCTAGAGGAATTAGACATTAAAGAATGTGTTGGTGTTTATCCTTCTTGAAGCTGTTTTGTAAGTAGTTAGAATGTGTAAAAGGGAAGTATGGACAGACATCAAACAGTGTGTTTAAATAAAAAAATGTGATTTATTTTGCTGTGTGGGGTAATTTACAGATCCTGTGGAGCTCTCTGTGGGAATCATTTCAGTTGCTTCCTGTAAAATATAGATTATGCGTTACTGATTTTTAAGTCATCAGGACACCAGCTCTGTTCTGTCTTTCATTCAGAATTTAATCCACCACCCCAAACCAAGTTCATTTCTCTTTTCTGTTTGAAGCTATAATGACTTAACACCCACGTCGGCTGGCCTCTGAAGTTCCCATTTCACCTTTGCCCCATCTTGATTTAAAACAAGTTGATTTCCCATCCTCCTGCTTTTTCAAGGGCAGCCTTGAACTTCCCCTCGAAGCTGCATCTCCAGTATCAACACCTCCTAATGGTGAAGTAGGAAATATTATTGTGTCTTGGCCATAGATTCGTCCATTGTGGCCTTGGCTTTGTGAATCAGCTTCATTTTTATTATGACAAACTTTCAAAAATCAAAACCCACATGGAAAAGCACTTGGGAGCTCGTATCAGAGAATATATTTAGCAGAACAAACAAGGAGTCCTGTGGCACTTCTAGAGAATAACAGATTCATTTATCTCATGAGCTTTCCTGGGAGAAAATCCCACTTTAGCAGACTCTTTGAAGATGAGGGAAGTTACAGAATGGGGGGGAAATAAATGCTGGGAGGTGTAAATCATGGGAACAGGTCACACTGTAACAGCTAATCAAGGATTTCTCCCAAACCTTTCCTTTTCAGTTTTACAATAGCTTAGTTTCCTGCCTGGTTTTCAAGTCCCCACAGTTGAGATGTCGGAGAAAGACGTAGCTTACTGTTAAAAACCCATCTATTTTATTTTTTAAAAAGTATTTACGACAGCTGAGAGGCCAAACATGGAAATAACATGTTTTCTTTCTGTTTGACCAGCATTGCTTGTAGATTGCATGCTTAGGGAGTGACAAATGCAACAGGCAGAAAAACATTTAGGAACTCTTGATGGCAGTGGCAAGGAGGTGAGAGATGTCGGGGATAGGAGTTAAACGCTGCCTGTGGTTTGGTGAAAGGGACCCTTTTATAGAGGTCAACCACAAGGCTATGCAATACTGAAGTCTCTCTTACTCTTATGGAGCCAAATTCATTGCCTGTTTAAATCAGTTCAAAGACTGCCATTGACTTGTATGGCCTTTCGATCAGGCCCTAGCTCAATTAAAAAGCGTTTCACTTATAAAGTTTATAGACAGGTCACATAATTGGATCTGCCCTTTACAATGCTCAGGTGAAACTTAAGTGTTGCACAGGCCTTAATTTGTTGGAGTTTCACAAGTCTAAAACTGAAGCAACACTCAGCAAATTGTGGCCCAATAATTCTCCACTCTTCCTTTTGATTTACAGTGTAAATTCTTCAAGCATCTGACCAAGTGGGTTTTTCTCCCACGAAAGCTCATGCAATAAATAAATAAATATTAATCTTTTAAGTGCCCCCAGACTCCTGTTTGTTCTGCTGAACTCAACTAACATGGCTTCACCTTTGGATGGTATAAATCAGTGGGTTACCTGTAGTAACCATTCTTCTTTGAGATGGGCTGCTCACATACATTGTTCTAAGTGTCTGCGTGCTGTAGTGCATGATTGGCTGGAAAGCTTTTGCCCTAGCTTGTCAAAGCAGGGTCAGTGGCCAACACCCCCTCTGGCTACTCCCGTGGCTATATATGTGGCCCTGACCCTCATCCTCCTCAGTCCCTTCCTTTCACTAACTCTGAGCAGCGGGGATGGGGAAGGGAGGCGGGCTGTAAGTATGTGAGCAGCCTAACTCAAAGAAGGATAGTTAGTACAGGTAACCTACCGTTCTTCTTTGAGCATTGCTCATATCATTCAGTTCTAGGTGACTACTAGCCATACTTTGGATGGTAGGCAGAGTTTATATTTCGCTGCCATCAGCATGGCTATGCACAAAGCAGCATCTCCACATTCACGACTGGGTGATGGAATGCTAAGTTTTCAAGCCTGTACTGACGACTACACTATTGAGCTGTTGATCTCTTGGTGAGGATCTTCATTATGGATGCTGGAGAGGTTATGTGCTATGTTATTGAGAGCATCCTGAGGCTCTTGTGGGAGGGCGACTGTGATCCATCATATGTGCCCTTGATATGATTCAGTATTTAAACCATAAGAGGGATTGCTGTCAGCGGTCAACATTCCACTATGCTACAATAGTGGCAAGCGGTTGCATCGCCTCAGGAGGCGGGCGTGGTCTTCCACTCACAAACAGTGTGGGTTTAGAGTCTTTGACATATGACAATCTGGTCTGATTCTCTGTGATCTGGGGTTCTGGGAGGGTGCACCAGAAAGGTGGGAATCCTGCTTCAGTAGGAAAAGCGAAATGCGGGGAAGATATCCACAGAAGAGGAAGGATGGCTCCATACAGAGTGGCTTATTTCCTATCATACAGGTAACTGGAAAAACAAAGACAAAAAAGCGGGGGGGGGCTATCAGAAGGGGGGGGGAGAGAGAGCTCTCCAGATGAACCCCACCGAGTGGGGTAATTCCATCCTACTAAAGGGATTGCAACGGGGATTAGAAGGCCCCTTCAAAGCAACTCCCATTTTGAGTTGGTGGAGGCTGAATCAAGTGGATGGGAGAGGGAAGGCGAGAGAAGGGGGGGGGGTTGAACACCCACCCTACCTTATCCCCTGTGGTTGTGAACAAGGCAAGCATGTGTAGTATAGGGGAGAGCAAAGGACCCCTTATACACGGTCCTGATGGTTGTTCATGTAAATCAGACTGCTAAATTGCTATTGATCTGTGCCAGGTTTTCTCAGCCAGGGACCATCTGCCATCTTGGCGGACACAGAGTGTCTGAGCTAAAGGCCATTAATCCTTTAGGTCACTGCCCAGGTATGGGTGGAAAACATCTCCTACAGTAGGCAGGCAGCCCTGTGTCAGAGATGGTGAGGTTAGGAAAAAATGGGCTCACAATGACTGGAGTTGGCTGCTAGGCCAAACTGGGGTCACCGATGCAAACACCCGCACCTTCCTCCTTTAATTAGCAAGGAACTCCGAGGGTAGAGGAGGTATTTGAGGGAGGTGCATATCTGCTCCCCACCAGAAAAATGGGTGGCCTCTGATGTCAAGCTCCTCTCTTTGCTCTGCGAGCAAGTCAAGGTGGGGGGAAAAAACCCCCGAACTGGAAATGGTTCGGGGGACCCATACAACGAGCCTAGCCTTGTTTTGGGTGAGAATTTTTTGGCTTACCTGCATGCAGGGACCATCTATGGTGTAAAGAACGAAGCCAGAGAGTGTTTAGGGGATTTTGTTACATGGCGTACCATCCAAGGTAGGGTGGGTTTGTCTGGGTTGGTGGAAGGGCACTTGGGCCACCTCCAAAAGGCTGCAGCTGCCTCTGCCAGAGGTAAGACGGGAGACAGATGACCCCAGGGCAGATTGTAGGAGCATGATTGCCTTGTTCAGATAGAGCCAGGGTGAGTTGTACTTTCCCATATTCATGGGAGAGGGGAGCCTCTTCATATATCAGCAAGTACCCCACTGTACAAGGGCAACCCATGCTCCTGGGTTGAAGATCTCCCTGGAATGGAGTAACTTAGCTCTCGCTCTAGGCATCTACTGGAACTGCACATGATCCTGAGGTCTCTAAGGAGACCCCACCCCCTTTGGGGGGAGCAGAAGTCTTGCCAGGCTTCCTGTCAGGAAGGCACGTAGGGAACCTTAATCAAATAATGGTCAATGAGGGGTAAGACAGAGGGTAACCAGAGATGCCAAGAAGAAAGGAACCTTACCTCAGCCTGGTAGTTAATCCCTGGTGGGGAGCGATGGGCGAAAACCCCTATGCAGCAGCGGGCCATGAGTAGGCTGGGCTGGTTGTGGAGGAGGGATGATTCCTGAGATGGCGGGTGGGAATGTTACAAAGCCAGTCTCCCTGCTAAGCCCAGGCAGAGATCTGTAGGGTCCTCAAAGGGCTCTGGCTTGCACCATGAGAATCGAGCCGAGCATGAGGACTCTCGCATAGTTGTACAGTTAGGGGCATTCCCTAACAACTGTTCAATGGTCCGTCCATTTTAGGCTGAGGCCGAGGGAGAGATGTATTCCTTCCCTCGCTCTCCCTGGTAAGTGTGTGGGTGGTGGTGGTGGTAAAGGACGACCGTTTACTTCACCACCCCCGTGTGAAAGGGCCATCTGTAGAGCACAGAACTTATGTCAGGGAAGAAGGTTATGGGTCAATACCAACGACCCGTCTGCAGGTTTTAACCCTATGTGTCCCAAGTTGTCTTCCTGTCCTGGGATGGCCCCCAGACACATGGTTCTTGGGTTAAGGAGGGAGCAGCAATTGCCCTCCTCCTTTTATCTCCTTCCCCCTTTGTTCTTCCTTTACTACAGTATATATGCCCACGCGTGCGTGCGTGTGTGTGTGTTTTCTTCCAGTCTATTTATTACTCTTCTGATGTTGTTCCCTTTAGGGTGGTCTGTCAGCTCATGGCTAGCAGATGGGTACTGCCCTATAGGAGAGGGTAGGGATCCGAAGTCTGTCCAGTGTGTGTGTGTGTGGGGGGGGTTGATTTAAGAAAAGCCGGTCCCTGGATCCTGGGCCTGGTGCCCCTGGAGTCTGATGAGATGGGGTCCCTTGGTGTAAAAGGAGGTGGGTGTCATTTCTGCCCTAGGGAGGGTGGGCTAAAGAAAAAATGGGGAGAGGGTGGGGCAGCTCCCGGCACCGGGTGAATAAGTCCCTGGTGAGGATGGATTCCTGGTTCCCTAGCAGGGTGTCCTGGGAGGCATAGGAATTCTAGACCTCTGATCTTCCTGACTTCCACTATTGTCGTGCAGGGAGGCTCGACATTGGACCTGCTGCTGTGACTGCTGATGGGGCTCCTGCAGTCTGGAATGGTGTAGGGCAACTTGAGGTGCATGCATATCCAGGGACCTAAGGGTGGCTCTGGGATCCCTCATGCTGTGCAGTGTAGAGTTGGTGACTCTCGCGAACGGTGTTTGCCCTTCGAAGGGGAGGTCTTGTGGAGCCTGCTGCACATCTTGGGCCAGACCCAACTCTTGGAGCCATGCTGCTCTCCATAAGACAATGGCTGAGGCAACCCCACAGCTGGCTGTATCAGAGGCATGCCAAGCAGCCATGAGGGCATCACCAGAGGCCAGCATGCCCTCCTCTAAAACTGAGTCGTCGTCCTCCGGGTATTCTTCAGGGAGGAGGTCTCAGAAGTCCCGCAAGGACTCCCACAGCTTTAAAGTATATCAGCTAACCAATGTCTGAACCAATGTCTGGTGGTTGGCAATACGGAGCTGGAAGGCGGAAGACGAATAGACCTTCTTCCCTTGGAGGTCTCGCTAGCTGGCTTCCCTGGACCTTGGAGAGGGGGTTGGTTGGCTCTGCTCATTCTGTCTGTTGCTGGCTTCCATCACCCAAGAGCCTGTACTGAGTGGTCAACCAGGAACGGAAACCTCTTGGGGGTGGGGGGGGGGATACGGTATTTGTCTCCAGCAACTTCAGAGACCAGTGGAATTGAGGCAGGGGTCTGCCAGCGTCGTCTAGCAAGATCATGCACGCTGTCATGTAGCGGTACCGAAATTGCGGCTGGAGCAGCCACGAACCCCAGGTTGAAGAGGGGATCTCAGCCTTCTTTAAGAGGCTCAGCCTCCAGGCCCAAGTTTGCTGTGATTCCTTGGAAAAATCATGGAGCAGGTTCTCAAGGAATCCATCCTGAAACACTTGGAGGAAAACAGAGTGATCAGGAACAGTCAGCATGGATTCACCAAGAGTAAATCGTGCCTGACCAACCTCATTGCTTTATATGATAAGATGACTGGATTTGTGGATGCAGGAAGAGCTGTTTATGTGATATACCTCGACTTCAGCAAGGCTTTTGATATGGTTTCCAACAGCATTCTCGTTGGCAAGTTAAGGAGATATAGGTTGGATGTGTGGACTTGTAAGGTGGATAGAGAACTGGCTAGACCAATGGTTTCAGTGTGTAGGAATTAATGGCTCCATGTCTAGTGGGCAACCAGTAACAAGTGATGTGCCCCAGGGGTCAGTCCTGGGGCCGGTTCTGTTCAACATTTTTATTAATGATCTGGATGATGGGATAGATTGATAGTTCGTGGATGACACCAAGCTGGGGGGAACAGTAGACTCGCTGGAGGTCAGGGACGGGATTCAAGGAGACCTACACAAATTGGAGCAGTGGGGTAACAGAAATCTCATGAGGCTCAGCAAGGACAAGTGCAAAGTCCTGCACTTGGGACAGAAAAACCCCATGCACTGCTACAGGCTGCGGAGCGATCAGCTGAGTAGCAGCACTGTAGAAAAGGACCTGGGGGTCTTGGTGGATGGGAAGCTGGATATGAGTCAACAGCGTGCTCTTGCTGCCAAAAGGGCCAATGGCATACTGGGCTGCATCAGAGGAAGTGTTGCCAGCAGATCAAGGGATGTGATCATGCCCCTCTATTCGGCACTGATGAAGCCACACCTGGAATACTTTGTCCAGTTTTGGGCTCCCCACTACAAAAAAAACATGGACAAATTAGAGTCCAGCAGAGGGCAAAAAAAATGATCAAGGGGCTGGGGCACAAGCCCTATGAAGAAAGACTGAAGGAACTAGGCTTATTTAGCCTGCAGAAGAGAAGACGGGGGGGGGGGGGGGATTTGATAGCAACCTTTAACTACTTGAGGGGTTGCTCCAAGGAGGACGGAGCTTGGTTGCTGTCAGTAGTACCAGAGGACAGAACAAGGAGCAATGACTTCAAGTTGCAGCTGGGGAGGTCGAGGCTGGTTATTAGGAAAAACTTTATTACTAGGTGAGTGGTAAAGCATTGGAATGGGCTACCTAGGGAGGTGGTGGAATCTCCATCTTTGGAGATGTTTAAGGCCTGGCTTGACAAAACACCGGCTGGGATAATTTAGTGGGAGTGGTCTTACTTTTTTGGCAGGGGGTTGGACTAGATGACCTCATGAGGTCCCTTCCAACCCTATGATTCTATGATTCTGTGATCTTAATGGGTGGTAGGATCCTCTTTGTAAGAACATGGAAGGGGATGAGCAGTGTCTCAGGCTGCTGTCCCTAAGCCCCATGGCACCGAGGGTGGGCTCCTCCTCAGAGGTCCAGCCTAGAGGGGCAGTATTGGGGGGGAGCTAGGTGCTGGCAGCTCACTGAAATGCTCTCTAGCGGAGTGTGGTACCAACTCCCTGTCACTAGTGGTGGGGGCTCTCCCTCAGTGCCAAATGGGCACATTCAGCCTCAGGGAGGCAGACCTTGTGAGGGCTGGTGCCAGGATGGATGGCACCGGGAGGCACTAAAGCACTGTGGGAGTGATGAGGAATGCTTCCGAGTGTGCTTGTGCGCCTGCTCCTGTGGTGCCGGGGGAAGGGCGGATCACTGGTGCCTTGGCTTGGTGTTGGGGGAGTCTGAGGTCTCCAGGGGTGAAGGGGAACTCCTGACGCTCTGATGCCTGGTGGCCTGGAGATGATTGTGGTGCCGGGGTAGCTGGTGACCAGCCTTGCTCTGGAGCAGCCCATGACCCTGAAAGAAAGGCAGATTTCCCCTTCGGCTTTGAGGGCCTGGGTGATGTTGGCATTGGGAGTAGCGAAGGGCCTTCATGGCCTCGAAGGCCTCCAGTGTTGAGGGCACTGTGATAAGCTCCAGGCCTTGTTCCTGAGAGAGGGTTGGCTGTGGAGAGGTGGAGTGGCGCTGGTGCTTCAGTGCTGATATCAATGCCGAGGGTGGTTTCCTGTGCTCCGCTGGGGAGCAGCGCCAAGAGGGTCCCAGTGCCGACTTGGCACGTGGTGCTGGTGTTAGAGCCCTGGAAATCTGCGGATATCCGCATTGTATCCGTGGATGTGGATATAACACGGATATCCACAGACCATTTCTTGTGGATGCAGGTTGGATACAGATCCACATATTTTTATCTGCACAGAGCTAGAGCCCTGCAAATATGCACAGATATTCGCGGACCATTTCTTGCAGATACAGTTCGGATACGGATCCATGTGTTTGTATCTGTGCAGCTCTAGCTGGCGGTTCTGCAGAGGGCCCTGATGTGCTGGGGGCAGGCTGCAGTGCTTGCTCGATAGCTAAAGCGTGACACCTCTGCTCTCTGTCTTTGTGTCCTGGGCTTGAAGGACCAACAGATCAAGCATTTGTCAGCCCGGTGAGAGTCTCTCAGGCATTTTAGGCACTTCTCATGGGGGTCGTCCTTCTGAAAGGCCTTGCCGCAACCGGTGCAGGGTTTGAACCCCAGCATGATAGGTGGGGGGTGGGAGCGGTGTTCAGGCACCACTCTGCGAGATGGGATGGGGTCGCAATGGGACTGTGTCTACACAAAGATCCTCTTAAGTTGAATTGCTGGCTCATAAACGGAGCAGGATAGACAGGCACTTGCATGAATGCAAAAGTGGGCTGTTTCGGAACTGTAGCTGAGGGCGGAAAAAGGAACTGAGGAGGATCAGGGTTGGGGCCATCTATATATAGCCCCAGGAGTGTCAGAGGGGGCGTTGGCCACTGTCTCTGCTCTGACAGACTAGGGCAAAAGCTTTCCGGCCAATCGTCCACTGCAGCATGTAGACACCTAGAACTAAGTGATGTGAACAGCACTCAAAAAAGAATATGTAATTACACTTAGGTGAATGGTGTTGACTCAATCAGATCATTAGCAGGGACCAGATCAGTTATCTGTAGTGGAGGGGGGGGGGGAAATGTGTTTGTTTCCTTGAACAATGCCTACAATTATTGTCTGACTTTGTCATTAATGTTGTGTATTTTTGTCAAAAAACGGAGGGAGGGGACGGACTGGTTATTTCAACAACTTGATAATTTTTTACAGAAATGCAAGATTTCTTACTCAAATGTCTTTTGCCAAAAAGGGCCTTTTTCGTTCAAAAAATATTTTCCCCACCAGATGTAATAATCTGTGTTCTGTTACTCTCAAACTTAGTCTTAAGATCATGATTTGAGGACTTCACTCCTTCTGACCTTAAAGTCATTGAATCCTTTCTATTACACACATGTATACATTTGCACATTCATTGCTTTTGCTTTCATCTCCCATAATGAAATTGGAAATTTAAAAAAAAAAAAAACAAAAAGCAACAGAGGGATGTTGTCATGTTCATTGAACCCCAGTTCTTTTACCCAAAAAAACCCGAGTTTTTATTAAAAGCTAAGAACAAATAATTTCTAGATATTTTTTAAAAAATGACTGTTTTCCTTTTGTTTTTTTATTTATTTATTTGCTTCAACTTCTGTTGGAGCTGAGTCAGATCAGCATTTTTGAAAATCCTATCTTACAGTGAGATGTTCTTCAGCCACAGTAGAGAAACACCTGCTGAATCTCTGTGCCCTTAACGTAATTATGTCTGCACAAATCCTTTGTGTTACTTAACTCCTAAGTAAGCCATTAAAATTGGGTGTAAGTATCTACAGTAGGCTGCAGTGCCTGTGGAAGGAATTTCATCTGACTGGATATAGCCATATGGGTAGCACCTCAGAATATGTATTTAATTTTAATTTTAGGGTTTTTTATTTTAATTTTCTGATTGCTTTTCAGTCTGATGATGTTATCAGTTCAGAGGAAAGCCCTTGGAACCTTTTTTAGAATGGAATGATCTTTCAAAAAGGATATAAGAGGTGGGGGTTGAAGTTCTAGCACTATAAACATTCTAAATTGTCTCTCTTCTTCTTCCCTGAGGCACAGAGATCCAAAACAGGCTTAATTCAAGCCTTTGGGGAGGAAAAATACCAACAAGCATAAATAATCTAGTGCAAGAAAAAAATCGTTCTGTATGTTAATTTTTATGTGCTCTGATTGAAAGTGCACACCAGCCCCATCTGTCCTATTCCCAAAACTCCCTACCACACTGACAGATTTTCCCATATTCCAATTAATAAAATAGGGTAGGCGATGTTCTTTAATTAAAAACAAAAAACAAACAAGAAAAAAGCCACACATTCAGACATCTTTTTCTTTTCTTTTTTTTAATCACAGGAACACAACGTCCACTAGATTTTTGATACGACACATCTCCCATTTGAAACTCTTACTGAAGAGGGAAAAGCACTTGATCTCACACTGACCTGACAGTAACACATTTTTGTGACATTTTATTTCTATTTCCCCCTTGGCTTTCTAAAGTTCAGGCCCAAGTGCTCTACCTGACCCACCCTGCCCCAGTACCAAACCTGAAGAATGATTAGTTCCAGCAGGAACTAATGAATCTGATGAAGTAGGTTCCAGCCAACAAAAGCTTATACCAAGTAAATGCTAGTTTATAAGGTGCCACAGGACTCCTTGTTTGTTTAGTAGGATGATTATTTTTCTTATCATAACCTTTTTTCACAAGATGAATATTTTTAATGTTATAGCTATTACTGTTAGAATCTGAAGGTAGAAAATCAAATGGATGATGTTGAATGGTTGTGCAACTTCAAAGCCTTTTAAAATC
The DNA here is from genome assembly GCA_007922195.1 of Podocnemis expansa. Classification (NCBI taxonomy): domain Eukaryota; kingdom Metazoa; phylum Chordata; order Testudines; family Podocnemididae; genus Podocnemis; species Podocnemis expansa. The sequence continues at coordinate 13,467,339 of ML681971.1, forward strand.
ACTGAGTCTTCATGCCAGCCAACTAAACTCATCTTTCCTTTTGCTTTTGTTGTTTTACCTTCCCTCTTTCACTTGCATGTGCAGTGGCCTCTCAAGTATCAGAAGGTAATTACGTGATTATCAACTAACTCCCGTGGTTAATATTTTTCTTTAGTCTTGTTTCAATGGCCACATCCTTTTTCCTTGCCAGAATCTCATATTCTGCCATGTTTCTTCAGAGAACACAAATCCTTCAATAATTTCCAGAGAGAGAGAATTATCACTGGTCACTCCATGGCAACTCTTCTTTCCCAGGTCCCAATCCTTCAAGCATTTACATGTGTGCTTACCTTCAAATAACCAAAGAAGAAGAAACGGCACCAAGGAAAAAGGAACTTTTTAAGATAAAGGACAAAGGTGGCACAAGAAAAAATGGGTATAAAGTGGTCATGAATAAATTTGGGCTGGAAAGTAGAAGGCGGCTTCTAAACATGAGAGGAGCAAGGATGTAGAATACTTTGCCCCAAGGGCGTCGCTAGACGTAAATATTAGGGGGACCCTCAATCTGTTTCTTCCCAAACCCTGCCATAACCCTGCGGTCCTGCCGCTGGTCCCCATTGCCTCGGGCTGACCCCTTCCCCCACACCCTTTCTCTGCCAGGGCAGCATGGCTGCCCCTGGACTCCCTCTTCCCCCAGCTCTCTTACGTGGCCACTGGAGGGAGAGCAGGGCTGTGGTAGCGGCTGAGGCCCCTGCTCAGAACAGGGTCAGGTGAGGGCAGGAGTTTAGGGGCAGCTCCCTACAGGCCAGAAGACTCTATCTTTCTGCTGGGTAGAGGCTGCAACTGCTGGCAGTGTTCCCTGTGCAGGGGCAGGATGGCACTCTCCTGTGCAGTTTTTGGGGCATGCTACTTGGGGGATGGCCCTGAGTTTCAGGGGGGCTGGGGCCCCCGGAGGGTTCCCCCCCCAGCGATGCCAATGCCCTGCCCACAGGAACAGTGGGGCCAAACAGCTGAACTACTTTGAAAAGGGTGTTGGATAAACATATGAAATGGGAATGCCTGCAACAACAGGAGGCTGGACTTGTTGGCTGAGAAGATCCCTTTGGGTTGTATGCCCATGTGTTTAAAAGCAGTCACACTGACAGCAGTGAGATTACACATCCACTTGAAGTTCAGCATACGTATCTTCAGGATTGGGACTTTTAATTATCTATCTTTCTTCAGTTTTAATCAAACTGCCAAAACAAAACCAAAAAAACCCAGTGTTTCCCTGAAATATTGGAAGTGTCTTTGGCTGGTTATCTTTCCACCAAACAAATACTTCTCCTTTTATGTTTTTCTTGAAATCAGAATCCCTAAAAAGATGGATACTTGCAAAGCCCATTGTGGTACATTCTCTGAACAACATGCATTGACTGTTTTCCCTAAATTTGTTTTGCTAGTTTGCAGTGTGGCACTTGGCTTTGGAATATGATGTCCCTCTGCTTGTTCAGTGCTTTCAAGCTTATTTTGTTATCCTTGTAGAACATGTATCCTTCTGTTTCTAAAGTGATGTTGCTAATAAATCAGCAGGGTCAGAATGTGCCAATGATGCATTCTACCATGGTGGTACTATTCGTTAAGTACTCCTAGTGCATCTGATGCTATGCAAGTTAGAGATGAAGTCACAGTCCTAAAGGAACTTACAGTCTATGCAGATGGACAGTGCAGAGAAAGGATCTATCTACTGTGGAGCTTTAAGACTTAGTCTCTGGGCCAGCTCATGGGGTGTGGTGCCTTGAGCCAGCTTTTGCTTTTGCACCCAGGGGACCTGACCTCTGCTTTGGGCTGGCTCGTGGTCCCCTGCCACCCCTGCAGACAGGGAACAGTTGGCCCAGGGGCGGAGAGGGCTGGCCCAGAGACCATGCTCTACTCTTCCACCCTACCCCTTGATTTGGCTTTTCCTCCCTAGGGGCAGGGAGGGCTGGCCCAGATGTGGAACTAGGGTTACCAGATACCAAAGCATGGAAAGGAGGCAGGGAAGTACGAAAAGAAAGACATTGAAGGTCACATGGAGAAAATGTAGTATTAATATAACTGTCACTCATTACCATATTATGTCATGGAAAATGGGTAATGATTAATGAATGGCATGCCCCCCAAACAGCTGCCCCCATTAGATCCCTCTTTCCCCATGTCCCCCCATCAGCCCTCCTAGCCCCCTACACCCCAGCTCTCCATCTTCACCCCCCTTTATCCCCCTGACCCCCTCCACACTTCCCAGCCCACCATCTCAACCCCTTCCCAGGCTGCCTTACTGGTTGGGCAGGGAAGGGGCCCGTGGGAACTCCCAGCCACACTGGGAGGCTAAAGCTATGGTGCCAGCTGGCAAGAGGGGGCCCATGCCACTTGGGCTGAGTAGGGGCAGGGCCTCTCCAACTGCTGGGAAGGGGGGGAGGGGTGGCGTGGCCAGGCTTGCTCCAGCCTGCAGCCACTTGAGCTGGCCCTGGGGGGACACACACCAGAATGCTGCATTCCAGCATGTTTTATTTTTAGGGGCCCTGGAACGCTTCCCCCTAAAAATAGGAGGCCCTGGAACGCCGTTCGGAGGTGTTTGGCGTACTTGAACCCCTCTAAGTAAAAAGCCGGACAAAATCATGTATTTTTAAAATGCCTGCCGGACAGAGGACTGGAAGGTTAAAAAGGAGGACCTGTCCTCCTTTTGCCGCATGTCTGGTAACCCGAGGCGGGGTGAGAGAGTGGAGTCCAACCCATGACACTTCGGCGCCCTGAGCCAGCCCTGCCTGCTTTTTAAAAGGTTTTACCTTTTGTGTCTGGAAATAACTGTGTGAGCACAGGGCTGGGGTATGTAGACATCCAGATACCTGTCTTGTGGGCAGTCCATGTAGCTGGACAACTACATACCTGAATGCAGAATCCAAACTCACTGCCATTCTGGGGTGTTTTGATTTAGTATTGAAAGAGTCAGCAATGAACAATGGTCTCCGCAAGACTTTTCACCACAGCTGGCTGTTCTATGGGAGGACCTACCTATTAGAAGTGCTCAGTCCTCATACTTGGTCCTCTCGCCCACCAAAAAATCCCGTAGAAAGTCACTCCCAGTGACTTTAGTACCAGATACAAACCACATCATAACCTCTGCCCACTTAAAGCTGATTTCCCCAAAAGCAGCAGAAGTGAACGTGGAGTCCACGGCTGCACATCCAACTGAGACATGCTGCACGAAAATGTTGTGATTTTTGCCCTGGGTAGTTACATAGCCCAAACTTTACTTTTGATTTGACTCCACTGAGCTAAATACATGTTTGTACTGAAAGTGGCTGGGCACAAGATTAGAGAGTCTTATGTATTCAATATGAGGAGTACAAAAATATTTTAGCTGTTTTATATGATTTATTTCAAGAGCAAATTTTCTTACTTTCCTTTGAACTGTTTGCTTTTACTATTACTTGAAAAATTTAACAGACTATTTGTGTCTCCACTTACTGAATTTTCTCTCTCTCTCCCCTCCTGTTGACAGCAGTTCTACACTGTGCAAAATGCTGTTCTTTCTCTGTAACAATATTCTTAACGGATATTTTTCTGTCCTGTCTCCCAGTCCCCTTAACCTCTAGCTTTTATTATTACACTACTTTGCTGAGACATTCCTCTTTATTAGCTTGCTTGCCACAATACTTTACATTCTTTTCCACATGGAACTGTCAGGTTTATCGTAATGATCTGTTTCATTTTTCTTGTGACCATAATGCACATTCTGGTACTTACCCTGTTGCTGTTGCTTTTCCCCAGGAAATTCATTTCTTTTTTACATCACTTGTCATTTCATAGATGGTGGCTAGAGCCAGCATCTCCTTGGGGGGTCTCTTTTTCTCTGTGTTCCTTCCCATTGCCACAATTAACCCAATTATCCTGTTTACTTTTCATTTACTTTTTCCTTAGAATTTTTCTTTCTGCAGTCTTCATGCTTCTTCAGTAGTCAGCTTGAGGTCTCTCTCTCTCTCTCTCTCACACACACTTTAAAGCCTAATAAATGCATTGCAGATAACCTTTTTTAGCAGGGTGCAGCCTTTGCACCTTTATCCTTTTCTCTACTCCCCATTGCAGAATGAAGGCTGAATCTGGCAAGAAATCAGAGCTCATGTGGGACTGCAGTTTCTCTGTTATACTCTTCACAGCACTAAGAAACGCAATTCTCAGAATTTCCCTCCAACTCCCCTTCCATCTCTTACCTGTGGAACTTCCCCCATGACATCTACTTTCCCTGTTTTAGCCATAGTTAAATTTAAGGACTTTTTTGGCTGGTCTGCTCCTCCATAGGAGGAGATTTCTGTCTCCTCTGTGTATCTTTTTCATATGATGTCACACATTTCAGAGATGATTATGTGACATTTTTTCTAGTGGTTGAGTGGCTTGCATTATCTGAGTGCCTGCAACAGGCTTCTCTGGAATATAAATGAGTCCTTCCATTCTGGCTAAGCTTGGAAAGAGAACAAGCAAATATGGTTTCTGGGAATGCAGAATGAAATTAATCCCTGTGCGGTGGCCAGCATCAGCTCTCTGCACACCTTCTCACCTAAGCCACATACTAGGGTTGAAGTGCAGGGGCTGCATTTCAGTCCCACATATCCAGTGAGTATATGTGTTAGTATTAAAGACAGTTGCATCCTGGGCTAAAGGACTTCTTCCTACAGCATAACCAACAGTGTGTCAGAACAAGTGAAACGTGCTGAGAAAAATGTCCTTTCCACTACACAGACTAAGGTCTAAGAGCGTGCTTAGCTTCAAGCATTTGAATAGCTCTTTTGAAGTCAGTGGAACTATTCATGTGCTTGCAGTTAAGCATGTACTTAAATACAGTGCTGCACTAGGGCCTATTCTATGCTACCTGGTCACGTTCATGAAGATCACAGTACAATATCTGTCTGGGGATCAGATCTTCCTGCCAGTAAGAGGAGATTCATGTTGTTTGCAATGCTGCATGGAGATTTGTGCTGCTTTTGAATATTGTGCAAAGGAAAAATGAGAAACAGCACTCATTGCGCTTTCTCTCTCTTTCTCTCCCCCCTTCCCCTTTTAACTTGTGCTGTAGCCCCTAGACGGATAACATCACTGGAAAAAGCTTACGCGGCTTTGAATGGTATGTAGCTCAGTTCATACATCATAGATGGTAGCAGACAAGAGATGTGTTTGCACTTTTAATAAGGGAATGAAACTGTCAAAAAAACAAACAAACAAACCAAAAAAAAAAAACCAACAAAGTTGCAGGTGATTTTTACCCTCCTTTGCACCCCATGTGGCACCAAGAGCCAATTAATGGAAGATGGCACATAACAATATTTTGTAATTATAGACATTTCAAAGCACCAGTTACTATAGTTTCTAGATATCCATGCCACTTCTGCTCTGGACAAACTGAACCAACTAATTTATATTTAGCTTACTGATGCCATCCAAGTGATGAATTATTGAAAAGTCTTACTGTGCTATTCACACAAATGATGCTAGTACTTGTTTACTTAAATAAAAGATTGCATATTCTGGGCCATATTCTTAGCAGGTAAAAATCAGCATATTTGCATTGCCTTCATGTACGTAATAATTTATTAACATAAACAAGAACTTGCATAATTTTTGTCATACAGTAAGGCACTTCTTGATGCGTGTCAGTGGAGCTACATTTATTTACACTAGGTGGGAATCTGACCCCATACCTCTATATTTTAATTATTGTGCTGTGATAGGTTGCTAATTACACTCAGGAAATATATGTAGAGCCAGAGTCTAATTTCATTTTAATCTGTATAATTGGTTCATTAGTTAGTGGATTTCTTCCACATAGATACTGGTATAACTGAGATCCGAATCTGGCCATTAAGCTGTAAGTTGGAAGACTAGAAGAATTACATGTTTGTTGTTTATTGTTTGGGGACGAATTCTGATATCCTTCAGAGTGCTGATTGCCCACTTTTGGTGTATTGTTCCTTTTGAAGTGAATAAGGCCATTGCTCAAGTGTGGTACTGCTTGTCCGTGTAAGGGTATCAGAATGTAGCACTGGCTATTTTGTAGTGAAGTGACTGACAGCTATTAAGTAACCATATGCTAACTACAGTATGTAAAATATGTACACTCTAAGATGCTACCCAGCCTTTTAAGTACCATTGGTTCGTTGTTTAGAGCTTAATGAAATAAATTTGCCATCATGGTGGTATTTTATAATTGACTCTGTTCATGTAGGTATTCTTTGTTATAGACACTTCCCCTTTTTCTGCATGCATTTTAGTGCAGATGCGATGTGCTGGATGAAAAACACTTCCCAGAAAGACCCATTTATCCACAGGTAGATAAAAATCAGCAAGGCAAGCTTCTTCATCTGCCTTGGCTCCAACTAGAAGGGACCCAAGTGTAGGGGTTTGAGAGGAAAGAAATTCTCCCTGATCAGTTACATTCTCAGCTGCTCTGCAGAGTCCGTCAGGCAGGGTAGTGATTCGGAAGGTGTTAATTTGTAAACAAGGTAGATAATTATGCATCAAAACCCACCAGCTCATTCTACATACGGTGCTAAGCAACCATGTGATAGTTGATGGAACTGACTGTTGAACTGGGATGAATTCAAATCAAGAGGCGCTGAAAGGTTCTTGCTTACATTGCACTGTCTCAGCTACTCTGTTCAGTCAGATAAATTAAAACTCCAACATGTAGCTTGTCTGCACATGGGCCAAATCAATAACATGTCAGGAAGCTGTATCCAGATGGCTTGCGTTGTGACAATTTCCAGAGGGGTAGCCGTGTTAGTCTGTGTACAACAGAAATGACAGAGTCCTGTGGCACCTTAAAGACTAACAAATTAGATGTTTATGCCTGTATGCCAGAAGAAATTCGTTAGTCTTTAAGGTGTCACAGGACTCTCATTGTATTTACAGTATCCAGATGGTTAATCAAATAAGTTAACACCTATTTTTAAGGAACATCACCATAAAAAAGACACCCCCCCTGCAACATTTCTCAACATTAGGCACCTAAATTTGCTTCAACACCTCAGAAAATGGTTTTATTGGCAGACATGCTGACCGCTCACAGATCCTAGGGAAATAATGTTATGCCCTGACTATGGTTACCAGATACCAAAGTCTGGAAAGGAGGACAGGGAAGTATGAAAAGGAGGACATTGGAGGACACAGAGGGAATATAATCTTCTGGTTTTAGGGGTCCCTGGCACACTTTCCCCTAAAAATAAGGTATTCCGGGGCATTCCAGCTACTTTAACCCCTATCAGTAAAAAGCTAGACAAAATCATGTATTTTAAATTGCCTGTCAGACAGAGGATGTGAAGGTAGAAAAGGAGGACATGAAGGTAAAAAGGAGGACGTGTCCTCCTTTTGCAACAACTGGTAACCCTAGCCCTGAAAAATGTCTGGCTAGAGCTATCTGCAAACTTGACTGAGAGAGAGTGATTTCTTCAAAGCCCAATATTGGTGACTTGGTTGTAAACAAATTACAAGGAGAAAGCACAGTTTAGTGCAAGCATTGGATTCTTCTGTACCTTTTTCCTTTCTGGCTTCTCTGTTATGCATGCTCATTTTGAATTTCCCCCACTTTGGATACACTAGGTAGAGTCACCTGGTACCAGTTTGAGACTTAAACCATCAGCAAAGCAGCCATGTGATAGAAAACAAGTTCTTTTTTTCTTCTTCTTTGAGAACTCTTGGAGGATTAGAGGAGGGCAGAAGCATCAGCCTTTTAAATCCTGGAAAAATCAAAATGCTGCAAAGTTAGACAACAGCTGCAACAAAAACAAAAAAAAACCTTGATTTTGATATGTTTGTCTGCTACCATCTACACATCCATGTGACCAGGACTGAGCATAAATGATGGGAGAGTCAGAGGAAGTAGAAAAGGATGTGCGTGTATTCGAGTTCGTGAGTCTGTGACAGCCCTGGCTAAAACACCATTCATACTGTCGCTGGAGAACAAAAGAAAAATTTTTTTCTTCTTCCTTGAAATCAGTTCCTTTGTGGCCAATTTTTGGTATATTCCTTTCAAGCTGATTCTTGGTTGTCTGCTACTTGGCCTCAAGCTTCCTTTAAGAAAAAGTCCTTTCAGAGTTGAGTAGCTGGCATGAGTGCTATTGTCTTCTGATCTCCCTGGAGAAGCTTTTATGAGGAAGTTCCCAGCCACTTCAGGTTCCATGCATGAAGTAGTCAGGAATGAGGATGCAGTATTTCCTGTCTCTTGATTCTATTGCAAATCTTATGCTTGCTTGATGTTTTCCTGAAAGCCCCAACCCCTGGAGGCATTACAATTTCAGCTTTCATTAAGGAAAGCACTTTCCTGACCATCATGGTTTTAGAGAAAAGCTTGGAAATGTGACCTGAGTAGAGTGGATCTGGAAAGGTTCAGAAACTGAAGACAAAGATCCAAAAAGGGGGGGGGCACAAAAACAAAACAAAACAAAAAACCCCTCATGAATGGTAACCCATCATGAACATTAAGCCAATCTTATGACTTTTGAGGCTTAACTCAGAATTTTTGAATGCCTGGCATTGGCATGTGCCAAGTGATTTTGTTGCATTGAGGCTGCAAATGCTTGAGTATTGCTGCTGAAGTTAAACAAACAGCAGTGATCAAAGAAACTGTCTGTACATGTGCGCTACATCTGGGTAATTAGATGATGATGTACTATATGTAACCTGCCTATCCACATGTGCAGTACACAATAACCTTTCCTTTCAGTACAGAATTTTTTTCCTACCAGAGTATTCAGTCTTTCAGACATGGTAACTAGAAGCTGACTGCTTCAAATATTAAGGCTAATTCCCAATCTGATTTGACATCTTGGAAAAGCTGGTCTATTTAACAGCGACATTATTGGAGGAAGATGAAAGGAAACAGGGGTCCTCTGATATTGTTCCCTTCCCCACAGCCCTACATTGAACTATGTTAACCAGAAAGGGCTACTTGAATGGCGTACTTTAAAAGAGGTTCATTCCCTGAAAATGCCATTTCTGCAGGCCAGGGAAATGAGTTTTGTTGCAAAATCTGATCATTCTTTGTAACAGCAGGCCACTGGGCTAGTCCAATACCTCAGGCTCACCCCATAATTTTTTTCTAGTCCTATTTGCAAGTGTACTATTTTTCTCCTTGGCTATCACAGAGAGACCCCGTTCCAACTTTATATCAGCCCTAGACAAACAGCCATGTGTAAAGTACCATCACAAAAAAGCAGACTTTGTAATCCAGTAATGAGGCTAATGTACATAAAATCTTACATCAGCCAGAATAACAGGACTCTAGGGAAGGTGGCTATGTAGATTGCCCTGTTGCCACTCCTGTGATGGCTCAGTGTCTACTTCATGCTCTGAAATAATCCCCTTCTGTTCAGCTCCCCAGATGACTTGGATCTGTCCGATGCCCAGATCACCCGTACTCTGAATTGTTAACCGTGTTAGAAACAGAAAGAATCATAGGTGATTAGGTTTAGAGGGGATCTCAGGACATCATCTAGTTCAACTGCTGGTCAAAACATGACCAGCCTCCATTAAGCTATCCCAGCCAGAGCTTTGTCAAGAAGGGCCTTAAAAATCTCCAAGGATTCTGCTACTTCCCTAGTTAACCCATTCCTGTGCTTCAGTACCCTTCTAGTGAAAAAGTTGTACCTAATATCTTGCCCTAGAACTCTCCCACTGCAACGTGAGACTATTGCTCTTTGTTGTCATTTGCCATCACTGAGAACAGCTTAGTTCCATCCCCTTTGGAACCCCTCTTTGGGTAGTTGAAGGTTGTTATCAAATCCCTCACTTTTCTCTTCTGCAGACTTAATAAACCCACTTCCCTTAGTTTCATCTCATAACTCACATGCTTCTGCTCCTTAATCATTATCATTTCCTCCATTGGACCCTGTCCAATCTGTCCACATCCTTTCTACAGTTAGGGGCCCAAAACTGGACACGATACTCCAGATGGGGCCTCACCAGTGCTGAACAGAGGGGAATAATCACTTTCCTTGGCTTGCTGGCAGTGCTCCTTCTAATGTAACCCAATATTCTGTTAGCCTTCTTAGCAGCAAGGGTGCACTGTTGACTCGTATCCAGCTTTTGTAATGATTAATACGTCGGAAGGCTTTGCATGATGAGCCACTGCTCCATGTTCATCTAATCATTCTTGTGATTCCCCACGTCTCCAACCCTCAAGTTCTGCACTTGCCAAGCCAGGAATAATTTTACATGTGGACATTAAGAGAATTGAATTTCAAGAGACTGGAATACTAGACTATGCTTTACTAGGTAGCCCCCAAGTATGCAGCTGAAATAAATGATGATATAACTTCCACAGATAACCTTTCCCAGTTCATCAAACTGGATTTGATAGCTGCAAGAACTATCTTTTGATTTCATGTGTGTGTCACGCGTGCATGCGTATGTGGGTGTGAGAGCGAAACTATTCACTCTTTGAACTACGAAGAGGAATGGTTGATTTATCACCACAACCTGTAAGTCTCAGGGGTGGGAAAGCACTGCAGACATCACATTCTGGGTGCAATGGTTTTTCTTTGAACTTTCCTAAGGATGCCACTGAAGGTCTAAATAAGTGACTATGTCAATAAAATGAAAGAACAAAGAAAAGTAGTTTGGCCTGATAAGGTAACGTAGAAAAGTCAGACAGATTATATGGTGTATTACAAAACAATCCTGTATTTAGGAGCCTAGGTACCAAAGCGCACACTCACTCTTATATGTGCCTCTAGAACTATTTGTGACTGCAGGCCTGAGTCTCCATTGCTTTGCTTATTGGGTTGTTATTTACATCTTTGTAATGTGGATGTAAAATGTTACTGTCTATGTAAGTGTGTGGCAAATGCAGATCTGACAGCATTTTATGCCTGCTCTGCATGTCTGTAAAAAGTAACAGAAGGTGCAAGGCAAGGAACAGGCTGGCTGGACATCTTTTATGCCATTCTTGGATGCAGTAACTTTGTGGCAGTGAGATGACATGTTCTCTAGACTCTTGGTTGATCATGATGGTCAGGGGAACAAAGTGGGTTATTTGATCTCTGTATTTTGTCTTCACAGATGAGGATGATGCAAACAGGCTTGGAGAAAAGGTGATTCTCCGAGAGCAAGTGAAAGAGCTTTTCAATGAAAAATATGGTGAGTTACCTATTTGCTTGTGTATCAGAATGAGAATCTCACTGACAACCACTACAGTTAAAATTAATTAGGCTGAAGTCCTCTGTTTCTAAGACAAGAACACAGCAACTTCCTGGGGCACAGATTTCTTCTCACTGCCCCATGTTTCACCTCACTCCTTAAAGGACTTCCTTGTCTCATCAGTAACTGACCATGGGGACTGTGACCACTTTGGCTGCATCTACATCTTTAAGGGGGGAAACGAAACACATCAAGGCAGTAGAACTTAATCTTACATCAGCCACTGTAAATGGATTATTTAATTTAAAATTTCAGTGTGATGTTTGTCAGAGCCCAGATTGTGCTTTGTGCTGCTGGGCCCTTTTGAGCACCCTGTGTCACTGGATAATCTTCAGACACAAACTCTGCCTCCAGCCTCAGTCTAGGGGACACTCCCTGGGCACAGACTCCGTTTGAGCCTCCTCCTGGGAGCAGGACTCTCTGAACCTCATGACAAGTGCTGATACCCCTCAAAAGCCTCCAGTCATAGGCTTAGCTGTATCCTCTTACAGATCTCCACTTCTGTCAGCATTCTGGTTGATTTGTTTACCGGTTCAGGGCCATGCAATAGCTGAAGCAAACAGGCAAAGGCATTGCAAAGAAATGTCTAAAAAAGCTATTATTTTCATTGTTGCAAGAGATATACGGATCTAACACCTGTAATTTCCTGCCTGAGTTTCCTCACTACTCTTCAGTGTTTTGTGGGATTTGGGATTAGTGCCCTCTTCTGGACTTCACTCCTCAATCCCATACTTCTCATACTCTTCTAGTTGTGGGAGAAAACTGCTTCAGTACCAATCTACTTTTATAACAGAACGTTACTTGCCAGTAAACATCCTTCTTTAAGATGGGCTGCTCACATAAATTATGATATTGGTGTATATGTGCCACAGCTTATGGATGCCTGGCAGCTTTTTGCCCTAGTCTGTCACTGTAGGGTCAGTGGCCAAAGCCCCCTCTGACCTATGTGGTATATAGGTGGCCCTGCCCCCCCCCCCCCTTTCAGTCCCTTCTTTCTGCTAGCTCAGAAAAGCAAGGTTGGAGAGAGGGTACGGAATGTACGTGAGCAGCTCACCTTAAAGAAGGACGTTTACTGGTAAGTATCCTGCTGTTCTTCTTTGAGCGCTGCCCACATCCATTCTGATATACCGTATATCATCGTGTATAAACCAAGAATTTTGTGCCTGAAAATTGGCTTCAAAACAGGCTCTTGGCTTATACTTGAGAAAATATGGTAGACAGCCCCAGCCAGCAGTTTCCCTGACCACGCGGCAGGCCGGAGCCCCTGTGTTGCCAGGCGGCCATCTTGGACAGTTGGTAGGGGCCGGGGCTGGGGCTGGAGTAAGGAAGGGACCCCGGCGTCTGGAGTGGCCAAGTAAGGGGTCGGCCTGGACATTGATTCAGGGGAAGATTCAGGGAGGCCAGGGAAGCGGCGGCAGGGACCAGAGGTTGGGGAGGGGGTCGGGGAGTTGGGGAAGTGATGGAATGGCTGGGAGGGTTTGGGGGAGGGTTCAGGGAGACCAGGGAAGGGGGGTGGCAGGGCTTGGGCATTTTGGGGGGGGGTCAGGGAGTCCAGGAAAAGCAGCAGGAGGACCCTTGGTTTTTGGGGAGCTCAGGGAAGCAGCGACAGGGACCAGGGATTTGGGGGAGGCCTGGCCGGCTGGGAAGAGCAGCAGCAGGGGTTGGAGGGTGACGTGGAAAGGGTGTTGGGGAACAGGGGAGCAACAGCAGGGAACTGAGAAGGGAGCAGGGGGGCAGCAGTGAAGAGCCAGGGGGCAGCAAGAGGTGCAGGGGGGCAGCAGTGGGGAGGGGGTGGAGAAGGAGGGCAGCAGTGAGGAAAGAGGCAGAGCAGGGGGGCAGCAGGAGGTAGCAGTGAGGGAAGGGTGGAGTAGGGAGTGGCAGTGAGGAGGGGGCAGTAGGAGGAGCAGAGAGCAGCACAGAGAGGGGCGGAGCAGGGGGCAGCAGTGAGGGAAGGTCAGAGCAAGGGGCAGCAGCAGCAGGAAACTGAGAAGTGAGCAGGGGGGTAGCAGTGAGGAAAGGGCAGAGCAGGTGGGAGCAAGGGGCAACAGTGAGGTAAATGAGAAGTGAGCTGGGGGCAGCAGTGGGAAGGGCAGCAGGGGTGTAGCAGTGAGGAAAGGGCAGAGCAGGAGGGTGCAGGAGTGAGGAATGGACAGCAGGGGGGGCAAGGGAAAAGTAGCAGCAGAGATTTGGGGGTAAGGAAGCTGCCAAACCAGAGGAAGCCAGCAGCAGTGGGTGGGGGTTAGGGGACAAGCCCAAAAGGGGATCTCGGCTTATACCTGGATCACCAATTTCAGCTTTTTTGGGGCTCAGAATTGGGGGGTCGGCTTGTGCCCAGATTGGCTTGTACCCGAGTATATACGGTAGGTGACTACAAGCCATATCTAGGGTGGTGGGTGGAGTTAAGGTTTCTCCACTCTAAGGATGGCTCTGCCCAGGGCTGTGTCATCCCTTGACCTGTTGGACAATTGCGTAATGTGATGCAAAGGTACACACTGAGGGGCAGGTCGCTGCTTTGGCGATTTCCTGGATTGGGACCTGTGTGAGGAATGCTGTGGGAAGACACTTGTTCTCTGGTCAAATGCACCCTGATCTTCCCAGGGAGGGGAATGTTGGCTCTTTGGTAGTAGGCTTGAATACAGTTCAATATCCAGCCCAAAATGCATTGGGACATTACTGTTTGTCCCCTCCTGTGCTCAGCAACTGAGACAAATAGTGAAGTTATTCTACAAAATGTCCTGGTTTGCTTGATGTAGATATTGAGTGCCCTTTTCACATCAAGTGTATGCCACTTACACTGGTTCTCCGTGACCTGTGGGTCTGGGAAGAACACCGATAGGTAGAAGTCCTGGTCTACATGGAAGGGGGACACCACCTTAGAGAGGAAGGCTGGGTGTGGACAAAGCTGCACCTTGTCTGAGTGAAAGACCATGTGGGTGGGTTCTGAGGAAAGGGTCTTAACTCTGAGACCCATCTGACGGAGATGATAGCCACCAGGAAGGCTACCTTCTATGATAAAACTAGCGAAGTGCAAGAGATAAGAGGCTAATATGCTGGTTTTGTGAGTCCCTTAAACACCAGGTTTAAATCCCATTGGGCAACTGGTTCCCAGGCCTAGGGGCAAAGCCTCTCTATGCCCTTCAGGAACCTCAAAGTTGTGGGGTGAGAGAAAGCAGTTACTTGTGGAAAATATTGTGCAGGGCCAAAATTGCTGCCAATTGCATTCTGAGGGAGGGGAGCACAAGACCTTCTCTTTTAGGTTTAGGAGGTAGTCCCAGTATTGCTTCAATCGGGATGGACTTGGGGGCCACTCCTCTTTCCTGGGCGTTTCCATTAGGCATTGTAGCTGACTTTTGTGGAGATTTTCCTGCTCTTGATCAGGACCCTTTGCACCTTCTCTGTGTGTGCCCCCTCGCTGGGGTTCAGCCATGCAGCCTCCATGCTGTCAGGTGCAGTGCCCCCGGGTTTGGGTGGCGCAAGTGGCCAGAGCCCTGTGTGGGCAGGTTTTCCTTGAGGTGGCGTGTGATAGGTGGGGCTATCGAGAGGTCTAAGAGGGTGGTATACTGCAGTTGGTGAGGGCAGGCTGGGGCTATTAGAATTATGTCAGTCCTGTCCCTTTTGGTCTTTGAGAGGCCCCTCTGAATAAGTGGGATGGGGGAAAAGGCATAGAGGAGTGTGCTCCCCCAGTCTATCAGGAGATCATCCAAACTTGAGTCTCTCTCCTTTCCTCTGAGTGAGCAGAACTGGTCAAGCTTGCAGTTTGCTCGTGAGGCAAATAGGTCCATCTGGGGTTAGCCCCAGAGCCTGAAGAAGTGATCTATGTGAAGGGACCATTTGTGTTGGGAGAGGAACTCTCTGCTCAGTGTATCCACCCAGGAGTTTCTCACCTGTAGCAGGTGGGAGGCTATCGGGGTGAAGTTGTACCTCTGCGCTAGTTCCCACAGGTGGGATGCGTCCTTGAACAATATGGGTGACTGTGCTCCTCCCTGGCAGTTGGTAAAGAACATGGCTGTCACATTGTCCGTCAGTACACGTCTGTTAGTACATGGATTGCTCTCCTCTGTATCTTGTCCATGAAGGACACATAAGGCGGATCACTTTACTGCCACAATGCATTTTAAGAATACCCTTGGAACCAACGCGAGACTGAATGGGTGTGCAGTGAAATGAAAATGTTTCCCGCCTACCACGAAGCAGAGGAAACTTCTATGTCCTTGCTTTATTGAGATATGGACGTATGTATCCTTCAAGTTGAGGGGTGCAAACCAGCCCCCACAGTCTAAAGAGGGAATAATTGGAGATAGGGATACCACTTGGAACTTTATTCTTTTTAAGTGCTTTTTCAGGACCCTGAGATCCAGAAGGAGCCATAGGCTTCCATTTGCTTTTGGGACCAGGAAGTAGTGGGAGTAGAAGCCCCTCACTTGCTCCCTTCCGGGGACTCTTTCTATTGCCCTCAGTGTGAGTAGCCTTTGGCACTCCAGCTCTAGTGGAGTTTTGCAGGAGGGGTCCATGCTGCTGTAGTGAGGGGGCAGTTTTCAGTCCTGAGATCTGGATCTGAACTGGGGTAGAGTAGCTGTGTGAGACAGTGTCTAGAATCCTGCAGTCTGACGTGATTTTGGCCCCTTGGTGATGAAGTGGGCCTAGGTGGTTCCCAAATGGTGGGGTCTAGTCATTGTTGCTGCTGAGGCGGCCCTCGGGCAAGAAGTCAAAACCTCTGCCTCTGGTTGGACAGACGGGAGCTGTTGTTTCCCCGCTAGGATGCTTGCATGTTCCCCTAGGACCTGAAACCCTTTCCACCCCAGCTCCTGTCTCAGTCCCTGTTCCTTTTGGGGGGCTGGAAGGGCTGATGCTGGAAAGTCTTTTGTTGTTGCTGCTGATGGGGCTGTTGTTGGTGGAAGGAATGCCTGGCTGTCTATGGGGTATACATGCCAAATGATCTTAGGGTGACATGTGAGTCCTTCATGCCATGTAATATGGAAACTGTCGATTCCACAAACAACAGTGGTCCCTTGAAAGGGAGATCTTAAATGGACTGCTGCATTTGCGGTGATAGTCCCGAGTCCTGCAGCCAGGCAGCCCTGCACATGGTGACTGCTGATGCCATCCTGTGGCTCGCCCTGTCTTTGGCATCCCAAGAAGTCAGGAGCACATCCCACACTCCCAAGAGGCCCTCCTCCACCAAGGTGTTATAGTCCCAGGAGTGGTCAGAGGAGATGAGGTTCCTGAACCTCTCCATGGACTTACACAGGTTAAACACGTACCTGCCCATGATGGCCCAGTGATTCACGATACACAGCTGCAGGGCCACAGTGGAGTACATTTTCCTGCTGAACAGGTCGAACTTTTTGGCCTCTTTATTCTTCAGTGTAGCAGCTGGTTGGCCCTGCTGGTCCTGTTGGTTCAGTGCATGCATCACCAGGGAACCCGGAGTGGGGTGGTTAAAGAGAAAGCTGAATCTCTCCACAGGGATGTGGTACTTCCTCTTTGCCCCATTGGATGCTGGGGGGATCAAGGATAGCGTCTGCCAGCTGGGCCAGGCAATTTTGACGACTCCCTTGTGTAATGGGACTGCCATCTTGGCAGGGGGGACCGCGTCGCCCACATCAAACAGTGGATCAAAGTCCTCTCTGACCACCTTGATTTGCAGATCGAGGTTTGTGGCCATGCACCTTAACAGTTCTTGGTGAGTGCGAGGGTCTTCCCTAAATGACAGGGATCTCTGATACACCACTTCATCAAGTGACGAAGATGACAAGACATGCAAGGTACTGTGGCAGGAGTTGGATCATCCTGCCCCCCCGGGTCTGACTCCTTGTTGGATGCTGCTGTGTGCTGGGATCCCCTGGGTGACGCAGGCCTTGATGAGCCTGGGGAATCCCCGGTGCCCCAGTCAGTCTATCGCACCGACCAGTCTTTAAAAGTTCTCAGTGACAAGTCCCATATGGAGGGTGTTCAGCCCCATGACCTGTGGTGGCCGGAATCCTTTCACTGGGAGGACCTCGGTGAACAACTTCTCTTGCGAGTCTGCACCGACAGGATATCATGCAGCAAGGTCAGCACGGGTGTGTTCAGTGCCAGGTCCCGGGCCCAAGAGTCCCTGCACCATGTGGGCTTTGGAGACCACTTTCTCCTGTGCTTACCCACCGGATTGACAGTGGGATCGGCAGTGTTGATGACCAGCTGCGCTGGTGCTGGGCATCAGAGTCCTCCAATGAACCCAATTTGGACCTGGTGCAGCAAGTTTTTAAGGACTCAGAAAAAGGAAAGTAGTCCCCATGACTCCAGAGGCTGCTTCTCTGAAGTGGATGTCTTCCTCCCCTCTTCTCAGAGTCTGAGCCTGGGGGAGTCCCCCAAATGAGGTAAACGGCCCGTTGTGTCTGTGGTGCTGAGGGGCTGTGCCAGTCGTCCCCACGGAAGTGTTCTGGAGAGCTTGCAGGTGGCTCATGCTGTCCCCTTGCAGTGCCCCGTCATTTCCCTGGACAGGCTGCTTCCTCCCATGCTGGCGGGGGGGCTTGTGCTCTGAGCCTGACCAGGCCTTGGAGAGTAGTGCCAGTTTTCCCCTGGACCAGTCTCAGCAGGGTAGGGGTTGGCAGCTGCAAGAGAGCATTAGTAGCCTCAAAGTTCTCCAGCGTTGAAGGAATCGGGAGCAACTCAGGCCTCTGTGCTATTGATGGTCCCGGAGCCAGTGATCCAGACCTGAGCTGATCCCCCAGCTTCCTTTTGGGCCTGGCCCCGAAGGCAGACTCTGAGCCCAAACAGAGCTTCTTAGGCTTTCCAGATGGGGAATGGTGCTGAGGATGAGCTGGTGCCGAGTGGGCTCGTGGCACTGTGGCTTCCTATGCCGAAGCTGATTGCTTGGCACTGATGCGGGTTGCAAGGCCTCTTTGAATGCCATGGAAGGAAGACACAGCTCTCACTCCTTCTGGGTCATAGGTTTGAAGGACCAACAGATTTGGCATTTGTTGGTTCTGTGTCTTTCTCCTAGGCACTTCAGACATTTATCATGCAGGTTGCTGAGCGGGAAGGCCTTGCTGCATCCCGTTCATGGTTTGAACTTTGGCATGTCTGGTTCTGTGCTGGCACATGTGGAGTCTCTGCATGACTGAGAGGTGGAATCGTCAGCGTGTCTTGAGCCCGGTGGAGAGAGTGATATGAAAAGGTTCTCCCAACTGAGTATCAATGAAGTTGGATGAATTCGGACGAAAGGACAGGTGCTTGCAGAAGCCCAAGAGCTGGCAGTTCCAGGACTGTTGCTGAGGGGTGGGAAGAAGGAACTGAAGGGGGGCCGGGGCAGGGTCACCTATATATCATGCAGGACAGAGGGGGCATTGGCCACTGACCCTACCAGAGACAGGCTAGGACAAAAAGCTTCCAGGCATCTGTGCTCTCCGGCATGTAGATACCTATACCAGATGGGTGTGAGCAGTGCTCGAAGAACTTCTGGTTTTCTTTTTGGCCTGACTGTGCTCAGTTTCAGTCCCTCTCTGTCCAAGGGTGCTTTCATTTGAATAGGACATCATCGTGCTTTAATGTCCCTGCAGCGTTGGCCCTCTTGAAATCAGAGGAAGCACAGAAGGCACAGAGCAGCCTCACAGTCTAAAAGGCATTTGTAGGTTGATAAAAGAGCATACATGGAGAGTTTGGCCACCCTGCTATAAACTTATGGAACTCAAGAGCCACACAAGTTGATTATTAAACTTTTGAGAGCCGCACTGAGGCATATAGCCATATACTTTTACCTACTCCAAAATTACTAAGTTTAAAATTCATTGCACACTTCAATTTTATCATAAAAAGAGGACAAAAATTGATCCTACTAATGTCAGATTCTAATAATTACTTAAGGTTACCATGAAAATTAGTCAGCTGCTGCTTGATGTAGAAGACTGCAGGCTAGTGGCGAGTTTTTGAAAATCCCAACCATGCCACACTTCTCCCCGCCATCCCTAACCATGCCGCGCTTCTCCCCATTGTTCCGACCCCCTCCTAAGCTCCTAGGCTGGGGCTTCTTTCCCAAATAGACTTGCTAACATTCTTCCAGGGAGCCACAGTTTTTCATTCAAGAGCCACACGTGGCTCCTGAGCCGCAGTCTGGCCACACCTGGTTTATAGCATAACTTAGCTTTCATAGGTTGGATGTAGACAGATTCCTCAACCATTACAATATGGACAGACTGACAGTGCAGCCTGTAAACTCCATGCTCTTATCCTCAGCAAAGCATAGACTAGGATATCAAAGATATTCAGGCTTCCAAATTTAGGACCCAAAACATTTATGAGAATCTGGGCCACAGATCCTAGTTCCCAAAACTTACCCCTACCTGGAGATTGCCTGTATGGCCAACTTAAAAATAGCACAACATAAACCTCATCCTGACCTTGACTGGCCGCGAACATTCCCTGTAGCACCTCCTCTTTACTATATCATCTGTCTCAGACCCAACAAAATACTCCCTCTGATGCCCTTTAGCTCCTTTGCGGCTTCATGGATGCCGATTAGATCCACATTCCAGTACAACTCAGCAGTAACTACCCTGACAAATTGTCTGAAGTGGGATTTTCTCCCACAAAAGCTCATGCAATAAATAAATGTGTTAGTCTTTTTAAGTACCACTGGACTCCTTGTTTGTTTTACTGAACTAGACTAACATGGCTGCCTCTTTTGAACTTGTCAATATGCAATACCCTGATGATGAAGACAGGAATTTAGCACCTTTGTCTTCTAGGGAGTGAGTCAGCAGCACAGCCCTGTATTTTCATTCATGGCCTTAGTTACATTTGAATAACCATGGCCTGAGCTAACACGTTCCTTGGCTTTTAAACTGAGTTTATCTTCTGTAGATACATGGAAGTGATTGTTAATTTTTGATGGGGTTTGTGATCTTAAACCTCAGACACTTCTAATAATGGTGCCCTCTCTGTCCATTAGCCTCAACATGTATTCAGTCGAGGATGTGGGTATTAGGAGTAACTTGTAATAATACCTTCATCTTGCTATATGCATGAAACAGCAAGAATTGAAGTGTAACAGATGTGGGTGCAAAGCAGTATGGAGAAACCACATTGTCTTGTGCCATGCTCAGGGGGAGCTATCAGTAGGATTCACAGATAGACCCAGTCTGCAGAGCTAATGACCACATTTGCTTTAGGTTTTGAGATCGTGAATGTAATGCATTGAGCCAAAACTGACGAAAACCCAAGTGAACAAGCTGTGTAAGTCTGATTTGTAGCTTGGCCAATGGAGTAGCAAAGCAGGGTCCTTCATCTGCCACACAGCAATACTAATGCTAAGAAATAACAATAGATACTATCTTAAAAGAGCTAATGTGGTTGTTTTTTATAGCAAATCACCTTTTTGGCCAACTAAATTTGTTTTTATTGGTTTGAAAAAAAGTAAGGAGACATTTGTATAAATCTCTGAGTGTCACGTAGGAAAACTAGAATTTCCATCTTGGTGGATTGTAGCTTGCCATGCTGAAATCCTAATTTTGTAAGAATAAGTGCTGGTTTTATTTTGTGCAAACTATCAAAAAATGCTTAACATCAAGCTTAGTACCTATTCTAGTCAAGGCAAAGAATAAAGAACCTGTGACAGATGAGAGATGCGGAGGAAAATATTATCTTACTGAGTTGGTGTGTAGTTTGCAGCAGGAAGAGTGAGCTATTGAACAAGAGCAGTACAGAAGGGTTGAAAAAATGTGCTACTTTGAGTTATGGGTGGAGGGTGAGTGGAGAAGTTCCTTTTACAAATGCTCCAGCCTCCTGTAAAAAGAGAATGCTTTGGAGATTCGTCTTTCATTGTCGTGATTGTGGGGATCCCACACTGTGCTCCCTCCTCCTTTCATGTGCACACAATCTGTCCATTGCTGGAGAATTTTCAGATGAAAAACAACACCTGTTAGTTAAATCAGCACTGTTGCACTGCATGGTTATTGATTCTCATTTCTTTGTATGAGATGCTTATTGCAGCAGCTAGACTGAGACACACAGCACTTGACTCGCCTTTCAGCTACAGAAGTGTAAATCAGGAGAAACTCCGCAAGAGTTGGTGGCAACATGCTGGTGTACTAATGGCATGTGCGAGATCAGAATCGGGCCTAGAGGTTCCGAAATCTGGGGTTTGGTCTGCAGAACCAGTTCCAGCCACAAGTGTTTGCATGGCCACAAAATTACCAAGTTATTCTGTAACTGTCCACTCTGGCATTTCACATCAGGGACACAGTAGACTGGATGGAGCTTGGATCTGAGCCAGCATAGCTGGGTGCCTTTGATACAGGAGCTAGAAAATGAGCATTCTGTGACCAGACATTAACCAACAGCAAATGTTAGGTGGGCTCCCTTTAACAACTGGGACTTGGAATGCTTGGTAAAGATGATCTCCATGAAAAGAAAATAAGAAACTTTAACCTGCAGTGCTTGCATCATCAAAGCAGAGCCTTGGGGTTTTTGACTCCTGCGGCTCCCCTCTGAATACTACTTGTCTCTGGAAATGGAGAAAGTGTAAGGTGTTGTCAGTAAATGCTGATGAGAGGGAACATGTTACAACCACTGCTTCTCACTTTTCACATAACTTCATCAGGAGAGCGTGGACATCCCTGATGCATCAGGTTACGTTAATTCAGTGAGTATTAGTGATACAGATATGGGATGTGTTTGTCAGTATTTGATTACATATATTATTTAATAGTCCCCCTCCCCAAATGTGCCTAATCACAAGATGGCTTAACAGAGCCCAATGAAATTGACAATAAATAGAACAGACAGACAGGAAGAAATTTCATCATGTTGTAAGGAATTACCTATTGCTAAGGCTAGGCTAGTGAAAAGAAATGGATGATTACAAACTTAGCCTGCTAGGGCTTAGAATTGTTCTTTTGCTCTCGTTGCAAGAAGTTTGAGTGTAGATATTTCGAAAAGCTCATTTAAAGCAATGTTCCAGGAATGCTAAAATCCCAACCTTCTTGACTTGAAAATGCTATCTTTCTAATGTGCCTGTTATTCTTAAATGTTCAGCTGACTGGCTTGGCAACTGAACCCTAACAGGTCCTGGGGTGTATTTTTTTCTTGTGTGAATTTCTGGCTTCTGGGGAAGGAAATGAGACAACAGTTGGCATGGAAGAATTTTATTTTTTTCATGAGTAAATATTGATGTCCTCTCTCACACTCCTACAGAGTTCACTTACGGATATTTTCGTGTGATGTTGGCTATTTGAGTTTTAATGGTTTTAAAGCTTTAACCTTTTCAATCTTTCTGCTGTCATTTATTAATTATTTTCTGATACCCACCATAATTTTCCACAACTGAACAATTAAATCAATACAAATCTTTAAAAAGTTTAAAAGTTAACATTGGTAGTATCCATCAAATTATTAAAAAAAAAAAATTGAATTCTTCCAATCCTAGCCCTTGGAAAGCTTTTAAATTCCCCAATAGGAAGTATTTCATTTCTTGAATAGCAAATGTATTCTCTTCAGCAAGTAGTTTTACGTCAAAGAAAATTCATTAAGCAAAATACAAAACGTCTAGTAAAGCTGCATTGAGTACAGTAAAAAGTCATAATTCTACTTTTGATGTACCACCTTATGGGTAAAACATTCCCACTGAAAGTTGACTTGTCACATTGGCCTTTTTCTGTGATCTTGCAGGAGAGGCTTTGGGATTGAACCGGCCAGTCCTGGTGCCATACAAATTGATCAGGGATAGTCCTGATGCCATTGAAGTTACGGGTCTACCAGACGATATCCCTTTTAGAAACCCCAACACCTATGACATCCACCGGCTGGAGAAGATCCTGAAAGCACGAGATCACATCCGGATGGTGATTATAAACCAACTCCAGTAAGTCTCTGTAGCTCCTGTGCTTTCAGGAGTCTTTTCTAAATATATGAAGCCATCTGATGTAAATTGGCATAATTTCAGGGGTTGCAGTGGAGCTGCATCAGTTTATATTGAGCTGAGCATCTGATCTATTGCATCTTCTGTTTTACGTTTGTAAAAATGCTCTTGGTTCTCATCTACCTGAGGAATTCTGCCAGGCTATAAGCTCTTGAGGCCCTGTTCATATTCTTACAGGCAAGTGAGACAAAAGAAGGCAGGGTATCGTCATCTCTAGAAAACAACTGGCTAAATGTCAGTGGAGTGACATCCACTGACCATCTGCTCAGTAAATTTATTGTTGCTGTTTTCCTTAGGCAACTAATCACACCACTTTCAACCTAAAAGTAACCTGTGGTTGATGCCCCACAGCAATAAGACTATTGTAATGTATAAAGAAAGCTTTGTTAACAAAAATCTTTATTACTAGGATGTGCTTCTCTGTACTGAGCTAGATGGATGCTTCCTAGGGGTAATCAGGGTTGTGGGGCTTCTTGCCACCATCTCCTCTTTCTCTGAGGAAGTCTTGTTTCTGTCCATCAGGAGTCAGCTCAGCTCTTTGAAACCACCAGACTCTGGCAGCTAGCCCTGCCTTCCAGGCCTCCATAGGCCTTCCTTTCTCTGTACTGATTAGTGATAAGCTCACACCAACCTCTGCATCCTTTGAGTGTCCCTGCAGAATGTTCAACCCTGTTCGCTGACTGCTGTCCAAACTCTGATTCACTGCTCCCAAAGAAACATCACGTGCCACTTTGTAAGAGTCAACCCAGAATCAACTTGTCCTGAATACACAGTGCTTAGTTCTGTAAAAAGTGAAAACCTGAGTTAGTTGATTATCAAGGAACAGAGATTCATGTGATAGAGAGTGAGAGTATTGGAAACATAGCAAGCAAAATCATAACCTGCTTTCTAGAAACTTGATTTGCCAACCAAGCCATTCCACTATCTCCTGCAAGATAACTTACCCTAAGTCTCTTTCCTAGTGTTCTCAACCAGTCAGGCTGAGACCCCTTCTCATAAGACCAAGCCTGCTGGCAGATTGTTCTGACAGATGGAAGGAATTCTTGAGCATTCATCTACACCCCAGATGTCGTTTCAAAAGTTCTCTTCCCCCCCCCCCCCCCAAAAAAAAATAGGATAACACCTCCTTGTTTTGTTTTTTGCTTCCAGCCTCCTTTATCAATTGGTGAACATTGTTCCTGGACGGTAAATGCAAGTCCATTGAGAACAATACAATAATCAATTGGCATATGACCAGCCAGAGTGAGATATGCATTTCTTTCCCCCGGTTTGCCAGGAGCATATGGGCCACTTTTTGGTGACCTGCCTTAACTCACAACCCTATAGAACTTAATGGTGGGTGGGTGGGTGGGTGTGTGTGTGTAAACTTCACACATTTCCCATACATACATCTCACAATGTAATGAAATCCTGTGTCACAGTAGTCAGACCGTATATGACCACTTCTGGCGAACCCTGGGTTCCCTGTGTTTCTGCCATTTGGCATGAAGAGGTCTGGGGTCACAGCCACAAGATGAGGATTATGTTTTGTTTATATCCTCGTGACTAAAGATTGTCTGAGGCACTGAGGATGCTTTGGACTGGTCCATTTAGAATCAGCTGATATGATCTCAGCAACTCTTCAGGCTTGCTGCCCTACCATCTGTCTAAAGCTAAAAAGAACTCTGTGCGCTACTCCTGCAGCTTTTCTCTAAGTAGTTAGAGTGGGGTCTTATCCTGCTCAACCTACCTGACATACAGTCTATACTAAATGTGCCATGCTTTGAAAATCACTGATCTACATGACATGGGTATCCAAAAGGAATTTTGGAGCCTGTTTCTAAAATAGAAATGTTTATATATTTTTACCTGCTAATTTGCTTTGCTCAACCTTTCAAGCCCAACATCCTTGCAGTGAGCTTTCCTTTTGTCTTTGTGGTGCTTGGGAGGCATGCAACACCTTGAGCTCTGAGCCTTCAGATATTACTGATATCCCTGGTGTTGGAGCGCGTTTCAGGTTGGATGTCTAGTGTACTAAGCATTTTCTTTAACATTGTATTGAACAGGTGAGGTGACCAAGCTGGCACTGGTGTATCTACTCTTCTGGTTGCCCTGGTTTGGCCAGCTAAGGTGCTCTTTCCTTGAAGAGCTGGATGAGGAAGAGAGCCTATTCCCCCTCTCGTTTGTTGCTGGATTTGTGGGTGTGGTTATGATGATCCAGAGCTTCTGGAGGACTGATCACAAGATGTCTGGGAATCTGAGTTAAGGAGTATTTTGGCCTATGTTGCTCTGTGGCTCCCTATAGTCTAAGGAGGAATCAGGCTGCGATTCCAAGTATTTCCATTTTGCCTTGTGTTTTTCACGGACATTGAGAAGAGTCTCTTTCTTAGGGGGATGCACCTGTCAGATGCTCAGGAAGCTATTGGGGCAGGATAGCTCTAGCAGGGTGGAGAGGAGTCCTTTGAGATGCTGTGGCTGGTACCTGTGTAGGATGGAAAATGACTCAATGAGGTGGAGGTTAAACTGTGTTCTGTTTGCCTCCTCTGAGAAGCCAAGTACCACCTTATTACTACCTGAAGACTGTTGTGCTGAATGCATGGAAAGGAGCCCAAAGGATCATTCTAAGTCCAGTTTCTGCCCTTGCCTTGTTGGAGGCCCCTGGCTGGCTGACAACTGTATCCACGCACCATGAGCACCGGGAGAGCCATCCTGCACAGTGTGTGTTAGTCTTATCCTCTCCCAGCTGTTATTCCAAAGGAGAATGGGGGACCCGAAGTCTTGGTGTGTATCTTCTCCATATGCCAAGAGGGAGCAGTCCTCAGGAATGCTGCTGGGGGAACCAGCCTTCTCTTGTAGACTCTGCCTCTTCATCCCAATCCTGCTTGCAACAGAGGCAGGAGTTGGCTTCTGAGAAGGGCTGTAGGGAGCACGAGAAGGAAACAAACTATCTGACCCTGACCTTTTATGTTTCTTCTTCTTCTTGTCCCCTCTGGTGCCCAATGGGAAGATAAGTGCCCAAGGAGACTAAAAAGGGTAAAACAAAGAATTGCTTAGATGTCCAGATAAACTTTCAAGTAATTTTCCTAGGTTAACCAATGTTCTCCTTCGAGGAGTGTCCTTGGTGTCACAGTCACACGGAGGCTGGATTGGAGACTCTTGGTAGTGCTTGTTGTGCTGTGCATGCCCAGCTTAGCTGTCTCGTGCCAGTCTTTCAAGTGTCTTGTCAGCATGTGTAGCATAGACCCTCAGTTCCCTTCTAACCGCCTGCAGCAGTGGACAAAGGGAAACCTCCTCAGCTCCTCAGAATTTTCTTCTTCCCCCACAGCTATTCATTTGTTTTTTCTCTGAGAGTTACCTCACCAAAGACTTTCTTTTGGTTTTCCTCACCTCTGGATGTTTAAAAAAAAAAACCAACCCAAAACAAAAAACCTTTTGTTAAATTAGGCATGTCTGCCCCTTTGAGCTTTAAATGCTGTGCTCCTGCTGTGAGTCAATGCGGACATCCAACAGCCACGCCACTTGTTTAAAGTGTTTGGGAGAAGAGTGCATTCCTGAGAAGTGCTCTCACTGTAAAAGCTTATGTACCAGAGCATGGTGAGACAGAGAACTCCAATGGAAACTAATTTTAATGGAGAAATCCCTATGGCCACCTTCTGACTCAGGCCAGGGAAAGTTGGCAGAACAACAAACAATGAGGCAGTTAACTCCTTGCTAAACTCACGGGGAAAAGGAGAAAGTCTCCTGCCTCTTCACCGACTCTGTCTTGTACCAAAGAGACTGATGGTCCCTTGGGTATATACTCAGCCAAACCTCATAAATGGCTGCTGTCTGGTAATGAATACTGGCACAGTCAGTCTCCAAAAAAGCTGGTCACTGAGCTGTTGGAGCCAATGGTTCATCCTAACTCCCTGGCTCTAGCTCATACATCGGGGCAGGCACTGCAATCCTGGCCACCCACCACCTGGCGTACAGCGCCAGGTCCGGAACAGAATTCAATACTAGATACGGTCTCACACCAGCTGACAACAGCTGCACCGAACCCTTCAACTTTTGCAGCACCTGCTACTCAAATTCATTCAGAGTAGGACTCCTGATTGCCAGGCACCCAACTTGCTTCCACACCATGCAAACATAAACACAAAACTAAACGTGCCAAAGGACATTCGTCCATCACTATCACCAACATCCTCCTACTTTGATCCTGAAAGGTCCGCCGCCTCCATTGAGGGGAGGTACAATAATACCTATTTATTTTCATCAGATGATGATTCTACAGATCACACTGCTGTTCTTTCTCCGCAGTCACGATCTACACATTCCCGATCCAGAGATTATTACTACTATCTGGATCTACCACACCGAAATTGGAAAGGTTCCCGATACTACAGACCCTCAACATATTACTATCATTATTATAGGCACTGCCATGAACAAAGATCCCCATACTGTCTGTCATCACAAATCTCCCACTTCACAGGGTCTCACAGAAACAAACAAACAACCTACAATGAAACCTGTTCCTACAAAACCCACTGCTGGGCCACAGGATATGATGGAGGAAGGTGGAATACTCGATCCTGTCTCTCCCTACCATAACTAGAGCCCTGCAGATCTGCGGTTATCCACATCTGCGGATGTGCGTGCGGATAACTGCAGACCCACTGCTGTGGGTTGATTCACAGATGTGGATTCTATGTTTAGCTTCTCACAGTTTGATCTATTACTTGCAACTCCTGTGCTGATCTGTGTCAGCAGCACACAGGGGAACTAGGAAGCGCTCCAGCCCATCAGAGTCTGTCTGGGGCTTGGAGAGCTGCCGCTGGCCTTTGCTTGGCTCATTCCATGTGATTTCCCTGCTTGCTTCTTCCTTTTCTTGTTTGTAGTTTGCATGCCACACTGTCAATCAGAGATTTCATTGGTGGGCAAGGAAATCTGGTTGACAGTGCAGCGTGCAAAGAGCAAAGGAGAAAAGGAAAAAGTGGGTGCGATCCATATGGGGAATGAACCAATCAAAGTCTCAAATGCTGACTGTGAGCCCAAGCTCAGTTGCAGATGCAGTTACGGATGCAGCTAAAACCTGGCACTCAGATTTCGGATCCAATCAATGCCATCACTGAGCGGATGCAGATCAGATGCGGTTCCACATTTTTGTATCTGCGCAGGGCTTTAACCATGACCCATCATCCCTTATGGATGAAATAATACTCCTCACCACCACATCTACTACCATAGACGGTTTTAAGGATTTTCAGAAGCTGTTTAAAAGAGTCACTGATTCTCTTGAACTCCCTGGACAAAACTTGCCTCAATCTGAGCACAAGCTATTGAAAATCCTTTAGACATCCTCACCAAACAAAGTAGAGCTTCCTATTAATAACAGCCTACTGGAAACAGCAAACAAAATTTGGCTAACACCAGCAACCATACAGCCAACCTGCAAAAAGGCTAATAAGTATTATATATCACCCTTGCAGTCAGAACTTCTATTTACGCACCCACCACCAAACTCTCTCGTCGTGGAAGCTGCTAATCGCTGGTCTAAACAACATTTTGATAAACCCACTCCACCTGATAAAGAGGATAAGCAAATGGACTTGCTGGGATGAAAAGTGTATACGTCTTCCACCTTGCAGTTCACGGTAGCCAACTATACTGCTCTGCTTGCCAATTATGATTGCTCAAATTAGTTAAAATTCACAGACTTCATAGATCATATACCAGAACTGAAAAAGAAACAATTCTACGCACTTATAAAAGGCCAGCTTATCTCCCGCACAGCACTACAGGCAGCCCTTGATGTTGCCAACTCTGCTGCATGCACTATGGTTGCAGGCATTGTCATGCACTTCTCATCATTGCTGCACTCAGCTGACCTTTGTAAATCACTACAGTCGGCCGTTGAAGATTTACCAGTTGATGAAAACAAATTATTTTCTGAGAAAACAGATGACATGATGTATACCTCCAAGGATGCTAGAGCCACCTTGCGAACATTTGGCAGTTATCCTCAAACTTTCCAAAGAAGAACATGTAGATTCCAACCTTACAACGCCCGTTACCAATATCACTACCAATTTAGATGACACAACAAGTGACAAGATCAACAAAGGAAAACAATGCCACAGAAATGTAAATAACCATCAATCTGCACAACCACCTGAGTCAACCAAGTCACAGTTTTGAAAACTTGGTTGAGAGCCCATCAAACCCCTTTGGATCTCCAGAATGCATGAAATCTCCGCTCTACACGAACAGACAGCAGCCTTTTCACCATTCCTGGGCTGCAATAACATCAGACAAATTGGTCCTCTCAGTAATAAACATAGGGCACACCATCCTATTCATCACAAAACCTTTCCCAAATCACCTTTCCCCTTCCCTTTTCAGGGACAAACCTCATGAACATCTCTTTCCAACTCCGAGAGTCAATACAGTAGTACAGCTGGTGCAAACCCCTTACAAATCGCCCACAGTTCAGATACTTCATTGTCTTCAGCTCCTTGGCCACATGGCCACCGGCTAGGCAAGTAGTTCTGAATGCGAGACTGCATATGCGCTCTTTCCAACTGTGACTAGCAAAAGTATACAGACTTCACAGACATTCCTTACACAAAATAATATCCATCCCACTCTCAGTCAAGAGTTCACTCGCATGGTGGACGATGCAGAACAACCTCTTACAGGGCATACCATTTACCCAAAAAGAACCCTCTCTAATAAGGTCGACGGATGCATCACTAGCAGGGTGGGGAGCCCATCTGCAAGTAATGTCAGCACAAGGACAATGGTCCCTTCTCAAGATCTTATTACGCACAAATCTGCTTGAACTTCACATATTCAGGAAGGCATGCTGCTATTTCAAGAGATATCTCGTCCACCAGCATGTAAGGGTTCTAACAGACAACATTTCCTGCATGTTTTATGTAAACAGGCAGGGCAGGGTGAGATCAAACTCTCTATGCCTCGATGCCATGAAGCTATGGCAGTGGTGGATAAACAATCATGTCATGATCTCTGCCACATACCTACCAGGTGTACACAACACAGCAACAGATTGGCTCAGCAGATCATTCCCTCCCCATCATGAATGGGAAATCCAGTCAAACATTATCAACAGCACCTTTCATTGAGGGGGCGGTATCCTGCAACAGACCTCTTTGGAACTCCCCACAATTGGAAATGCAAACTCGACTGTTCTCGAGTGGAAAAAAGAAAACATTCTCTAGGAGCTGTTTTCTTCCTCCTTTGGAACAAGATTCTACTTTATGCATTCCCGCCATTTCCTGTAATAATGAAAACTCTTCTCAAGATGCGCAGAGACAGAGCAATAGTAATCATGATTGCTCCAGCATGGCCCAGGCAACTATGGTTCACACTATTAACTACTACATCCATCAGACCACCAATAATCCTCCCTCTCCATTGTGATTTACTCCATCAAAACAATGGCCAAACTCTTCACTCCAACCTTCACAAGCTTCACCTTACAGCATGTTCCTCCATGTTTCCGGAAGGATGAAATGAAATGCTCTCAGAGAGTAAAACATATACTACTCAACACCAGAAAAGCTTCAACAAGGAACACTTACCTTCAAAAATGGTGCAGATTTGTTCACTGCAATGTTCCCTCTAAGAGGTGCTGGCAGCTGAGCAACTCATGTTGCTCGCTGCGCCGGCTCCTCCCCCCGCGGGCTTGCTGCAGTGCCTCCCACGGGCCCGCTTCTGGCCGCCCTCAGCTGCCCCCCCACCCCTGCGGGCCTGCTCCCGACCACCCCCCCGCTCCCAGCGGCCCCCACGGTCCTGCTCCTGGCTGCCCCCCACGCTCCCCGCCCCCAGTGGCCCTCTCACTCCCAGCGACCCCCCCTCTCCCCCACAGGCCCACTCCTGGTGGCCCCCACAGGCCCGCTCCCGGCCGCCCGGCTGCCTCCCCCGCTCCCCGCCCCCGGCAGCCCTCCCACTCTCAGCCCCCCCCCCTGCGGGCCCCCCCCCGGGGCCCCCCCCGCTCCGGCCCCCCCCCCCCCCACATGGCCCGCTCCCCGCCGCTCCCACAAACTTACCTCGTGGCTGGAGCCAGATGGCCCAGCCACAGCTCCTGGGGCAGAGAAGCTCTACAGAGCATGCCCAGATTTTCTGGGCATGCTCCGTTAGAGCTTCTCTGGGCGGGAGTTTTCAAAACTCCCTGCTCCACAGGAGCTCTATGGAGGGCCTTTGGCTGCCAGCAGTGTGCTGCTGGCTGCCTTCCCTGCACTGGCGGCTGTGGCGGGCTGCACTGCAGCGCGCCAGCGCAGCTTAGAGGGAACATTGGTCCACTGGTGCGCAACCTCCAACATTACACCAACAAAGGTGCCTATTCACAATCTTCTTAATTTATTTTTTACACCTAAAGGACACAGGACTATCATTAACACTTTTAAAAGTCCACCTTGCTGCAATTAATGCTTTTTTCACGAAGGCTTCAATAATACTTCCATATTCTTCAACCCAGCAGTGAAATGATTTCTTCTCAGTATAGAAAATCTATGCCCAGAAGTACAGCAACCTACTCCACCCAGAGATTTAACACTTATACTAAAATTTATTACAGGCCTCCCTTTGAACCCCTCGCTATGTGTTCACTATTGCAACTTCCTATGAAAGTATCATTTCTTGTAGCTATAACATCTGCCAGGAGAGTTAACAAATTAGGGGCACTAATGGCCAATGCCCCCCCCCCCTTCATGGTCGTTCATAAGGATGGTCTCATTGTGTCCCCACCCTAAGTTCATACCAAAGGTACACTCAACTTTCCACATCAATGAACTGATAAACTTCCCTGTATTTCCACTGAAGCCTCACTCCAACTCAAGAGAAGCAATCCTCCACAAGTTGGATGTCTGTCGTGCTCTTCTTTTCTACCTGCAAAGAACAAGACCATTAAATCCACTCATAGACTATTTGTAGCAGTAGCAGACCAAATGTAAAGGACAAACCATCTCAAACCAATGGCTTTCTAAATGGCTGTCAAGTTGCATTTATGAAGGATATAAACTATCGAACATTCCTGCCCCAACACAGATACAATCACACTCTACCAGAGCCATGCCTACTACAATGGCTTTTCTCAAACATATCCATCACAGAGATAAGCAAGGCCATGACATAGTCCTCTGTGCATATGTTCGTCAAACACTGCCCATTGACCAGCTAACGAATAAAGGCACTGCACTTGGTCACTCAGTGCTATCTACCATAACCATTCATTCCAAAGTCCCTCCTACCCATTTAGTATACTTCTTGGAATCACTGACTTTGGGGCATCCACAGGGATACTCCTTGAAGGAGAAAGGAAGGTTACTCACCCTGTGCAGTAACTGGAGTTCTTCGAGATGGATGTCCCTGTGGGTGCCCCACAATCCTCCCTCCCCTTCTATTTCGGAATACATGCCTGGTTAGAAAGGGAACTGAGGGGTCTATGCTGTGCACATTGAGAAGACGTGGGAAAGACTGGCACAAGACAGCTGAGCCGGGCACGCACGGCATGACAAGCACTACTAGGAGCCTCTGATCCAGGCTGTGGGTGGGCACACTGAGACCATTTGTGGGGCACCCACAGGGACACCCATCTCGAAGAACTCCAGTTACTGCACAGGGTGAATAACCTTCCTTTGTGTCCAGAAGACTGGGCCTGCTGTGTGCTCTGCTATCGATGGAGGAGCATTCCTGATAGGACTGTCTCCTCTGGCAGCCTATGACCTAGTACAGTGGTTTTGCATCAGGGATACGTATGTCTCTGGACATACCCAGAGGTCTTCCAGGTGGTACATCAGCTACTCTAGATATTGCTTAGTTGTATAACAGGCTACATAAAAGGCACTAGTGAATTCAGTACAAACTAAAATTACATGTGAACAATGTCTTGTTTATACTGCTCTATGGACTCTACACTGAAATATAAATACAATGTTGATATTCCAGCTGATTTATTTTATGGTTAAAGTGAGAAAGTCAGCAGTTTTCAGCAGTTGGTGTTAGAACACTTCTATATTTTTTTATGACTAAATTTGTAAGCAAGTTATTTTTAAGTGAGTTGTAACTTGGGGTATAGAAGAGAACACAGACTCCTGAAAGGGGTAGAGAAGTCTGGCAAGATTTCGAACCACGGCCTGAGTATAATCTCAAAGGTCTGGTCTGCCTCCAAGCATGTGAGATGGAGGAAACACGACAAGGAGATGGTTTGAGTTGAAGGGAGGAGGAAGTTATGTGCCTTAGCCATTCACACTCTCTAATCTCCACCTTGTTTCTTACACAGACCTTTTGCTGAAATATGCACTGAGGCCAAACAAACAGGTAAGCTCAATGCAAAATATCTCCTTCCATTGGCACATTTGTTGAAGAATAACATACAGGTTGTGTCACAAGATGTACTAGAGGCCAGACTTCAGGGTTAAAAGAAAATAGAGCAGGCTAGTTTTGGCAGATGTTTGTCTTCCTGATCCTCACCATATCATCATCCAGCAGGAGCCTGAGACAAGGTCTGGGTTCCTACCCAGGAAGGAAAACTCTCAGGTGTGACTGTCTTCAGCAGTTTAGGATTATTTTTTATGATGCTGTATGTAGAAAGGAAAACTGGTGCTGTAGTTTGAGATGAAGATATTCAAAGTTGCTTAGGAGATTTGAATGCCCTTTCCATTAATTTTAATGGCTGTTGCTCACTAATTCCCTTAAGATGGCTTTGGCAATCTCAGCTCTAATCCTGTTTTTCCATATGCAAAGTGTCAACCACTTACTGTGCATGAGAGGAATTAGTGCTTCAGTCCAAGTTCTATCAGGCGAGGCTCCTTTTCACTAAAGCCACCAATGCTACTGGCAATCTCCCAGCAGGAAGGCGATAGATCAGAGGGGCACAGTGGCCTAAGTGACCTCTCAAGCCCTAAGATGCCTCCTGTCATAGAGGACTCCAACCTGACCATGGTGAATCAGCAGCCTAGAAAGGGCTGACTAACATATGTAAGAAAGAGAAAGCTAGGCCTAGAGGCAGAGGGAAAAGAGTGTGTTCCCTTTTTCCTGACTGGTGGAGGCAAGGAAAAAGCCCCCGGGATGGTAGCCAGTGAACATGCTTTTATTTGCATTGTGTCCTTTGAACATTATGTCCCATGGTCAGGGCCTTGAAAGGAATTGGGCATGGTGTTTGCATCCCTTCCTAAGCCATTCCGATATCTCATTTCTTTCCTGTTCTCTACTTCAGAGAAAGACAACAGTGTTCCCAAACGAAAACGGAAGAGGATATCTGAAGGGAACTCGATATCCTCTTCGTCGTCGTCATCGTCTTCCTCCTCTTCCAATATGGAGTCTGCATCCTCAACAAATCAGATCTCACTTGTGGTAAAGCCTTTTAAATGTCAGCCAAGTTATTGCTGCTCTGTTTAGCTCCCAGGGCTCTATTCAGGTAGCCCATCATCTCCTTCCTTCACTGGGCCAAGAAGTGCCATAAACTCGAACTTAGAGTGGCGAGAGCAGCTCTGGTAAAGATGGGGAAGTCTAGCTTTTGGGCTGCTGCTTCAGATCACTTTGAGCCCTTTAGGCTCCAACAGACTTCAATGGCAGCACCATCCAGGAACAGCCTCTAGAAGAGGCGTGTTACAGTGTTATTGCCTTTCCCCCTTGCATGCTCCCCACACCCTTGGGCCCCAGTTAGTACTACACAAACAGCACAATGTTGTTGGCAAGAGTAATGTAACGGAGTGCAGGGGTCTCAGCCTTTGAAGACATTTCACAGGCTCCAGACACATCTCAAGGCTTTAAAAAAGTCTCTACCTAATAACCAGCCTCGTTCTTTCATTAACCAGCCCCATGAAACTCAGCAAAGCACTTTTAACATGCTCCAGCTTCAGTGTGCTTTGGCTGCTCTGTTGCAATGTTTTGCTTTTTATCTGTATTAAAAGGGGAACGTTTTGGGTGAGGGATGAAGCTAAAATTTCCTTGAAGTAGAAACTCAAAGATGTGAAATTAGCAAAGAGATGCATGGATCTGTCCCAGCAGAGGAGCTGTCCTTAATTAGAAATTATTTCAAGCATAATTCTTTAAAAAAGAAAGCAAAAATATTAAAGCATTTAGAAGTTACCTAAAAGAAATCTTATTTGGAAAGTGGAAGACTTGATGCATGTGTGAGCATGAGACTTGATCAAGGGATTTTTTGCTGAGTATTGTGTTCTAACAGCATTTTGCCTTCTCTCTCTCTCTCTTTCAGCAATGGCCCATGTACATGTTAGACTATGGTGGTCTAAATGTCCAGATTCCAGGACCTATTAACTATTAGACCTCAGTACTGAATGAGAACCTCAAATGATGGAATAAATGTAATTTTATGTAAAAAGTGTATATTCAATATGTATCAATGCCTTTTAGTTTTTCCAATGATTTTTACACTATATTCCTGCCATCAAGGCCTTTTTAAATAAAAAGTGTTGCCTTGCTCTTAAAAGTATTTATTTTATTATTTGTATTATAGATGAAATCCATTATAGGTTAAAATAAATAGAGATGAGTACGTTCTGATGGACAGCGACATATCTTGTTGTGCCTTGCCTCCAGAATAAAATGAGTAGTGTCACTAGAGTTTAAACCCCAGATTTTTGACATATCATGCTTCATCTGCCTCTGGTGTTTTCAGACTTCAGTCAACAATTTAAAAAACCCCAAACTTCTATCAATATTGAAACATTGGTATGATATTATAACAGTGTGGATGAATAAACACTTGACAGAAATCAAGACTGGTTCCTGGATTCCCATTTACCCCACTGTAGCAGCAGAGTGGCTTTTAAGGTGAGTAGAAGATTACATGTAAACCCACATGAAGGATTCTTAGCCCACCAAGGCATATTAAGTGGGTCTTAGTGTACGTGACAATCACACATTTGATTACTATCTCCACATCACTTCCTCAGCTGTCTCACATGCCTTTCATTTGCACATGTCTGTAATGAAATGCAGCACTTGACAGAAAGCCAGTATGTGGTTTAGGCATCAGTTAATCCAACTAAAGCCCAATCTTGTGATCTGTGAGGCACATAGGACTAGTGCTGGCCCTCTACAACAAGGGTGAACTCAGCCTCAGCTCACAAATAAGATGAAGCCATTTCTGCTGTGTAAATTTACTAGTCTTTTAAAACCATAAAAGCATATTAATTTCTTGACCAATGTGATTGATAGTAATTAACTTTTTTGAAAGACTTTGAAGTCTCCTGGATTGAAGAAAACTCCTGTAGTAACTATAGTTCTGACTTCCCATGTGACACAGGATACTAGACTATTTCTACAGCATGTGAATAAAAAGTTCTAACATTAGGACGTTTCAAGTAACATGCCACATTACCACCTTGATTCCCATTCTTCCAGCATACACCATTGCCCAAGTGACATTTTGACAAACACAGTAAATTCTATCAAGTCATTTTAAATGGCCACAATTTCATTTTAGTCTCATTAGCAGATTATTGTTGTACAGTACAATATAGTTGACTGTATGTTTCATCAAAGCACTTATTTAACATGCACACTCTGGTAGGCCAGAGATTGAAATGCACAAGTAGGATATGATAGTCAAAGTAGCTTGGGTGCTCAGATAATACTGTGGTGAAGGCTGTGTCATAACCTGAATAGGTTGGAATTATTAGATATGGTTTTGAGATTATCCAAGAAGAAGATGAAAGCTGTAATGCTGAAAGGAGATGGCTCAAGTGATTTAGGCAAACATGAATGCAGATGACTTGATGCTCTGTGAAATCTCAGCTGTTTGATTGCTTTTCTAGTTGAAAACTATTTGGCAACAGTGAGCAGATAACAAGTCTTTCTATAAATCCTTTCCAGACACATTCCATTCCTTTCAATAAAGGAATCTAACCCCAGTGTCTGACAGTTCAAGACTGAAGTATGATGGATTAATTTTGGAAAACCATTACTTAGTGTTGGTGTTCTTACCCAGATATCCTTGCTATACAGCACTATTGGGTTATCCAGCTTTTTCTACAGGTGCAGCTAGGTAGCACTGAATTAAGGAAGGTACTTTTCTAGAGCTTCTGCATGTATCTGTGAAAGACGATATCAGCTCTAAGAAGAGAAGCAAGCTGGGAAAACCCTTTTACAGTACAATATGTTTCTGTATTCAGAAACCTAAGCCACATTTTTGTTTTAAGGGCTTCTCATCTTTCTAGTTTAATACCTGGCCTTTTCACTTCCCACAGAACATTTTTTTTATAATCCATTACTTGAAGGCTTTTGGGATTGAATATAGACTTCCTTGATCTGCAATCACTGCTGAGGTAAATGGAAATAAGAAGAACCTGAACCAACTCAAGAAAAGGCACAAAGTCGTGAACTGAAGGAGGGGCAAAGAACTATACAACTAAGACCAACAAGAAGATTAGTTTCATATCAGATGAGTTGACACTGAAATCTCAAGTCTTCTATCTGGCTGCCACCCAAATAAATTCACATGCAAACTTTCCTTTTTTTTTTTTTTTAAATGAATGTGTATATGCATTTGTTGACAAATCAAACCAAGCAGTTACTGTAATACTTATTTTTAAAAGTAGTGAACACAAATAATGCCCAATGAAGGCTACATGCACTCAGTCTCACTGAAAAATCTGGATTTAGGTGCCTGACTTTAGGGTCCCAAGTTAGAACATCTCTATCATTACTCTTTGGAACATGGGCCCATTGAGGAACGCATTCTAACGTTTCCCCTTTTTGGAAAATTTTCCATCCTTTTTGGATGATTATTGCTTTGTTGAGGATTATAGTGGGATATAATTCAAGCAATTTCCATCATCTCGATCTTTTCATTTTTGTTATATGTTTACACAGAGTTTTTGTATGTACATGATTACATAACAAATGGAATCTTTTCCATTGCAATTAGAACATTGAAGATGCAGATCCTAACACTTAAGCCACATTTCTCATTTATTGCTTTTGAAAGAGTTTGGTGGTGGTGGGGTGTGTGTGTGTTTACAAATCCAATAACAAACCTCATTAAGAGTTTCAGACATGTAGCCATTTTGATCTCAGACAGATGGCAGCTAAATGAAGTTTAATTGAAGAATGAGAGCTTTGATTCAAATCATTTTTAAAATATAGTATAACCAAGATAGTGGAGAAGCAGCATAAACAGCATCTGGGCTTTTATTCAGAACCCAGAATCCATTTGTGGGGGGAAAAAACACTTTGCAAAACATTTCAGTGAAATCATGAGTTTATCAACAATCTTTTGAGAAATTAAAAGTTGTGTGCTGGCTGCAGCATAGAAATCCTGCTTTTTTTCTGGGATAATATGGAAAGTACCTAGAATAGTGCCAAGGAACCAGTGACCAATGTTCCCTCTAATTTTTTGTAGGCTGTGTGCACAAAAAATTTCTTCTGTGCAAATTTTTGGAACCAGTGTCCAAATTTGTGTGTGCTCAAGTGAGTGTGGTCAAACTTGTGAGCACAACAAAGTAGTTGTGTATGATGCTTAATGTTTAATTATGTGGTGATATCTGGTGAATCAGACTGTAATCCATCTCACAGTTAGAGTAGAAATTTAAAAATATTAGCACTGTTGAATTTTTTTGTGCATGCTTTATTTTGTTGTGTGCATGGGTTTCACGACCTGTGCGCATGCATACACGCACAGCGTAGAAGGAACATAGCCAGTGAGCACTGTCAGATGATTGAATTATTGGAATGGAATGAGTTCTGTTCCTTCAGTTTTCTTGAAGAATTCTATGAACTCAAAAGAGAGGAAGGTTTGATTTAAACCATAAAAGCAGTTGAATTATTCTGTTCCGTGTGGGTCCTTCTAGCAGAGTGGCTGTCAAAGTTAGGGTCAGGACCCAGCACTGGGTTGCAGACCCTAAAGCATTGAGTCACAGCACACCTTGCTGCCACTTCCAAAAGACTGCAGTGCGTTGCTCAAAGATGTAATTCCTGGGTCATGGTCAAAAATTTTTTTTTTTTTCAACTGGGTCCTGAGGAAAAAAAATTGAAAACCACTGTTCTAGCACACCAGCAAATAATTTGAGCACCTTCCAGTAACCCATTAAGCAAGTTAACTAATATGTCACCTTTCACTCAACTATGAGTAGTTTCTACAAGGTTTCTGGATTTAAACTCTAGATTTTAACTCAGGCAGGTTAGAGTGGATTGAAGGCAATGTGCTTTGTCTACACTGAACTTCTGGAAGGAGTTGGTTAGTGTGTGTCCACTAATGGGTAGTAGTGTCACATCTTAAACTCTCATCTATGCCTGGCTTGAGGCATGATTGCTGCATTGTGGCAGCCTCCACCCCACTCCATGCTTAAGGTTATAGTGAGAATCTAGCCACTTAATTCTCCCAGTATCCAAATTTGCTATTGTAAAACAGGCTTGAGACTTCGGGGGACAAGGAGCATGGACAGGAGAATGATTATGAAATCTAGATCCAGATCCTGGAAGCAGTTAGGCACCTAATTCAAACTGATTGCAATGGGAGTTGGGTACCTCTGAGGATCAGGATCACAGAGACTGATGCGCCATTTGTGGCATAGGTGCTGTGACCATTTAAAACAACACCAATTGGGTTAAATAGCTTCCAGTCTGATCTGGTAATAGTTTGCTCCACTTTTGCATGAGACTAAATGACTGAACAGCAACAGAGATGCAGGACCCAGGGGTCTTTTGTCATTCAAGGGAATGAAGACTGCAGGAAGGGGAATACAGAAATGATTGCTTGTGTGCTAGCTTTTTCCCCTTGCTCACTTTTCAAAGTGTTTCCATGTGGTGACAGTACCTGCGCAACACAGTTTTTGGATAGATTGAGTTTAGGTTTTACAAGTGGTTTAAGCTTCAAACCAATTTACACTCACTGAGGATCTGGCTCAGGAACTGTAGTTTAAAACATCAAGGCTATTCTGAAGCCACATATTTTTCCCTAATTTTTTTCTTCCAGTCAATGGTCCAAACACTGTTTCAGCTTACTCAGGCAAATAGCCTGAGTGATTAGTTCAGGGATAAGCCACAAAGCATTAACAAAACTACTCTTGAAGAGAGTGAACAGTGTTTGGACCAGTGGTGGTTGGAGGTAATACTGTATGGTCACAGTCTGCTCTTCCACCAACCCAAATCAAGGATTGATGGAGTTGCACTACTGTAAAATGGGGGTTGAGAGGAGAGTCAGGCTTGCCTGAATGACTGTACTGCTTTGAAATATTTTGGCTAGTTTGAACACCAGTTTTTGCAGTCAAGAAACATTTTAATGTAACTTCATACTGGTTTCCTCAGACGGGTCCTCCTCTGCTCTCCTTGCTGCATCATGAGTGTAACTCTCTGCAAGATAAGGAGCAGAGGTCTCAACTTTATATGATACTAAGTCAGTTATATTAAAGCTGGTTTTGTTCAAGAAGAAAGAAGCTAAAAATAGAATATCCAGCATTTCCAAGCACAGCCAGCTTCACCTTAATGGAGGTCCTTAGAGAGAGAGTAATTTGTAGTCTATTATTTTTCTAGGTCTCACCTTCTAATGTTTGATCACCTTGCTTTGAAATTTGATGCTACTTGATCACATTCTCTGCTATTGACATCAGTGGAGCTGTTCTAGGACTCAGCTACATGGTAGTACGGAATACTGGCACCTCTCCCAATCTGCCATCTTCTGCACTAGGAACTCAGCTTTCATTTTAAGATAGCTGTTACAGCTTCAAAGGAAACTTCAAAAAATGAAATGAGTGCAAACCTGTGCAAGTGATATCTTGTACAAGTCTGTTGAGAGCCTGAAACAATAGTTCTGAGTTGCAAACTGCTCCAACCAGTGTTTAGTGAGGTGCCAGTGGTGGTATTTTAAATGTCAACAGTTACCTACTTCAGAGCTCATCAAAGCATGGAAGAAAGAAGCAGAAATATCAGGACCTCTTCCCAGGTGTATCTACAGCATTTTTTTTCCATTTTAGTGCTTGAGCAGTGCCAGTTTGAGCAGCAGAGACTTAAGTATCTGCTACTTCTCTGCTGGTATATTGAGTTGCATGCAGAATATGAAGAGCGGATAATATTTGTGGCTATATATACTTACCAGTATTACTATGTATAAAT
This sequence comes from Podocnemis expansa, assembly GCA_007922195.1. Lineage (NCBI taxonomy): Eukaryota > Metazoa > Chordata > Testudines > Podocnemididae > Podocnemis > Podocnemis expansa. The sequence continues at coordinate 13,508,482 of ML681971.1, forward strand.
TTTAAAATGCTTCTTTAGTTTTATTTCAACAGCTAAAATATGCAAACAGATATTCTGTTGGCATTAGTTACAGTGTGACCCAGAGCTTGATTTGGAGTTGTCTATTTGGACAAGGACAAAAAGCACAAAGTCACTGTGAGTCTTTCATGTACAACACACAATCTCTATTATTGGGCTGTGAAGTGGGAACTTGTGTAGGAGCCTTTTCAATCTTTCCCAAAATGGTATTGATTTGAAAACAGGAAATGATAGTCTTGTTGCTTTTTAGTGAAGAATGCTGTGAGTATATGTGCAACAAGGCTATTATGTAAATGGTGCTGAAAAGAACGAGCCAAGAGGTCCTGATGTTTACTGTTTAACAGAAAAAGAAAGAAAACTGGTAAAAGAACCAACATAAAGGTGGCATATGAAAAAGAATGTGAAGTAAGTTTACACACAAAGCTACTTGGAGAAAAGAGGAATATGATCGTCTATCAAGAGATTTTAGAACTCTTCTTTTGGTCTGCCATTGTTAAAGGTCCACAATGAGATGAACACCTCATTATACCTGGAGTACAGAAGAACAGCATTCTGCAAAACTGACTTTAAGAAGCAATCACAGAGTCAATAAGAGGCATAGATGGGAGCTTGGTCTGAGGCAGGAAGCTGGGACTTGGTTGTCCTTGTGTCTCAGCAAAGGACTGTAAGCGGACAACTCCCATGATTGGTGGAGCATGAGCTTCCTTACCCTGTTAAACCCACAAAATGGCAACAATCCCCCCCCCCCCCGACCCTCTAAAAGCACAAACTTGGGTGGTGGACAGGGGAGTGTCTACCCACAGACAGCTCTGAAAAATGGAGTGGTGGCCCTCAAGTTGAGTATGCGCCTAGCTACCATACCAGACAAAACCTAACTTCTGACAGAAACAAAAAAATAGGAGACATGGCAACACGCAGCAAGTGAATGTTATGATGGGTACTGGTCAAACCAGTAATAAAGCCCATATCCTGGAAAGTCCTATTTTCAAAGCAAATTCATTAATGAATATCAGATTCAGGAATGTGAGAACAATGTATAAAGCTACTAAAACTGCTCAAATAATTTCAAGAAACGGCAAAATACCATCCCTGATGTTCCCTCCTCCAGTCATCTGGGACCTTGCTTGTCCTCTGAGTTCGCAAAGATAATCGCTAGCAATTCTGAGGTTGCTTTACCTAGTTCCTTAAGTGCCTTGGGGTGAACATCTTCAGACCCTGCTGGCCTGAATATATCTAACTTGTCTAAATAGTCTTTTACCTGGTCCTCCCTAGTTTAGCTTGCAAAAAATAAATCTGTTAGTCTTAAAGTGCCACACAACTCCTTGTTTTGTTTTGTTTTTTACTGGAGTAGACTAACACGGCTACCTCTTTTGAAATTGAATTTCTTTCCCCTTGTTACACTTATTGTGTGGATTGTCTGATCACCATTAACCTTTAGTGGAGACTGAAGCAAATGAGTCATTAAGTAGGGGATCTACAGCTTTCTTCATCTATTTGTTGCTCCTAACATATTAAAACAACTTCTTGTTGCCTTTCATATCTCTTGCTAGGTATAACTCATTTTGTACCTTAGCCTTTCTGATTCTGTCCCTCAGGCTTATGCTATTCTTTTACACTCATCAAATTCATCCATGTTTCAGTGGTTAGCGCATCAATGGCTTGTTGGTACAAAAACTTACAGAATTATAGGTAAAGCTACCCAAAAAGTTCCAGAAGGGTAGCTGTGTTAGGCTACTTCAGCAAAACAAGCAGTCTTCTAGCACTTTTAAGGATTAACAAATTTATTTATCCCATAGAATGGGATCTCTCCAATGAAAGATCATGTGATAAATAAATAGTTAGACTTTTAAGTGTGCCACAGGACTCCTCCTTTGCTACCAAAAAAGGTATCAAGAAGTCATGACTACTGCTGAGGTTAGAAAGCATTTGTATTACTTGTATCTGTGAGCTTCCTTTCACATTTTCAGTTTAATAAGAATAAACTGAAGTGCACAAAAACATTTAAACAAAAGAGGTATTCAGTTTAAAAAAAAAAGAGCAATGTTCTTCAAAATATAAATGTTTTGTGGAACCATGTTGACTGATTTTTGGCACCAGAAAATTGAAATGAATTGTTTTGACTAATTTTATTTTTAGGTTGAAACATCTATATAAGGTAAATTATTTTTAATTTTGATTTTTCAATTCATTTTCATATATGAAAATATTATTTTAATATATCTATTTTATAATTGTAATATGTATTACAGTATATAATAGTAATTAGTATATAATATGTATAGTATATAAGTGGCATATGTATTATAGTATATAACAGTAATTAGTATATAGGGGTATGTGTTCACTTAAAATTTAGTTTGAATTAATGGGGATTAATTCAAACTAAATTACTGCATGGCTACACTGGCCTTCTTTACTTTGAACTAAGGAATTCCTTAGCTGGAAGGAATGAATGCTTACTTTGAAGTTATAAAAACTTGCTCAACTTGAAAGTAACGGTTAATTCGAACTTATTAGTTTGAAACAACCCAATGGAGCCATGTTAATTCAAATTAACTGTTAGTTCACATTAATGCGGCTTGATCTTCTTCATCCCAGGGTGCCTTCCTCTTTCTATGTATAGGATGGGGTGTGGCCCTTCTCAGGGGCCATGTTGCCACACTTCCCATGGTGCCCTCCTCCTAAATCAAACTAGCAAGTCCTGTCCATGGATATGCTAGTTGAATTTGGGTTTCTAGTGGGGATGTTAGTTGGAATTAACCATTATTACTTCAAATTAATAATTCAAACTAAGTATAGATGTAGCCTAAGTATTGTGTATATATAATAGTATGTACTTTATTATAGTTAATATTTTAATATAAAAGTCTAAAGAAAATGTTTACTTTATTGAAATATGTTCTAAAATTTTTCATTACATTATCAACCTGAAATGTTCTGATGGTCCAAAACTGAGATTTTAAAGTTTAATTTGGCTGGAAATATTGGCCATTCTGATTCTGTACAAAACAAATTTTGAAATATCAGAATTTTCTGTGTGGAATGGAAATACCACTTTCCAAGGAACTCTTAATTGCAATGGAACGACTTAATGAAGTCAGTCCTAAATTCTGGCGTGTAAAAAGAGCAATGATGGCAACTAAAAATTGGCCTGAACATGACCAGCGAACAGGCTTGACTATATGGCTTTATTATTCTGAATACAAATGGAAAAATGTAATATGTGGTTTAAATCAGGTGGGTGGGAAAGGAGCTATTTTTATATTAAAACAAACAAGGAGTCCTGTGGTACTTTAGAGACTAAGATATTTATTTACTGCATATTGTTCTTATACTAGTTCTTTATTAAGCTCCCATAGGTCTATATATATATATATATATATATATATCTGTTAAAGTAATTAATTTTAACTTATTGGCATGTTCCAAGTACAGCCATGTTAATCTATTTCAGCAAAACATGAGTGTCTTGTGCCACTTTTTAAGACTAACACATTTATTATATGAGCTTGCGTGGGAGAAAATCCCACTTGGTCAGCTTCTTTCTCCTACACAAGCTCACTGATGAAGTGGGATTTTTCTCCCATGAAAGCTCATGCAATAGATGTATTTGTTAGTCTTTAAGTGCCCCAGGACTCCTTGTTTGTTTGTGACAAATGAATGTTAGGCTTTAAAGGTGCCCCCAGCCCTCTTTTGACTTATGGCTATGAAATTTTTACTTTCCGCTGTGGCTTCTGTGAAGCCCTAACCCCCTAGGTTATTTGCAGCCACTAATCAAGGTGGAGGTTGGTGACTTGCTAGAATAACCTTGCACCTGAAAAGCACGCCGGGCTGTTAGGAGGACGGCTGGAGGTGCGGGCTCTTTGCTAGAGCACAACGCCAGCCACCAAACTTTGTATTAGACAGCAAAAAGGAACCAGTGACTCGTTGAAAGGCGGCCCCCTGTCTGTACTGGTGGCGGGGGGCTGCCCAGAACTGGGATTCCAGGACCCCTGGCACCTGTCTCGATCAACCCGTGGGCACCGCTGAGCTTTCCGCCCCCAGGGCCGTGAAGGTGCCCGGTCAGCTCTCACAGGCTGCAGCCTGCCTTGCAGCGGCGCCCAGCGGTCTGGCTGCCGCCGGCGGCCGGGGCGTTTGGAAGCCAGGGCTCTGGGCAGCGCGTGGCCCGGGCCCAGCCAGCGGAGGCCTGAGAAAACGGGGGGCGGCCCGGCCCCGCCCCGCTGGGTTTCCCGCCTGCGTCCCACGAGGCCCTGGAGGGGGGAACGTTTCAGGCCCCCCCCCCCCCCGGCCCCGCTCGGCCATCTTCGCCCCCCGCCTCGCGCCCGCCCGACGGGCCAGCGCTCCTCCGCCGCACGCCGCCGCAGCGGGTCGCCCAGCGCGGGGCAGGCCGGGAGCGGTAGTCCGTCAGCCGCCCAGCCTCCCGCTGCCCAGCGCGGCCACTGAGGGGGCTGCCGAACCGCAACTCCCGGCAGGCGCCGCGGCCTCCGCGCCTGCGCACGGGCCTTTCCCCGAACAAAAAACTCCCCCTCCCCCGTCTCCATCGGTCCTGGGTTCAGGGTGAGCGGCGGCGGCGGCGAGTGAGGGGACCAGGCCCGGCGGCTCCCCGTGGACGCGCGCGGAGTCGACGAGTCGCGTAGACGGGCCCTGCCGGGAGGCGCCTCTCGTGCGCTTGCTTTCGCTGGGCCTCCCCTCGCCTGAGGCTGCGCGGCGCCTCCTCGCCCAGACTCACCCGGCCCCGGCCTGCGCTCGCCCCGGCGCCTGCCCGTGAGTGCGAGCGGGGAGCCCCCGCCCCGTTCCCGGGCCCTAGGGCCGACCCCTGCCGGGGGTGGGGGGTAACGGTCCCTCGGCCGCCGTTTCCAGCCTCCCCCTGCGGCTCTGGTGTCCCCGGGGAGGTTCCCGGCCCCCCCGCTCTATAGCCCGGGGGGTTCCCACCCCACCCCACCCCACCCGCCCCATATTTCCCCTGCAGTCCCTGCTCCTTGGGGAGCTTTACACCCGCTCCTCGGGCTGTGTGTCCCAGCACGGGCTGTGTGTGGGGAGTGAAGGGCATTTCGTGTCCTTTTCTCCTGGGGGAAGCTTCCCCATCCCTTCCATCCTCTCTTACTGTCGCCTTGGTGGGGCAGCCCAGCACCTCTCTTTGGGAGAACTGGTGTGAGCCTTTGCTGGCTTTAGGGAGGGAGCTGCTTCGCCCCTGGTGGCGGTGGGGCAGCCGTAGGGTGCCATAACCTCTCCTTGGCCAGCAGATACCAGCTGCTGGGACTCACTGGTGGAGAATGAGGGTAGGCGCCAAGCAGCTGCTTTTGGGGAGTGGGCCAGGGTGGGCATATGCTGGCTGGTCTGATGTTGCCGGTGAGCGCACCAGAGGAGGAAGTTGAGGGTTATGGCTCATGCTGGAAGTGGAAAATGGGAAGCAAGGAGTTTAAACCACTTGATTTAGCATGGGTTCTCAAGTTCCTTGCTTTACATCCTCCTCACCTGAAACAGAAAAAGAGATTTGGCACCTACCCGAATTGAGTCAGGTTGGGAAGAGAACAGGTCTGGTTTCTTACCCTTGGGAATGCAGACCCAAAATAGGTTACAGAGTTGCCTTCTCTCTGATCTGGAGTTTCGTAAAGAACATGAACAGCACCACCACACGCTTTCTTTTCTTTCTGTGAAATAGCTGCAGCAACTGAGTTTGAATACATAGCGCTGGGGTATGTGCAATTCATGGAATTTTCCATAAGAATGTATTGGAATGATCTTTTCAGGTAGCATTTTAATATAGTGTTAGCTCTTTTGACCTGAGCTGCTAGTCAAGGTTTGAGGGTCTCTTGGGAATTTCCACCAAAAGGAGGAACTGATGGAGTGTGGTACCTTTGATGCCACATTAATTATTTACAAAGAATGTGCAAAGTCCTGTTTCCCCAAACACAGGAGGAACCTAAAATAACAGGATGTAGTTTCTTTGCTTGCAGTTCCAAACCACTTCTTGCCAGCTTATCAAGGTTATGTGTCTTCTGCTCTTTTCAGTCTCTATCTGTCTCTCTGCTGTGTCTGTCCCACACACAGAGAGGTCAGGTCTACTCTGGAAAGTTTTGCTGGCATAGCTACATCTGTTAGCCATGTGAGGGGAAAAACATGCCTTTAAGCAACATAGCTGTGCTGGTTTAACCCTCATGTAAATTGCAGTTTGTAGTTGCACAGCTTGTGTTCTTTGGAGGGTTGTGTAGCTGTAACAGCAAAAGACCCCTTTTGTTGCTTTATGCTACATCTCCAGTAGGAGGTGTTGCCATGATCAGAAGACTGGCGTATCTGGCTCTGCAAAATTTTTCGTGTAAACTTGCATTTCTTGCATTCAACCTGAATGGAGGGTGGCATTTAAATTAATCAATTTGAGGTTTTTTTTAGTTTAATCTACGAAATTATTATATTTATGCTGTTGATATATACGTCATCATCAGCTATAACTGGCACATTGCCTTTGCATAATTTAATGTTTTTTCTCATTGTTCTTTGTTTTTGACTGAAAGGATGCAAATTATACTGACATGGGGTGGCATGATAGTATTGGACTTGTGGGTGAAAAATGAGAGCTCTTCATTAGCGTATGCTTTCTCTTTTAACTTTTTAATCTTTTTCACCTCTTGATTGGCTCACGTCCATCTTGGGTTGCCCATGTAATGGTAGCATGTCTGAAATAAATGTTGGGTATTGAGTCCCAATCCTCCAGTGTTTCGGCAGGTGATCGCCCAATTAATTTGCTTAGGCAGTGTGGATGCAAGAGACAGCCCATGCAGAATCCAGTTGTCAGTGGGTATCTGCCAGCGATGAGCTTGCTTTGGCATAAGGATGTCAGTTAATTTCTTAGTGTAGCAGTTTTCAAATTTTTTCCCTCGGGACCCAGTTGGAAAAAAAAAAAAAACATGCTTGTGATCGAACAAGTACAATGCATTCCAGTCTTTTGGCAGCAGCAATAGGGGGCACTGCAACCCAGTACGGGGCGGTTTGCAACCTAGCATTGAGTCCCGACTTGTGGTTTGAAAACACTTAGTGGCTATATGTTCGTCTCACTCAAACCATCATTTCCAGTTCATTTATCATATGAGCTTATGTGGGAGACAGTCCCACTTTGCTAGTGATTGAGTGCTAGAGGACTCCTTGCTTCTCCTGCTGGACTAGACTAACACGGCTGCCCCTTTGGAACTGGGCGCAGTCATCTCCAATGTCACTTTTAGTGCCCTTTGAATGCTGGCAGTCAAAGCAAAGAGGCAAGAGCAGTGTAGGTCGGCCATGGAAAAGGAAGTCTTGCCACAGATTAGGATTGAGGTGCAGATTGGCAGGGGTGGATGGAAGTGTCTCATTCCTCTCGAGTGAGAAGCTGTGTCATTTTTGCACGTGTTGTACCTGTTGTTCGGCTAAATATTTTTGAAAGTCGTTATCCCATTATGCGTAAGCACTGTCACAAAAATAAAATTGGAAAATGTGTAGTCCTGCACACAATGGGTAGCAAAAATGCCTTCATTGTTGTTAGAAACCTGAGTAGTCAAGCTCTTTCACACACATGCTAAGAAATAAACCAAGCAGCAGACTAAATACAAATACTTTCAAGCAGTACCCTGCAGACCACACCAAACGTGGATTCTGACAAATTGCCAGAGGTAGGAGATTTGAAGGGCATTATGCTAAAAGACCTCTACAATCAGCCCTGAAAGATCAATTTTAAGAACCAATCAAAAGTGCTGATTTAAGCAACCATGAGCTGGTTATGAGACAGCCTGCTAGGTAGCCAGTAGGGGCAATTTAGTGTCTGGGGCTCTCAGTCTAGCATCTTTGCTAGACCATCAACTACTTGTTTCTCGTTGACTGTGTTAGTTTAATGTTTTGTGCAATCTAGTTATAGCCATGCTGGTCCTAGGGTATTGGAGAGAAAGGGTGGGTGAGGTAATACCTTTTGTTGGACCAGATTCTGTTGGTGAGAAAAACAAGCCCGGACCTGAAGAAGAGCTCTGTAAGCCCAAGTTTGAGAGTCTCCAACAGAAGCTGGTCCAATAAAAGATCTTACCTCACCCATCTTGTCTCTTTAACTTACTGTTGTTACAAGAAGTTTTCTCTTTTTGGGAATCTGTGATGCTTCCAAAGGGGCACCCGGGTTCGTGAGGCTCTTTGTTCCAGATCAGCTTCCAGCAGCAAAATCCTACCTTCTTGGCTCCCAAAGGCCTTGCTCCCTGTCTATAGCAGGGATGGCCAGACTAATGGAGCATCAAGGGAGCGCTGAGAGGCAGGGGCTGGGACAGGTGGTAGCTCGCCTCGCGGCGGACCGCCAGCTCGATCCCAAGATCCAACTACGAGCTTTTCAACTGCAGCAACTTTAATATATGCTATTGGAGCTGGAATTACCATGGCTGCTGGCACCAGACTTGCCCGGCCAGACTAATGAAACTCAAGAGCCACACAAGTTGATTGATAAACCTTTGAGAGCCGCGCTGAGGCATATAGCCATATTTTACCTACTCCAAAATGACTGTTTCAAATTCATTGCATGCTTTAATTTTATGGTAAAAAGAGGGCAAATATTGATCCTATTAATGTCAGATTCTAACAATTAAGGTTACCGTGAAAACTAGGCCTACCTATATGATAAAAACTTAGCTTCTCCCTGCTGTCCCGACCACAACACTGCTTCTCCCCACCCTCTCCGACCATGCCGTGCTTCTCCACACCATCCCCTAGGCCCCAGCCATGCCGCTGCTTCCCACTGTCTCTGACCATGCCATGCTTCTCCACGCTGTCCCCTCTGTCTCTGACCATGCCGCGCTTCTCCACACCATCCCTGAGGCCCCGACCATGCCGCTGCTTCTCTACTGTCTCTTACCATGCTGCTCTTCTCCACATCGTCCTCAACCATGCCGTGCTTCTCCCCGCAACGCTCTTCTGCGAGCTGCGCTTTTTCTTTGAAGAGCCGCAGTTTGGCCACACCTGCTCTACAGAGTCAGTGATAGGCATGCACCAGTCCCTGAGTCCCTGTAGCACGCCCTCTGGCATCTAGCTCTGTATCCACTGAACGCTAACTAGCAGAAGGTTCCTGAAGGAACTTAACACATAGTGTATTAGATTCAGCAAAGTCCACCACCTCGCATTGCAGCCCTTGGGTAATAGTGAAACAAGGATAAGTTAATGATAAGAGATTCAGGAGTCTAGTATTAGTCAGAATATTGGAACAGAAGGGTTATGTATGACACAGTCGTAGCACACATTTAAAGATTAAACTATAAAGTTAACTTCCTGTCAAAAGAAGTTGTTTATTTAACAAACCCACTGTCTTTTTGTACTTACTCAGTGAGGGTGCCTGGCTGTTTTCTCTACCCTCTTCCCCACCATTATAGTAAAGTAAATCTTTAATGTGCTCTCCTAAGGTGGGTTTGTTCCTCTGCCTGACTTCCTCTCTTCCACTGCTTTTCCCTTCCTGTTAGATTTTTTTTCTCTAAAGTCTATAATATTTCATTTGCTTTCATCACAGACAAATATGAAGCCTATTGTGTATGAGACAATACTTAATTTATGAATGAACAGATAGATGAACAGCTTTTGTGTCAGAAAACTTGTTCACTTTTGCTAATGACCAGTACTTTCAGCTTTTGAAAGCATATTTGCTCTGTGTGCACGCAGGCATGTGTTTATGTGCAACAGTCCTTGTACTAGGGGTCTCAAACTCAAATCACCATGAGGACTAGTACATTAGCTCAAGGACCAGACCATGCATGAGGACTAGTGCGGTAGCCCAAGGGCCGCACCACTGAAACCTTTTCATACAATGATATTGCAAATATTGATAGCAATAATGTCATTGTCGGCTGCAAGAAATAACTTTAGGGGCTGCACATTTTGAGACCCCTGCCTTTTACAATATTTGTACATATCTTTTACGAATGTTTAGGTGACCACACTGACACAGACTCTTGTTTGTGAACTTGCATGACACTTTGGTGAACTAGAACAGTTGTTTTCAAACCTTTTTCTTTGGGACCTGGTTGAAAAACATAATTTATGTTTGTGACCCACCAGCTATATCTTTGAGCAATGCATTCCAGTCTTCTGGTGGTGGCAGCAGGGGATGCCGCGACCTGGCTCCTGAGGGTCTGCAACCCTGTACTGGGTCCCAACCCTAATTTGGAAAACCACTGAACCTAGAATGTATACACCAGTTTTGTGAGAGGCGTTTAACCCCTTTTGCACCACCTTGCTGGTTGGGATAGAGAGGTTCTTAGGTCACTGACTCTTCGTTAGTAAGTGTAATCTTAAAACGCATTTTAGGCATTGCCTGTTGTTTTCTCCAGTTCTCTTTATGAAGTGTCTTGCTGATGAGACTTATTTGGCTGGCTTTTAAAAAAATTCTAAATTCGACACTGGGTGGCTAATTTAAACTGTCTTTTTTGTGTGTGTTTGTGATTGCCTGCATGTACACATCATCTTTGAGGGTGCCTCTCAGCCCTTTCTTCTTGAGCAGGTACCACATTGGATTACATTCACCACACAGTCAAAATAAATAAATGGAGAATGCATTGCAGGAAAAACATAAATCCATCAATCATAACAAAAAAGATGAAATCAAAATTTGGCCTCCATACTTGATGGCTACAGTTTTAAGGTAAAAAATTTTCTTTAGTCTTAAAGTGAGAGAGAATTCTCCACTGAAATAACAACAGTGTGAACTGAGGTACCCAGAGTATTTTTGGTACATGTCTTTCAGGAGTTGCTCATTGTGTAATTTTAAAGTATGACATTTTTATGTACAATAGATCCTAATCAGTCTTTGAAAGCAGATTAGGTTTATTAGAGGAATATTGTGGGGTTAGTTTGGATGAAGTTCTGTGTATGTGATTCTTTTCCTCTAGACATGTGCGTCAACATTTTTGATGAGACATCTGGAGTATGGGGCTGTGACTTCATTTTGGAAATTCTGATAGGTACACAATCCACTTAAAATTTGTTCTCAAAGTTTAAAATCTCCAATATTTCCCAGTAATTCATAAGTATCTGCTTTGTAAACTTTGAGGTAAAGGTATGAAGAATATTTTAAAAGGCCTGCGACTACCATCACATAGCTATTCCATTGATTAGTGATATGACTAAAACATAACCTGAAAGCATCATACTGAAATATGTATTAACACAGTAGGGTGGCTGATCATGTACTATATTTAAGTCAGATTTGACTTCAGCAGGTTAGAAAACTAACTTCCATTTTCTAGTAGTAGCACAACATAAGACTCAGACATTATTAGTTTAAAGGCTGATTTTGTTCTTTCTGTCCTGTGTACACACCAGACTCTGTGCCTGGATAGGAGGGGTGGCTATACGTTTTTTTGCCTCCTTAACTCAAGCGGGATCAGAATTGAGCTCTTGCTTTTCCTGGTTGAAAGAAAAGTTGGTGGGAAACAAGATCCTGAGGGCAAGAGGAATAAGGAAGACAGTGAAGAGTCATCTGCTTCCAAGAGAAGTAATATGGGACAGAGGGCTGGGTTTTTCCCAGAATGCACTGATAGATACATGTTGAGGCAGGTTTTACTGTGATATAGACATACAAGGTTGGTTAACTGAGGGCATTGGGGGCAGGAAAAAAAGCTGCTGCACAGTTATAGCTCAGTGGTATTTGCTGTAAGCAGGTCACATGGGTATTACAAAAACTTGTTTTGGTTTGTAGCGTGGGTAGGCTTTTGTGTGAGCACCTGAAGAGTAGCTCACTGTAGATGTTTAGTTTTAATGGAAACAGTGGGGTTGGTTCTTGTGGTGCAGTGCAGTGTGGCATAGAAACCAAGGTTGAGCCTGTATTAACTGAAAAGACAACTTGTTACTATGAAAAAAATGCCAGATCCCACTTCATTATAACTAGATAAACAAGAGTGGCGTTCCAAATAAATCAGTTCTCAGCTATTGGGTGTTAGTGTTGATGGACATAGGGAGCTAAAGTGGTAATTATTTAACAAGATTCATGTTTGGTAAGAAAATGTGATTACACTAAGAAAGACCGAAATTGTCAGATTGTGGAAACTCCAATGATTTAGTATTTTACTTTTGTTTACCTGATTAACCAAAATTCATTAATATCCTTTTGCTGCTATGGAACTGTATGCATACTTAGAAAACTTCAGTGAATTTACTCTCTGTAAATCTTACTTGGCAGTTAAGACAGACTAACATGTATGCCCAGGTGCAGTAACTAAGTTGCTGTTCAAGACCAAACATACTATGTTATATAAAAATCAATGTATTAAAGTATATACAAGCCCTTTGGAATTTTATGTCCATAACTCATTCATCTAGCTATGCCAGCATCTCCTTGTGTTACAAGACTGTTAAGAGGACATTTGAAAACAGTTTCTGCAAATATGGTTACACTGACGGATGTGAGTGTGTTGCAGCTTACTTAAAAATGCTTTCCAAAAAGCTTTTGAGACTAGTTTCTAGCACTGAATGTTTTTAAAGATTATTTTAACAGTTACTCTGGTTAGAAATCCAGTTTTTAGGCACTGCAATTGTAGAGTGAGAGCCGTGTAAGTACCTACTGTAACTAAATAAAAACTGGTTATAGAAATGTTGTGCAAGGTTGGCCATGGGTATCTTAGATGGTATTTTTTCATAAGTAATAGTTGCCTGGTTAATGTAGCAATTTAGATCCACTTTTGCTTTGCTACAAGTTTGACACATTAAACAACAGTGCTAGGAGCTGAGATAAGTACCGGTAGCTCCCTCTAAAGTCAATGGGTGTTTTGCGTACTTGGTACTCCTAACATCTGGCCCTTGAGTAGTTAGCTTTTCCTTCATTCTGCTGTACGGAAAAATATGGTCATGTGGCACTTTAGGACTAACATTTTTTGCATGAGCTTTCATTTGAGAAAATCCCACTTCATCAGATGCTTTGAAGAGTTCACCCATCTTCAAAGCATCTGACAAAGTGGGATTATCTCCCACGAAAGCTCATGCGAAAAATAAATCTGTTAGTCTTAAAGTGCCACACGACTCTTTTTTTTTTTTTTTTTTTGCTGGACTAGACTAACACAGCTATCCCTTTGGAAATTGGAAAAATATGGAAGTATCCAGCCTATGCGCATTAAAAGTAAGGAAATAAAATGGCGCCTTGGAATCTTGAGAGAGATGTTGTGCTTTTAAGTGGTGGTATGTGAATGGTGCATTTGTTTGATCAGGATTTGGTTTTTCAATAGCAATATTCCTCTTAGGTGTTTGGGTAAACCACTTTAAAAATGTAAAATACCACAGTGCTGTTCTTGTTGATTCTCCTGCTGAGTGTTAAATCCCTGCAGTGAGAGTTGGTTTGAAATGGCGACAGCAAATATCCCAGCTGCTGTGTTTAGTGGGTCACTGTTGCTGAGCTTGTAATGGTGTTGAATGCTAAGAGCACATTTAGAGAAAACTGCTTTCACATGGAAGCTGGGCATACCTGTGTAAGTGTCAGAGACTTAAGAAATGCCAGATGTTAATTTCAGTGAATCTTCTTGCTCCTGTTTGGTGTCTGATCCTGGTCATTTTAACTGAGTGGTAAGGATTTGGCCTACAGGTGTTCTCCTAAAGATACGAGTACATGTTTTTTGTGAAACGGATCCTGTAACCCCTCCCCTTACTTTCTCTTAGGTTACAGCTGGCTAGGTGTAAAATTTATATGCCTTTCTTGCAGTGCTGTTCATAAAGAGGGAAATTATTGTTTTCGTCACTTTTCTCTGCAATTAGTGTATGTTCTCTACAAATAAAACTCTTTAAAAAACATTGTTCTTCCTCCTCACTCCAGAATTCTCTCTCTTGCTTTTTTGTGTCCATCAGAAACTGGCAGAGAGGATATCTAACACCTGTGGGCTCCAGGGATTGGCATGTGCACTCTTCTGTAAGACTAAGAAAGACACAAAACAACTTTCTCTTGTGGTTTGGCTTTCACTTGCCGCAAGCGTTTTTATTTCCTTGCTTTCAGAAGTGGAAGGAAGCCAGAAATGTGCTGAATGATGACATCCCATCTAACCCATACAGAGCTACCACTCCCCCCTCCCCCGCGCCGTTCGAGGGCACCCATTTTGTTCATTTGCTCCATGTACTGGCAACTCTTTGTCTGTTTGTTTGAGAATGGCCAGTCACTACCTCTGCTGCCCCATCAGTGTGGCTTTTTAATGGCATCTTTGACATTATATGCGTTTTCTTGTTAGGCAAAAACTGCTCTTCAGACAATCAAATTACTGTATATACTTGCATATAAGCTGATCAGCACATAAGTCAATCCTTGGCTGTCAGCCCCAGACACCAGAAAAAATGCATGACCCACATATAAGTCAAGGTTCCAGTGTGGCCTCAGGCCCCTGATCCCCCTACACCCTGTGCAGTCGGCTTCCCCCAGTCCCTGATCCCCTCTCTAACCTTCGATGCTGCTGTCACTTCCCCAACTCCCTCCCTACCCCTCACGCTGCAGCCGCTTCACCAGAGTCCCTGACCCCCCCCCCCCCCCCCCCCCGCGCTGGGGGCCCCCCTGGGGGGGACCCCCCCCCCCCCACACACACACACACTCAGGGTCCCCTTACCTGGCTCCAGTGGCCAGGACACGTGCTGGGGCTCCCTCCCTGAGCATGCTCAGGACAGGAGATTTCAAAACTCCCGGCCTGGGCTGGGGCTGCTCCCTGGTGTTCTGCTGGACTTTTCTATTTCCAGCATGCTCCAGCTCTTGACCCACGCATAAGCTGAGTGCCCTTTTTAGAGGGGATTTTTTGGAAGAAAAATATCAGCTTATAGGCAAGTATATGCGGTATTCGTAGATCATTAATAATAGTAAAAGCTAATGACCATTTTGAAGGCCCTTTCTTAGCAGTTTAGGGTTGGTGAACACAAATACATCATTAGGGTTATTATGGAAGCCTGTTTGTAATAGCTAAAGACTTGATTAAATTTACCTTTTTGCCTAGTCTATTGGCAGGGGTTCAGAGTACCATATCGTTTTTGAATAGCCTGGCACTGAATATTAATCTCAGGAGAGTCTGTCTTTCACCATTTAAGGGCCTAATCTTGTAGTCAGGTGCAGAGTTACTGAGCTCAGTGATGCTATGCCTAGTAACGAATACTGTGTCCTGTACTATAGGCAGGGCAGAAATTGGGTGTGTGGGGGAAGTGTGTGAAACAGCAGTGTTTTTAGAGGAAAATGCAGTAAAATGTGGAAGGAATTTTTCAGGTGTATGGCTGTCTTCTGTTGGGGGGGAGGATCAGTGTAAATTATGGAGTGGAAAGCCTTGATTTTTATTAAGATTTATTTTAATCGCCTTTTCTATGTGTACTTTCTGAGGCAAGGTGCATTCCCATAGGTAGATATAAGCATTAAAACAGGTTGATTTACCATTAAATAGAGGCATTCCAGTAGATTTGGGACATCTTTTTTTCTACTTGAGGCACACTTAATTATACATTAATTGAAGCAATTACATAGCTTAATATTTCCAAATTCCTATGTGCACAATTTTAATATGTTAGAAAATGGTGAATGAATATATTGTTTGTATATTTGCTGCTTAACATTTTGTCATGATTTGTGTTCAGCTGTGTTCGGCTGGTAACTAATTTAACACAAAAACCACAAAAATAGGCTTAATAACAAAATCAAACGCAAGAAACGCAACACAGTTTTTTGAGTAACTGACATTTTTTCATTCTCAGTGTTTTAAGGTCTGTGGTCTAGCCATGATGTATCATCTTATTAATGAATTTAGATTAGCTAACTCATAGAAAACATCTTTGGAAGAGGAAATATAAAAAGAGCATTGAGGTTTTTTCCCTTTTGGGAGGGATCCAAATTCATGCTTTGCTTTTTTTTTCTTTTCAAAAACCTTTCGCTTTCACTGTCACTATAGGAAATCTACCCCTCTTGAGAGGCAATGGGTAAGACCTTTAGTCATCTTCTGTTATATAGTATCCAGATCTGTAAAAATTTTATTTTTACTTTACAGGGAAAATGGCCCAAGCAGCAACACCAGCATTGTCAGTCCATGATGAGGACTCTTCTGAAAGCAGAATGGTGGTTACATTCCTCATGTCAGCACTGGAGTCAATGGTTAGTGTTATTTGCTTATGTATGTTAGCATTGTGTCATACAAAATTACATAATTTTCTTGAACAGCATTGAAAATTGTAGCATGCCATTTTCACTTACAGCTTTTGTAGGTTTACTTTTACAAAGACTGCTCTGTAATAGATGAATAGAGCTGTAGGTAACACAGTTTACAAGAAAAAAAAAAATCTGTCTAGTCTTTACTCAAGCAAACCATGCTAATAACCACCATGACTTTTGACCATAGTGCAGATGTGATCTGACCTGAGAAATTGTATAATTAGGCCGGGACTTGTGACAGCTGTTGAGGGCAATTTGTAGTTTCTAACTGGGTTAAGGCGCCATGGTGCTAGTTATGCTGTTTTAGACTGGTATAGTCTTGGTCTTATGGGACTGTGCAGGTGGTGCCACACTAGGAGCTGCAAGCAAAGTATAGACATGGCCTTAGTCTTACAGGTTTCACGTAAGCCAACAGTGAACACCACAGGACTGTTGAGAAATGCTTCCCGTTTCCCATCCTAGTGAGTGAGTGTGTGCGCGCACATGTTGAAATGATTCCCGTGCTAAATAAGGACTTTGGACATGTCAAATGTCCCTTAATGGCCGGATGAAGAATAGTGCCATGATGTCTTCCTTGAGCAAATTGATTAATGTTTGTGCTTTGGTTTCCTCATCTTGAAAATGGAATGGATAGAACTGATCCTGACAAGAGTGTTTTGGGGGTAAGGCCCTTGTCTGTACATCAAATTTTTGTACAGGCTTAACTAAATGGGTTCAGAGATTAATGTAGTTACATTGGCAGATCCCTCTTGCATCACCACACTTAAATCAGTGAAGTCATTATAGGAAGTTTGCAGATGATACCAAACTGGGGGGAACGGTAGACACCCTAGAGGGCAGAGACAGGATTCAGGGAGACCTAGACAAACTGGAGCAGTGGGCCAAGAGGAATCTCATGAGGTTCAACAAGGATAAGTGTAAAATCCTGCACTTGGGACAAAAAAACCCCATGTACTGCTACAGGCTGGGGAGTGATCAGCTAAATAGCAGCACTGGAGAAAAGGACCTGGGAGTCATGGTGGATGGGAAGCTGGATATGAGTCAACAGTGTGCTCTTGCTGCCAAAAAGGCCAATGGCATACTGGGCTGCATCAGAAGAAGTGTTACCAGCAGATCGAGGGATGTGATCATTCCCCTCTATTCTGCACTAGTGAGGCCACATCTGGAATACTGTGTCCAGTTTTGGGCTCCCCACTACAAAAAGGACATGGACAAATTAGAGAGAGTCCAGAGGAGGGCAACCAAAATGATCAAAGGGCTGGAGCACAAGCCCTATGAAGAAAGACTGAAGGAACTAGGCTTATTTAGCCTGCAGAAGAGAAGACTGAGGGGGGATTTGATAGCAACCTTCAACTACTTGAAGGGTTGCTCCAAGGAGGAGGGAGCTCGACTGTTCTCGGTGGTAACAGAGGGCAGAACGAGAACCAATGGTTTCAAGTTACAGCTGGGGCGGTCCAGGCTGGATATTAGGAAAAACTTCCTTACTAGGCGAGTGGTGAAGCATTGGAATAAGCTGCCTAGGGAGGTGGTGGAATCTCCATCTCTGGAGGTGTTCAAGTCCCAGCTGGACAAAACACTGACTGGGATGATCTAATGGGAGTGGTCCTGCTTTTTTTGGCAGGGGGTTGGACTAGATGACCTCGTGGGGTCCCTTCCAACCCTATGATTCTATGACTAAATCAGTTGGAGTGTTTACACAACAAGGGTGTGCAAGTTTCTCAGACCTGATCTACGTGAGACTTAAGATGACCCAGTTGCATTGCCCGGAGTTGTTAAAACTGCACACTGTGTACGGTGTGGTTAGATTGACTCAATTCTCACTGTAGACAGAATTCCTCCTTTGACCTAACTGCTGACTTTCAAAGGTGGAGGAGTTTGTTATCATGCTGGAAAATCCCCTTTTGTGTTAGAAGAGTGCTTGCAGCGTAGACACTCAATCCATTTGAACAGATATAGGTCAGTCAGTGTAACTTGTGTGTGTAGACAACATCTAACTTTACAAAGTTCTTTTAGATTTTCAAATGAAAGGTGCTATAGAAGTACAAATTATGTATTATTAATGGGTGACACAATATTATTTGGAACAGCTTTGGGTGCTGTACCATGACTCCATTGGAAAATAATTTGTTCTATGCATAGTTTCATGTAAAATTGCATTAACTGTACTTTTATACTATTGTAGGTCAAAGCAGCTCTGTTTTTCCTTTTATAGTGTAAAGAACTTGCCAAGTCCAAGGCAGAAGTGGCCTGCATTGCTGTGTATGAAACAGATGTGTTTGTAGTTGGAACTGAGCGAGGAAGAGCTTTTGTTAATTCCAGGAAAGATTTTCAGAAGGATTTTGTTAAATACTGTAAGTTCAAAACATCTATTTCACAAATACTAAACTATATGTTATGGTACACTGAATTCTGTCCCTAACAAGTCTTGCCATGCCTTGGTCTTGCTATCATTGACAGAATCATAATATGTGGATGAACATTTAAAAAAACTAGACTTTTTTTTATTTTTTTACCAAGATTGAGACTTTATATCCAATGTTCAGTTCAGAGTGATATTTTTATCTCAGTCCAAAGGTAATGTTGTAACAGGACTAGCTAATGCTATTTTAAACATTTTAGACTCTGTCTACACTGAAGGGGTAGTGGTGTTTCATATCATGTTTCCTAACTCAGTTTAAGAAGATCTTTTTTTTCTTAGTGTAGAAGACAGTCCCCTAGGTAGTCAAGCTGTGAAAGACAGTCTCTTAATTCTTCAGGAGACTTCATCTTTTCAAAGGATGCATTAAGCTTTTGACATAGGTGGTAAAACCTTAAGGTTTGCCTACAGTTTTTTATAGCATTGTGATTGTATTGCACAGGAGTAATCTATACTGATAAAACACATTTATAATAGCATGAGTACATCTGCATGTGAGGGTTAGCCTACTTTAACGATATGTGTTTCTAAACTACATTGGGTTTGCTAAATAGTACGACTTTTGTGTATAGAGAAGGCCCAAGAGATGGCTTATTGAGAATGACAATCAGTAGTCACCTATCAAAAGTTTAATGACGTGTCTAGGAATCTGCATGTCAAATATCAGTCTGCCCATCAAGAAAAATGATTTTTCATGGGGCTTGCATGTTGTTGATTGAGAAAAGTAGTTTTGCCTCTCTAAGTGGAGCTTCGGTAAAAACTAAAACTTGTTCCCCCAGCACACCTCCTTTGATTATCAAATGTCGCTTGACTGATAAACTGATACACCTCTGCCAGCTTGTGTGTGTCATATTCTGGAGCCAGCATGTTTGCAGCAGACAGATGTATATAGTCCATCACAGACAGAGTGGACTTCCTTGATTAGTATTTTTGCTGCTGTTTAATCCTAAAATTTGAGCTCATTCCCTCGGCAGGCACCCCTTCTTTATTCAGGGCAATACTTGCAATTGTTTAACTGTCATACAGAGTTGTTTATGCGTACAGCTGCTACAGAAGTAATTATTCTACTCAATCTGTAGTGAAGCTTCTGATCTCATGCAGTGGAAGGGGTTGCAATAGCAAAGTACAACATTCTAACTTCATTGAAAACTCAGATAGTAAATGGGGTGTTAATGAATCAAATCTTTATTTAAACACACAGTTCTGGTCAATGGGAAACCTTGTAAGAATAAGTATGATAAGCACTTGATGGGCAAATGTTTGATTATGTATGACTTTTGTCATGACCTTCTTTAATTATCTCAGTTTCCACTTTTGAGTGATGATGACTGCTACAGCTTGTACCTTCCTGTTTTGAACATGGAAAGAAAGGGTATTATTGCTTCTTGTGCTGACCAAGGCGCACAATTCTATGACTAAAACTTCCCACTCAAGTATGGGCAGTGTGCATTGGAGCAAAATTCCAAGGAGGATTAACTCTCCACCTGATTTCTATTCTTACCTACTTCATATGGCATCATGGAGCTGTTACTTTTGTGTGTAATACAGTGACACTTGTGGGCTGTGCACAATGTGTAAATCAGTGGTTGTCAACCTTTTTTCATTTGTGGACTCTTAAAAATTTCATATGGAAATGTGGTTCCTCTTTTGATGTTAAATCTCTGGTCCACAGACACCTACCATAGAAGTCTTAGAATGAAAACTGACTGAACAGAATTCAGCTATGAATGTTGTACATCCTTGGCGCAGCATGAGCAAAGACTGTCTAAACCGGTGGTTTGCCACATAGGGTCCCGGGACCTCTGTGGGTCCATGGAGTATTGCAAGGGGTCCATGAATACATCTGGTCTCAGTTGCTGCTGGACAGTGGTGGGCAGCCCAGGCCTGATCTGGCCCCAGCCACTGCTGGCCAGCAATTCATGTTAGAGAGGGCTCTAAAATTCTAAATGAATTGTATTTGCCTGCTGTGAGCAGCCTCACCCTGGATATGTCCCCACCACTCAGGAGCAGGCAGGGGCCAGGTCCTCCACTGCCCCTCTGCAGCACCACTGTCTGCAGTTAGTTCCCAATAACAACTATTTGGGGGTCCCTGAAATTTTTTGATGTTACAAAGGGGTCCTCAAACTCGAAAAGGTTGGGAACCACTGGTCCAAACTAAGGGCTTTCATACAGTAAAGGCAGCACTTCCGGGTTTTGATCTGTAGGTGGGGGTATTGACATGCTTTTGACTGATCAGAAAAGCAGAATGCTTTTTCTGGTATCTGCAACTTTCATAGTCATCTTTTAAGGACCCTGTGGACCAGGGGTCTCAAACACATGGCCCACTGGCCCCAAGCAGCCCCTAAAGCTATTTCCTGTGGCCCGCAATGACACAATCATATATTTGCAATATCATTGTATGAAAAGGTTTCAGTGGTGCAGTCCTCAGGCTACCATAGTAGTGCTCGTGCAGCCCTCATGGTGGTTTGAGTTTGAGACCCCTGCTGTAGACATACACTGTGAACCCACAGTTGAAAATCACTGACACAGATAGAAAGAATGGCCATGCCGTGAAAAGCTTACCGTCTAACAGACAAAGGAAGAGATAAGTAAGCACAGATGATGATTTGCCCAGGGTCATGTAGAAAGTCAGATGAAAAGCTGGGACTCGAGCCTAGATCTTGTGTCCTAGACTGTGCTTTAATCACAGGGCCACCTTTCTTCTGATAAGACAGGCTTGACCTTCAGGAGACCCATAATACCCCACCCTTGCATTGGATTGTGCATAGTGCAAACAGATTTCTTCATGTAAGCACAGTATTTTGATATCCAGTTAATCCAGATCCTTCCCTTGTTTTGCTCCAGTTTACAGGGTATTTGTAAAGCGTTCTTGTCTTCTAAAGCAGTGGCCGTCAAACTTTTTGACGGGGGACCCAGCTCCAGGCCCCTCTGCCGTGCTGTTCAGGCTGGCAGGAGAACTAGGGGCAACTGCCTCCCCTCCTGGGTGCAGCAGGGGTGCTGCAGCCCAGTACTGGGTTGTGACCTGTAGTTTGAGAAACACTGCTCTAAAGTAAACCAAGGGAGGATTGCATTAGGTAGAAAAATCAGCTAGTGTAGGATTTTAACAGTGGCGCTTACTGGTATCCTTCGACACGTGATCAACCTTTGCCACCTCAAGGACTGAGTGTTCTGCTCCCGCACTAGATGAGTGTGGCTAGTTTTAAATAGTTTTCTTATTTTAAGGAGATGAGCTACCTTTCAGGAAGTTAGCATGCCTAATCTGTGTTATAGACTTTGTAGGGAGTTAAGTCTTCTGTTGCTTCTTGGGTATTTTTGTTTTTGAGGTGTCTGGTTTTCATTCAGTGCTGACCTTTTTAAATCCACCTGATACCATAAATGCTGTTACCTTTGGATAACAGTGGTGGGTTTTTTGTTTCTACTTGATGGTTGACTATTTTGTAGACTAGTTATGATACCCAAGAGTGAGGCACTCTGGGATTCTTAAATAGTTTACCAGATGTCAGCCAGACTCTTAACCTTTTTGTTTGGTTGGCAACAGCATTGGAAAAAGGTCTTCTGGTGCCCTAGGCCAGGGGGATTTTCTGTGCCGCCCCCCCTCCAAGGCTGCAGGAATCAGGGACCAGTGCAGATGGGGAGCAGCGCTGCAGGTGGGGGTCTGGCCTGGTTGGGGGGGGGCAGAGCGAGCCAGTCCAGAGGCTGGGCTCTGCTGCCGGCCCTCCCACTCCTAGTGTGGAACAGCTGGCCCAGGGGAGGGCAAGAGAGTGGAGCCTGGCCTCTGAGCTGCCTGTTCTGCCCTGGGGGCGAGGCAGGCCAGGCCAATGCAGAGACCAGCTCTGCAAGCTCCTGCCCCCGCCCCTGTTCTCTGCTGCCTTCAGCTCTGCACCAAAGGCAGTGGGGTGGGGGCAAGGGACAGCATGACCATGGGGGGCAGTGGTGTGGGCCCCACACTGCCCTGTTCACGGTAGGATGGCACAGGGCTCACAGAAGCGCGGGGCCAGGAATGATTGCCCCTCTTGCCCCCTTCACCCTCCAAAGAACAGCCCAGGGGGTGTGCCCCCAATTGCTGGCGCCCTAGGCAACCACCTAGGTCGCCTCTATGGGTGGACCGGCCCTGGTTGGCAAAACATTGCTAGTTGTTCAGCACTTCCAGTTACCTGTAATGATCTTTGTGTAAACAAGAAGGTGTTTCAAACTTAATTTTTTTTCTTCATGGAGTCATTTGTGTTTGGAAGGGATGTAAAAGCAGACCAGAAGGTGGTGGCATTGGGGTGGTGTTGCAAGAATGACAAAGGTCATCTAATTTACATTTCTTATAGTAAAGGTTGATTTTAATTATTCCTAATGAAGTCATGTTTGTTCTAGCTTTAACTATCCCAAGTGATGCTGATTCCACTATTTCTTTTGGCAGCTTATACTATTCTTGTGGTAGGGTTTATAGCAGTTGTCCTAATATGAAACTCCTCCCCCACCTTCACCTTGCCCCTTTAGTTATGATGTGAGCATGAAGTAATGTGTGCTTTGAAACATTAGCACAGAGGTTCTGAAATTGGGCCTCATGAAGCCCTCAGGGGGTCACAGGGTTATTCAGGGAGTGGTCTGGAGTTGTTAGCCTCTGCACATACCAGTAAGGGTGGATGGCATGGTATAGGGAGGGAATCACTTGGGGAGGAGGTCATCAAAGCCTGAAATATTTTCAGAAGGGGACCCAGCAAATAAATAAATAAATAAATATTCTTTGAGAATCCTTGCATTCATAGGTCCTCTAGAAAAACCAGGGAAAGCTGGAGCTGATCCTCCCATTTCTCAGGTTTAGAAATAGAAGGGGGGGAGGGTAAAAATCTTTTGAAAGTGGTCTTATTGTCATAAAAGAACAGAAAAGGCACAAGCTTAGCAGTTAAAAAAATCATTTGCAGATCACCTTTTAGGCCAGTTGTGATCTATCTGTCTGAGGCTATAGATTCCTGATGTGATTTTACATGTTTAGAGGACAATTGATTTTTCTTTCTTTAGCGCGTGTATGGACTGAATCCTTGTGGCTGGCTGTTAAGCATTTCTGATCCCCCCCCCCCCTTACATTTTCTTGATCTTTCTCTGTGTTATAGAGCCAGTGGGGTTTTTTTCCTTCCTTTGTCATTCTCTTCCTTTGTTTATTTCTATTACCTCACTCTTCTTATTCATGTTCCCTTTTTTGCCTCTTTTGTAAATGTAGGTCTCTGAAAATTTGCAGGGCTGTGGAGCTGGGATTCACTGTTAACTATTAGTAATGGGTGTAATTTAGTGAACCTGTTGATGGAAATAAGCTTATATTGTTGGGGGATTTTATGGATGAAATAGCATCTGCAGTTTGTAGCAACACACAACTAATGCTTATTTTTTACTATATACATTGTATTGATTGAAAAATCGGAGCCTGTGTATTATGCATTCAAACAGAACATTCTCGTTCTCTTTGTAAACCAAATAGCCATCTTTAGTCAGAGATGCTCAGTGTCATCCTGTATTCTGTAATATCCTGGGCATTCTCATAGTTTGGTAATGACTGTGCTAGCAACAGCTTCAGTAAGAACTGGAACTTTGACACATCTATTGCTTCTGCTACATAGTGATGGGTAAGGGGAAAGTCAGCAGCCCCTTTCCCCCTAGCATGTGCACCTGGATGTGTGCCTTTCTGTTTCTTTCAAACATTAAAAAGACCTACTTGTAATATATTCTTTTTTGCTGAAGGATCAGAGTAAATTTCAGAAGACACAAATGTTGTCATTAGAACATAAAGCTGCAGTCTGAAATGTAGATCTTTCCTATCCATCGTATATGGTTGAGGGAATTAACATCCCTCACTCCTCATATGAATGATGGGTGACTGTCTTTTGTAGCTTTTTCCCCTCAAAGAAGAGGATAAGGAATAAAGATTGGATCGTGTTAGTTTCAGTTTCATGCACTGACAGCTTCCTAGTACTCCTCATTCTGCCATGGCAGAATATACTCTTAAAGTAAAAAGTCCTTTGAAAAGATGAGAGCTTTGCTGTATACAAGCAGTCGTACTGCGAGTTCATGCCCCTTCCTTCAGAAAGAATCAGTTACTCATTTTACAACATAAACAGAACAAAGTATAATGGAATTACTGAATAAGACATCAGAAATAAAACATGAGCTGACAGACTTCTCAGATACAGAGATTTTAACTTCTCTTATGACCGCTTCAGAGTCTTTGTTACCTGATAGTATTGGATTGCCGTTCTATTAAACTGTATTAATCCCAGGAGGAACAGTGTTTTCTAAGTCTTTATGCAAAAACAACCATCCTGGCTATCTGTCTTAGTTGATGATTTTGCCCTGATGGTGGTGATATTTATGACTGATGAATACAATACAATAATGCTGACATAAACATAGGCTTCCTTGCAGGCACTCGTTCTCACCATAGGGACAGACTTGCTTTAAAGGCATGTGTATTTTTCTTGGTCCGTGTAGTATTAGCAACACTTCTCCAGAGTGGCCAAAGATGAGTTTTTAAGGGATTGGGGCTTGGGATTTGTGTTCTGATGGTTAGAAATGAATTTGCAGGTGTTACCGAAGAAGAAAAGGCCGCTGAGCTGCAGAAAACCAAGAGTACGTCACTTGGAAACAGGCTGACAGTGGACATTGTAGAAATGGAAGCGCTCCGCAAGTCTGTAGAGGATTTCTTCTGTTTTTGTTATGGTAAACAAACCGATTTTGAAAAAGTCTGAACTAACGCTCTTCCTGGGAGTGCTAAATCATCATTAAAGTAGGATGGAAAGTGGCTTATAGTTTCTGCCTTCTGTCTAGAGTGCTGCCAAGGTAACACTTGCGAACTACTGAAAAATTAAGCTTATTTAAACTCTAAAGGGTTTGCTATCTTACATGTTTCACAGCATGTGAAAGTTTGGAGTGCTCTGTAGAACAGGTTTTTTTCAGCATAAGTGAATGTGACCTAATAATAATTCTCTGCATGGTCAACTAAGGAACCTGTACTTAATTCCTAAATTTCTGATCCAAAATTGCATCCTGTCTTTGCCTGCCCTCAAAGCTAGCAGGGTGTTGTAGTGTTGTGGAGGAGTGTGTTCCTCTCCAGAGAAGAGAAAATACTGCAGTTTTCATCATGTTACTCACTGGAGATCCTCTTTATTCGGTTCTAAAGTGATTGTGAAGCTCCCCCCCCCCCCCCCCCGCTGCTGTCTCCTATAAGAATGGTAATAGTGGTAGCAGGTCACAGGGTGGGGATGTACATCAGGGAAGAACTTGGTTCAGGGATGTGGGAAAAACTTAGGACTTGGAAGAAGGAAGAACCATAAATGTCTAGCTTGTTGTATTGAATCTCCCCAACAATTGATTTTATTCTACAGGTAAAGCCTTAGGAAAGTCAACGGTAGTTCCTGTGCCATATGACAAGATTCAAAGGGACCAGTCAGCAGTGGTAGTACAGGGCCTTCCTGAAGGACTGGCATTTAAACATCCGGCCAATTATGATGTGACAACACTGAAATGGATTTTGGAAAACAAATCTGGGATCTCGTTTGTTATCAAAAGGTTATGTTGTCTCCCTTTTATTGGTCTGGCCATTTAAATCAGAACAGCTAATTGACATATTTCTGTGGGTATTTTCAAGTCTGCAAATTTTTAAAATTGAAGTGCATATACTGCCTGTTACGTGAAGAATTCAGTGTTTGTACTTCAATGTTATGCTACCAAAATGAGTAATGGTATTTCTTTTTAATGTTTCTTTTTTTGTACTAATGCAGGCCTTTTCTAGAGCCAAAGAAACACCTAGGTAAGTATAAACTTTTTGCAGTAAATGTTAGGTAGAATG
The DNA here is from genome assembly GCA_007922195.1 of Podocnemis expansa. Classification (NCBI taxonomy): domain Eukaryota; kingdom Metazoa; phylum Chordata; order Testudines; family Podocnemididae; genus Podocnemis; species Podocnemis expansa. Next base: position 13,534,873 of record ML681971.1, read on the forward strand.
TATGTTTGTCTTCATCTCTTTGTGGAGTTTAATACTTGTAATGGATGTTTATAGGTGCCCTACAGGGCAGAAATGCCTAGATTATTGACCTAGGGAATTATTCTTTGCTAAGTGAATAATTATAAAAGCACAAGCTGTCTGAATACAGAAAAATTTCTTTAGGCATTTTTGAAATTCATATTAAATCCTGTTTAGCAAGCCAGTATTAATTTCTCTTTGTGACATTTTAAGCTTGTGTATAATGTCAGTGGTGTCTAAGAAAACTGTAGATTTCTGTCTTCATTTTCAGATTCTGCACGCACAGTTACACCACCCAGTGGCAGGTAAATTCTTTTTTTCCCCTATTGAAAATATGGATACAATATGTAATGGCTTTGGGCTTTCTTCTTCTGTCTTTGATTAATATAGCACTGTTCTTGTATATATTCTTTTTCTGTCTAAATAACCTTTGCTTACCTATGGCTAAAAACAGTATGCAGTCAAGATTTCTGTTTTTCTGTGCTGTGTGTGTATTTGTGCAAGTTCTTCATAACTCAGTAGACATCAGTTTCGCTTCAGCCTACATGAATTTTATATATAATGAAAATGTAGTTTGTATTTTATCTTTCAGTAATGAGCTTGTCACGTGTTGCAATGTCATAGGTGTGTGCACCAAGCTTATTCCTTCCCCCTGCCTCTTTCTTGAAACATCATACAATTTTACCATTTGGTAGTGTCTGGAAAAGTCAGAAATTCATAAAAGTAAATGTACTGTATGTTGCAAAAATAATAAGATAAAATAATAAAACACACAGCTTACTAAAAATTGTGCAGTTCCATGATGCTCGTTGTCTTAAAGAAGTTGAGTAAGAAATAAGTGATATCAAAATAAGTGATATCTAATATATGGCACATAATTTTTTTTTCTTTTACCTTAAAAGTGAAATAGAGAAACTGTTCTTTAAACAATACAGGCACATCAGAAACTTCCATGAGCATGCTGTTGATTCTTTTTTAATTTTTGGTGTTTTTTCCCCCCTTCAGTTGTCCTCCTGTCCAAGTGAAAACAGAACCAAATGAGGATTCTGGTATGTAAGACTCTTTTGTATCTTTTTGCATAACATTTTTATGCAAGCAATCTCTATTTGATCAGATTGAGTTTAGATATGGTAGACACTGCAAACAGAACAGCAGCACATAACTGTAAGAAATATATTACTTCCTTTATTCATTTAACCATACTATAGCTTCCTATTGGAGTTTTCTTAAGTACTATAGGATTTAATTTGTTGAAAGTATCCGGCTTATGACTGAGGAATATTTATTAAATTTTTATAGTTGTCTCATAATTGTACTAATGAAAATGTCTTAAGATTTTAAATAGATGGGAGGAAGAGACAATAACTTCATTCCGATTTTTCTTTAGCATACTACATCATTTGTGTGAAAGAAGGAAATTAACTAGCCATGCCAGCTGCAGAATTCAGCCCTGAAGTATGGGCTTAATATCCCATAATGTTTATTCTGCATAGTGTAAATGCACAGATGCTCTGTAGACAAATGATGTTTTAGCTCATTTTATAGATAAAAAGAGTTGATGTGAATTCCTGTCTTTCTAAAGTGACCAGTCATGGAGAGTCTGAAATGAACAGTCAAATCTTTGCTGCGGGTGTTGCTAGAACATTAGGAGCATTTTTAATGCTCTTTTGCAGATGCTTGGGTTTGTAATCCTCCTCTAGTCAAAATGTTTTGAAAACATTCTGGAAAGAGTTTGACATGCTGAGAGCATTGCTTAGCTGAGTGTAGACCAGTTCAAGGCCTAATATTGCTGCCACCTGCAGCAAAGCGATTCAGTTCATGAACTCTCTTGATTTCAGCTGAATTTACTTGGTGTAAACACAAGTGATCAAAAAATAGTTTAGAAGTGCTGTGTGCACAGGATGGGATGCAAAACTTCAGTGACTGATGATTTTGTGTAAGAAAGGAAGAACCCAGTTGAACATTTTGGATCTAAGGCTAAGATCAAAATCCAGTAGGTTTGAAACAAGAAACAGATTAAAATTGATCCCATTTGATAAGAGAGTTATTGAGCTGGTAAAAACTTGGAACCACACTAAGCCACTTTTAAAAAATAATCACTTATGATTGCACAAGGAGGAGCAATCATTCTGAAGTAAAAATTTTGTTTTTGGAATTGTTTTATCATGTGTATGACTATGTCATTGGGTGACTTTTTGGTTTTCTGCAGGAATTTCATTAGAGATGGCAACTGTCACAGTAAAGGAGGAATCAGAGGATCCTGACTACTATCAGTATAATATTCCGGGTAATATTAGCTTGCATATATTTTATCACAGAAGATGTTATAGCTAAGTGTGATAATTGCTGCTGTTTTTTTCCCTTCCTGTCTCGGTAGACATATTGTAGTTGCCTGGCTAAACCAGATTTATTTGTTCTGATATAAAACATCTGTGGCAGTAGTCATTTCATTAATTGGATGAAACAAATAGGCATACAACTACCCCAGTAGAACTGGGAGTGGGCTGAGAGGAGAATGACATTACAACTGGCTTGAAAGTAGGCTAGTGTTCAATAACTACATTGAACTGGTAGAACTGTGAGAGAACTCTTAGGAATTTATTTTGCTTTGATGATTGACTTGCAAAATGTAACCCCAGTGACTATTTTTTGTCACCTTTTGGCCAAACAATATGCTCAAGGCTGTCTGGCTTAAAGTTTTGCCTGTCATAATTTAATTTTTATCTAAAACTGGTTCACATTTTTTAATTGCAAATATATTAGTAAATTTGACAGCATTTTTCACTGACTGCTTTTTGTAATCAGTTTTGGTTCTGTTTTCTGAATTTTCTACTGTTTCAAATTTTTGATTCTTTTTGAAAACCCTCTAAATCTAGATGGCACATGTGTGCCACACATGCTTTGTTTTTTTCTTTGTACTATTCTTGTAAGATGCAATAACCTTTTATTTATACAGTGTAAAGGCATTTGTGCTGCAAGTGAAACTGTCCCATGATAAAACAAAACAGATTTCATTTTTTTCCAATTTAAGTGAAGAAGTTTTCTGTTGAGTCATAGCATTATGTGGTAAGATTTAAAGGCTTTGTTTTATTTCTTAAGTGTCAGTTGAATGCTGATTTTTATGAAAGCTTTTCTCAAGGTGGTATTTATAAGGCCTCTAAAAAGGCTGTTACTTAAAAGCTAGTAATTTTAGTGTTGTGTCGGTAGTCTGTGATTGCTTTGCTGTATGTGGAAATTGCATATTCATCATTGGGAATCACCAGGAATGGCAGAGTTTAACAGCTCAAAACTTATTTTAAAAAAGGTTTACTAAAAGTTGGTTTATTAAAAATATTTAGTCTATTAACATTATAAAAAGTAGATTTTCAAACTGCTGTTCTTGATGAGTCTCTTTGACTAGACAAGAATTCAGAAAATGTGTCTTTTTCTTAACTTATACATTTTAAGTTTGTTACTGACCTTGGTCACTAACCATCATTTTGCAGTGTGATCCAGTTGTGGATGTTATGGTTCACTGCCATGAATCTAGTTGCCAGAATGAGATCTAAAATATTTGTACATTCAGTCCATTAACTAATTGTTGGTTAACATACCTTTATGCACTCAATGAGTGTTATACATTTGTAATTTTATTGGGATATTTTTTGAACTATGGAAACCAAATGCATTTCATTGGGACACTTGCTAAAAGGAGCTAGTTTAACAGATTGATTTAATGGCAAGTGAATTTTACTGTGAAATAGATTTTTAAAGCTATCCTATTATTTTTCCAAAGCAGGCCCTTCAGAAACATCAGAAATTGATGAAAAAATTGCTCTTGCGAAGACATATACAGGTATTTTTTGTAATTCTGTTTCTTTCAGTAACGTTTCTTACAGCAGTGTTGACACTGGGATATAAGTGTTCTGATTCTCAAGACTCAGCAATTTTGAGTTTGGTTTGAGACAAAAGTAAAAGCTGGAATCTAAAGTTTCTGAAGAGTAGTAGTTTTAAATGCCTCTGTTTATGAGTGCTGTATTTAAGATGTGGTAAAAGGGGATCATTTTTCAGAAGTGCTCTCTGCCTGCTTAATCCATTCTCTTAAAATCAGACCCTTTTAAGACAAATTTTGAGGCACCAAATGTTACTAGCAATTCCTCAAAATGTAGGCCTTGTTTCTCTTGTGGCTTGGTTTATAGAGTTTTAAAACTCTTTGCATGCCACATTTCCAACTTGATTCTATTATGTGTTTAGGTGTTAGTGGGAAAGAAAGCCTGGATGAAAAAACAGTGTAATGGGGAGAGTGTTTGTGTGGTGTGGGCAAGACAGTTGAAAAGCAGCTGCAATAATTTATACATTCTCCCAAGCCCAGGCCTCCCCCCCCCCCCCCCCGAAAAAACAATGGGGTGGCTGTGGGTAAATAAAATATAGTGCTGCAAATTTACAAACATTAGAAAAAGCTAGCTTCCACCTCAAGCCAGACATTTGTGTATAAAGGTCAGTGTTTTTTGCGAATTTTTTGAGGTTCAGAAATTGAGAGGCATTATTTCAGATCTTGTGGATTTAGATACCTCTAGTTTTGAACTTACCTTATTAAAATATTTGTTTTGGCTATTTAATGTTAATAAAAGTTACTCTGTATTTTTATTATGGTATATTTTACTTTATATTTGTCTAAGGAAGCCACCAGGGTTCCGATTGCAGTGAAGGAACAGATGTGGAAATACCGGTAGAAGGTTAGAAACGTGAAACTTCTTTCATGAAAATGAATTAACAGCACTGAAAAAGAGAACTTCATTTTTTAAAATAAATATTTCAAAAGGGTGAAACTTCAGTACATTCAAACTGTACATTATCTCCTCAACCATTCTTTGTCCATGTGGATAATTGGTTGTTTTTTCCCCCCATGAATCATGACCCTGAGTGGCTTATTGTGCTGGCAGTGATTAATTCTTTTTAACCATTAATTACATTTGTCAGGGGCCCATCATTGTAATATCTGAGAGCTATTACAGACATTCAGAAATATGATCCTCCAACTAGTTTTGTTCCACCCGGTGACACCCTGCCCCAAAATCATGAATTTATGGGTTTTGTGACAAGCTTTGATGACAGCAATACATATGGTTAGAATTCTCATTATTGGAATTTCCAAGGTGCTTGTCCAATAGTGTATAAATGCCACTGCACAAATTTAGAAGTCCATTAGTCACTCAGAGGAGAATAAAGTTCTGTGCTCTTCCCATCTGTGTTAATAAAACCCTGTGCATAGGAGGAAATAATCTGGCTGAATTGCTTCCCCCAAGCACTGTCATGACTGCTGTGCCGTTTTATTGTTGAGAGAACCAGAAGAATGAACTGTGTTACATGGGGACCTGAAGGGCAGCCTTATCTTTGGCAGTACAGAATTCCACTGCCACATACCCTATGCTAAGGGTGCCTGATCTTGATCCCTGCTTGCTCAAACCTGAGCTCTCTTATAGTTGTGGTTCTTAAATCTATTTTTTCTTTTGGTGAATGAGATCAATTCTCTAGGATATATTGAAAGTTGCACCCTGTTTTTGTTAAGAGCTAAAAAAAAAAAATCTATCCATGCTTCAAGTTAAGTAGCATGTTCTAAAAGGATGTTAAGGTCATTTCTGAAAATCATAAGCAATTAAGCCAGACTTCAGTACAAGGAAAACTGAGTTGTAATTTAAAAGGAGTAAAAGAAATGAGTAGATTGACATATGATACGGATGAACTAGGATGGTCTATATAAAGGAAAATCGTGCATCTCTAATATACTAAAATTCTTTGTGTCCACAAATTAGTGCATAAGGGAGAAGAATTGGTTGATGTTTGGATTTTCAAAAAGCCTTTGAGTTCCTCATGAGAAGCTTTTAAGGAAAGTAGGGACGCACAAGGCTTGAATGGGCAGCACAAAGGTGAATGTACATCAGACTAAATAGTTTTAACTACTTATTACAGTTCTAAATTGATTGAAACCATGCAGGAAGAATCTGCTGCATCATTCTCTTGCTTTAAATGTGCAGCGCTGGTAAAACAAACATGTTAGGGTATATAAAGGAAGAGACAAAATAGTAGTGGAAATATTCTTATGTTATATGAATAGTTTGCCTTCCTCCATCTAGAGTATTATGTTCAGTAGTCATTCTCTCTTGAGGAAAAACAGTATAGCAAATATTGAAGATATCCAGAAAGATGATGAAAATCTTTGAGAGCTGAAAAGGCTTGTATGAAGAGAGTGGAAAAGATAGGGGCTAATTTGATATTGAGCAGACAAAGAAAATAATGATATATAAAAAATGCAGGGCATGTATGAAGTAAATTTACTGTCTAAAACAAGTAGGAGGCAGTCAATGAAACTGACTGGTAACATTATAAATGGAAAAGATTTTTAAAAATATGAACAATGTACGATTTAAACTCTGGAATTCATTGCTTCAGAGTTAACATTAAGGCCAATAGGTGCTTAGAGGTAAAGAAGCATTTTTTCTTTTAGGTTGATAACATGATTTGCTTCAGGGTATAAGCCAACCACTAACTGACAAGATTTAATGAGAAGCTACTCTTCTGGGCATACTATTTCATAACTGTCCATTATGTGACTTCTAGCATTTTCCTCTGAAGTATGTTAGTGACCACTTTTTGGATACTGGACTGGATGGATCTGATCTGTGGCTAAAGTACCAGAATATCATAATTCTTTCAACTGTTGTTTGAATTTAACAGTTAGCTGCTTTATTTGTGAATTAAGTGGAACAATCTTAGTCATTTTGTTTTCTGAACCAGGTATTAGATTTGACATAGTTAAAATGTGCTCTATTTAGTATATTACACTAGAAGTTGCTGATGCTTATATGATAAGTGAAGTGATGTAATGATGAAGGTGGATTGCTCCCTACTGCCCACTGAACAAAACACTATGTTGTCTTTCCAGCTCAGAATCTCACTGCGTTCCTCTAGAATTCTAGACGTACAAAAACAGTGCCTACTAATGGGAGAATCTGCATAAATCAGACTTGAGAAACATACTTTTCTACACTGACCCATTTTAAATAAGAATCAGCTTCCTTGTTTTATATATTGATCCAATGTATATGTTTTCTCCCATTCTGTACTGCTAGGCCAAATCCTTCTTGCTATTCTAATGCATGTTGCCTCACTGAGGTCAATTTGACGTCCGTCCCCCCCACCCATTGTTCTTTACTGTTAACATTTTACAGTAGTGCAACCAGACAAGTCCGACAGTATCTTATGCATGATGGTGGAAATGATAATTTTTGAGAGCACAAAACCTTTGTTTTGTTTTCAGTAATCCTTGCTATCATTGAGAAATTATTTATAATTATAGGTATCCTGTTAAGCCAGAAAAAAGGGATTTCCTACATCATTAATACCAATCTCTTCACTGCTTCACATGCAGTTTGGGATGTATAATCCCCACCTCCTTACCTTTGTCTAGAAATGCTTAAAGGTTTATGGTAAAGTGTCTTTGTTTTTGGTTTTTTGTTCACTATGTGCAATAAAAATATTAAAATGCATTAGGCTTTTGTGCCAAGTGGCAGTTTGAACATTAAATTACTGGATGTTTGTGTGAAAGTACTTCATAGTGCATGTGCCGTTCTGAAGGCCTTTTGTGTTTTTGTTTTTGTTTAGATTCTTCTCAGCATGCTCCTTCTGAAACAAGTGAGGACCCTGAAGTTGAGGTCACCATTGAAGGTTAGTTTTCCCAGTTCCTGTATTCCAGTTTTTTTTTTTTTTGCTTCTGTTGGTTAAAAAAAAAAAAAAAAGCCTTTTCCCAGTTGTTTGGCTGAAAATACCTGTCATTTTCTTTTATCCACTACCTAGAGTAGAATATATTTGTTCTTCTTCAAGTGCTGCTCCTGTCCATTCCACCTTAGGTGTCTGCACGCCACGTGCACGGCTCGCCGGAAACTTTTCCCTTAGAGTACCCATAGGGTCGGCTGCAGCGCCCCCTGGAGTGGCGCCGCCGCCACTGCCTATATAAGCCCAGCCGACCTTGCCCCTCCTCAGTTCCTTCTTACCGCCCTGTCGGTCGCTGGAACATCCCTGGCCTCGAGCGATAGCACGTGGCCGCGGAGTACCCGTCTGGACTTATCCAGTCCTTTTCGTTTGGTTTGTTCTTTATGTTATTTAGTTTATTGTTTTGGAACGACTGTTAGTTACGTTTGCTGGAGCCCTCCCCGGTCCCGGGGCTGGGCTATGCCTGGTTTTAAAACATGCAGCCAGTGCGGGAAATCGACCGCTCGATGACCCGCACAACAAGTGCCTTTTCTGCCTAGGAGAGGCCCATCTGGTAGAGCGCTGCAAACATTGCCGGAGCTTCAAGCCTCGGACCCAAAAGGACCGTGTTCAGCGCCTGAAACTCCACATGATGGAGGAAGCTCTCCGCCCGGCACCCACGGACTCCGGCTCCAGTACGGCGCCGTCGGTGCAGAGCGCGCCGGCTTCATCGGCACCGGCATCGGTACCGAAGCCCAGCCACGGCAAGCCGCGCGGGTCGCGGCGCCGTTCGGCATCTCCGGCACCGCCCAAGAAAAGGCGGGCGGACAAAGAGACCTCGCCTAAAATGGCGAAAAGAGGGAGGGACAATGGCCAGAGCCGTGCAAGCCAGCCTATCTCCCGAGGCACCTGAGCCCTCTGAACTCCGTTTTAGCCCGGTGTCCTCCCCTTCCCCAACCAGAGACATTCTGGGTGCGGACTTATCTCTACCGGCTACTCCGGAGGCGTTTGCAGCGGTACAGGCTCTATCGAGCCACTCCACGCTGCCGACACCGGTACCATCAAAGGGGGGGACTCGTGCGGCACCGGCGATTCTGACGGCTCCGATGGAGAGAGCGGCACCGAGACCGGCACCGTCGTGGGGCAAACCGACTCCCCTGTCGACTCGTGGCAGGTCCACGGCACCGGCTCCCGAGCAGCGGCACCGACAGCCAGCGGCACCGTCGTCATCGGCGCCGAGGAGCAGGTCTCCCAGCGTTCCCCGGCACCGCACGTCATTGACGGCGCCTAGAGGCGATAGCAGGCGCCGGTCCCCGGTACCGTCGGCCTCGGCACCGCCATGGTCGCCTCGCTCCAGCCGCTCGAGCTCGGTCGAGGACCCGGCACCGCCTCGCTTGCCGGCAACGGGAGGCGCCTCGGCACCGCAACCTTTCGCAGCACCGCCAACCTTTACGGCACCGCCAGCCCAGCCGCCGTGGGCAGCGTGGCAGCCGACTCAATGGCCCTTTTGGACTCCGTGGGCCGCCCAACAAGGGCAGCCTTTCGGTGCGGGGTCCCTTATCCCCCCCTCTGGGACCAGCCTTCCCCCGTCTGCGGCTTTGGGGGCCCCACCCGGCACCGAGACAATGTCCGAGGTGGAATCTCCTCGGGACGAGCAGGACAGGGGGAGCATCACCAGCGCCGGCCAGAGTACCCGGTCGCGGGCGCTATCCGAGGCTCCGGATTTCGAAGAGTCCTCTTCGTCGCCACCCGATGAGGCGGTGGCAGGGGCTAAGCCGGTGGGCATCCCGGACGATGCTCGGGCCCATCAGGAACTCCTTAGGCGCGTGGCCTCCGGGCTAGGCCTCCAGGCTGAGGAGATCGTGGAGGAGGCCGACCCCATGGTTGACATTCTGCTTCCCGAGGGCCCGGGCAGAGTGGCTCTGCCATTCATAAAGACCATTCAAAACACCACCAAGGCCCTGTGGCATGCGCCAGCCTCCATTCCCCCTACGGCCAAGAGGGCTGAGCGGAAGTACTTTGCGCCCTCCAAGGGCTACGAACATTTTTATTCCCACCCCGCTCCTAGCTCCCTTGTGGTAGCCGTGGCTAACGAAAGAGAGCGGCGGGGTCGCCCAGCCTCGACTCCGAAGTCCAAAGACGTAAAAAAGCTGGACCTGTTCGGGAGGAAGGTCTACTCCACGGGGGGCTTGCAACTGCGGATAGCCAATCAGCAGGCTATCCTGAGCCGATATATGTTTAATGCCTGGTCGGCTATGGAGCGTTTCGCGGACTCAGTGGGGCAGGACTCGGCGGCGGCCTTGTCGGCCTCAGTCAAGGAAGGCAAGGTCGTATCTAAGGCCTTGCTACAGTCGGCCTTGGACGCGGCGGATGCGGCGGCCCGATCCATGGCCTCCGGTGTGTCTATGAGGCGTAGCTCGTGGCTGCAGGCCTCGGGCCTTCCCCAGGAGGTGCAGGTCACCTTACAAGACTTGCCGTTCGAAGGCCCGGAGCTGTTTTCGCAACAGACGGACAGTCGGTTGCAGACTTTAAAAGACTCAAGGGCTTTGATCAAGTCCTTAGGCCTCCACACACCCGCCATCCAGAGGAAGCCCTTTAAGCCTCCCCCTCAGACCAGGCCTTTCCGCCAACGTCGGGAGGACGAAGGGCAAAGGGGACGTTCGTTTCGTCGGCCTTCGGACCGCCGGCCCAACAACCAAGGGGGTCCCCGTCAGCAGACCACTCAAAAGAAAACCTTTTGACGTCCGCATCGAGCGCGCCGTACCACCTCCCAAGGATCCAGAAACGCCCATGTTCCTCGACAGGCTGCACCGGTTCGCACAGGAATGGCGCCAGATCACGAACGACCGCTGGGTGCTCAAAACAATTCAGGAGGGCTATTCCCTCCAATTTTCTTCGTTACCCCGGCGGCGCCGCCCTGTGTTGTGTGGTTCCCTGCGGGATCAGGCCCACCAACAGATATTGCAAGAGGAGTTGCAGACCCTCCTTCAAAAAGGAGCGGTGGAATGGGTGCCCCCAGAGGACATAGGGAAGGGTTTCTATTCCCGGTACTTCTTGATTCCCAAGGTGAAAGGGGGTCTACGCCCCATTTTGGACTTGCGGGGCCTCAACCGGCACCTCCGCAAGATCAAGTTCCGGATGGTTTCCCTAGCCTCCATACTTCCGTCTCTGGATCCGGGCGATTGGTACGCCGCCCTCGATCTGCAGGACGCGTATTTTCATATCGCCATCAAGCCCTGCCACAGAAGGTTTCTGCGTTTCACGCTGGGCCAAGCCCACCTGCAGTTCACAGTACTTCCCTTCGGCCTGTCAGCGGCCCCGCGGGTTTTTACAAAGTGCCTCGCGGTAGTAGCAGCGTTCCTCCGGAAACAAGGGGTTTCCCTGTTCCCCTACCTGGACGACTGGCTGATCGTGGGTCGATCTCGACGAGAGGTGCAGGCCCACCTGCGTTTGACCCAGTCCGTGTTCAGCCGGCTGGGGCTGCTCGTGAACCTGCAAAAGTCGGTCCTTGTCCCGGCTCAGCGGATCGAGTTCATCGGGGCGGTTCTCGATTCGAGATCATCGAAGGCAAGCCTTCCCTACGCCCGGTTTCAGGCCATCAAAGGGCAGGTGGACATGTTGACCAGCTTCCCGATGGTCAGCGCCCGGGAATGCCTTCACCTCTTAGGCCTCATGGCAGCATGTACATACGTGGTTCCCCATGCCCGCCTGCGTATGCGGCCGCTCCAACTGTGGCTGGCCGGGGTGTTCCGTCCGAGTATGGACGATGTGGACCTGATGGTGACGGTGCCGGAGTCGGTGCTCAGGACTCTACGTTGGTGGGGTTGCGAACCCAACCTCTGTTCGGGGGTCCCGTTCCGCCCCCCTCAGCCGTCGCTCCACCTGACAACCGACGCTTCGGACATCGGCTGGGGTGCGCACCTCAACGGCCTCAAGACGCAAGGCCGGTGGTCGCGGGAGGACTCTCGACTACACATCAACATCAAGGAGCTGAGGGCGGCTCGCCTAGCATGCGAAGTGTTTCGGGACCGCCTTCGGGGCCGCTCAGTGTTAGTGCGGACGGACAACACAACCGCGATGTTTTACATAAACAAGCAAGGGGGCACCCACTCCCGCCAGTTATGCCAGGAGGCCATTCGCCTATGGGAGTTTTGCATTCTCCACCAGATCCGTCCGCTGGCCTCGTACATACCGGGGCTCAGGAATGCTCTGGCGGACGAGTTGAGCCGGAAGTTCCTGACCCACGAGTGGGCTCTCCACCCGGAGGTGGCGCGGTCCGTTTTCCGGAGGTGGGGGGTTCCCCGTCTCGACCTCTTTGCCTCGGAGAAGAACAACAAGTGCCCGGTTTTCTGCTCCTTCCAAGGGCACAGCCCCGGGTCACTGGGGGACACCTTCCACTTCCACTGGGGTCAGGCGGGGTTGTTATACGCCTTTCCCCCAGTCCCGCTGGTACCCAGGGTCCTATGCAAGGTGAAGGAGGACAAGGCGAGGGTCATCTTAATTGCCCCGGCGTGGCCGCGGCAGCACTGGTTCTCGACCCTACTGCGCTGCGCCCAACATGACCCGATCCGCCTGCCCCTGAGACCGGACTTGCTGTCCCAGGACGACGGTCGCCTCCTGCACCCCAACCTGGAAGCCCTGCACCTCCACGTGTGGTATCTCCATGGCTAACGGCTAGCGAGCAACTGTGTTCTTCGCCCGTGTGGGAGGTCCTGCAGGGCAGCAGAAAGCCCTCCACAAGGGCCACCTATGGGGCTAAATGGACCAGGTTCGTGCTCTGGACTACCGGGCGCGGGCTGGACCCGGCGCAGGTCGCAGTGCACACCATTTTGGACTATTTGTGGCACCTGAAGTCAAGGGGGTTGTCGATCTCGTCCTTAAAGTTCCACTTAGCGGCAATTGCGGCTTTCCGCCGCGACTTGGGGAATGGCTCTCTCTTCACCGTTCCTATGGTCAAGAGGTTTTTAGCTGGCCTCTCACGGGTGTACCCAGCGCTGAAGCCACCTACACCGCAGTGGGACCTCAATGTGGTTTTGCAAACTCTTACCAGAGCCCCTTTCGAACCCCTGGCGACCTGTTCCCTGTTGTATCTATCGTGGAAGGTCGCTTTCCTCGTGGCTATCACGTCCGCTCGGCGGGTGTCGGAACTGCGGGCGCTGGTAGCGGTCCCTCCGTACACCTTGTTTTTTAAGGACAAAGTACAACTCCGTCCTCACCCGGCTTTTAGGCCCAAGGTAGTGTCTCACTTCCACTTGAACCAGGACATTTGCTTGCCGGTGTTTTACCCCAAGCCTCACATGTCAGAGACAGATAGGGCCCTCCATTCTTTGGACGTACGCAGGGCATTGTCTTTTTACATAGAGCGTACAAGGCCGTTCCGCAAGTCCCCGCAACTCTTTGTGGCGGTGGCGAACCACAAAAAAGGCCAGCCGGTTTCCACTCAACGGATCGCGGCCTGGATTAAGGACTGCATCAGAGAGTGCTACCGGTTGCGGGGCAGGCCCCTTCCAAGGGCGACGGCCCACTCAACCCGGGCGCAGGCGGCCTCGGCGGCCTTCCTTGCAGGGATACCTATCGCAGATATTTGTAGAGCGGCGACGTGGTCTTCCCCCCACACCTTCGCACAGCACTACGCCATCACCCATCAGGCGCAGCAGGACGCAGCGGTGGGGAGAGCAGTGCTGCAAACGGTTTCTCTATGATGTCTCCCACCTCCGAGGTAAGGCTAGCTAGTCACCTAAGGTGGAATGGACAGGAGCAGCACTCGAAGAAGAAGAAGAGGTTACTTGCCTGTAACCGGTGTTCTTCGAGAGGTGTGCTCCTGGCCATTCCAAACCCTCCCACCTCCCCTCAGACAAGTAGGGTAGAAGGAACTGAGGAGGGGCAGGGTCGGCTGGGCTTATATAGGCAGTGGCGGTGGCGCCACTCCAGGGGGCGCTGCAGCCGACCCTATGGGTACTCTAAGGGAAAAGTTTCCGGCGAGCCGTGCACATGGCGTGCAGACACCTAAGGTGGAATGGCCAGGAGCACACCTCTCGAAGAACACCGGTTACAGGCAAGTAACCTCTTCATCAGCAGTCATGAGTGACTAGTCTTTTTAGAGTGCTACCACATAAGCATGGTTAGTCCAAGAAGTTAAATGAAAGTACAACAAACCAAAGCATGTTGGACCACTAGTTTTTCAATGGTGTTTAAATCTTTGTTCATTTTTCTAGCATTAATAGCACAGAATATTAATTACACTAAAACTGATCATAAGAGAAAAGACAGTATATTCAATCTTTAAAAAAGAAAAGGCATTTTATTACCACCACACTTCGACCGTATACCAATTCCTAATTAAGACAGACTTCCTGAAAGGACTCGTCAGTTGCATATATACGTACAGTAACTCAAGCTTTAGACTAATTATATGATGCTGATTAAAAATTAATTGGCAAGAAAAAACAGTTGCATTGGCTTGTGATTTGTAATAAATATGTTCAGTAAAGTAGCTGCTGCAGTGAAAGAAATGCGTTACTTAAGCTATTACGTGGTTATTTTGTGGTGGAAGCTAAAACATTTTTCTTTTTTGAATTAAGCAGTTTTAGTGCGCTAAAAATTTTTTTCAACCTGGCTTCCAAATTTTTTGTTACTGTGGTAAATAAGGTAATAAACCCATCAGGTTGTCCCCCAAACAATCATGTCATGACAAGTATTCAATTTCAGGTTAATTGACACATATACAGGTTACTTTTAAATGTCTTACTATCTTTTAACAACAATAATAATAAAAAAAAAATTATTCCAAGGGAGCAGATAATTGGATTACATGTTTTTTTTCTGACGTATAAATTTCTCTCCCATACCAGTAAAAATGAACAGAAAAGTTGGCTCCTCACACAGAGCCAAAGAGAATATGGGTAGCTACAAATTAAAATATACGCTGTGCTTTCCAAATGAAACGTAATACTCCAGGGGAAATGTTACCTCAAGCATGAAACTGGCTGTAGTTTTCTTTTGCTACTTCAACAAGTTGTTTTATCTAGGATTGCAAATATTTTGAAGGTGAAAGGTGTTTTTATAAGACTAATAACATGAAAAAAAAAAAAGGCGAAGTGCTGCTGCTGTCTTGGATTTGTTGTTTGCTCAGCCTCTTTCATCAAAGCAGAAACACCCGAGACCTTGGTCAGCTGCATCCCTTAACTCTTTTTCCATCCATCAGGAGCAATACCTTGCTCTGAAGAAAGGCGTCTTCTAACACAAAAATAAGAAAGCCAAGGGCTCTTGCTTCCTGCTTGTTGCTAATACACCCAGTACTATCCTAGAATTAAAAGCTTTGGAACAACCCCCGTTTTTCTGAACTCCTGTTATGTGAAATTTGTTCATGGCTTGGAAGGTTGTTATTTCTTTGAAGCATTATTTCTCTGGAGCTTTTGAACTTTGTAGGGACAAATGTACTGTAAGATCTAGCAGAGCTTTATTTCTTGCTTTATTTCTGTATAGCCCAAAATTCAAGTAGGTCATTACAAGACTTAGGCCTGATCAATATTGAAATAGCTACATCAGTCGGGGTATGAAAAAACACACCACTGACCAACACAGCTATACTGATAAACCCTCAGTGTAGATGGAGCTATGTTGATAGAACTCCTTCCATCAGGGTAGTAGTGTCATTTGGGGAGATGGGGTTGTTAGACTGGCAGGAAAACACCTATTTGGTCACTGTGATTTGTATCTACACTACAGGGCTATGCTGCTGTGGTCTATGTAGTATAGTGTAGGATGGATAGATTAATTAGAAAATCTATCAGATAAATATATGCAGTAAATATTTGTTTTTGCTGTTCCATGATGACTTCATGACCAAGCATATGTTCAGAACACCACCTAGTTCTTGGGATTTTTAATATCTTCCTTAGGAAAACATGCAATAAATCTTGTTTATACAAAATATTGCTATATTCTTGTACCCTTACTCTCCTCAGTAATTCTTATACAGGCAGACACCCTTTTAAAAATCCTCTGCAACCTTTGGGCTCTTAATAAGGCACTGATTGATACATCCATTAGAATTTTGAGACTACAAAGAGTGTTGATGCTGTCAAGTATTTGACTGAATAATCAGTGTTGTCTCTTGTGATTCTTTTAAGATGATGATGACTACTTACCACCCAACAAGAGACCAAAGAACACTGAGACAGCAAATGAGGCTGCCAATGCTGGGAGAAGAAAAGTGAGAGAATTCAATTTTGGTAAGATCCAAATTGCTGATTAATCTTTCTGATTTGCTTCCTGAAATACTTTCCTACTTGATGGTAGCAGACAGCATCAGATTGTAGGACTTTTGAAGGATTACCAATGAAGGCATTCAGTTAACAGCCTGTATCTCTCTGTAGATATATTGCTGCGGTACAGTTACATACCAGCTGTATGTGTTCACCTGTAAAGTGATTCTCTATTAAAGTAAATTTGGACTGATCAAATGTGTAGCTTTTATAAACCATTTGGCAGCTGTTGTGGTAGGAGGAAAGCTGAAACAACATTAACATTAGAAATAAGTCATTTTATCCACTTTCCAATCTGACCTGTTGGGAGGAAAAGAGAGTGAGTCCAGTTGCTTTCACTTTAGCTTACTGGATAATTGGAGGTCCTAGGTCAGTATCCAGCCCTAGTCTCATATCAGGTAACACAACAAAGGTGTGCCAAGGGGAGTCATGGTTGGGAAGAGAAGGGAGTCTCCTTCATGGTGAGTAATGTGACTTAGTCCTTGTCTCCATAGGAAAGTGATATTTTCAACATTTGTTTTTCTGTTAAAACAAATTCAGAGTAACAATAGAGAGTGCATCCATATGCTTTCTTGGTTCTGGCTAAAGCTGCTGGCCTTAAAAATTGGTGTCCACAGAGCACTACTGTGTTTTTGATTTTTGTAGCTGCATAGCATTCAAGGCAGATGTTGCATGGTTTGGTGTTCTGCCATTAAGCTGTATGCACTCTGGAATTTTTCTCATAGTGCATTGTGGGATGCCTACCAGAACATATTAGGATTTTGGGTCAAACTGAAATTTATATGGTTCATCTGTGTTTTGTGAGGCAGGTACTGTTTTGAAACTACTGAAGAAAACGTGCTGAGCACCATGATCCTGACTGTTGGAGCTGCTGTGGTAATTGGTGGTCATGGCTTGGAATGGGTTGTGTGACAGCCCCAGCTGCATGGGTAGAGGGGGAGTTTGAGATTTAGCTGTTACTTCTGCAGGACGTTTCCCAGAGTGGCTTCAGTCAGTGGAGTACTGCTTTTGTGCTCAGCAAACTGCCAGTTACTGGTGAGACATGTTGATGATGCAGAACTCTCACGTCCAACAGTAATCAAACTTCAAAATAACAAAAGCTGCTCTTTTAGAAATGCGTGTGGAGTCTTGCCCTGAAGTTGCAGTGGTGGAACACCAACAGGAGAATTCTTCTTGGCTTTGAGAAGGATGTAGCCAACATCTCATTGCCACCAGTCAGTAGCTAACCACTTTGGTGTTGGCACATCAGTTGTCCAGACTGTTCTCATGGAAGTATTCTCTGCTACTGCCAAGGAGCTTTTGGACCACATCACAAAGCTTGGCCAGTGCACAGGAGGTTATAGATAGATTTGCACAGATGGTGTTCCTGAATTGTATTGGGACTATTGATTGGACGCGTTTGTCTAGGCTTTGCCCCTCAAGCATCTTCACCAGTAACGGATATTTGGCTGAGGTGTACTGCAAGCACTGTTCCCTCTAAGTTGTGCACGTGCGTGCGCGCACACAGGTCATGAAGCCTGCGCACACAAGAAAATAAAGTGCACAGAAAAAAATTCAATAGTGCTAATATTGGTGCTCACAAAGAAATGTTATTGCGTACACAAAGAAATTGTTTGTGCACACAGTCTACGAGTAATTAGACGGAACATTGACTGCAAGGCCTGGCTGATCGCCATGGAAGGTTCACCAATACTAACAGAGAGTTGTCAGGCAAAGTCCCCAATTCCAGGAGCTTTAGAAACTCAGCCCTGTTCACTTCAATGAAACAAGGATCTTTTTATTCCTAGAACCACTATGGACATTAGTGATGGTGTTGCACTTGCTTCTCATGCTCTAGGAAACCCAGTTTATCCTCTGCTTCCTGGCATATGAAGCCTTTTACTGGATACATGGAAAGGAGAAAGATGCAGTTTAACTATATGCTGAGTAGCTACAGTATGTCAGTGGAATGTACTTTTGAAAGATTAAAAGGAAAGTGGAAGTTTCTTACAACAGAACTGGATGCTTGCGAGCAATATCTGCTCCATGTCATAGATGTGTATTGTGTTTTGCCTTGTATCTGTGAGAACAAGGGAGAAGTTCTCTCTGATGGCTGGATGGTAGATGTGGAGAAAGATTTATTGATTTATGAATCACCAGGGAAGGTCAGGGAAACAGTATTAAGGGAAATACAGAGCTCTTATTTTGAAGCCAGAGTGCAGTGGATAGAAAACAAATACACTGTAATCAAATGAAGAAAGAATGTGTGAGTGTGGGGTGAGCACTTTGTTAGGAAATGATCTTTTTATGGAATGAAGGAGACTTTCTAGCTGAGTTTCTTCATGGTAAATATATCTCTTTTGAAATGCTCTGGGAAGGTCAAAGAGCATATTCTTCTATGTTGTCTTTTGCTTCACACAGACAGTCTCTAGATCCTCAGCTGATTAAGGCCCTCTGTCTGTTAGGGTGGTGCATTGCATGTGCTAGGGGGATAGAGAAAAGGTGTAAGTAATAGTGGTCTCCATGACAACACTAAGTTGATATTTTCTTGGTCTTGAAATGCTGTTTGCCATCTGCCCTTCGCAGTCTGGGGTGCGCTAGGGCATTTTCCACTTTCCCCTTCCTATAGG
The DNA here is from genome assembly GCA_007922195.1 of Podocnemis expansa. Lineage (NCBI taxonomy): Eukaryota > Metazoa > Chordata > Testudines > Podocnemididae > Podocnemis > Podocnemis expansa. The sequence goes on from ML681971.1 coordinate 13,553,495, forward strand.
ACCACTTTATTAATGCTGGGTGGGAGATTGGTGGGGAACATAGAATGGCGGGGGCAGGTTAGTATTTGCATGTGCATCTCTGCAGCAACATCTGCCCTGGAGTTTTTGTTACACTTACATGTGTTCCCAGTAGGCAGAGGGTGTCATTCTTGAAAAGCAGCAGGCAAACCAAAGAGCTGTGCAGTGCTACTGTTTACTAGGGTGGTGGCCCCACACACTACACTGGTCCAAGAGAAGAAGGCAATGCTGTCTATATTGGCCCCCCAAAAAACAGCATTGCTTTGCAGTGTGCTTGCCAAATAAAGTGCTGTCTTTGTGGTAGTCTGGTTTTATAACCCATGTGCATCAGGAACAGCACAAAATAAGTAGGCTTTTGCAGTAATTTATTTGAAACAAACGGTGGCTAGTGCTAAAAGTCTGATTAAAATTAGCCATGAGTTCTCTATAATCCCTACACGTCTTGAAATGTCTCAGCCTAATTTTGACAATTTATGTAATAAAATGTAAAGATAGCCAAAAAGCTCAGGCACCTGATTAAACTGTGAGCCAAAATACTTTTTTCAATGGCTTTTTCTCCTGTTGTTTCTGCTGTTAGGATTAAACATGCTGTGCAATAAATTTGTTTTTTAACTTCTTCAGTACCACTCTCTGGGTGGGGGAGAGGGGGTGCAACGGAGGAAGGGGGCTGGGAGGGTGAGTAATATATTTGGCCAGTGGTTGTGCAGTTTATACTTCAGGAAAATAAATTATTTAAGGCTTAAATGACTGATGCTATATTGAGCACACTAAAGGAATGTAGGTGGGAGTTAAGTGCATGGAGACTCTGCCCAAAATGGCAGAATCCAGCCAACACCTGGAACACAACCGGTTACAACTATATACAGAGACTTCTTATTGTACTATAGCACTTGATGCTTATTAGTAGTTTTCTGTCCACAGCAAATTCAGGCTGGCTTTCTGCATGTATTTCTCTGGTGCCTGGTTCTCTGGCTCCAGATTTGGCATCTCAAAGGGATCTTGGATGTTTTGGGAGACTCTTCTGCAGGAAGTCCAGTGTTGCTTGGGTGCCTTTGATGTTCTCTTGGATACTTCCAGGGCCACCCTCTTCAAACTATCCATGTCTAGTGGGGAGTCTCCAGCAGAGTTTCCCCTGTGGCTTACTGAATCCAAAGAAGATAGATTAATGTGGGATGGGATGTCATAATTTGAAAGGAGATTTTTTGTGTGGATGCAGGGAGTTTATCCTGAAAAGAGCTAACATTAAAAGAAGTTACCATGTGGACAAGTCTTTATTCTCACCTAAACTTGAAATACACAATAGCTTTGACATCTGAGAAATAGCATTTAGTTACCAATTATAACCGTTAAAAAGGGGGGCTGAAGCTGTATGTATTTGTCAATAGGAGACTTAATATTTAAAACCCATTTTGTTACAGGCTTGAAGCTGAACCTTTTATCTCTTTTTACATGAGGGAATGATTTTTTACAAAAGGAGGTGTAATGGCTAAATATATCATTGTGCCTTAGTACTTGTGGACAGAAAACTCTACTCTACAAACAGGCAACAAATATGCTTGCTTATTAAATTGTCACTAAAAGCCAGCTGGCAACTGGTGTCATCTTTAAAAGCTGATAGAAAATACTTAAAGGTACTGAAATGATATGGAAACAAGATGCGATTTCTATCACACAGCTTAAACTGTTTTAAAACACTACTGTTAAATCCAGTTTGCCATATGACACACAGCTGGATTTGGATAACTTCTATGTCTTGCAGCCTGCATCTTCTTTCAGAAATAGGAGTTGTGTGGATGACTTGCAACATCAGGATGTGGGCAAAAACTCGATTAATGAAGAGGGTGGCATGGTGCCTCTTGACCCATGTAGTTTTACAGCTTTGCGCCAAAACAACGTCCTGTACTCAGTGTAAGCTTTATCAGGCTTCCTTAATTAAGCTTTTCAGGCTCTGGATTTAAATAACTGTCAGGAGCTGCTGAAAATTGACTTTACCCCTGATGGTGGTGTGAGCTGCTGACTGAACCGTCGAAGAGAACCATTTTTGGACTAATTTTAGCCCACTTTTGTCCTTTTAATTTTTTAAAACTTGGTTTAACATCTGCACAAGTTTTGGAGGTAATCTTAAACATTTTCTTCTATCCTATTCCTTTGATATACATGTATATTGAGATGTAGTGTGTATACCAGACCCCATATATATTGAAGTGTAGTGTGTATTCCACTCCCCACGTGAGTCTGTGTGCGTGTGAGCTTTCAAGGCACACGGTTCATTCCAGAAGTCAGTAGCAAATTACTCTTTGTAAAGGCTCAATCTCCTTTACAGTCTAATGTGTCGTCCTTTTTTCCTTTCAGAGAAATGGAATGCCCGAATAACAGACTTGAGAAAGCAGGTTGAAGAATTATTTGAAAGAAAATATGGTATGTGTTGTTAAACTCCTTACAAACAATTGCCTCTAGCTCTGACAGCGGAAGTCTCAACTTTTTGGCATGCGTCCTGTTGTTGACTCTGGAACGTGTCAGGACTGACGGCACCGAAGGGTTTAATATCATACAGGACTTAGAACTGGGAAAAATAGCTCTGTCTGAACACTCTGGCAAGACTTTTAAAATTGGGTGCCTAAGGTTAGGCAACGAGTAACTTGATTCTTCAGCCACGCTGAGCATTCTGATCTTCAAAAAATAATCTCTAGTTTTAGACACCCACACCTGGAAGCTGTGACTTTTACTCTCACTGTATTAAATTTACTAGCAATAAATCAAGTCCTTACATAAAGTAGAATTTAAATCTGTTACCTGGGAGGACTTTCCCATGGTAATTATTTGCTTCTTTACTGTTGTGGCCTGCAGGTTGCTTTTAGAACAAAGGAACAATGTGATTCCAAAAAGGAGAATAGAGTGACTGCCTCAAACTAAGGCCAGTTGCTGTGTCTTGCACTTGGAAATGTTTGACTGTATGAGAGCCAAACAACTGCATTTGTTGAGAGAAGGGCACAAGTTTCTTAGATTCTTTGTTTTTTTGGTTTGGTTTTTTTCCTGGTATTCATCTTCTGTTAAAAATGGGAGTGTCTTTTTGGATGTCATGAAAAACCGAAGTTGTAACCATTTAGTCATTAAATAGCCGGTGCCAGATTCTCAGGTGCCATACGTCTGTGTAGCAGCGTTTAACTTAAGTGTAATGGCTAACTCAGTTGACAGTACAAAGACACAATCAGTTGTGAATCTGACTCGTATCTGGTCTTGCCACGGAGGGGCTTCTAGTCCAGGAAGCAGCACCAGCTTTGAATTGCTGGTTGCTTTTTAGCCTGCCTAAAAGTCTTCTATCATTCCAGTTGGTGAAGGACAACCCTGCAGCCATCTGTCTGAATTGATACTTGTGGTTATAGTGCATGCTTTAAAATGTGCTAGTATATGTTCTAGAAGGGGCTGCATTTCACTGAAGGGTGACGTGGTCCCCCGTTCTCAATTAAATTCTGTTGCCTATATGTATGCACATCTCCCATATTTCAGTGAGTTGTGTGTGTCCAGAACTTTGCCTAATCTTTGTAATGTTGCTAAAGATTTTTAGGTGAAAGGTGCTTTAAAAATGTCAGTCATTATTTACTACTGACAATTGGAATACTTTTGTATTTGGATGTAAAGTAAATGTAAAAATGTATTATAGTGTAAACACAGTTCCTTAGCTGGCAAATACAGATGAAATTGAAAAATGAAAATGGAGTTGAAGTAGAAATTGAATACCAAACCTTGTAAGGTTCCCAGTCTGAGAAGCTTTGTTTCAGCCTGTATTGCGGATAATGTCTTTGCTATGCTGGAGATAAGAGAATCTGAAAAACATTTTATTGACTTAAGAAAAATAAAGATTTCCTCTTATAAAAACTTTCCTGTTGTTAGTTATTTATTTAAATGGCATTTTTATTATTTTAAACTGCTTTTGGTTTATACTTTGTAGCGATATGGTCCCTCTGAATTTTGGTGACGTGCCTTTCTCTTTGTTTCTCTGTGACCATTTGTTGTTTACAAACAGTTCTTTCCATCTGACACTCTTCCCTTGGGTTTGTGATGCGTCTCACCACCAAAGACCCATGGACAATATGATGGTCTAGTACTGAATTACTTGGCAGAGCTCTAAAATTGTAATAGAACTTCCCTAATGAAGGGTTAATAGAATACAGAACAAATTTTGTGTATTGCCATGTGACTCATTCCTTGAAGATTACCTGTGAATGTGGTGGTCCTTAAAAATCTCTCCAAAATGATCTTTCTCTCACTTCATGTGTATAGGGTCCTGCTCCATTTTGGGCCTATATAGACTAGGGTCTAAGCCATGTTAGCAAGAACTGTGTTTAAACTAAATTATCTCCAGACAGTTTTCTATCATTTTTATAATCTTATGAACATCAGAATATAGGACAAATACACCTTTCAAAATAGGAGTTCAAACAATGTGTATTTAAATGCCCTTAGATACTTGATTGGCTCTTCCCCATATATAAAATATTATTAAATATGTGTTCTACAGCTAACGTAATGTTTTTAAAAGCAACCTATGTCTGGCTGCTCTCGTGTCAAATTTGGCCCTTCAGAAGGCGCACTGACCACCATATGCTTTGAGAAGTGATTAACTCAGCTCAGGTTACTCTGATTTGGCCTTAACTCAGATAGCTGCACTTCTAGCTGGTTTTAGTTGTGGGACCACTTACTGGACATCATCCTGCTTTTGAAGTCTCTGACAACTCCTATTAACTTTGAAGGAAGAGGAAGCAGGCCTATGTGACATCTCACTGCTGACTCTTTTAGAGAATCGAGGGAACACAAGGGGTATGTCCACACAGGCTTCTTATTTCGAAACAACAGAGGTTGTTTTGAAATAAGAAGCGGCATGTCCACATGATGCACCATTATTTCGAAACAACAGGTCCCGTTGTTTCAAAATAACGTCCGTTATTTCGAAACCGTTAAACCTCGCATCTAATCAAAATAGCTGTTGTTTCAAAACGGTTGTTTTCAAAACAAAGGGCATTCGGACATGTTGTTTCAAAACAACATTTCCGAATGGCCCTGTTTCAAAATAACCATTTCGAAACAAGGGCTGTTTCGAAAGCAGGCTTTCCCTTAATTCAAATTAACTTATTTCAAAATAACTCATTTTGAAATGGGTTATTTCGAAATAATGATGTATGTGTGGACATAGCCAAGGAGTTAGGGAAAGAGTTGCAGTCTATAAATGTGGCCCTGCCTTCATGAAGTTATCTTTGTTCTAAGATGCTGAGTTTCGATATAGACCGTATGAAAAGTGTCAGACTGTTAAAATTCATAATTAGAATATCAGTTAAATGTACAGTATGTGCACAATTTCCTTAAGAAGCCTCATGGTTTGGCTTGCAATGTAAATGGTATCTTAGAAGATACACAATAGCAATGTAAATGGTAAATTTCCTTAAGAAGCCTTATGGTTTGTCTTGCAGTGTAGATGGTTTCTTTGGTTCTGGTTTCTCTGGTTTTACTTCATTTCTTCCAAATTCTGCCCTCATATACATTACTGACATCAGCGAGTTGTATATGAGGTGACCCCAGAGCTGATTTTGGCCGATTAAAACACTTTTTCCATAGTTAACTCTGCTTCTATTTTTCATAGCTAAATCTCAAATCAAACCAAAGCTCAAAACAACTTGGTTGGGAATAGAGAATACTAGGTGTTTTTACTCTTCTGAGTACAAGGAAACTAATTCTCCTGGTATTCACAAGCCATTGTATCATACTCTTGTAGTTACTAGTGGCTTGTGCCCTCCATTTGAATTAATGTATCCCTACTTATAAAAACATACTGAGATGGTTGTACAACTGTGCTCCTAATTTTTGTGTTTAAAGACTGATTGCTTATAGACATGATTTTTTTTTTCTCAGCCTTATAGGGAATATATATTTTTTGCTCTATCAGTCAATTCTTTAACTACTGAAATATAGTAGAACTTAATTAAGCCATTCTAAAGACTCACCATCCATTATAAATTAGTGAATTTTTGTGACTGTGTTGCCAAAGCTGTTAACGCGTCAAAAGGTACTTGGTTTGTAGTTGGTTTGATTACTGGATACTCTAATATGTACTAGGAAATGAAACCAAAGTAAGATTAAACCTCTCTCTAATAGGTGCAGTCTTTGCACTAAACCTTTGGTGAGAATGGGAGAAAAGGAGAGCAGATTTTGCATGCAGTGTTTGTATGTTTTTCTGTCAGTGCAAGAGGAAAGAGAGAACCAGAGACTTCCCTGCTGTGTAGACCATCACTAGAAGGGTTACATGTTAGTGGTGTTAATAAGTATTTATTGCATGTCTATCTGCTTTTATTCATGTGCAAGTTAATGCCAACGAAGTAGGTTGACAAAAGTGATGAGCTATGCTAATGTTTTTATTTTCCTTTTGTCTTAAAGCTCAAGCTATAAAAGCAAAAGGTCCTGTGTCTATCCCATACCCGCTCTTCCAGTCACATGTAGAAGACTTGTATGTGGAAGGACTTCCAGAAGGAATTCCCTTCAGAAGGCCATCGACCTATGGAATTCCACGTCTTGAGCGGATACTGCTGGCAAAGGAGAGAATACGATTTGTGATCAAGAAGTAAGGAACTTTGCACTTGTCTTCTGCCTTTCTTCATATAGGACTCTAGTCAAAATTCTTCACCATGTCTGCGAATTTCCAAATTCATTACTACAGTCTGATGGTTTTGTCATGCTAGCAAGCGATAACCTTTTCTATTGGATCGCGAAAGTATTGTTCAGGTACAGTTTTGATTTTGCAATGATTGTAAAATATCACAGTTGGTGAAGAATTTTCTCTAATATCCTGTGTCTGATAGGGTGGATAAAAATCAATTTTTAAAAAAAATTGGCAAAAATATTGGATATTTTTATTCAAAATTTTTAAATTTTTTTAAAAGCATCAATAAAAAATGTTTCTCTCTCCTTTAAAAAAATAATTGCTACAATTAAATCTTATAACAAATGTATTAAATCAGCACATAAAGGCTCATAAAAAGGAATTAATGGCTCTAGTGTGTTCAGACTAACTACCAGCTCTTGCTTTTTGAAAGTTCTGGGCTTTGTTGCTGTTCCTCAGCAGACTAAAATCACATGTGCAGACAAGGACACAGGCTGGATAGAACTGTTGTCATTCAGTGCTCATGTGGTGGTGCACGTGGACCAAGCAAGGCAGAGCAGTTACCCAGGACACTCATAAAAACAGAGAAACAATATATAGGAGAGGATGGAGAAGTAGTAGAAAGGAACAGTGGAGTGGACTGGAAAGAAAAAGGGAAGACATTATTCAGTGCACATAGCTTCCTATATTCCCTCATGCTTTGCCACTGAAAACTGACATGGCTTCTGGGTGTAACAGTGACCCTCTCTGGGAATATTTTGAAGAAATTCCTTTCCTGGGTAAAAAAGGAAAACATGTCAAGTGTAAGCACTGCAAGAAGGAGATGTAGGGCCTATTTGCAGGAATGAAACATCATAATGAAAACTGCTTATTTGGAGAAAATGATGTGGATATGTCTGAAGAATGGTGTGGATCAAGTGGTTAGTAGCTTAAATAATTCTCTGTGCAATGTATCATTCTTCAACACTCACTCTATGCCTTTTAGTATGAGTGTGATTTAACAAATAAATTTCCCCAGTTGTTTGCTGTGTTCTATGTTGCTAGGAAAAAACGTTCCAGAGGGATAGCCTATGAGACTATATACAGCAAAAATGAGAGTCCTATGGCACCACAAAGACTAAAAAAATTCTTCAGGCATAAGCTTTCATGGGCTGCATCACACAAAAGCTTATCCCTGAAGAAATTTGTTAGTCTTTAAGGTGCCACTGGGCTCTTGTTTTTGCTAGGAAAAAACAGTTTAGCTTAGGTAATCATTATGGGTTGTTTTATTAGCTAACTAGGTTTAGAAACTGTAGCCCAAATATACGGTACAGAAAGCTGCAGTAAGAGAAACTTAGAGTTGCCAGTTGCCACTGGGCATTCTTTTCTTATTTTATATTAAATAGTATCTGCCTGTTATTTTGGAACATCATTGCCATAGACCAGTGGTTCCCAACCTGGGGTCTGGGGACTCCTGGGGCTTCACGAACATGTTGCCTGGGGCTTCACGAACATGTTGCAGAGGGTCCGCAGAGTCTCTCCCTACTGGGGCCAGAATCCAGCTGCAGCCCCAGTGCTCCCCACCATGGCTGGGGATAGGCTGGATCCCAGCAAAGGGGATGCAGCTGTGGCGGCTCCCCAGGAGGGCAAAGGCAGGGGGCCATAGCTGCTGCAGCTCAGCTCCCTAGGAGCATGGGCCATGGTGGTGGTGGTGCCGCTCACTGGCTGTCCGAGCAGCACCACTAGAGTGGCACAGGCCAGAGTCTGCCTGCGTGGGCCAGATTACATAATGAGCTGGAGGAGGGGATTTTTTTTTTTTTTTTTTTTTTTGTTAAAAAGGGGTCCTCGGCCTGAAAAAGGTTGGCAACCACTGCCATAGACCATAATCTTGATGTCATGAGTCTATTCCCTATTAGATGTCAGTATAACTCAGCTTTTCCAAGGGAATTCCATCCTATACTTATTTTCCTGAAAACCAGAAGTGCCAGTGAGTTTAATTGGGTTACTCCAAAATTAAGCACACTTGAAGTGCAGTCAGTCTTAGCTCTTCTGGTCATTTGGAATTGGATCTGATCCTTGCTGAAAAAGGTAAATGATTAACTGAGTAACAGAGTGAGAAGACTTGAGATGGAATGAGTATTCAAAATCATTTTTTAATTTTGGTTTCAGAATCCCATTTAAGCATGAGAGATTTGATTGTCTGTCTCCAACAACTTTAGTCATCCATTGGTACTTTGAGCAGAATCCCTTTTCAGACAACAAAGTATCAGTAGCAAGCAAAGATTGCAGTCATCCAGTGAAACGACCGCTGGGAATGGATTTGTAGTAAGGACCAGCAAATGCCAACAAGACACCTTAGATGGAAAGATAGCTTTGTTCATTTATGCCACAAATGCTCCTTTTCACATTGTTATTCCTTTATAACCAGGCTACATTCCACCTGGCAGAGCAGACATTAGTGAAAAACTGCTAGATATGGTGTATGAGAAGGAACTTGAACAGTGCGAGAATAGTGAGGGGATATTTGCCAGTTTACACCTTGATGTGTGGAGCAATGTACACAATGATTTGTTAACATCTTTGTGTGATAACAGAAGGCGGGGTTGCATAGCTTTCAGAAACAATAGATTAATTGGTAAATGCCCACACAACAGAATATTTTAAAGGAAAGGCAACGAAAGCTATAATAAACGGTGGACAAAAATTCAACTGTCATGTCACGGTTTTGTCACAGTGCTGCAAACATGACAACGATGAGAAGATTCTTAAAAGAAGAAAGGATGCTCCTCAGTAACATATGGCTGCAGTGCCCATTTAATACCTCTTTTAGCCAAAGATATGAGCATGTCTACTCCAGGAATAAGACAAAATACTGTTGAAGTTGCAAAATACTTCTTTAACAACCATTTTGCTTCAGCTTCACTGGATGGAGCAGGAAGGTCCAAATTAATTCTCCTTCAAGATGTTTGATGGAATTCTGTGGTTGAATGTTTTGAACAATTTATTAAGAACTGGCCTGTTCCTCTAAAACTTTGAGGAAAACTGTGATAAGATAACAGGAGGTATCTCTTCTAAAGTGTCTAGCACTGGATTAAAGAGGAATGTCAAGAATATGCTCAGTATACTGAAACCTATATCCCTACCCTTAAACAAGCTTCAGCGAAATTGTTGCTGCATAGTTGATGCTGTCAAAATTTGAAATGCACTTCAAGAGCCATTGAAGAAAGAAATACCTCATCAGAAAGTTGAACTGCAGGCAGTTTAAAAGAGAATGGATCAGGCACTAAATCCATCTCATTTTCTTGAGAATGCCTCTCAACTGCAGATATAAAGGTAGATGCGTAACTTCTGAAGATGCTGCTGCTGCCATGGCTCAGGCATCTCAAATCACTCCTCAGTTAGGAAAGTCAAATAATTATCCGGTGTGTAGTGGATCCATTTAAACAGAACATTTTTACTGATGTTTTGCACAAAGTCACTTCCCTGAGCTGTGGAAATCATTAGCCAGGCACCTTGAAACAGAGTTCTTTTAGTTGCTAAGTCAAATTATCACAGCAAAAGCTTCCTCTACAGGCACAAAGAGAATATTTTTGTTGTTTGGTATTATCCACTTAAAGTTAAGAAATCGACTGGGAGTTGAAAAGCAGGAAAACTCATTTCTGTTTGTCTATACATAAAAATGGCAGTGGGCATGGAGGATGTTAGTTTTAGAAGTTTTAAGGACAGGATATGTTGTGATGACTTGTCTGTTGGAGTTAATAAAATTTGAAAATTTAGAAAAAAAGTTTGACAGTCATTCAGCAATTCAGGAGATTGCTGCGGTTGCAGATAGGAAGCATACATGATTCAGTTTAATAAAATATGAGTGCTCTTAGGTGTGTGTCTTATTTCTTACAATTCCTTATGTATTGCTGTTGCCTTTGCAGCTTGACATAGGTAATGAGTGTTAGGTGCTACTTTCTAAAACCAAGTGATCTACAATATTACACAAGGTATACTCTACTAGATGTAAAATTTGGTATAACCCCTTTGACTTTGAGGCTGTGTCAGTGTATACCATTTGAGGATCTTAGTCTAAATTTCAAGTTTTGGTGGTTCTGTTCTTCTGCTTTTCCGTTTGGAATATTGTCATGAGGTGTCTGACTGGTAGTGTATTACATTTACCATTAATAATTTGTTAGGTTCTTAGCTTTCAAGGGTAGATGTTTCATTGATATCTCTGCAAAGCCTGAGTGGAGGTCCACAGGAGAGTAAGATGAGGCTGGCGTGGCAGCACAGACTCCACCTTGCAATTGTTTATTTTCTTCTAGATCTGCCACTTTTGTCACACTGCTTGGGGTGGGAGGGGGGATCTCTGTACAGAGATTTTGATTTTCATATTGTGCTATCTTCCACCATCCCTAAATTCCAGAGTGGTAGCCATCTTAGTCTGTGTATAGTAAAAACAACGAGAGTCCTGTGGCGTCTTAAAGACTAATAAATTTCTTCAGGAATACTGTATATGCTTGCATATATGTCGACGTTTTTGTGCCTGAAAATTACCTTCAGAACAGGCACTCAAGTTAAGATGGTAGACAGCCCAGCCCAGGAGTTTCACTGGGCATGCTCCAGGCTGGGCAGCCATGTTGGGCAGTCGGCCTGGGCTGGGGTTAGAATTAGGAGGGGACCCTGGTGTCTGAAGCAGCCAGGTAAGGGATCTGGAGGTGTGGGTTGGGGAGGGGGAGTTCAGGAAGGCTGGGAAAGCGGTGGCAGGGCCCGGGAATTTGGGAGGCGTCTGGGAGGCCTGGAAAACTGGCGGCGGGGGTTGAGGGTGTCAGGGAAAGGGCCAGCAGGGGTGTGGGGATTCAGGGAAAAGCGGTAGCTCAGTGGTGCAGGGAATGAGAAAAGTGGCAGCATGGTGGCAATGGGAATAGGCGGTGAGGAACAGGGGAAAAGTGGCAGCATGGCAGTGCAGGAGACAGGTGGCACAGTGGGGAACGGGAGAAGCGGCAGGGGTTTGGAGGTTAGGGAGGGTGTCGGGAACTCCAGGGGAAGCCAGTGGCACGGGGGTGGGGGGGTTAGGGGCCTTGCTGAGCAGATATTTTCATAGAGCTGCCACAGTGACAGCCAGATCTCAACCACTGAGCCCAGCGTACCCAGGGACCCTTCATCAGACCTGTCCAGTACCCTCAGCCAGGCTGGCCTCACAAGCTACAAATTGCCTTCCCTCAGTCTTGGGTCTCATACGCTTCCCTGATGCCCGTGCTGTACCCTAGTGCTAGGACAGGCCGGAGGTGGCTCAGGGTAACCTTCTAAGCAGCATGGGGAAGGGACTTGCTGGCAGGCACAGCACGCCAACAGGCAGTGCCAGCCTTTGGGATGGGAAGCAAGGGGGAGGCCTGGTGTCTTCCTCTCTAGGTATCACCCTGCACCGCTGCTCCATTACCCACTTGGCACTGTCAACCCTTCCCCTATCTGCCCAGCCAGAGATCACCAGGAGGAGGGAGCAGGAGCTGCACCCAGCCCACAGTGCAACATGAGCCTAGCACTGGGAGTAAACTTGGAGAGAGTCCAACAAGGAGCAGAGGGGTCAGTGGCTCTGCAGCACAGAGGGTGCTCTTGACCTAAAAGCAGCCTGCGGGGTCCTGGCTCTGAGCAGTCCCCTTTGCCCCCATGGAATAAGAACCACGCCAGCCCCTGGCTAGCCAGGGCTGTATCTTGAACCAGGCTAGTAGGCTTAGGCAGGGCTCCCTGACAATGGTGCCAGCTCCCCACACAGCTTCAGCACCTGAGTCCAAAAAGGGGACCTCAGCTTATACACAGGTCATCCATTTTTGCTTCTTTTTTCAGCTCAGAATGTGGGGGTGGGGGTCAGCTTCTGCGTGGATTGGCTTATACGCAACTATATATTGTAAGCTTTTGTGGGCCATCATCCACTTCTGACGTGGTTTGGAGCCCACAAAAGCTTATGCCTGAAGAAATATGTTAGTCTTGAAGATGCCACAGGACTCGGTTGTCATTCCTAAGTCACTCATAATCCAAAGATCCTTCATAAATTACAGCAGTTCTCTTACTTTTCCACTACTTTTGTTGTTTGCAGTAACTAGAGCTGACTGGAGAACAAACATTTTTATCAGGGTAACTCTTGAGGCTTGAAAATCTTCATTCCACACTGAAAGAAAAACAAACAAAACCAAACCAAAAAAGGAACTTTCGAACATTTTTGCTAAGTAAAATTGCATTGACTTAAATTGTAAGCCTCTTGGAGCAGAGACTGTTCCTTAATTTTGTTTGTACAGTACCTTGCACACTGGGTCCTAGTCCAAGATTCTGGCTCTTAGGGGCTACAGAAATGTAAATAATTATTGAAACATCCATTTCCATGTCAAAAAGGTCAGATTTTCAGTTTGGTTCTTTGTGACTTGTTTGTGAAAGGAAGTAGAAAGTCCACCTGTGTACATCAAGATTCATATGTGCCCATGAAATGTTCAGCAAAACAGCATATCTCAACAAAAAGTTTGCCAAAATTCTTCTGACCGGGTTTAGTAATAACATTTGATGGTATTAGATATAATTAGGATGCTGGTGAGCCTGAATACTGTACTTGAGTGGTGACAGTGGCATTTGCTACAGAGCTGTATGCTATACCTTCCAATTTGGTAAAAATGTATCAAATGTTATATTAGTGCTGAAGCATGGATATTTGCTAAAATTTTTCAGACACGAGCTATTGAATTCAACACGAGAAGATGTACCTCTGGACAAACCAGCTGCAGGAGGTAGGATTTCGAAACTTCTGGGTTGTGATATGATGAAATATCTTGTGTACAGAAAGGGTCATGAGTAGTACTCACTTTGTGTTCTACATGGTCTATTAATGAACACTCTTTTAGTATAACGAATTGCAAAAGTGTCTTGCTTTTGGAGAAAAGTTTTTCAAAAATAGTTACTTTCAGCAAATTAATGAAAAACTTAGTGTCCTGGAGTCATGTTGTGAATGGTTAGCAGTTCTCCCAGTATTTGTTCCTGGTTCAACCTCATAGTTCACTTGGCAGATTTATTGTCTTAGTCCGTTTCACAGCAGATTAAGATACAGAGTCAAGGGTTGCTGTGAGAGAGTGATGTAGCTCTACACCACTGCAGGGCTGTTGGCAAGTCAAAGTACTGTTAAGCCAGAAAAATTAATACTTTTCAAATCAGAGTTTAAAAAAACTTTTTAGTAGGGTGGGACAGTCTTTCAAGTAATGATTTTGATATTGAACGCTTAGATGGTCTGAAAAAAAAAAAAATCAAAATCTTTAGCATAATATCCCAAAACTTGCAAAATGGGAATGAGCAAAAAGTGCTGGATATTGAGTTATGCCAGATGAATAATTGTACGTGTCTTTACAGTAAACATGTATGTGTATTTTGTTACTTTGTAAAGTGCTTTGAGATCTACTGTTGAAAAGTGCAAAATAAAAGCTAGGTATTACTGTATTTAGAAAATGGAACATGAGGCCTGAACAATGGATTAATGATCCTGAATTTAAATAAACCATGCCTAACATACACAAATGAAAAATGTAAAATGAGATTTGAATGATGAAACTGATAGTACCACTTTTTTCGCTTCAAGGAATATTGTGCTTTTAAGAATCTCTTACCAATCTAACCTATCAAAAGAAATTGGTCATGCAGAGACGCTATTACTTGTTTGTTTGAGAAGATAGGGTGGATAATTTCTGTCTCAGAGCTGATGCCATTTTAGTGGCCAGAGAGGTATATTTACCCTAGAGCATGGTTAGTTAAATGTAAGATTAAGATGCTATGTTCCAAAACTGTATTAATGGTATTATTGGTTAACTTCATGACTGCTGCCATGAGGTAAAACTTAACCAAGATAATGTGACCATTCTCTTGTTGTAATGCAAAAGGTAATTCATGTTACCACTTAATTCTTTCTCCAGTGGTAAATATTCTCAATAGATAAAAACTCCTGTATTCTTTTGCCTACACTCAAAGGTGTTAGAAATTTCCACTCAAAGATAAGAATGCAAGCATTTATCTTCATTATAATCCATGTCCAACAGCTCTTTTCTCTTGGAAGACAGAGAATTATTTATTGAAAAAAGTTACATTTTTAAGTCTTTATTTTTTTAGAAAAAACATGTATAGCCTTGTGTGAATGATAATGGTAAATTACTTTCCTCAACTTCTGTTTTTATTGTTGTTATTGTTATCCTACCATCTGTCCTCAATTCCGAGTTAGGTTTCACTGATTGTCTAAAGCTGTATTTTAAGAATCTATATTAAAGCAATGTAGTTTGAAATGAGAGTAGCTCATATAAACTTCCTAACCCATCCATTCCTCCCCCCCCCCCTTTCCTCCCAATGCCCATTGTCAACTGTGAAGCTTGAAGTGTCTCCCAAAAGGGACCAGGCAGGCACAGGCAATACTGAAGAGGTATTATTCAAGGTACCAAGAAGGAAGCTGAGTTGGTCAACTTCAAATTGGTGATGTTGCAGTGGTCAAACATCTACAGTGCTTTATCAATTACACAATCTACTTATTCCAAAGGGGGTGGCCCTGATTGTCTAGTTCGATGAAACAAACAAGGAGTCTGGTGGTGGTTAAAAGACCAATAACTTTATTTTTAGCATGAGCTTTTGTGGGAGAAAATCCCGCCTGGTCAGATGCTCAACGATAAGAAACTTATACAATGGGAGCAGATAAATGCAGGGGAGTGTAAGTCATGGGATCAGGTCAATCCACTTGGAATTCTTTAGCTGTTTACTTACAAGTACAGACTTTGCTCTCACCAGAGAGGACAGAGGTGATAACAACTGATATGGAACATAGGTGCAGAGACATTCTAGTGACATCAGACCCCATGACTACATTTACAGCGGGAGGAGGGAGTACGGTAGAGAAAAGGGACTTTACAGGTAGAAGAGTGAGTTGCCAGGAAGTGCTAAAGAATGTTCTGTCCTCATTGGACTATTTGCAGTAGCTATTGTTCTTAGAGTTTTGGTAGCTGGTCTTTTATTGGGTAATACCTAAGGTCTCGCAGAGGTGACCTGACAGAAAAGTATCTAAAAACACAGGAAAATACTAAAACCTAACATAACTTTAATCCAAGAAGAAGGGGTATTGGGAATATTGGAGAATTCCTGAGCCCAGGGAAGAGGCATGAGAACATAGGAGTGAGATTCGGCATTGTGAAGATGGTCTATCATTCTTTGTGTGGCCATATATTAGTACTTAAAGAGAGACAAATATTTATAATCTGTCTTAAAACAAACATTAAAGGTTTGAGTTAAGCACAGAAATAAGAATTACAGGTGTCATTACACCATAATCAATTGCATGAAGTATTGTATGTTGTCTGCAAAGTAAGATCACCTGCTGTTTTGAACCTGTTCACCCATCTGCTTTGAGGACCAAATTTGAGTAGTTGTGTGCACAAGGTAGACTAAAGATGGAGTGCAAAATGGACCTATGTCTTCAGTTTTGTTTTTGATTTGGTCTGGTATTTTAAATTTAGCCCCCTTTTTGCTGTTTTCCTGAAGGGTTTAGTAGAAGTAGTATGAAGATGTGGTGCACTGTGAGTTTCTTGATATTCTTGAGTTTGGGGGAACTAATAATTCATGCCTTATCAAGTAGTGCTAAAGAATAGCAACTGTATGTCACTTGCCCTTACAGTCTTTCAGTTGATCGAAATAATAAAGGAGCTGTTCTGTTACTGTTGATTGTAGTGAAAGAAGAGTGGTATGCCCGGATCACCAAACTAAGAAAGATGGTAGATCAACTTTTCTGTAAAAAATTTGGTAAGTGCACTGTTCAGTGCTTTAGCTTCATGGTCAGGCTTTTAAGCAATCACAGGTTGATTTCTTATTAGCTATCCTAAGGAAAGATTTGTTGATCCTTCCAAGGCATAAATGGTGAAATTCTTGAATGCAATTCTTCCAGAGGCTTGAAACCCTGATTGTTAAGAAAAATAAACCTTTTATTGCTTTAATGAAGGGTTAGGCAAAATTGGCTCATAGCTAGGTGCCAGCAGTTTTACTTTCTGTCACCAGAGGGAGCTCCTCCATTACATTTCTGCAGTAGAGCTAGCTGACAAGCTACTAAAACTGGTCTTCATGACAACCAAAATATAGCTTTGTCGAGGCCGGCTGTAATGTGTATTCAAAAGGGCAAGGTTGCACTGACTCCATCTGTAAAACTTTCTTTTATGATGCTGATGCTCTTTCCATTTGGATTTTTCTCTCTAGGTGTAAAGCAAATACTTTATTTTTCAATGTACAGTATATCCACTGGGGCACTGTTAAGAAAACTATTTGAGCATTTCTGGACTTTTAAAATTTGAATGCTGTTTCCCCCAGCCTGCTTAGGAACATGTATAGGTCAAGAACGAAATAAGTGAATGTGTGATATTCTGTGAAAATAAGTTGAAAGCTTTGAGCCAAAATCCTGCTTTGAGTTTATTCTCTTGTGCAAACCTCTTTGCATTAATCTTCAGCCTGGCACAGTTTGTGGGATACCTACTGAACGTCAGCTGAGACAGCATGATAATTTATTGAACTCTGTGTGTCTTCACTGTAGAACTCAGTGAAATTGGATGTTTGTTGTTATACTAGTACCTGACATTGATTATGTGACAGCTCACAGATTTTCGAACTATAGTTGATGTTAAATCAAAATGTTGGACTGAACCGATCAAGCATTACATTTGTTGAATTCTTGTATTCTAACAGCTGAGGCCCTAGGAAGCACTGAGCCAAAAGCTGTCCCATATCAGAAATTTGAGGCATACCCTAGTGATCTGTATGTGGAGGGTCTGCCAGAGAACATTCCATTTAGGAGTCCATCCTGGTACGGAATCCCTCGGCTGGAGAAGATTATTCAAGTGGGCAACAGAATAAAATTCGTAATCAAAAGGTAGGTGAACATTTTAGTGTATAAACCAAAAAAGTAAGAGAGGGAAAGGCCAAGAGGTTGATTGAAGCAAAAGAAAAAGCTTTCAGCTTTATAACACTGTGAAGTTCCTGTTCCAGGTGGATAGAAGATATTTCACATTGCAAAGACCGTTGGTATTCACAATTTAGGCCATAGTCTTTCTAAATATTTGAATAGCACCTAGTTCATTTGGGTGATGGTTTGAAATAAGGAGTATGAGAGCGATAAATATGGGTTCATAAAACAAAAAAGACAGTGTTTGGAGATTGCATGGAAAAACTTGATAACCTGCTCTCTCATTAACAGGCCGGAACTACTAACTCTCAGTCCAACAGAAGTTACTCAACCAAGATCAAATACACCAGGTAGGATGCATACTGCTTAAGAGAAAGGTCTATCTGTATGTAGAATAAATGAATGAATTTTTCTGAACCCCCTGATTTATACAAAATTTGTATAAATACAAAAGAAACTCTTTAATGTTTGTAGTTGAAGGAGTTGTTCTTATTTTGCTTGATTAGAAATTAACCACAGGCTTTATAAGAGCAAGTGTGTTTGATGTAAATCTCTCTTTACTGACAATGCTCCATCTCATTTTGCTGAGTGGAAAATTTTAAACATGAATGAGGGGTGTTCTTGGGAGTGGGAAACAAATTTGGAGCACTGCATCACTTTGATTTTCTTTTTAAAAAATTATTACTTCTGCTGGTGAGTGCACTGGTATGCTCTTCATGAGGCTAATGAGAGACTAATGTGGGCATCTTTGAAGATGGTGTTCTAAAACATTGTTTGGTGTCCAGCTGATCTCTGAAACTTGAGAAGTTGAGTGTGTCAGACTTTTAAAGCCTAGAGAAACTTAAGTTCTCAAGAAGTTCTATTAAAGCCTAATCCAAAGACCATTATATTTACTGGTCATTTTTCCGTAAATGTCAGCAGGCTTTTGATCAGGCTGTTAGTCTCCTATGTGA
This sequence comes from Podocnemis expansa, assembly GCA_007922195.1. Classification (NCBI taxonomy): domain Eukaryota; kingdom Metazoa; phylum Chordata; order Testudines; family Podocnemididae; genus Podocnemis; species Podocnemis expansa. Next base: position 13,572,030 of record ML681971.1, read on the forward strand.
TCATAATCATCTTTAAAAAGTGAGAGGTACCTCTCCTTCCAAAATGATTAAAAAAAAAAAAAAAAAAAACCAAAAAAACATAAAATGTAGTGAAGGTACGGAATCTGCATAATTTTTTCTGCCCCCCCCCCTTTTTTTAATCCTCTAAAATAAAGGAATAGCTAGGAAATGTTAGGTCAGATGTTTTAAGTACATTGGTATTTCACTGCTATGTACAGTATACACTCCAGAATATGTTTTTTCAAGTAAAGGATGAGTCCTCTGTCCTGGTTGTAACACAGGACTAGGAATCATGACTTCCTTGAATCTGTCTTCAGCTTTGCCATTGCCTTTAGGTAAGTGAAATATGACTTTAGAAAGAAAAATGTGCAAATTTACCCATGAAAAAGAAAGACAAAAGGAAAGAATACCACAAGATAGTTAATAGTCCTTTTGTATATAGCCCCGTTAGAAGGTGTCACATATGATGATGAGCATGGAAAAAGATCCTGCATTAACAGATTCTCTAGCTTCCATTTACTCACCTGGGTGCCATATCTAACAAACATTAATGTTATGACACTGAATTTATTTTAAAACATGCTGAGATCATCAGGTCAGGGGAAAAAGTATGTGCAGGTAGGTATTTTGATCTCTTTAATGACTATAAAGTGCAATTTGATTTAGTCATAGGGCTGTATTCACAATATTCAGTTCATAGAACCAGAAAAATGTTAGGCTTTACCCTAAGTAGAGAATACAGATAGCTTTTTCCTCCATATATTAGTTCAGTAGTATCCTGATATTACCAAAGCATATCGGCTTTAAGGAATAAGAATCTTATGTGGAGATAGGGTAGTCCCATAAAAATGCAAAGTTGAAAGCTGTGATAGTTAGGCAGCATCTAATTTTGGTCTTGCTTCCAAAGCTCTAGCTCAGTGGTTTTGAAACTTAGGATCATCATGACCCAATACTGGATTGCAGACCCTCAGGCACTGGGTTGCGGCAGCCTGTGCTGTTGCTGCCAAAAGACTGGAATGCGTTGCTCAGAAATGTAATTGTTGGGTCACAGACCTAAATGATTTTTTTCAGCTGGTCCCAGGAAAAAAAGTTAGAAAACCACTGCTCTAGCTCATTGTCCTATGTTTACAATGTACAACATAACTAGGAGGTTGACAAGATAGCTACAGTAGTAACATCTTTAACAGCATCTTATTCTGGAAGACCTGGCATGCAGCCATTATCATTCAAAGGAAAAACATGCCCAATAGAGGGATCAGAAATGAATGATATGCTGATTTCGTACTGGTTATTTTATCTATCATCTGCTGCTAGGAGAACACTGGGTCTGTAAATACACAGAAAACTTTATCTGTGGTCATGGAATCCACGGCACAAGATTCAACAAACATAGAAATATGTTCAGTTTGGCTTGGAAAACTAGTGAAAACCACTGGATGCAACATTCTTTCCTAGCAGTTAGTTGTAAGGCAAAACTGGTAAATGTCTTCCATGCCCTTGCTGTTGCTTAAGCAGACTATGAACCTCCAAATAGTAATAATAATTTTTTAAATAAGTCAAAATAGTTCCATTTTGCACAGCAATCACTGAAGTACTAGTTGAAGGGCTGTGATGGCTGAAAGGCAACATTTTGTTGTTTTAATTCAAGAATTATTTTGGCTGATATGAATAAAATGATGTTATTTGGCTGGATAGAAAATATCCCCTGCTGTGTCTTCAGCCCAGTCAGTATTAATATGTGCTATTTGTTTAGTGGGATTGGAAATCCCAAAATAAAGAGAGTTGGTTTTTGGTTTTTTTTTTTCACTCACCAAAACAAGGCCCCAATCTTGCAAATACTTAGTGCCTAAAATTATGTATTAAATGCTTGCAGAATTATGGCCAATGTGGACTCTTTTTAAAATAGTAAACAACATCACTGGTGAAAAGTATGAATATTTCTTATTTTCATAATCAAGGCATTGAAAGCAAAAGAGGCTAGATAATTTGTTGATTTGAAATATGGTTTGAGTCTGCGATAATATGTAAATGTTGCCTGATTGATGCATATTCCTTTTTTTAAAAATTCCCTAGCTCCATTGCTTCTGTAAATTAGCCATCCTCAATGGATATGATCGTTTGTTATGATTGCATTGTTTGCTGGAAAATAGAACAATGACTGTATTTATGTATTTCCACTGACGTGGTCTCTGCCTCCTTCTCCATATAATTTAGAATCTGGCCACTGGCTCATGCTTGATCAGCAACTTTCATTTATAATAAAAGCAAGATTAAATTTTTTGGTATCAGAATTTAGGACGAAGCAGTCTCTAAATCATCATGTTTTGTTCTGAAAATGTTTAGTCTCGTGTTAAAATATTAATTCTTCTAGCTGTGTTAAAGCAACTAAAATTCCTTCCTGCTGATCAAGGTCCTAAAGGACAAAAGTTTCACACACTTGGAACAGCGAGAGAGATTTATGAGCATGCTTTAGCCTTTTCCCATCATTATATATATTCTGCATACAGTTTCATTTACCCTGATTGTGCACCTTAGAAAATAAGGCAATTTTTGTACTGGTTGTTTAGACTCCAGAGGGAAAAGAAATAGGCTTATGAGTACAACTTTATCCTATATATCACATCATAACTCAGTACCCCAAGATACCTCTGTTGTTGATTTTCAGTCAAAGAAGATTGGAATGTCAGAATTACAAAACTAAGGAAGCAAGTGGAAGAGATATTTAATCTGAAATTTGGTAAGTTAAGCCTCAAGTAAACTGTGTTATGTTCTAAAGAGGCAGCCATGTTAGTTTAGTTCAGCAAAAAAAAAAGCAAGGAGTCCTGTGGCGCTTAAACACTAACAGATTTATTTATCGCATGACCTTTCATGATAGAAAATCCCACTTGGTCAGATGCGTTGAAGATGGGGGAACTTTAAGTTCTTAATGTGTGCTTTGAAAATGGGGGAACTTACTGTAAGTCCTCCAACGCATCTGGTGAAGTGGGATTTTCTCCCACGAAAGGTCATGCGACAAATAAATCTGTTAGTCTTTAAGTGACACAGGACTCCTTGCTTTTTTGTGTGTTGTAATGCTGTTCTGTTTTTAAATGATTTTCTGTACAAGGAAAATTGTCTTGCATGATAAATTAAAGCAAGTATTAAAAATGTGGCAAAAGCACAAGCCTAGGAGTCTTGAGTTTATTCCCCACTCTGCTAGTGGCTTGCTGTGTGACATGGGGCAAGTCAAATCAGCACTCTGTCTCAGTTTCTTTAAAACAGAATAATGATGTATTTATACACATTTATAAAGGGCTTTGAGATTCTTGGGTGAAAGGTGGTTTTATAGAGTAGAATAGCAGGTACTCTAGACCTAGTTGCTAATCGATTTAAGAGCTACAAAATCACCACGTGCAATAATTGCAAACTGTGGAATGATGGTGGGAAAATTTGTTTTGAACTACTGCTTGCTCTCATTCTTTTTGATTCTGATTAGAAGTGCTACTGTCTCTGCTAACTAAGAAAAATGCAGGCCAGTCTTACCTCTTGACTTTATTTGCAGCCCAAGCCCTGGGGCTTTCAGAGGCAGTGAAGGTTCCCTATCCTGTGTTTGAATCAAACCCTGAATACTTGTACGTGGAAGGCTTGCCAGAAGGAATACCCTTCCGGAGTCCCACATGGTTTGGAATTCCACGCCTTGAAAGAATTGTTCGTGGAAGTGGCAAAATTAAATTTATTGTTAAAAAGTAAGTTTAGCATTGAGTTATTGTAGCCGCTGAATGCTAGAATTATATGAAACTTTTCCTGAGGCTTTTGGGTTTTAAATACTGCCTAATATCTTTCATTGATAAAACAAATGAACTCCTTTGGCACATTCATTTTCTCTGACAAAAGGACATGCATTCCTGCTTACATTTCACATCATGAGCTGTGTATGCATAGCAGGTGTGTCACATGCAAAATATATCTAGGAAAGACAGTAGCTGTGTATCTTGAAGCATTTTTCCCCCATAGGAAATGCAAAAAGCCAAGTACACGGTCTTATATTTTGGAAATTTTCCATTATGTTATGTTGTCTTTTCCACACGTCATGATATAAAAAGTCTGTTACAATGACTGTGTGTAAAATTGTTCTGAAATCTGATAAATATGTAAATAAGTGACTATACTACTTTTGTATGTGTAATTTATTAGATTGTATTCTGTAATGTATTTTAAATTTTTAGGCCAGAGCTTGTCACTTCTTATTTGCCTGCTGGATTGGCTAGTAAAATAAACACTAAAGGTAAGTGGTTAAACTTTACATGCCCCCAACTCAGTGGCCCACATTCTGCTTCCCTTAGCAGGCTGAGTAATAAGACCTTAGTTCTTGAAAACAAAAGGCCCTTGCCAGAGAAAACATACTATCTTACATGAGCAAGGGTGGTAAAATCTAGCCGAAAGAGTTTTCCTGAAAACACAAAGCCTGCATTCTTTATAAACATTGTGAAATGTAACAAAAATCAGATGTTAATATCTGCTTAAGAATATGCCAGTTAATAAACAATTCATTTACTTTATAATTGGGAACAATACAAATTGAAGGGTGGAAACTACACAAATTACAAAGCTCATAGATTTTGCTAACACCACCATCTAGCATATAAATTGGACCTTGGTATTTAAAAAAAATTTTTTTCCCTTAAGGAAGCTGTAAAATAATTTTACAAAATAAAGAGCTTTAGCAATATCAGAATAACTGAATTTTTTTATTCTAGATTTAAAAAAAAAATCAAAGATTTGAACTCCACTTAAAATTAATTTGCTGGAAATATTGCTTATATTTAGCTTGTGTGGCACTTACCAACATACAGTGAATTCTGAATGAGCTTGTGTGTTTCACAAGCCCTTAAATCCAAGTTTAAAGTATGAGATCTTGTTTTGAGTTTACAAAACACACTGTTAAACAGTACACTTATGTGTGTTAGGTTTTTTGTTTGTTTGTGGAATGTTTCCAAATACTGGTTTTCAGGAGCTATGCAGTGTGTCCAATATTGAAGAGTAATGGTATGGTTGATTTGTAGCATTGAGTCCAAAGAGCTCAAAGAGAGCAAGAAGTCCTGCAAGCAATTCAAAGGTTCCAGAGATTGAGGTTACTGTTGAAGAAGGTAGGAAAGCTTCATTTAGGGAATATTCTTACTAAAGGAATTTGTGGTAATAACTGTAGAATGTCTTTTGTACCCAGTACAATTTCATTATTTAAAAAAAAGGTTTCCAAGTTCTTCCCCATGTAGAAAACTTACTTTAATTTCACAATACCTTCAGTTCTATTTTTAATTTCGAATTAACTTTGAATTAACATTATGTTTTGTAGGAAGAATGATAGTTCTGTCAGAGGTTAAAGTTTCCAACACATTTGGATCCTTCATTCCAAAATGCAAAATGAGAAGTTTTTCTAAGGCAAATAATACAAAATGGTAGACAGTGACTAAGTTGGTGCTAAAGTATATTAAATTTAATTCCATAATTATTAAAGCACTTCTAAACAGCATTTTTATTCCACTGTTGACTCAAACCTTAAGTTCTAGGCTAGTAATAATTTGCCATATTTCATCATTTTTGTTTGTCCCATGCTTTCTCATACTTGCACTTGTGCTTGCGTGCTCTCTCATGTATAAATATATGTGTGTGTGTTTGTTTCTGCAGGTCCTAATAAACCACAAACAGATGTGCGAACTAATTCTCAAACCAATGGATCCAATATGGGCTTCAAGCCACGAGGAAGAGAGTTTTCTTTTGGTAAACATTGTGGTTTTAATCTACCTGAGAGCCTTCATTCACTTCTGTGCTTGAAAGTTTTTGAGAATTCATAATACTTTTTTCACAAAGAAATCATTGTGCATTTGATGGCTATGTCAAAATCTTCATTAGTTTGCATGTAAAGGGAGGCAGAATTGTAGAACTCAAAGTTAAACTGTGCAATTTCCAGTAGTCCTCAAAGCGGTTCCCTTACTTGTAGGGGTGCAGAGCTATGAAACAATTTTCACTTTTCCTCCCATTGTGTATTGATGCTGTGCAGGTTATCAACACATTAGTCATAAAATGTAAAACCAAAAATCCTTTTTCTTGGCTCAGTAAAAGTTGACAAGGGAGATAAAAGGGTTAGTATTGATTGGTGATAAACTTCTACCTTGACATGAAACACCGCTCTCATTGAGAACATCTTTCTCAAGGAAATAGCATGTTTGTACAGCTCTTTCAGTGCTTTGGGGGTGGCTCAAATTACTGTTCCATACAACACTGGGGTTCATTACAGTTGACTTTTTGCTTTATTCACTGGCTGAGATCTTCTGTAAAGCTTCAAAGAGAAGGGTCTAAATAGTGGGTGTGAGTTAGGATTAGAGGGGAGGTTCAGTGCTGTTTAGTTTGTGGTAGCCATTTTGATCGTTTTTTTGACGCATATTAATCCGTAAAGAATTAAAGTGAGTGTTTTCTGAAAGTGTAAATATGCAAATCTACAATTGTTGATCTCTCTCTTTTGATTTACTGACAGAGGCTTGGAATGCTAAAATTACCGACCTGAAACAAAAAGTTGAAAATCTTTTTAATGAAAAATGTGGTAAGCATGCCTTCCTTTTTTCAAATGTACCCTTTAAAGCTTGATGAGATCACTTATTTAGGCATGTATGTCATGTCTGATGGTGCTGTTCATCTACAGATGGCTCTAAGAGTCTTGTGAACTTTGAGCCCTGTTATCTTTTATGAGATTGATTCTCGCATAGCAGACTGAAAATTCTATACTATTGCATTCCTCCTAACTTTTCCATGGAGTAGTGGTGCATACCTGACACTGTGCAGGGGATTGACTTCAAAAAACCACAGCTCTCCTGTGGTTTACCAGAGACCCCTTAGTAGTACCTCCTTGTGGCTTGTTAGGACAACATGGCTGGAAGAGGAGTTGTGCTTTTAGGGACTCAGACACCCTCTCAGGAAGAGGAACTTCCTTGATTTACTGCACACTTGAAATTTTTCTGTAGTGTTTTTGTGAAGGGTGTCTAAAGGCACCAGTTGTGCTGGAAGCCTAATTCCTTTGTGCAGGAGAAATTTTTATTTTTTTTATTTTTTTTTAATATATAAGCTTTTTTTCACTCCAGGAGAAGCTCTGGGGCTTACAGAGCCTGTCAAGGTCCCATTTGCGTTATTTGAATCCTACCCGGAGGATTTCTACGTGGAAGGGCTACCTGAGGGAGTGCCATTTCGCCGACCATCTACTTTTGGCATTCCAAGACTGGAGAAGATCCTGCGAAACAAATCTAAGATAAAATTTATCATTAAAAAGTAAGAGTGTGATGTATGTCAATGGAAATTAACTGCAAAGCTTAAAAACCAAAGGATTTAAGCCCTAAAAAGTGCCAGGTTCCTCCACTATGATAGGTACTGAAATATCTTGAGCAAACAAGGAGATGCTGGAAAATTTTTCCAAACTGGGGGTGGATGCTTCTGAATGCTTCTCAAAACCTGCTTTATGGGGAACAGTGCACATTTTGGGGCTTATTTTGATATTAATGTTGGCTTTGCATTTCCCCTTTAGTGGGCGTTGCTGGCTTTGTACTTAATAGTCAATTATAGCGAAAGGTCACCAGCACTGAAGTGAGGAGTGAAGATGTTAAGCCAAGCTTCTGATGGATTATAAAAACTAAGATTGTCACATTCAAAGTGAGTGCAAATAACCATGTGCAAATGTAGGTACAAGGACATGACATGGATTTGTATAACCTTAGCCATTGCAACCTTCCTCGACCCTCTGGGCTACAGATGCTGTGTTGAGCAATCTGTTCCTATCGTATTGGGGATTTCACAGCAGCACTGTGATGAAGGCAGAAACTCAAGATGATTGAGGGCTTGTGAACTTCATGTGTAACTGCCTGACGAACTTTCTTGTACTAACTTTTCTGTCCTTCTCCTGACTGCTCAGTTTTGACTGCTAGTATTTCCTTAGCTTTTGGATGAAAATGATGGCTTGTGCATAGCTTTATTGTTCTGTGTGACATTTCAGTCTGTTCTTCCACAGACCTGAGATGTTCGAGGCAGCGATCAAAGAAAGCTCTACTAAAAGTCCGCAGAGTAAGTTTCCTGATTGCTAAGGAGTGTGGATGGTGGACTGTCCCTTTGCTGCTTTCAGAGATAACACTTCACAATGTTGCACAGTGTAAGGAGTTCAAGCGCTCACCCCCTTACTGCGGTGACCTCAGTGCCTGCAGACCAAGACAGACATCAGCTTAGTGCTTCCAGCAAAGTTTTATTTAGAGGTTCTCCCTCCACACCTCCCCAAAGGCTTGTGTCTCCCTCTTAGGCTGCCACTCACCACTTTCCTGGCAACCCATCTCTAGCTACCACACCCTGGACAGCTTGCTGGTCAGCTTCCCTGCTCAGTCTCTGTGAGCTTCTGAGAGATTTTATAGGGTTTGCCTGGGTGAGCCCCTGAGCTGTTCCTCTTTAGCCCCCTTTCCTACAGGCTTTTTGAGGTTGCCCCATTCCTCTTGCAATTAGGGCTGAAGTGGCAGAGCAGGCTAAACCTGTTTAAGCCAATGCCTGAAAATTGACAATGTATTCACTGTGCTGCAGTGAAAGTCATTCAATTAGAAATCAAGACAGCCTAAACTGTGGTGCTATTGACATGCCTCTGTAATAAAGATGTATGAAAGCTATTAGATTTTCTTCAACTTTTACCGAGTTCCTCAACTCAGCAATTCAACTGCAGTGATGGCTTTCCTATTTACCAGTTAGCTTTGTATAATCTGGCACCCTTAAGGTCTCCCATCTCTTTGACATTCTAAAGGGCCAACCATGTTAGTCTAGTTCAGCAAAACAAAAAAGGAATCCTGTGGCACTTAAAGACTTACAAATTTATTTATTGCATGAGCTTTATTTATTGCATGGGAGAAAATCCCACTTCGTCAGTTGCTTTGAAGATGAGGGAACTTACAGAATGGGAGGAAATAAATGCAGGGAAGTGTAAGGTATAGGATCAGGTTAGACTGCAACAGCAAATCAAATCAGTTAAGATTCAAACACTGGAGAGAACAGCATATAGACGAAGATATGGTCAAGTCATGTTACAATGCCTCCTTCAAAGCAGTAGGAATCTGCGGCTTATTTTAACCTGTATAGTGCTGCAGTGTATCCTCTGAGGTGTGAGGAACAGCTTTGTTGATTTTCCATTCTAATGCAGCTGTAACAAAGTAGATAAGCTGAGGGAGCCTTGAAGGTCCTGTCTCAATAAGATGAAAAGGATGGAGGTACAGGTTAGCAGGTGTGACATGTAGTAGGTGTTCCAGAGAAGCAGTTGGGTTTTTAAGGTGTGTTCATAGGCGCTCATGCCCCTCTCAATGGTTTAACTCAGAGGTTACTTCACTGAAGTTAGTGAAATTACCCTGTTGTAAAGGCAGTGTCAGTAAAAGGAGGATCAGGAGCAAAACATACTGGACCTGGTTCCGTTATTGTAAACAAGCCTAGCTCCAGTAAAGTCAACTATAACAGATTCCGTATGTGAATCAGTTTAATATTCTTGAGTTTGTTCTTTTCATTGGTGTGTTTTACTAGTGTTACTGGAAGTTGAGTGCTCTAGTTTAATGGTTTGACCAAAACATGAAAACTCATGTTCTTATTTAAAAATAACTTCTCATTGGAAGATGTGTTAAGCAAAGAAATCAAGGACCTTGTAGGATAAATAAACCCTTTCTTCACTTGACTTTGGTAGCTGGTGGTAAAAAAAAAAAAAAAAAAGAGTATCATTTTCAGTAATACTTAGGCACTGTGGGGCCTAAGTGTCATTGATAGTTTAGTCTAAATGCCTGAATCCTTTTGGAAATTGGGACTTGGGCATTTAATTTTTTTTTTTTTTTTTTTTAAACAGCAAATCTGTTTTTCCCCCATATATGCTGGTAGAGGTTGCTAGCCCATCTTCATCCATTTCACTTGCAATTTAAATTCCTCTTTCTGTTTAAGAAAAACCCGGTTCATCCAATACATCAAATACTGCAAGCACCACAATGAAGCCAGTGGTGAACACTGCTGCAGGCGTTGAAGATCTTAACATCATTCAAGTGACTATTCCAGGTATGTGGTCTCTGTGATTTGACTGAAGCTTGCTGTGTCTGTAGCTTTAATTTTTCAGAGCAGGAAATCTTTGCCCAGTGTTCCCCCCGATTTGCCCTTGAGCTCAGCCTGCCCTGTAGTACAGTATACAAAGTGTCACTTAATAGCTCCTTCTAAGTGGCCTCTGCATGCACCGTTGCCACACTGATGTTTTTTAAACTTTTATGATTGGATCCAGCTTATGAATTCTGCAAAGCAAACAAATCCCAGTCCAGTTTCCATTTGCAGGTCTCCACATCTCTTTTACCACTAAATAAATACACTAAATTAAGCATCAATTTGCAGCCTTGTGGCAGTCTCAATAGTTAGCATTAAAGATTCTCATCACTTGAGCTCAAGGATAAATGACACTGGGTAGTCAGTGTGGGGAAGCTTGCCTTCTAGCTAAATAGAGGATTTCAGTCCCCAATCTGACACTGTCACTACATTTACTAAGCATAAATCATCGTTTATTAATAATGGGTTTATTTAATATATTTTCTCTTTTAATAAGTCTGACATTGTCCTGTAAATATTTTGAAATTATTTCAGGCTTCCTTAAAATGCTAATTTTTTTATAGTTTGCACATCTACAAAATCCTCCATTACTGCTAAAATCAAAAGCAGTCAAAAGGCCTGCTTTTTCCTGCTCAGTGAGGTGCTTAATAAAGCTAACGTTCATACTCATTCTAAATAAGCACTTGTGCAGTTCTCCAGTGCTTGAAGAAGAATGTCACCTGCTTAAACTGACACTATTCTAACAATTTCTTTCAGATGATGAAAGTGAAAGATTATCAAAAGTAGAAAAAGCCCGACAGCTAAGAGAGCAAGTAAATGACCTATTCAGCAGGAAGTTTGGTAATTACTTTTCTTTCTGATATTGAAATAGCTTTGATAGTAATGACTGATTTTAAATTTGGGTTTTAAGTAGGAATAATATATAGTATATAATTTTCATTACAATGGCATTTTATAACTAATAAGTAACATTTTAATCTGTAATTTGTATATGCCATCTTCTGTAGAAATCTAGTTCAATGGCAGATTGGAGTTTTTAAGCAGAAATCCCTGTAGTTATACATAATACATGGATGCGAAGGTGAAAGTGATATGTACGCACAAGCAGAATGAGTATTTTACACACGCACATGCACACAAGCTATTAAAACTACACAGTCCGGATCAGTTAGCAACTTAATGTTGGAGCTGAAAGACTTGGGCTGTTCAATGTTTGTTTACTTTTTACACTACATTCTGCCTGAATAAAGAAACCAGCCTACTTAGTTTCTTCCTGTCAGTCCTTCAGTAGCATTGTGCTGAGTTGCTTTCATTGTGAAGAAACACTTTTTCCTTCCATGAAAGTGTTTCTATGGGTATTGTTGTCTATAGATGTTTTCCATAAAACCTAATTTTTAGTCCTTAAAACTGAGATACCAGTGATGTTATGAACCATAACCTTCATGAGTGTACCCTAGAGCACAGTTCATTTGAAAACTACCCAGTGTTCTAAACAGCAAGTGCATTTTAAAGGCATGGTACTTGAGATTATTTTTCAATGCTTGTTTTTACCACTTGATTTTTTTATCATGCTGCATATTTGTAATTTGAGATCACTAGACTTGGGTCACAGTTTAAATCACAAATTCTCTTATTTAGGTGAAGCCATCGGTATGAATTTCCCTGTGAAAGTCCCATATAGAAAAATCACAGTCAACCCCGGCTGTGTGGTAGTGGATGGAATGCCTCCTGGAGTGACATTTAAAGCTCCTAGTTATCTGGAAATCAGCTCCATGAGGAGGATTTTGGAATCAGCAGAGTTTATTAAATTTACTGTCATTCGGTATGTGGCTGGCATTTTATGGTCATTGTTATATTCTGTAACCATGATTATCCAAATGTCATGAGAACAGGCAATATGTTTGGGAAAATCAGTGTTTCAGAAAAGTGAAGCAGTCTTCAGTATGCTAAACATTGGGAGCTGTTGACTGTGTTTTGGATAACAAGCATTTCAGGATATTTGGGTAACTGAGGATGAATGGTATTAACATGAGAATGCTTGGAAGGAAGCGCATGTGATTACACTGATTTGTGAGTAATTTCTTGCGCACTAGTTGAAGCCTGTTCCTATGGTACTAGGCCTCCCTGTACAAAAGGTCACGGACCTTACTGTCAAAGCTTTAAGACTGAGAGTGCTTCCCTTTATACAGTAGAATTCATAGGTTCACAAGCTTGCTTTAAACAGAAGTTGTATTTCTCTAGGAATTTAAATTTCCTAATCAGCATGGCTATGTTTTCAAAGTGATTTTCAATAGTTTTTTTGCCTTTCAAGGGGCCAAATCCAGTATTTCTGTGAGTTAGCAATTGTGTCTGAAAAGTCAATTTACAGATGTCCAAATTCTGCAGCTCTTAGTCAAGAATGATTGAGCTAATGAGTTATGCTAAATATAACAACCTTTATTATTTGGGCTGAAGTGGGGATTTGAGTCTCTTAGCAGCTGTTTGAAGGTAGGACTTGTGATTTCTTGTAAATGTAAAAGTGATAGACTGCTGGATAAATCATTCTGCTCCAGAATATTGCAGTTCCTCCTGTTACCTTGTGCTCCCATTATGAACCCTCAGCTGAGGTCCTCCGTAAGAGGGAAAGATTGTGCAGTAAAAGCAACCTTTGAAGCATTAAACATTATATTGCATTTTTTTTACAGACCATTTCCAGGACTTGTGATTAACAACCGTAAGTTTTCCATTTTTTGTCACGTTGAATTCTACTCATGCAGCACTCCATGGAGACATATTATTGCAGGGTGGCTGAAGGTTCCGGGCATTAAATGCTAAATATCGTTAACTTGTTTCGTTAGTACTTAGGTAGGAGGTCTAATCATGATTGGTTTTATAGGAGGGCATTATGGCTGTCTTGGAAAACCACATGAGCTCAATGCTATTGGGCTGAGAATGTAGGGAGACAGGGAGGAAATGCCCCCTTAGAGTCTTGGCCAGGGTGGCCCAATCTGAAAAATGCCCCCGTGTTTTCCATTTTTCAAAATAGTTGTGACTTTGGTTTAAAGCCTTGTCTGAAACACTGTAGGTCTGGTAGCATGCCCTGAGAAATGTCTATGCTGCAGATTGTCATGCCCTGAGATGTGGCTATGGTGCAGATTCCAAGAGCAAACACCTGGCTGGAGCCTCAGTCAGAGAGCTCTCATCCATTGCCCAGTCTCCCCAATGAGATGCTCAGCTGCGTCAACTGGATGTGTCTGAGTGCTGATGACAGTCTCTTCTGGAACGTCTCACTGACTCTCCTATTGGCCACATGTACCCAGTATCGCCTTACCTCTATGCAGATGAGCAGTTCCTGGTAGGGGTTCCAGAAAATGGTGTTAGGAGAAGGAAGAAGCCACTTCAGAGCAACTGTGTTGACTGCTGCATATAATCACAGGAATCAACAGCATAAATTTATCATTGGCCATGGTACTGAGAGCCATTGCCAGATGCAGTAATTACCAATATAGACGTCACTAGGAGAGGAGACTGATATTGGGGTCAAGTCCTATTTCTTTCACATACTGATGTCTGCCACTGGATCCTCAATGGTCAAGGCTGTCTGAGGTCGCTTGGTGCAGAGAGAATTGTCTATGGCTTCAGTAATGTTACTGATCTTCCTATCCATTTTATACAGTCCTTTGAAATCCAGTTTGGTTTACATTATCAAGGATGAAGTAAGCCCATGGGATTATAATGAAGTTGGAGTTCCTAAGGGGCAACCATTTTATTCTGGTTCAGTAAAACAAACAAGGAGTCCTGTGGCACTTAAAGACTAACAAATTTATTTATTGCATGAGCTTTCGTGGGAGAAAATCCCACTTCATCAGAGGCTTTGAAGAAGTGTCTGACAAAGCGGGATTTTCTCCCACGAATGCTCATGCAATAAATAAGTTTGTTAGTCTTTAAGTGCCACAGGACTTTTTTTTATTTTAATGAAGTTTGATATTCTGAGGAGGAAGGTATAGGGCCTGGCTAAAAAAGATGATGGTGGAAAACACTTGTATTGAGAAAGGAGGTGTATTGTTCAGTTACTGTGATTATAACTTGTTCATACAACAGGTGCACAATGAAATCTAAATGCCACTGAACTGTTTGAGGGCCTTTTCTTCAACAGTTGACCAAATTTATTCTTTTAGAGTTGATGGAGAAAACTGAACCGGAAACACCAGCCCAGGCACCAACACCAGCTCCAGCACCAGCACCAGTAGTAAAAGGTGAATACAGGGGTGTAATATACAGCTTTTGGAAGGGTTGTAGGAGTCAAATTATAGAGCTTGCTAACTGCTGCCCAATGATGTGCTAGTTATGAAAAGGTTGATGATGGTGGTGATCCAGATTTTACTTTGCAAAAGTGTGTGCGGTGGTAACAAAGGATTTTAAAATCTGACTAGGAGGAATCATTTGCTCCATTTTAAATTTGGGGGTTGCTTTTTTGTTAGTTCCCTGGTTTGAAATTTTTAGCAAGCAGGAAGGCTGGATTAACAGAAGTAACATACGATGAAACCTGTTGATTGAGTGAATTGAACTCAAGTGTCTGAGCATATTTTGGTCAAATCTGTTTAACCAAACTAATTAGCCTATCACTTTCAAGGAACAAATGTGGTACCATTCCTCAGGACAAAGGCAGTGGAATTTATTGTTGTCTTTTTATCCTCTTCCTTGTAATCAATGTTCATATCTTCTGCAGCACAGTAACTTCTTGTATATCTAGAATGCTGTTCATATTTCTAAATCTTGCAGATAATTTAGCAAAGTTAATTGTATTTATGCTACTGAATGAGCGAGTAGCTGTTATGTGAGCAATGTGCCTTTTGACATGGAGTGAACTTAGGGTTTTGTATAAATTTTGGATTGCCATTTAGAAAACTGGTATCCCAGTTATATGTCTGAGTAGAACAGACCCAGTAGCAGGATGGACTAGAATTGTAGAGAAGTGATTTCCTAGATTAAGAAACAGGGCACAATAATCAACTTTTAACTCCTAAGGGGCAATTCATCTCTATTGTAGAATCTGTAATTATGGAGGAAAACACTGACACCACTTTTACATATGCCAGAGGAAAAAGCAAAAGAAATATAGCAGATGGCAACTAGTGATGCCCACAGAGTCTTAACTACATAGATTTTTAAATATCTTGAATCTTTCCCAATATTTGCTTACATGAAAAATACAGACTGCTTATACATTGACTGGATGAAATGGTATAAGAATTGATTTTTTGATGATGTAAATTAAAATGGTGTTTATTTTTTTAAATAAACCTGTTTGCATGAAATTCAGGTTTCATTTTAAAGTGTGTGAAGGCCTAAACTTATCTCAGACATTTTTATTTTAAAAAAATAAATAAACAAACACTGAATTCTGTGAGTGTTTAGCAAAAGCTTGGAGTTAGACAGCTGTTCTTGATAAAAAAAGATGTTTTCCCTCTGATCCTTTGACATCACGTTTACTGGTACAATAGGGAGGCCTAAGTAATTTAGGAGACTGTTTTAGTTTCAGGATCACCCACCTTCGAAGCATCTGATAAAGTGGGATTTTCTCCCATGAAAGCTCATGCAAAAAATAAATCTGTTAGCCTTTAAGTGCCACACGACTCCTTGTTTTTTCTAGTTTCAAGAGACTTAGGCAAGACTGGAAACATAAGTTCCAGTCACTTTCATTTAGGCATATTTGAAAATTTTCCCAGCCTGACCTGAAATAATCAGTTTAATTTGCTGGCTACATTTAATTTCTTTGTTTTATAAACCATTTAATTATAGATTTGAAACATGTTTTGGAAACAAGCTTCTCATATCAAAACGTTGTCATTTTGTTTAATAACATTTATTAATTTTTTTGTTTCGTGTGTTGAAATTCCAGCTAACATCCTAAGGCGCAACTCATAAGAAAAATTTAATAAATAATCAATTTATCATTCACCATTTTCTGTACTACTAAAAATATACAATTACTAAGAACTGGAAAATATGACCTATATTTAAGGATGTTTGTAGCATATATAATAGTGTACACACACAGATAGCAAAAAAAATATAAAACCTACTGTAAAGGCTTCATTTAGCTGTAAATCAACATGTTTTAATGGGTATGTCTTTAGTAACTGAAATACAGATAGAAAACTTTATTAAACTAGGTACTTTAAAGGGTGTTTTATGACTTGCTGATTTAAACCAATCCACCCTACTTACACGCTTGTGGATAGAAAACTTTGCTTAGAAACTGGTATTGAGGTAAGCCGTACCCTTTTTCTCATACCCAAGATCACGTAATTATGACCCTGAAGTTGTTGGTTTGTTAGTGTTAAAGTGTACATTTAGTTGGGTTTGATAATATTAACCCAAAATCTGTGTTCTCTGCTTGTGTGCTCTTAGGCACACCATTGTATGATGGGTTTTTCACAGTCCACTAGGAGAGGCACATGTCTAGGGCAGTGAATCTCACTTAATACTTTGAAAGAGAAGTGGTGATGGCTTTTCTAATTTGAAAGAGGACTTCTAATTTTACTTTATCTTCAGCAGCTCAGTTATATGTCAGACATGGTAACTAAGAGTGACCATAGGAGAGAATATTCACTAGCTTACTGAAGACTTGCAACAATATTTACCTTGTACACATTGCTTAAATTATATTTGTATTAATTTTATTTGTTTTTATTTAAGAGCCAGCTGAGCCAAGCCAAATAGAAGTATCTGTAGAAGGTAAGTGTCTGCTCTGTTACTTTAAACAGTAGTATTTTTGGTGACTTGTAATGTGAATGTATTGCTTCTAATAAAAGAAAGTGGTATTCAGTCAAAACACAAGTCATCGTAGTTCAGTGGTTTTCAAATTACAGGTCAGGACCCTGTACTGGGTCACAGACCCTCAGGTACTGGGTTGCAGCACCCCTTGGTCCCACTTCCAAAAGACTGGAATGCATTAGTCAAAGATGTAATTGTTGGGTCATGGGCATA
The DNA here is from genome assembly GCA_007922195.1 of Podocnemis expansa. NCBI lineage: Eukaryota > Metazoa > Chordata > Testudines > Podocnemididae > Podocnemis > Podocnemis expansa. The sequence continues at coordinate 13,589,115 of ML681971.1, forward strand.
AATGATTTTTTTTTTCAACTAGTCCCAAGAAGAAAGTTAGAAAACCTTTGTTCTAGTTGGTCTCCATTTTTGTGTCCACGTCAAGTGTTGGTGGTTTGCATGATGATCATGCAGCATAAAAACTTGTTACTCAGATTTTGTTTTACAATGAAGTTTTATGAATTGTAGTTCCTTGTCAAGCAGTGTCCTCGACTGCTTCACTTAAGGGATGTGCACTCAGATCTGTTTAGCAGCGGCTCTATGGGTGGGGGAGGAGGCACTTGTAGGAGGCGGTGTCCCTTTTTGCGCCACTGGTGACGCGCACCTCTACTCCCCCGCCCCCTTGCTCTCTCTCATCAGTTCCTCTTCTACCGCCTCCAGCCACAGACAGAGCTTGCAGTGCTTCTCCTCACCGAAGGAACCAACCTGAAAAACACAAATAAATATATACAAAATAAGACAAAAAGAAGAGGAGAAAAGGAAGAACAAGAAAATAAACATTAAAAAAAAAAAAAAAAAAAAAAGACTGATAGCGAAAACGCGATGCTGAGCCATTCAGGCTTTAAGCGGTGTGTCTCATGCAGAGACGCTAAGCTAACATCAGACAGACATGAAGCCTGCATTAAGTGCCTTGGTGAAGGACACTTGGCCCACAAGCATCAACACTACCGTAATCTGACAAGCAGGACCAGAAAAGAAAGAGAGAAAGCTCAGACTCCTTCTTGAGGGTTCTCTCTGTCTTGCCTCTGACCCAGGCGCCTCTCCTCAGACCACTGAGGGAGTGCACAAACATAGATCTGCCGCCTCATCCCCAGTGCCTCCAAAGAAGGGCAAGGCTACTAATAATAAGGAGGACACCCTGAGAATGCATATCTCCTCAGGTGCCTCAGAAACGGCACAGAATGACTGCTCCCAGAGACACGGGGAACACGGCTCGGCACCGAAAACTGCGACCCCGTCTCCAGTGCCGACAACTACTCAGGCTATGGGCTCACTGCCAGCAGTAGCATCACTGCTTTTATCGGCGCCGCTGATAGTGGTGCAGACCCCAGCGCCGTGCCAATCAACTATCCTGGAACCAGGTCCGGCACCGCAGTTCTCTGCACCAGTGCCTTTCACTAGCTCGGTGTAGGCGGCGCAACAAATTGACAGCGCAGCACCATTATCCCCACAAGAGATAGCACCAATGAAAACAAAACCTGCTATGTCTATACGTTCAAAGAAACATAAAAATAATACTAAGCATTTGGAGACAGTGGAGGATCTTCAAATTACATTCCTCCCCAATTTCACCACTATTCCAGACTGATTCTTCTGAGAGTTGTCTGTCGCCGCTATCCCAGTCGTCATACCAGACGTCTTCAGGCGACAGCATAGCCCCTGGCTCTCCTGAACCCTCTAAGCAACAAACGGCATAGGCACTCACAAATAATATGGCCCTATCCTATCCATGGCCATACCCGTGGGTATACCAACCTCCACTTCAGAATGTACCACAGAATTACAATGGATGGGCATTTTATCCTCCTTTTCAGCCCATGACTAATGTGTTCCCATTGGGGGGAACCCTACCACAATCAATGTCAACCCCCATGTACCAGCAGAGTGTACGCACCCCAACCGATACTGTTGGTGTCCCACGAAAAGAATCAGAGTCCTCTAAGGACAGTACAAGGGATAAAAATGACGATTTAAAACATTTTCATGATCTTTTCAGAAGGGCAGCAGACAACATGGACATTCGACTCCATGACAGCCCAACCACCAAACACAAATTATATAATATCCTCCAATCGACAGGGCCCAATAAATTAGCCATCCCTATGGATGAGGGTATAATGGAGCCTGCTAACGATATATGATCAATGCCAGCATCGGCTGCTCCATTCAACAAAAAAGTGGACAAAAAATACTTCATCTTTCCCAAGGGTAATGAAATTTTATTTACCCATCCACAGCTGAACTCCTTCGTCATAGAGGTGGCCAATCAAAGGAGCAGACTATCACATTCTAGAACTCCCAGGTGCCAAAGAGGACAGGAAATTGGACACTCTGGGGAAGATGGTCTATACATCAAGCTGCTCTGCAACTCAGGATATCCAATGACACAGCTCTTCTTTCCAATTATGACCATGAAATATACACTTAAGTTTTCAGAATTTGGGAATTTTATTCCACATGATAAACAAGAACAATTCAATACATTGATCTCAGAGGGATAGCTGATCGCTAGAACAGGATTGCAAGCAGCCCTGGACTCCGCAGATGTGGCAGCTAGATCACCGGGCACAGTGTGTTCATGAGGAGCTCATCTTGGCTCCACGCTGCAGATCTACTGAAAGCCATGCAGACTACAATCCAAGACCTTCCCTTCGATAAGGAAGACCTGTTTGGGGAAAAAACTAATGAGGTGATGTACAATCTCAAGGATTCAAGGGCCACACTCAGGACTCTGGGTATTTATACACTGATCTCGAACAGGAAATATTATAAACAGCGAAACTGCAATTACAGCTAGCCTCAAAATCAACATACTAGAAGAGCAGACACCTCTAGGAACAAACCTCGTCGACCTTACTGGAGACGACAAAACAACCAACCCACCCAGAATGTACAGACGAACAACCTCAAGCAACACTTTTGACACCCAGGTTGAGGGAATGCCAAACCATGTCATCCCAGACCAGCACCAACTACCACTGCAACCTCTAACTTTCAGAAACAGATTGCGCCTATTCATCCACCAATGGGAAACTGTAACAACAGACAAATGGGTTTTAGAGATTATCCGGAAGGGTTATACCATCCCATTTGTATCGTACCCTTCATCCCAACACCGCTCCCCATCCCTCTTCAGGGACCCCAGTCATGTACAATTCCTCCTAGAGGAAATAAAAAATCTCCTACATATAGGAGCCATAGAGGAGGTTCCAACCGAGCATTGGGGCAGGGAGTTTTACTCCAAGTATTTTCTTACCCTCAAGAAGACCGGGGGGGGGGGGGGGTTGGCGACCAATTTTAGATCTTCGTCTACTAAACAAACACGTACAAATCAAGAGGTTCAAGATGGTCACGATAAATACCATACTTTCTTCACTACTTCAGGGAGATTGGATGGCTTCCCTTGACTTGAGAGATGCATATTTTCATGTCCCCATTCATCCTACCCATAGAAAGTTTCTAAGATTCCTTTTTCTGAGCAAACATTACCAATATACCGTACTTCCGTTCGGGCTCTGCACCTCACCCCGTGTCTTCAAAACTCATGGCACTGGTGACGGCTTATCTTCGCAGGAAGGGCATCTCGATATTTCCTTACCTGGATGACTTTCTTATAACCACTCCTATAAGATTGCAGGCACAGAACGCAATACGGACAACCATCAGTCTTTTCCAAACACTAGGACTCAATATAAATTACAAGAAATCCTCACTACGGCCAGCACAGGAGATACAATTCATAGGGGGCACAAATTCAGTCGCCACTAGCGAGGGCCATTCTCTCAGAGGACAGATTTGTCACAATCAGGGAATTAACTCACACCATCAGAGAAACATTGTTAGTATCGATCCATTCTTGCATGCAACTCTTGGGGCATATGGCCTCCACCACGTACTTAGTCAAAAACGCCAGATTGCACATGAGACCATTTCAGTTATGGTTCCTCAAGCGTTCCAGGGGCTGGTCTATTTCCCCCAAACAACTACAGTCTATCCCACGAACAATAAAGGATTCCCTGGCCTGGTGGACGGACGAGAACAACTTGTCACAGGGCGTTCCTTTCATGCCACAAGAACCGCAGGCGATGATTACAACCGATGCATCCCTTACAGGCTGGGGTGCATATCTCCAAAACAACACTATCTGTGGCACATGGTCTGTATCAGAGACATCCCTCCATATAAATATTCTCGAATTAAGAGCAGTCAGAAACGCCTGTCAGCAGTTCTTTCCCTTAATAGTAGGGAAGCATGTCAAGATACATACAGACAACATGGCTTGTATGTATTACATAAATCGACAGGGCTGAACCAGGTCACAACTTCTATGCTTAGAGACCATGAATCTCTGGCAATGGTGCATGTCCCAGGGTATTCACATTTCGGCAGTATATCTCCTGGCTAGGGACAACACTATAGCAGACACCTTCAGCAGAATCACCACGAACTATCACGAGTGGGAAATCCACAACGGAATACTAAAAAAGATATTCAAAGTATGGGGGAATCCTACCGGATATACTGGGGTATAAGCCAATCTGGGCATAAGCCGACCCCCCCCCCAATTCTGAGCCCAAAAAAGAAGCTAAAATTGGTGACCTGGGTATAAGCTGAGGTCCCCTTTTGGCCTTGGCCCCTAACCCCCCACCCACTGCTGCTGGCTTCCTCTGGAGTTTCTGACAGCTTGCCCACCCCTAAAATCTCTACTGCTGCTTTTCCCTTGCCCCTCCTGCTGTCCGTTCCTCACTCCTGCCCCCCTGCTCTGCCCTTTCCTCACTTCTCAGTTTTCTGCTGTTGCCCCATGCTGCGCCCTTTCCTCACTGCTGCCCCCTTGCTTCCACCTGCTCTGCCCTTTCCTCATTGCCGCCCCCCCTGCTGCCCCCCCTGCTCTGCCCTTTCCTCACTGCTACCTGTGTTCACTTCTCAGTTTCCTGCTGCCCCCTACTCCCCCCTTTTCTCACTGCTGCCCCCTGCTTCTCCTACTGCTACCTACTGCTGCCACCTGCTCTGCCTCTTCCCTCACTGCTGTCCCCTGCTCTGCGCCTTCCCCACTGCTGCCCCGTTGGCTCATCACTGCCGCCCCCCTGCTCCCTTCTCAGTTCCATGCTGTTGCTCCCCTGCTCCCCAACACACTTTCCACCCCTTTCCCCATCACCTCCCAAGCACTGCTGCTGCTCTTTCTGGCCTGCCAGGCACCCCCCCCCCCAAATCCCCGGTCCCTGTCGCTGCTTCCCTGGGTTCTCCAAAAACCCTGCGTCCTCCTGCCGCTTTCCCTGGACTCCCTGACCCCTCCTAAATGCCCGAGCTCTGCCAACTCTTCCCGACCGTCCCATCACTTTCCCCAACTCCTTGACCCCCCTCCCCAACCTCCAGTCCCTGCTGTCACTTCCTTGGCCTCCCTGAATCCCCCCCCAGGACCCCGTTACTTGGCCACTCCAGATGCCAGGGTCCCCTCCTTCCTCCAGCCCCAGCCGCGACCGACAGCCCAAGATGGCCGGCCAGCAACACTGGGGCTTCGGCCTGCCGCATGGTCAGGGAAAGGGCTGCCTGGAGCTGTCTACCATATTCTCCTGAGTATAAACCAAGTGCCTGTTTTGAAGCCAGTTTTCAGGCACAAAATTTCTCAGCTTATACACGATGATATATGGTACTATGGACCTATTCGCCACCCGAGCAAACAGGAAGTGCAAATGTTACTGCTCATGCGGAGGCATTGGCCACGGCTCCAGCAGCAGTGCTCTTCTCATCAATATGCCTTCCCTCCCATACCAATGATCCCTCGCACTATCTACAAGATCAGACAGGACAAAGCAACGGTTGTATTGATAGCACCAGCATGGCCATGGCAACCGTGGTATTCTCTCCTGTCAAAAATGTCCAAAGCACCACCAATCTCATTACCTCTGACACCAACGCTCCTATCGCAGAACAACGGCCTGATACTATATACTTACCTCAGCAGACTCCACGTAACAGCATGGAACCAAGATGGTTCACTGAACTAGAAGACCTGTGTTCTCAGGGGGTCAAACATGTTCTGCTTAATAGCAGGAAACTAGGAACAAGGAGAACTTACCTGTACAAGTGGCATCGGTTCACCTTTTGCTGCACTCACCTGGAGTATCTTCTCCACCTACAGCAAACAAACGTCTCAGTTAATACAGTCAAAGTCCATTTGGCAGCTATCTCCGCCTTTCATGAGTCCCTTGACGGTAACTCTCTTTTTTCACACCACACTGTTAAGAGATTCATAACAGGACTACAGAACCTTTACCCGCAGGTCAGGTCACCTCCAGCCCCATGAAACCTTGCCACAGTGCTTAGGGCATTAATGAGACTGCCATTCAAACTGTTAGCCACATGCTCCCTGCTACACCTTTCAATTAAAGTTGCATTCCTGGTCGCAATCATCTCAATTAGACACGTGGGGGAACTAGCAGCCTTGATGGCAAATCTCCCGTACACAGTCTTCTATAACGACAAGGATTCATTGAGGCCACACCCAAAATTCCTCCCAAAAATCACCTTTTCCTTTCATGTTAACCTTCCAGTATTTTGCCCAAAGCTGCACAAGACATCGCAGGAAGCATCCCTCCACACCCTGGATGTACGGAGGGCGTTAGCCTTTTACCTGGACAGAACGAGATCCTTCAGGAAGACACCCAGGCTTTTAATCTCCACAGCTGAACGGCCTCAAGGACAATCTATTTCAAAGCAAAGATTATCACGTTGGATTTCCACATGTATTAGAATCGCCTACATCTCGTCTAATATACAACCACTGGATTCTATATGTACTCGCTCTACTAGATCAATGGGATCTTCAATAGCCTTCCTTATGAAAGTCCCAATATTGGACATCTGCAAAGCTGCCACGTGGTCCTCAGCAGATACGTTTGCAAGGCACTATGCATTAGAACAATTTTCCAGCTCTGACACGGCTGTAGGACAAGCGGTCCTTAACACAGCACATATCTCATGTATCAAAGTACCCACCTCCACATGATTTAACTGCTAAATACTCATTTCAAGTGGAGCAGTCGAGGACACTGCTCTATGAGGAAATGGAGGTTACTGACCTTTGTGCAGTAGCTGAAGTTCCTTGAGATGTGTGTCCTCAACATGCTCCACTACCCGCCCTCCTCCCCTCTACTTCGGAGTATTCTAATGTTATCACAAGATCTCTGTGGTAGAGAGGAACTGACGAGAGAGAGCGGGGGGGGAGGTAGAGGCGCGCGCATCACCAGTGGCACGAAAAGGGACACCGGCTCCTACGAGCGCCTCCTCGCCTGCCCACGGAGCCACTGCTAAACAGGTCTCCAATCTGCGATGTGGCTGAGCACGCACACCTCAAGTGGAGCATGTCGAGGACATGCATCTCAAGGAACTTCGGCTACTGCACGAAAGTGAGTAACCTGCATTTATTAAGTTACGACTTGAATGATGACTCATACTTGAAGAGATGTTTGTCTTTATTCCGAGTAGTTGTTGCCATAATTCATATTGGCTGGCTGACTGACTGCCATCGCCAGAGAAGACATCACATTTCCGTAGAAGTGCACAATTTTCAGTGTCATATTGCTATTAATCACTTTCATTAATTTATATTTTAAAAGATGCATGGATATTTTCTTTAATTTAGTCTGTAGTTAAACTTATCTAGTGCAAAACTTCATGAACAGTAATTAAACTACTTTGATATTAAAAATTCTTGGTTCTTTTTTCCCCAACAGATGTAGCAGAAACGGAAGAAAGTTCTCAAATAAAACAGGAGCCAGACCCAACGTGGTAGACCTCATCAGCATTAGGGTAAAATAATTTAGTGTCCGTCAAAATGAATAGCTGTTAAGGAATAGTACTTTTACACCTCTTTTGTAAGGAGCGCACACCTTATGGCTAAAGCACAAGGCTGAGTGTCAGGAGATCAGAGCTTTCTTAGCTGACTCTGCCACTGTCTTTGCCTGACTTTATGCAAGTCAGTTTGTCTGACGGGCTCACTTTCCGTATCTGCAAAATGGAGCTATTACTAATTTGTCTCACCCAAGGAGTGTGCAGGTTAGTTAATTAAGGCTTATGGGACATTTAGATACTAATGTGACGAGTACCATAGTACTATCCAAATAAAAATGGATAATTACATACTTAAGCAGATGTAAGACTTAAAGTTTGTAAAGAGCTTTGACGTTCTTGGGCAAAGGACATTGTTACTGGTATAGCCTGTGTGGTTGAAAATTGTAATTAAGCTTGGTGTCTCTTCTGCATTTGAATGGTGCCTGAATTTGAGAAACACGTGGTGGAATAACGAATGATTATGATAAAATGTCATTACTATTCATTTCATAAGCTTTGTCTCTCACTTTCTTTTAACCTCAGAAAAATCTCAGTTCAAGGTTTGGGACAAAGATTCAGGGTAAATCTTACTTTGTTGGAAGAACTTTTTCCATTTCTTCTCACAACAGGTTGCTGGTGGCAGTGGTGATTGTATAAATTATGGTGTTATGCAGAGTTGTAACTTACAAGTTTACTTTGTTATAAACCATTCAGCAATATGTTAAATATTAAAAAGATTACAGCTGCACTGATTTTTTGAAGTTCAGATTCATTAAAATGCTGTGAACCACATTTTTTTAGTTTTGAGCTCTGACATTTTTGTAATATCTGTCAACTAGCTTGACATAAAGATAAGTTGCATTTGTTTGCCCAGGACATTCATGAGATGATCTCCCTATCTAAAAGTAAGAAACTGCTATTGACTATATTCATCACAATGTTCATAAATTGAGGCTGAATATCAATAAAAGCTTTCCAGCTCTGAGGTCTGTTGGACAATCAAGTAGTCTTTGAATAGCAGAAGTTCCATTATTTTGAAATTTTCAAGATGCACTGGACAAGACATGAGAAAATGTTGACAGTAATCCTTCATTCGCAGGGAGGATGGACTTGTCTTAACAGATACAAAGGCCTGTTAAAATTTCTGTTAACAAAATTCTGCAAAACCTCAATTGGTTTAAGTTCCAGTTGAATTCAGTTGGAGTTTCTGCTGAGTAAGGAACTCAGAATTTGGTTTCTGTGGTTCTCTTGCTACTTTACAACAGCACACACGGATTCAAGAGGGAATGCACAAGAAGTGAAATGCCTGCTTAAAGCCCTGGCTTAAGAAATCTCAGACACATTCTAAAGTCCATTTTTATTCAGGGAAAGCATGCATTTTGATACTTTTCAATGATGAATCATGGCCTAAAAGAGGTCTTGAAGAGATGTCTAATAATTTCTCAAGTGCTAGTATTTGTAATAACGTACATGGCTACAATGAAACTAACTTGACCTTTGTACTTTTTTCTGTCTAGTCAGAAGCATGCAGTCTGGAGAAGAACTTGCTGAGGCTGTCCTGAACTGTGTAATATAATTGTATAAGAAAAGTATACAAACCCTTCTATACAAACCCTTTTTGTACTTTTAGATAGAAATGTCTACTTTTTCAGCAGTTCTGTGAATTGACTTAAACAGAGAGTGACTGTAGATTTGGAAAGGCTGATTTTACTTTGGAATATGTAATAAGGACTAAATTTGAGGCAGCAATGCTGAAAAAAATAACAGGAATTAATTCATATTAAAAAAAAATAAAAATTCAACAGCAGGTTAGAGGCTGTCTCCATTTCCCAGTAAAGTAGAGTTGTACTGTGCCTGGATGCATCTCAGCTGTTACAATGAAGAAAATACCTACAGTAGTTCAGTTCATGAATTTTCAGTTTTGGGGAAAAAAAGAATTAATGACTTTTGGTTCTTTCTCCTTAATGACTCATTGGACAATAGTATCTGTATATTTGAACTAATTTTTCCTATGATATCTATCTCAATTCATATGTTTTTCATAAATAAATAAAAGATGAACTGGTTTACCTGACCGTTAGTATGCATTCATAAAATGGAGAATGAAATGGTCAGTATTTCAGTGTGTGGATTAGGAACCAATTTCAGTTGAGCTCCTCTTATATTTTGCTCCATTATTTCGAAGTAAAGAGTGCATGTTTTATCAAGGTATCACTCAATTTATGTAAGAGAAGAGTCCAATCTTGCAGTCCTACTGCAGGCAAAACTCCCATTGACTTAAGTGAAAGGTTTACGCATGCAGACTGCCAGATGATCCTCTTTAATTCATTTAGAACCAGTCATGGACACTTATGAAACTAAGGTGCTGTAAGTCCTAGTATGTTGAGAGTTAAGTTACCTGTAGTCACTTCTGATTGCTCCCTACATCATGTAAGAGACTAATGTAAGCATTTTTAAATTCCGCAAACAATAAGAGATGTAAAATGCTGGCTATGTAATAAGCTCTATAGAGAAAATAAGGAGTATTGTAAAATTTTCTTTTTTATTAATGGTATGAGTTTGGGGTGACTTCATTATGCACAAATGAGTAAATCTTATTTCCAGATTGCAGAAAAAATAAATTTCTGACGGTTTTCATGACTACTCATGTAATATAAATCGATGTGTTTTACAGCAGATTATGGTTTTAGGGTTTTTTTTTAAATTGCTAGAATATGCTATAGCATATTTATAAATTGAATTAAATAAAATCCATTCATGCTTTTGAGAGACAAATCCAACTTCATGGGGCTCTTTTTATTCAATCTTTGAGGAAACTATTTTGAAGGATCAAGTTTAACTAGGTATGAAATAATGTATGCACTTGGAATATACATCAGAGGAAATATTTTAAAATTGCTGCAAAAATATTTTCAGAATCACATAATTTCTGCAATTTTAAAGCCAAAACATTTGCTGCAGTCTTGGTCCAAGAGCTGTTTAATCTGTTGGGATTTTTTTTGAATGTGTTTGTTTTTTAAATGGTGAAATGTTTTAGAAGTGTTCAGTGTAGGTCCATCTGATCTCAGTGAAATAAATGGGAGTTCTACAATCACTTCAGTGGGAACAGGTTTTGGGTCATGCTTGGCACCCCTTTGAAAACACCACTCAAAGTTTCTCATTCTGAATGTTTCAAAGAAAGCCTTCTAGATGTGAAGCAAATGGAGACTGATGCTGGAGTCTACCTGGTTTTGTAGATGGGAGAGAAGTTGAGGGTAATGGACAAAGTCCTACATATCTGGACTTTTCCTATAAAATTAGGAAATCTGGTCACTGTAAGTCAGACACAGTCATTTCAGAATTTAACCACTAAGTGTTTCAATGCTGGTAATTATATAGAAATGTTCAATTAATGTATTTTTACGTAGCTGTTTAAAGTGGTAGATACTGGGACAATGGGAGGCTGTTGCTAAAGCGTTTTTAGAATGGGGAGCTCCTTCAAGTACCTCTCAAAAGTTTTTCAGTCAACTCTGATACTGCCCCTAACAAGGAGGAAAGTCATGCCTTCTTTCTACATGCCAAAAATCTGAACTGCTCTCTCCACAGCTAAGCCTTGCATCTGCCCTCAGCAATGCAGTTATATGTTGCTAATGGAAAAATAGATACAAGGGAAAACTCAAAATCTAGGAGTGATGCAAAATGTACTAATACAGAAACTATACAATTTGTTCCAGAAGGGTAGCTATGTTAGCGTAGTTCAGTAAAACAAATGAGTTCTTTGGCACTTTTAAACACTGACAAATGTATTTATTGTATGGGGTTTTACGGGTTTAATCCCACTTCAGAAGGAGAATAAAATGGAAACTGTAGTCCAGGGATTAACAAAATCGGAGCCTAGCTAGGTGCCTGGCTTCAAAGGAAGGCACCGAGCTGTCCCAATGCCGAAAAGTCTCCCACTGCTGAAAAGCTGCCAGTCCAGCGACCATCTGGTAAAGGCATCTGCAATATTTATTCCTTGACACTAGCTGGCGCTTCTTCACTGCATTCCCCAGCAGAGCTAGGAACCAGGCTACAAATCTCAGTCACCATTGTGATTTGGTGTCCAGGCTTTATCAAGGCCTCCTGTGCTCTGTAGGTGAATATATGTTTACAGAGATGGGTAAGTCACAAGATCAGTTCAGTCTTTTTCAGCAGACCAAAAACAATGTTTTGATTCAGAACAATTGTTCCACACTGTTTGAATCAAAATAACTTGTTTGGTTTGTTGAAAAGGACTGAACTTACCCTGTGACTTACCCTTTTCTGTGTGTGTATATAACATTCACCTACAACAGGGGTAGGCAACCACCAGCACGTGTGTTGACAGTGGCACCCGACCCCATTCACAGCAGCACGCGGCACCCTCTGTAGCACCACAGAAATTGCCACTCCTGCCACCAAAAGCTACCCTGGGTGGCTTCCTTCGAGTGCAGCTGGGATACAGGGCATCCCCTGTGCCTATGCCTCCATGTGACACAGGAAAAAGCTGCCCGGAGTGGCTCTTCTCCATAGTGTGATGCACCCCAAAGGAGTCATTCCAGGCAGCTTCTTTCTGCAGTGTGCCTGGGAACCCCATGAAAAGGAGCCACTGCTTTTTGTGGCATGCCTGGGGAACCCTGTCCCCAGGCACATCACCAAGATGAGCCACTCCTGGCAACTTCTTTCCATGGCATGCCTGGGAAGCACTCCCACTCCAGCCGTGACCGCTGCTGAACTTTCAGGCAGCTGCCAAGTTTTTTCAGCGGAGGGGGCCGCTGGCACCAGATGAGGATTGGCACAGGGCTCAGCCCAAGGTTGCTGACCCCTGATCTATAAGCTAATTACTATTTCATTCATCTGATGAAGTGGAATTAAATCCTTGAAAGCTCATGCAATTAATAAATTTTATTCTTTAAAAGTGCCACAGGACTCTTGTTTTACAGGATTAGTGTCTACCATGCTGCAGAGACTTGGGAACTGCATGTTCTTCCAAGACAAAAAGTACTAACAGGAGGAAAACCAATGCAGTGTTTAAGTGAAGTAGTTATGTTTTAAAAAAATAGATTTGTTCCTATCGCATCTGTCCGTCTGACAGCTGATGGCATGGTTCTATGAAAGTCGGTACACATCATTTCATCTTCAACATGGCTCAGTCAGAAGAGACAGTACCACTTCAGTAGTCGCATGTTGAGTCACATGCAAGAGAGAAATCTCAATGATAAAGTTGTTCTATACTCACTGATAAAATAATTGCACGAATTTGTATTTTCCAGATATTTAATTCATATAAAATCAATAGGTCAGCATCTGACAAGTATGGTAGCATGTGTGAAAACTGATTTCCAAGCGAGGGATCTCAGTCTTTGTGTCTGAGGGGAGATCATCCTCTTGAATGCTTGTCTACACTTAGAAATTGGTGATACCAGAATCCTGAATATGTTTATAGGCAAGGAGAAGGACTTAGGCATACTGGGTGATCACAGGATGGCTGGGAGCTGCCAGTGAGATGGGGCCATGAAAAAGCTAATGCAGTCCTAGGATGCACCAGAAGAGGTATTTCAGGTAGAGACAGGGAGATATTAGTACCATTTACACAAGGTGGTGGTGAGACCTCATCTGGAATATTGTGTGCAGTTCCGGTCCCCCAGATTAAAAAAGATGAATTCAGATTGGAGCAGGTGCAAAGAAGGGCTTCAAGGATGATCCATGGAGTGAAGAACTTGCCTTATGAGAGGAAATTTAAGGCGCTTGGCTTGGTTAGCCTAACCAAAAGAAAGTTGAGAGGAGACATGATTACTCTGTAGAAATACATTAGAGGGATAAACACCAGGGAGAGTACAATGCCAGTGTGGATGCAAGAACAAATGGATACAAACTGTCCATCAGGAAATTTAGGCTTGAAATTAAACACAGGTTTCTAACCATCAGAGGAGTCAAATTCTGGAATAGCCTTTAAAGTGGAGCAGTGTGGGGCAAAAAACCTAGCTGGCTTCAAAACTGCCTGATAAATTTAGGAAGGGGATGGTATGTTAGGATGGCCTTGTTTGGCAGTTGATAGTTTTTGACTATTGGTAGTGGACATGCCCATGACCTGAGATGGGATGTTAGATGGGGCAGGTTGAGAGTCCTTACAGAGACTTCTCTCTTGGGTGTCTGACTGGTGATTCTTGCCCACATGCTCAGGTTTTAACTTCTCACCATATTTGGGGGTGAAAAGGTATTTCTCTCTGGGGTAGATTGACTAGGGCCCCGAGGGTTTTTCACCTTCCTCTGTAGTATGGGGCACACTTACTTGCTAGTGGATTCTCTGTACTTTAAAGTCTTTAAATCATGATTTGAGGATTTTAATAACTCAGTCATCAGTTATAGGTTTATTACAGAAATGGGTGGGGTGAAGTTTTGTGATTTATGTTATGCAGGAGGTCGGACTAGACTGGATGATCATATTGGTCCCTTTTCACCTTAGAGTCTGAAAGGAAATACTGCACAGTTTGAGTGCTCCACACTTTAATATTTCTGTATGTATATGTATAATGGAACTTTGAAAAGTATTTCCATCTCCTCCTTGGTGGTGGGAGTCCTTTTTCTTTTAAACAAGAGGATTAAAATTCCTGTTGAGAGATTTAACCTTCAAAACATGGTACTGAATAGATTATATAAGGTCATGCTTAGCCACTAGGTGTCAGTTAATGCTCAGTGCTAATTAAAATACATTTCAGCTTCAACTGTACAACTTCTGAGTTTGTCTTTCCCTCAAGCATTTCCTAGATACAAAACTGAGCTCCACTCCTTTTCATTTTTTCATGTGATTTCTTCACTGTTTGAGCTGGGGAAGGCATACACAACATGTTGACACTTTTTCATCAGCTTTTTTGAGCATGTAGTGCTTTTGACACAAACCCTAATGTGCCGTGAGTGAAATAAACAGTCCTTATGAATCTGGATTGAATTAGATTTTTACCTTAACTTTAAGAATTGAAACAGATCTTGCCTTTGGATCAGAGAAGAGCAGAGTTCCATACTCCTTTAATTTCCAGGAGTTTCAGAGGATAATTCTAATCCTAAAAGGCTTTAAAGCTCGAGCATACAGTCTTCAATAACGTCATTAATTGTCCAGAATGTTTCATGTCTGTGCCTATGCATAGGCAAAACCTGTCAGTTGTGATTGTAGAAGGTGGCCATACAGCTGGAAGCTGTCACCCAAATGTTCCCATTTCATAGCCCAAGCAAGCATTTCTAGCTGCGTAGCGCTTGTGCCAAATTGCAGACCTGACCTAACTGAAGGCTGAATGGGGAAACACAGAAGTGAAAATAATATTCAGCATGAGCTCTGGAAACCACACACTCCCCAAGATAATGCCACTGCTCTTCATTGCAGCTGTTGTTATAGCTTTCAAAGCCTATGGGCAGACTTTTCAAACAAGGACACCTAAGTGAGTCTTGCAATTGTTCAGAGCTTCTGAGCTCTGCAGTACCCACTGAGTTACGTAAAGCTCTGAAGTCGAGGGGAGCTGGAAAGATGTCACTTTCGGAACATTTCTTTATGTAACCGTGTTTGAAAATTGTAGCCTATCTGCTTAATACACTGCTTGTTTGGTTGGTTTATTTTTCAGCCAGAATCACCATTCCCTTGGAAAGTTGCTCTACTCAAATTCTCTTGCTTCATATCTATTTGAAACTTAAAGCAATTAACACTCATGTGCTTGAGAGGCAAATTAAGAAAAATTAAGAGTATGTTTCATGTCGCATTATATAAGAATCTTGCCTTCATTTAAAGCCACATGTTTAGTTTCATTTCTTGCATCATGCTGAAATGAGGGGAGGGAGAGTAAATAGTCAGTTTGTGACTAGAAGCTATCAGTTTGACATGGGGCATGTATGTAGACTGCAATTACATAAAAGTAGCTTACTAGAAAAATTTTCATTTCTAATAGATGTGACTAATTTTAAGTATGATGAAAATGCCACTTAATAGACTAGAAATGAAATAATACAGCAAAAGAATGAATGGTACACAGATAAAAAGTTTGCATTGCATGCTTTGGAGCAGGGGTCTCAAACTCAAATCACCACGAGGGCCGCATGAGGATTACTACATTAGCCCGAGGGCTGCACCACTGAAACCTTTCCATGCAAAGATATTGCAAATATCAGTAATGATAGTTTCATTGTGGGCCACAGGAAATAGCTTTAGGGGCTTCATGCAGCCCCCGGGCCACATGTTTGAGACCCCTGCTTTGGAGTATGGCTCCATCTTAAGATAATGCAAAGGAACCATGTTTAAACAGTTATCCACATGTTTACCACACCAGGCTACACTGCTCCAGTGCACTCCCTGTATAGCTATCCTCGAAATTTAGCAAGAAGCTCCTTCTATAGTGCAGTTTGGCAACCAAATAATAAAAGTGCCATCCCATCTAGTAGAAGCAAATGCAATAACCTGCCTTTTATGTATGCAAGCTGGTGTGTACACACCTTTACTCCAGTCTGTGTTGGCTCAGTATTACCAACTCCCCAGGTTCAAAAAAATCATGAGTTAAAATCCCTGAAATCACAAGATTGACTTAAAAGATCTTGAAAATTCAATTGGGACCTTGCATTGTGGTGGTACGAGTGTTGAGGAGTTTTCTGGTCGTGCTTTCCTTTGCAACAGTGAGAGCTAAAAACTGTTTTGAGTGAAAGCTGAGCTGCTGTTCACTTATGAGTATAAATCAGCAAGTGGGGTCTAAAGCAGAAGGGTCTGTCACACTTTCCTACATGGGAGCCCCAATCACGTGGGAGCTGATAGGTATCAGAACCGGAGGCCCTGGCTAATGGGAATGAGAGGTTGAACCAGTGAAGCTACACTGGTGCCAATTCTAGATGAGCTGTGTTAGTGTGGCTCCATTTCAGAAGGTGTAGTCAGTCTAGCTATGTTAGGTCTTTGCACCCATTTGATTCTAGTGATGCATTTATACCAGTGCGCATTTCTATAATGTAGCCAAGCCCTAACAGTGAACTCTCCGTTTGTAATGCCAGTGCTGAAAAGCCATGCTTTCATTTTGGGATTTTCTTCCTTTCAAGCTTTGCTTCCATCAACCCCCCAGTTTTTAGCTACACCTTGAGATGAACTTGGTAGGTTTGTTCAGTATGTGATTCCACTGGATTCCGCTCTATCCTCTCTCAGGTGCCCTTTACCTCATTGCGTTCCTTTCAACTGGAAAATGACACACAAACTTCATGCACCATACAAAGGTGAGAGTGCTGCTGACTACTGCTGGCCTGGATGGCTTTAGGAACTGTCCCCTGCTCTGAAAGTTAAGTCTTTTGGTAGCTTATGATGGATAAATTCACGCTGTGCCTACCTACTTGTGATCAGTCAGGTAGATTGTGTGTTTATATGTGGATTCCTAAGGTGCTGATGCTGGACTGGCAGACTGGTTAAGGTGATTCATCTTTGTTTCAAGGCACTGTATTCATTAAGTGTTGGCCAGCCACTGATCTCTCATGGTCAGTTCTGGGCTGTTTTCGGTCACACTTGAGATTCTCAACAACCTCCAGCTAGGATGGCAGCAGCTGCCACGGAGTGAGTGCCTGCCCCATGGAGCCAAACGTGCTGAGCCCATGGATGAGGGGAAGCTCTTCTGCTGCCACCATTTCCTCAGGTATCATGGGCTTGTAGGTGGCAGGGAGGGGTAGGTGGGATATGAGGAACGGAAACAATGTCTCTCTTTGCTGTGAGGGAAATGGGGGAAGGCGGAGCATTATGGTGACTTAGAAACAAGAAAGGGAGAGAACAAAGATCGTTGTATGGGTTTGTGTTGCTGTCCTGTACGTGTGTGGGTAAGGAGCAAGACCAGTTAGTATGTGGGGCTATTCCTGTGAAAGATGAAATGGGGGCACTCCCATCCTGATGGTTCAGGAGCTCTAACTTAATGCTTCACAACCCTTCTGGGGGGCACCAAAGATTCTAGGAAGTCCATGCACCCTCAGGGATATTGAGGTGATATAGCCTCTTGAGCTCTGCACTGACTGGAACAGAAGAATGGTTGCTCCCCCCTCTCCTCCTCTCACCAGTTCCATGCCAGGAAGGCGCAGCCCCACTCCCACAAGCTCGGCGCTGGCTAAAACGGCACAGCCACCCCAAACTCAGCTGGGGCCGGGGCCAGAGCAGAGCAGCAGCTGGCCAGAAAGCCCCACAACAGCCAGAAAGGAGCAGCCACATGGTGGTGGGGGCCTGCAGCAGCCAGAGGCCACCTCCATTATCCTCAGTCCATGAGGGATGGGAGCAGGCAGGGCCATACAGGGTGTGCAGGGCAGGTTTAGCTTCTTATTCAGGTAAGACTAATTTGTTGTATTGTGTTTATAGGGATATATGCGTTTATGGCTAGGGTGGTTACTTTCAGGCCCTAGCATCATTTCCTGCAGGCCCCCTCATTTCACTCTGGAAGTTAAAGGATACCCCTGTACAAGAAAGAGAAAAACCCGTCATTGAAAAGGAAACAGGAGCCTGGAGTTCTTGCAAATGCCTGTTTCTCTTTGGGGCTGGAGACTTGAAAAGAGTACAGGGCCAAATGGAGCCAGGATGTCAGTACAGTAATTCGCCTCCCAAGGCTTAAATCGTATAAACTGATCTGCCATCCCAACAGGCTGGTGGGTGGCAAATGTTGAGCAAGAATACAGAAGGAACCACAGGCTTTGATTGTTTTTCAGCTGTAATATGTCAGATTTGCAGCTGGCCTGTCCTGATAGTTTCCAGTGGAAACCACTGCAAAATCAGGGCTGATTAGCTCACCCATTGCTGAAGGGTGAGTGCAGTGAAGTGGAAGGAAATGGCTGTTGCTACCAGCAGTGTCACAAGTTCTTTGGAAACCAGTTGTGGAAGATGCTGTCATTGTTTCTTGTTGCAATAACAGTGGGGACAGCAAACAGCTATCAGCCATGGTCTTCACTTCCTGCCTGAGCTTGTGGTTGTGGGGCAAGTGGGGAGACGTGCCTCTTCAATATCCCTGAAGTTTGAGCACCTGGCAGGTGCTGAAGTGCAGTCTTGAGCCACTTTCCAGGCTACTTTGGACCCAGGGGTTGAGGCCCCAAGTTCTAAGGTTTTATTTTTCATTCTAGTGTTCACATGGTGCTCAGTGCTGAACAAGAGAGACAGAAAGCCAGGCCCTGCCCCCAAAGAGCTTTGCTACAGAAGGTGTGTAGAAGACAGGTACACTGGGAAATCCTGCAGGGAGAAACTAAAGCCCTGATATTGCTGATCCATCCTGGCAGACTCAATGAAATGGGGCTGTATGTGGATGCAAGGGTGCTCCTCCTGACTGAACTGTGGGATCCAGGGCCTTGGGAGGCAGGAGGCAGGCCAGAGAGGAAGGTTGGTTTGGTGGTTAGCAGGCTAACATGGGACTGCAGGAAACCTGGGTTCAGTTTCTTGTTCTGCCACAGACTTGCTGCATGAGCTTGAGCAGATTGCTTAGTCTTTTTGTGCTAGCTCTAATGGGATCAAATGCACTGTCCTGTCTCATGGGTATTGTGTGGGTAAATGCATTGAAATGTGAGAGACCCATGGGGGTGGCAGTAATGGGGGCTGTGTAAGCCCACCCATTCTTAGGGGACACAACAACAAGGTGTTTGGGGGGCAGGAGGGGTCTCCTGGTGGTTTTGCACTTGCTGCTTGAGGGCCAGTAGACTGGAGTCAGAGGAGAGATTTTTTTTTTTAATGAGAGGCAGCTTGGGTGATGGGTCTGGTGCTGGGAGTTCATCCGGGGGGGCGGGGGGCAGTGTCGAAAAGGGCACGGAGCTGGGAGGAGAAGACAGAACTGGACTGGGAGCGCGGGGGATTCTGAAGCCAGCACTGGTTTAGGAGGCACATGCTGCAGGAGTTAAAGTAAGGGGAAACGCACCGTAACGCCATTCCAGGGCCCACAGCTTTGAGAGGACGGTGTTCCAAGGCCCTTCAAAATGAGGCAGAATGCAGCATTCCAGTGTGGTCCGCCGTACCTTAACCCACCGACTGTGACTGTGCTACTCCCCTGCCACCCCCATGGTGTGGACAGACACAGCAGGGAAGGGTGGGGGAAGAAGGCCAGGCTTCACAGGGCTGCGCTCCCTGGAGCCAGCTCAGTTGCAACAACCCTGTCCTCCCCGTGCCATTTCCCTGAGCAGAACAGAGACAACCCTAGCTGCCAGGCTGCTCCACACCTCGCTTTCTTGCCTGGGGAGCTTCAATTATCCCAGCCTGGGCTGGTCCTTCCTTCCTCCCTCCCTCCCGGCTCCCTCCACACCCCCAGCTGCCTCACAAGGCACTGTGACACCCCCTATATCCCCACCAGTGGCAACCAGACAGCACATGCCCCATGTAATGCACGCTCCTGCTGCCGCCCCACCCAGGACCGCTCGGCTGTGGACTCAGGGCGGTAAGTGACATGACCTCTCCTCCACTCCAGGAGTAAGTGGCAGACAGAGGCAACAGAGTGGATGTTGGAGGCTGAAGGGTGGATATTGGAGGCTTGGGTTGGGTATTGGGGGGGCAGAGTGTGGATTTTGCGAGCTGGGTATTGGGGGCTGGAGGAATATTGGGGATGCAGGGGTTAAAGTAAGGGGGGAACACCCCCAAATGCAGGTCTGGGGCCCACAAATTTGAGGGGCCAGCACTCCAGGGCACCTAAAAACAGAAAAATTCAGCAGAAAATGCATGTTCCGCCCTGTCCTGGCTGCTGGCAGGTCCTATGCCCCACCTTTGTTAATCACAGTACTTATTGTGTTATGCAGTGTTTGCTAGTTTGTGACAATAATTGCTATAGCCATAAATGCTATATAAAATTATAAATATTTTTATGGAGCTATTGTGGATGCATGTGGTACTGAGAAGTGGTTGCAAATGCCTACCTGGGCTGGGGCTCGCACGTGCATGAAGGGGGCCCAGAGGTTAGGAGGGTTCTGGGGCCAGTCAAATTATACTGTAGCCACTGGGCGTATGAATGTTTTCTTAACAGGTATGACAACTGCCACTGCTGTTGATGTTAAGTGGGCAACTTTCCCTCGCCCCAGCTGGAGAGTAGGAGTTGGGGGTAAGACTGGCTAGGTCCCTAACTAATGTTTTTAATTGGATTACCCAGAGCTGAGGTGGTAGAAATGCCATTACAGGCTCAGGATCCTTCAGCCGGTGCAGGAGGAAAGGACTGGGCAGGAGCTGCCCCCAGAGCTGTGACTGTGGCAGAGTGAATGGGGCTTTACCCAGGGCACGCTGGAGTAGCTCAGTAGAGCTGCTCTATTAAAAGGTGTGTTTTGCGGTGCCAGCCCCAGGCGCCACTAATTGGAAGGGGCATGTTCCAACTGGAACACACCCTCAGCACTCAAACAGTTCATCACGGCTCTCGCTCCCCCTAAAAAGTTTATCCTGGGTGGCTGCTTGCGTGGCCTCCTGACAGTGGCCCTGTTTCTTGTCTTTCAGGTGGGGCATTTCTGGGGACACAGGACTGTAAACACATCATGTTCTTTTTCTGGAATGTCTGCTCAGAGCTGATCTCTAGCCCTTTCCCTGCCCTTGGTACCCCCTGTCTCTTCCGGTAAGTTTGCTGAAGCCAAGTTAAAATATAAGCTGAGTCATCACTCTGGTGGCCCTGCCTCAAGGCCTCTGGAGTCCGCCAAAGTGGAATGGAGTCCCTTTTCCCAGCAGAGGTCTGGGTGGCTTATGGCTCCATCTGACTATAGGTGGTGGGCATGTACATTTTGAAACTCCTGGGGCGGTTCTGGTATTGCAGCATCAGCAGAATTGCTTCTCTTCTGCTTTTCTCTTGCAAAGCAGCCCCAGGAGTTGTTAGCTTTCAGGACAGACGGGTTTTGAAACTTTCTCTGGGGGGAACTCCGTCCGGCCTGTGTCCATCCCTACCCCCAGGGAAGGAAATGGAGGAAGTCCTGTGCAGACACATACTAAAGAGCAGTGCCATGGTGTATAGCCTGTGTAAAATACCTTGTATCTATGGAGGAGAGCAGGACTGAAGGATGTTCCTTGTTCTTCCCTCCAGGAGACTTCCAGTTGTTCCTCTCTGCACTGAGGGGGAAAATGGCTGGGATGTGTGTTGCTTTATCTCTGGACAACAGGAGAGCCGAGACACTCTCACAGACTTGTATTTGTCACCTCATCCGCACAGCCCACTCTCTGCTCAGTGCGTGTGTTTCATTCACAAGCTATCTGATGTGTAGTGTGGGGAACAAATTAATCAGGGCTCTCAACCTGGAAAGAGAGACCGCTGATTCTCCCCAGTGATGAAGGCCCATTCCCAGCTGAGACTCGAATAAGCAGAGAACGGAGGTGTGGTTCAGGTTTTATTATTCAGCTGAATAACAAAAGGAGCTGCATCAGAGGGCAGCAAAGAAGTGCTAGCCCCTCAGAGGCAGGGCCCCCCCCCCCCAACAACTTGAGTGCAAGAGAGAGGCCCAAGGGGCAGCATCACAACACTTTTATCCAGTACAGTATGATAATACTTACATGATTGACAATATTTTAGAGACCCTTATATGGTTACATTAACATTATCAGATGCATATTAATGATTAAAGAATGCATATAATTATCCCTGCCTCTGTTTACTGTTGACATCATTTGCATTATCCTGGGTAGCCGCAGTACCCGCAAACTCATTAATTTTTGCCTAGAGATGCTGACCTTATATTCTTGCAAGGCTATGATGCCAAGAAGGGTGAGCAGCAGATAGGAGGTAGTACTCCCTCTTCAGTTAGAACAAAGACGGGACAGTCTAGCTTACATTCTTTGTCCAGATGGTCAGGAGAAAAAGCATGAGAAAGGGGAGATAACACACTTTAACTATTAACTCCAGGCTGCTCATTAAAGAAACTTAGATACGTGACTTGCCAGAGAAACGACCCCACTACCATAGCAACCCACAGCTCCACCAAGGCCTACACTCCAGCACCTTTCCCACTCTCCTACAGAAGAGATCACATACAATTTCCCTTACAGTAGCTAGTGAGCCATCTGGGGCTGGGAGCTTTTGCATCCTGCCTCCGTGGGGCTTATCATGGTGGGGCCTTTGATCTGCGTGCCCAGCTACAAATAGGAATAAACTTGCATGTGACAAATTGTGAGGAAGGATGGTCCAGTGGTTAGGCCACCAGCCTAGGACTTGAAAGGCTTGGGTTTAATGCCCTCCTCTGCCATAATCTGCCTGTCTCACCAGGCATAAGTCAATTATTGCCTGTGCTTTGTTGCCTTTTCTGCCATGAGCATAATTGTGCTGCCCTACCTCAGAGGGATGTCGTGAGGCTGAAGACAGTGGAGCATGTGAGGTGCTTGGATGCTGTGATGTTGGGGGCCAGAAAAGTACAGTTTCTAGATACTGTGCTAGCACCAAATGGCAAATACTGGAAACCGTAGACTAGAGAGAGGCCTGAGCCAAATTCCCTGGTGGTTAGGGAAAAAAGAGTCTAAGGGAGTCGTGATAAAATTCTTGTTAGCTATCACTGCTAGAGATTTATTTTCATGGTGTCCTGCTGGTGACCTTGCTGAAAGCCCCTCTTCCTTTGTTCCACTCAACTATCGTCTCCCACCTTGATATAAAGCCTGCTGGGATCTCTGATTGCTTTCCAAAACCAGAAGTATTTTTCTTCAGCCTCAGTTATAAAACCCCAACCATTATCATGTCACTTGAGGTGTCTTGTGAAAGCAGGGATCTCATATTGTACCTGGCTTGGTGGGCCACTAAAATCTGGATGGGGCAAAGCAAGGCTGTACAGTTAACATATGGTTGTTCCTTGTGGGACAAACACATTCCCCCTCCACCCCCCCATTGAATTACTGTGGTTTTAGGGTAAATGACTATTTGGGTTGTGTAGGGTTTATAAAACACACACAAAAAAACCCCCTGAGAAGCTGCAGTTTTCCTTGTAGTCAAGAGAGATGAGCCTATGTTGTTTAAATTAGGTGAAAGGAAATTATCATGGAGACAAATATCTACACAAAATTGAATCTTCAAGTGAAGTTCAAGAAAGATACAGCAGCACTGCAGGTGACTTGGTTTCTGGAGCCTCTGCACCTCCTGGTGAAGTGGATGCCGTTTTTAGGTCAATCATCAACAAAATATCCCCATAAGAAATTAAACCCACAGATACTTGCAGAGAGAACCCAACGGGGAGAAGAATTCCCCACTGCAGCCAGAAAAAGGCACCGCCTGTGGCTTTGTGCATGTGAATGCTGCATGCATAAGACGGGTCTGTGAGTCCAGTGACCGTGGCCCATGGGAGGACTTGTTGCTCTTCCTAAGGGAGGAGCAGGTTGTTTTGCAATACTGGATTGGGCTGAGAGAGGAGAGAATTACCTTGACGCAAAACCCCCTGAAGTCCAATCCAAGCTAAAGACAAGCAAGTCTCCCCTTGCCCCCCAAACTTGGATAGTAAGGCTTTGGACAGTGAATCAGTCTGTTCTTGCAGGGATGAGAACTACCATCACTGGTAACTGAGGAACCTCCAGTGCTAGCTAAAATAGCTTTTTTCTGCAAACTGAGGTCGATATCTGACAGTCCAGCTGGGTTAGGAATACCTGCTCCATCCCATGGACTTGCATTGTCCTCCCACTCCGCCTCCCCAAGCATGAGAATAATACCAGATGTGAGGATGGCGTAGACAGGGTTACCACATACCGAGGGTCACATTGAGATGCTCTCAGCTTGTCTGGAAAGTCCCTCAAGGCAGCAGAAATCTCTCAGTTCTGTCAGACCTTCTCTGCAGTCAGGGCCCCTTGGAGCCCAAGGAATTTCAGCTCAGAGCTGCTGCTTGTTGGAGACCCAAATCTGCCCCCTAAAGAAAAGTGACCCTATGCTATTGGCCCAAAACTCTACCGCTCCCATCTATAGCCACCTGGGCCATTGCGTGTGTGTGTTTGTTTTTAAAGAGTGCTTTTATAAAATTACCCTTTCTGCAGGACAAGGAGAACAGTGAAAACAAGCAAAATTGAAAGAGATGATTTTACATATTCAGAGGAGAAGAGAAGAAAGGAAGGGAATACTGGGAAGGGGACAAAATGTCTCCCTTCAGTTTCTATGTCATCTCTCCATTCTTCTGTCCCATCTCATTCCCCCTGTAATTCGGCCCTTCCTTGATTGCTGCTGACCCCACATCCCATCTGCATCTTCCCCTCTCACTATCTGGCCACTCGCTTGCTTTTTCTGTCTTCTTTCTACCTTAAGCTTTGTCACTGAGCCCAGATCAGAAGTAAAATGGGCCATTCCTTCAGTGGGAGAACAAAGGAGACTGCCCTCCCCTGGCACTTCATTCAATAATAACACGAATTGTGTGAGCTGGCAACGCTCATGAAAGATCAAGGCAAGCAAGTCCTGTCAGTTCTTCGGACACTGATCCAGCGCTGCTTTAAATGGCTTATCCACAGTGTCAGTCCCAGATGTTAAAGGAAACGAAAACTGTCAGTGGTGACTAGATTCAACAGCCAACAATTCGCCAGAGTCATTAATATGTTCAACACATAGCATAGGCTTTAACTTCTGATCTAACTTCTCCTGAGCTTTGAGAATCAGTTTAAGATCCGAATCCAGATTTTTGCCATTGTTTTTTTAGTGGGTTTGAACCCTGGATCTAGCATCCCTCTCCCGGCATGCACTTCAGGGTGTTAGAGATCAAGACCCAGAGATAATGCAGACTTGAGTCTCTTTCATGATTAAACTCGTTGTCATTTCCATCCCACTTTCTGTTTGACATGACCTCCACCCTTGCCACTGAACCGGAAGAGCATTACTCACCTTTCGCTTTAATTGCATACTGCCATGTTGTTGTAAAGTAATATACATGACCTGCAACGACAGTGTGTGGGATGAGATGTGATGCCAGCCAAATTAGGCCAACTAAGTGTATGGTGGCTTTGAAACATACAGCAGAGAAGAGCCACAGAATTTTAAATTGCTGAATCTGTTCACATTTGCACTGGTAACCTAGCTGGAAGCACTATGCTTATCTGATCAGGAATCCATGATATATCATGTGACCAGTGTCACCACTCAACCCAGCCAACCCCAATGGAGTTTTGATTCTCAATTGGTGAACTCTCCCACTGGACTGCCAGTAGGTCTTTGTCACATGTATGTTGACTGTAAGCCATATGGGGGGGGGGACAAATGGAGCGAATCCTATTGACTCTTGGGGTACTTTTCTGTAAGTAAACAATAGGTAAGATGGTAGCACCTCCCAGTCTCTTTACTGTCTTGTCAACCTATGTTGTCAGCATGAACTTGTGTCCCATTAAATCTTCCAACTAGCTCATTTGTTTCTGGGTGATATGGGGTAGGTCTTCATTGTTTCACCCTCACATCTTTTCCACAACTCAGAGATGACATGAGATGTGATACGTGACCCACAGTCTAACCATATTTCTTTGGGGGAATTCCACTCTACTGAATCTGGAAAGGAGAACAGTTGTCCCGCTTTCTGTCAGATAGGGCCACTGCCTCTTGGCACTTTGGTAGCAAAGCCAACTACAACTGTTATACATTGTTTGGTTCCCACCCCTCTATTTCTGGATGCCTTGGGAAACAGACCCATAATGTCCATAGTAACCATCTGGAATGCTGCTCTGATCATAGGTAGTGGTTGTAATGGGCTTTTCAGAGACCAACAGTTTTTCTCTATTTTTGGCACAAGTCACAGGACTTGCTATTTTCACTATGTCCAATTTACAGCAGGCAGTAAAAATTCTTCTGAAGTCTTTAAGTGTCCTCTCTACTCCTGGATGTGCAGAGAATGGCAGTCGTGGGCTACCCCTAATAACACCGCCTTGTTTCTCAGCGAGCAGTGTCCTCGACCGCTCCACTGAAGGTGTCTGCGCCATCAGCAGGTCAGATCGGGCTAGATTCTTTAGCAGTTACCTCTGGGCAGGGGAGGAGGCACTCAGAACCCCTGGCATTTTCGCGCCAGAGTGATGTGTGCTCCCTCACTCCCCGGCCCCCCCCCTCCTCAGTTCTCTTCAACTGCCTCACCGGTCCGATGGGTTTCTCCACTGCTCCATCGATCCCTTAACGAACCTAAAAAAAAGAAGACAGAAAAGAGACGAAGAAATTAAATTTAACAAATAAGAAAACAGTACAACAACAACAATTTGATATCAATAAGCAGAACAAACGGACAACCAGCGCTATGCCCAGTCCTTCAGGCTTTAAGCGCTGTGTTACTCGCAAAGAGCCTATGCCAGCTTCTGATGGCCACCAGGCATGTATCAAGTGTCTGGGTGAAGGCCATCTAACACATAAATGTCAGGACTGTAAAAACCTGACAAAAAGGACTCTAAAGGACTGGCAAAGAAAGTTAAAATTGCTCCTGTTAGAGGGCTCCCCGTGACCCTCATCAGATCCAGGTGCCTTGCCTCCTGCTGAGGGAGCGCACAAGAGAAAGTCAGCCTCTTCATCCCCTGTGCCACAGAAAAAGGCCAGGGGGAGGCAAATCTACGAGGACACCCTGAGGCTTTCAAGTTCCTCAGGTGCCTCTAAGACAACTCCTCAGAGCCACTCAAACAGCCTGACAGGCAAAAGCGGCTCCATGCCGAGAGCAGAGCGTGCGGAGGCGGCGCTCACAAGCCCTCCGGCAGCAGGACCGCTGCCGCTGATGGCGCTGTCGCTGCACCCCGTGCCGCTCAATGAACATTTCTTCGGTGCCTTTTTCTTTCTGCCAGGCACCTGCCATGACGCTGGGGGCAGCACTGTTAATCCCCCCCCCCCCCCCAGGCACCGACCCCAGCACAGGGGTCATCCGAACAAACCAAACCCCCCTCCACAGTGAGGATGGGGAAATGCAAAAACAAATCTAAGAACCTTGAAACGAGGGAGGAGCTGCAGATACACTCTCAGCCAGCCTCCCCACTGTTTCAGACAGACTCCTCTGATCCTCAGGTATCTCATAGATCTGATCACTCTGCGTCTACAGCTTCGCAGTCGATTGAGCCATGCAACTTGCAATCCACGCAGGCTCCCACAAACAATGTGCCTTTTACATATCCCTGGCCATACCCGTGGTTCTGCCAGCCACCAACTCAAATGTTACCACAAAATTTTCCAGTGTGGACAGGCTTTTATCCCTTTCCAGCCATGCCCACGACAAACTCCCTGCAGCCAGTTCCAAGCACCATGCAACAGAATATACTTACCTCCAAAGATGACAGCACAGAGACACAGAAGGACAGAGAGACGTCATCTGATATAACTCCTAAGAATGATGACATCAAACGTTTTAGAGACCTTTTTAGTCGGGCTGCAGATAATTTCGAAATTTTTCTGCACGACAGCCCTACAAACAAACACAAATTATATAGAATTCTACAAACAACAGGATAAAATAAATTAGCCCTACCTATGGATGAGGGAATTATGGAGCCAGCTAACACCATTTGGGCAACTCCAGCATCGATTCCCTCATCGAATAAAAAGGCAGATAAAAAGTATTTCATTGCTCCGAAAGGGAACGAATTCCTATTTTCGCACCTACAGCCAAATTCTTTGGTAGTTGAGGCCACTGATCAAAGAAACAAAGTGTCATACAATAGGAGCAACCCCGGAGCTAAGGATGACAAGAAGCTCGATACTTTGGGGAAAAAAAGTATACACGTCGGCTGCTCTGCAACTTCGCATTTCCAATTACACGGCGCTACTATCTAATTATGACCATGACATTTATAGTAAGATAGCACAAGTCGTACAACATCTCCCTCACGAGCAACAGGACCAAATCAATGACCTCATAAATGAGGGACGATTAATTGCCAGAACGGCGTTACAGGCAGCCTTAGATTTGGCTTATGTTGCAGCAAGATCCATGGCCACAGCCATAGTCGTGAGACGTGCTTCATGGCTCCATGCTGCAGATCTGCCAAAAGCAATGCAGGCGACCATTGAGGACCTCCCTTTTGACAAAAACAACTTATTTGGGGAACGGACCAATGAGGTAATGCGTAATCTGAAAGATTCAAGGGCAACACTAAGGACCCTCGGCATACACACACCATTCTACAACAAGAAGCCTTACACCCACGGGAACAGTAACAGATACCCACAAAACCAGTATGCCAGAAGGAACGATATACCGTGGCAAAGATCATGTCAACAAGGCTGCAGGAGGCAGAACACCCAGCCTACCTGGAATTTACAGGGTCCTAACCTGAAACAAAACTTTTGAGGGTCAGGTCGAGGGACTGCGAATCCACATCTCTGCAGCGAACAAGGAACTTCCATCAACTCATATGGTCTTCACCCACAAACTACTCCCCTTCTTCCATCAATGGGCAGTGATAACATCTGACAAGTGGGTTGTAATAACCCTTGGGGAGGAAGGGGTTAACACTCTGGTTAGTCAGTCCCCAGGACAGCCAATAGGAATGAAGTGCAGGCTTTTGAATTGTAACAGCAGCCTGGCCTGGGCCTGTTTGGATGCAGCAGAGCTCTTGGCAGGATCAGGAGGAGGCCAGAGGGGCCTGAGGAAGAATCCAGCAACATCCTTACCAGAGATAAGTTAAGTTTGGTACTGACCAGGCGTGAGTAGAACAGGGAATGTTTATTTAGACGTGGTCAGGGTATTTTCTTTGTTTTTGGCTTGTTTTTTGGATTTCTCTGTGCTGAGCACATGTACCCCCTCCCACTACCCTGTAACTACCTAAGTTAGTTCCCAGAGAAGCAACTCTCTGTGTTTATTATCTGTTCTTTTTGATTAAAGAGTTTACCTTTTAAGTAAGTTCTGGTTCTGTGCCTGGAAAGACAAGAGGTTTGTGTGCACGTACCTTAGACTGCACAGGCAGCTACTAAAGGGAACCCTGTTCCAGTTCCAGCTCATATTGCAGCTGGAGTTCAGTCACTTTCCTGAGAGAGTAATAAAGAGGATTGCAAGTGCCTCACAGGGAGGAATTCCCAAGTGTGCCTTCCTGGATCTCAAGAGGTTTTTTTGCATTTGGGTGGTGGCAGCGATACCACTCCAAGGCCAGGAATTGGAGGCCTTGGAGACTTCTAAGAGCAGGCTTTAAGGCCAGTGGCTTTTAAGGCCTGTTGCAGGCCCCCACCTTCTGCACTCAGAGTGCCAGAGTGGGGAAAAAGCCTTGACATGGGTCTTACAGGTCATCCAGAAGGGTTATACCATACCTTTCATGGAACACCCTTCTTCCAAACACCCTTCCCCGTCTCTTTTCAGGGACCCCTATCATGTACAAATCCTGTTGGAGGAGGTACAAAACCTATTACGCATATGAGCTATAGAGCCGGTACCACAGGCATATCGGGGAAGGGGATTCTATTCCAACTACTTCATCACCAAGAAAAAGACCGGAGGATGGAGACCAATACTAGATTTACGTCATCTCAACAAGCATGTTCAAACCAAGCGCTTCAAGATGATAACCATCAACACTATAATCTCCTCGCTGCGCACCGGAGAATGGATGGCTTCCCTTGACCTCACAGACGCTTATTTTCACATCCCTATACATCTGGGACATCGAAAATTTCTAAGATTTTCAGTACAGAACAAGCACTACCAATACACCGTCCTTCCATTTGGACTTTGTACGGCCCCGCAGGCTTTTCCAAATTTATGGCTCCTGTTATGGCCTTTTTTTGCAGAAAGGGAATATCAGTATTCCCATATCTAGACAATTTCCTCATAACCGCCCCTACAAAACTGGAGGTGATACATACAACAAACACAACCGTCAGGTTATTTCTTGATCTAGGCCTCAACATAAACTACAAAAAATCATCCCTAGAACCATGACAGGAGATACATTTTATAGGGGCCAGAATTCATTCACTATCAGCAAGGGCATACCTGCCAATGGACAGATTTTGCAGCATAAAACATCTGATCCTCTCCAGTCATGTAACAACACTTACGTCCATACATTCCTGCATGCAGATACTGGGCCACGTGCCTGCCACTACACATCTGGTCAAACATGCCAGACTCCACATGAGGGCCTTCCAATTATGGTTCCTCAGATCCGCCAGACACAGTCTAACAGTCTCAAAACGGACATTGTCCATACCTACATTAATAAAGGACTCCCTTCAATGGCTGACACAAGAGGCCACCCTCTTAAAAGGGGTACCGTTCATCGCAAAAGACCCCGACGTAACAGTTACAACGAATGCGTCCCTCACGGGGTGGGGCACTCGCATGATGAACTACATGGCTCGGGGCAACTGGTCTTTTCAGGAGAGGTCCCTGCACATAAACATTTTAGAACTCAGGGAGGTACGCAATGCATGTCGTCATTTTCTTCCCCTCCTATTGGGGAAACATGTCAGGATCCAAACGGACAACATGACCGCCATGTATTATATAAATCGACAGGGTGGAACCAAGTCACATCCACTCTGCATGGAGGCCATGATGCTCTGGCAATGGTGCATATCCTACAACATTCACCTCTCTGCCATATACCTCCCGGGCAGGGACAATACAATCATAGATGCCCTCAGCAGAATCACATCCCAAAACCACGAATGGGAAATGCACAAGGGAATACTAGCAACAATATTCAAACGCTGGGGGCGACCCACAATGGACTTATTCGCCACTCACACAAACAAGAGATGCAAGAATTACTGCTCCGGAGCCAGTATAGGGCCGAATTCCTGCAGAGATGCTTTCTCCCTCAAATGGGACAAGGGTCTCCTTTATGCCTTCCCTCCAATCCCATTAATTCCGCAAACCATACTCAAAATACAGCCAGACAGAGCGACCACCATCATGATAGCTCCCGCTTGGCCACGTCAACCATGGTACTCTCTACTTACCAGACTGTCCAGAACTCCACCAGTCACGCTGCCGCTAATACCAGCACTCCTTTCACAGAGCAAGGGTTGCATCCTCAACTCCTACCTAGACAGACTCCACATTACAGCATGGAACCTAGATGGTTCACTGAGCTAGAGCTAAAATATTCCCAGGAGGTGCAGTCAATATTACTCAATAGCAGGAAGGAGGCAACAAGAACTTACCTGTATAAATGGAAGCACTTTGTAGTATGGTGTCTCCAGCGTATTCTTGTTCCACATTCTGCTGACATTTCTTCCATCCTACAGTACCTCTTCGAGCTGAAAAAGTCAAACATCTCAGTCAATACCATCAGAGTCCATTTGGCTGCAATCTCCACATTCCACGAACCTATAGGAGACTCCTCTGTTTAGTCCCATCATTCTGTAAAGAGATTCATGATAGGCCTAAACAACCTATATCCTCAAATCACAATACCCACACCTCCATGGGATCTCAACGTGGTATTACGTGCAATAATGAGAACACTATTCGAAACTTTGGCATCTTGCTCATTGCTACACCTTTCAATGAAGGTCACTTTTCTCGTCGCTATTACGTCCATCAGAAGAGTGGGTGAACTGGCAGCCCTCATGGCAGGACCCCCATATACGATATTTTATAGGGACAAGGTTTCACTTAGACGTCATCCCAAATTTCTCCCAAAAATTAACTCTAATTTTCACAATAGCCAACCGATACATCTCCCTGTTTTCTACCCAAAGCCGCATACTTCACCACAGCAAGCGGCCCTTCACACATTGGATGTCAGACGAGCCCTATCCGTCTACCTCGAAAGAACTAGGAGCTTCAGGAAAACAAATAGACTTTTTGTTTCCACAACTGAACGTTCCCAAGGACAACCAATATCCAAACAAAGACTCTCATGATGGATCACTTCATCTAGTAGGGAGCCACCTGATCCTATATGTTCCCATACTACCAGGGCTATGGGGTCCTCAGTAGCATTTCTCATGAAAGGTCCTCTATCAGATATCTGTAAGGCAGCCACATGGTCCTCCACGGACACTTTTGCAAAACATTATGCGCTCGAGCAGTTATCCAACATTGACACAGCAGTAGGACAAGCAATCCTTAACACTGCATCAACTTCACGTCTCGAAGTTCCCACCTCCATTGCCACATAACTGCTAAATACTCACCTTCAGTGGAGCACTCGAGGACACTGCTCGCTGAGGAAATGGAGGTTACTCACCTTTGTGCAGTAGCCAAAGTTCCTCGAGATGCGTGTCCTTGACATGCTCCGCTGCCCGCCCTCCTCCCCTCTACTTCGCAGTCTGACCATTTCCATCCCATGGTCTCTGTGGTAGAAGAGAACTGAGGAGGGAGGGAGGGCGGGGGAGTGAGGAAGCACACATCACTCAGGTGTGAAAACGCCAGGGGTTCTGAGTGCCTCCTCCCCTGCCCAGAGGTAACAGCTAAAGAATCTAGCCCGATCTGACGTGCTGACGGCGCAGACACCTTCAATGGAACATGTTGAGGACATGCATCTCGAGGAACTTCGGCTACTGCATGAAGGTGAGTAACCTCCATTCTTTGTGGGCAATGGTTGGTTGCAGGGCTCCCCGGCATCCTTAATATCCCACCCTCTTCCCTAGTATCATCTAAGAATACTGTTATGAACTGTGTCCCCAGTGCTCTTTAGGCTATATGTCTATGCCCTGATCCATAACAGGGGCTGCTTCTCTCCAGCTGATTTGGAGGGCTGCTTTAGTGAGAGGAGATCCCTGGGGACATGTGTCTACCCTGCCCATTCTGTCTCTTCCTCTGCCAGGTGAGGCAAAGGGGTTTCTGGGGTGCACGGGAGGATGCCAGACCATTTGACCGTCCTTTTCACTAGTGAAATCTGCGCAGCCCTCTCCCTCCATGTCTGGCATACCCTACCATTAACCTTGGCATGTTTGATGAACACCTCGTTCAGTGTACAAAGCTAAAAAAACACCCTTTTAGGTAACTATGTGTGTCCTGAGGTCACCATATCTGTGTTAACCTGAGCTGGACGGGAGCTGAGCTTGGCATATTACCTCACGCTCAGTAAAGCCACACTCAATGCATTTGCTTGGGCCAGAGATTTGTAACTGGGTTACCTGGAGAATACCCATTTGGGGTATGTTTCACCTCACAAACCTTCTTGCTTCCTCCTGTGAACAAACCTGGGACTCCCCTCCCCCTTGACAAAAGGTGTCTCTGCTTCTTTTTGGGGATTTCTTTCAGTCCCTGATCTGGCCTGCACCAAAAATCAGCGGCCTGAACAGCTACCTGCATTAGGTCAGGACTTCAGATTTCATCTGAACAAGCATTAAGAAAATGTTCTTGGGTGAATAAATCAACCCATTTCCCATAATCCCCTCTGCCCCTTTACATTTTACCCATTGTTTCCTCTACAATCAAACATTGGATGCATGACCGCCTCATGGCTGTGATTGTCATGCTTCTTTAGGTTTTGTAGCTTTATCAGATAAGATCTATGAGGAAATTGAAACCTAAGCAACACAGCTGGCTTATGTTTATCACAGTTCATTGCTTCTTCCTGGGCCATGCCAGTAAAGACCTGAAATTTTTACTGAAATTTTGGGGACCAGCATAGACCTGTGTTTCCCCTTAGAGAAGCCACTGGCCTGGTGTGTTCTTTCAAAAGCAGCTATGTATTCCGAGTCTTTGCATGGCAGACACAGTCTGTGCCAGCTTGATGAATGCTAGGGGATTTCCTGCAGGTTGGGGAATACCTTTCTGTTGCTCCAGCTCTCTGAGCTGCATTTCCTGCACTTCTGTCTACTGTGAGCCCAGTTCTCTGCTTCTGTCACCTCCATTCATCACTGGTGGGCCTGTTCCTCCACCCCCTCCTTTGCTTTCTCCTCCTGCATGCTGAGCTCTGCCATCTGCTCCTGGAACTTGTATGTATGGCTCCACGTTGGCAGCTGTCCCTGGCAGGAATAAGGTCTGGCTGGTTTCCCAGCTCTGGGCCATCTCCCTCCTCTTTCTCCTGCTCATACTTTAGTGACTGAGATTTTTCGGATCCTCTGATTTCCCTTCATGGGGCAAACAGATTTCAAATGTAGCTTCCCAAACTTCTCTCCGTCCACTGTGTCCAAGCATGGCCATTGGCTTGTTTCCCTCCTTTCCTCCTCCTGTTTCCCTTCACCCAAAATAAACAAAAGAAAATGATAAGCCTCATACTTGGCTCCCTCACTTTGAATCCATGAAGCTTGTTATTGTAAGTGTTCTGAGTGCAAACCTTGTTTCACTGATATTGGGGTGCAATGCCTGTAATGTTTATGCCAGTGTGATGTTTGGGAGTCACTCTGACCAGTCAGGGGGTCTATTGTTGCCAGCCTGGTAACACTGGGTGCAGTAACGCCATGCTGCTGTGGCTCTGAGCTCTGATACCTGTCCAGCCTACAAGGATAAAGGTCTGACTTGGGCCTCGACCCACCTATTACTCTTTGCAAGATGATACCCAAAAACTCTTCTACTCTGATTCACACCCCGCCCCCAGCCCCCGCAAAATTAGCTCCCTGAGTTGTTAACTAACAAGATTTTTCCCCTCTGGTTTCTCATACATGAATGAGTGAACCTGCCACAACTATCAGTCCACAGGGATATGCAAACACCCCACCACCACCACCGCATGGCACAATATAGAGCTGCTTAGGGTGAAAATAAACAACACGTTTATTTAATAGGAAAAGCAAAACTTCAGAGATGAAATAGGGAAGGAAAAGTAAACCTAAGTTACACAGAAAATAATCATAAAGAAGGCAACCTCAGGTTCTACACTGATGTGTTAGGTCCAATTCCCTTCTCTAACACAAGTGACTGCCTCTGAACAAGTTCCCGGCATGCTCTGTTTTCCAAATGGCCCCCTGCCCAGTTGTTTCTGGATAAAAAACCAAGGAGTTGTGTGGCACTTAAAGACTAACAGATTTATTTTTCGCATGAGCTTTCGTGGGAGAGAATCCCACTTTGTCAGATGGATAGCCTTCATTTGAGAGGAGCCCTTCCCTTTCAACAGAGTGAGCAGGGTTTTTTTCCCCTTTCTCTCAGCCTGTGGTAATTCACATTCACTCCCTCCTCCCTTGGCTTTCCAAGGTCAAGGTTTCCTTTTCAGTTTTAGTGGCTTTCTGTTACCTTTTGTGCTCCACCATTTGCTTTCCCCGGGTTGTACAGTGCTCAGAGCTTGGAGTGAGTTGGGCGTAAATGACTAGCAGAAGATGCTCTCCCCCAACCCCCACCTGATCATTCCCCCATGCTGCTGTGCAGTGATGTTCCAGTGACTGTGTTCTCCACGTAGACGCCTGCCTACATGTCTCACCCGGACCTGCACGCTGAGATCTACTGACCATCACGCTCAGCACAAAGGACTTTACTTGACATCTGTTTCTACACTATACCGTTATATAGCCCTGTTGATTCTCTTTGTTGTTCAGGGCCGTGCCCTCCCCCTGTCCATTCTCCTCCTGGGGTATTTGGACCCTGACTGTCGCAGTATCTCCCTTCTACCCATGGCATCTGTCGACTTACCACGATCAGAAAAAGGAGAGAGCCAAACCCTGCCAGATCTGGTTCCTGGTTCTGAGAGTCATGACAGGAAACAGCTAATAAAATCCTACAATTGGTGAAGCAATTAAGGGTGATGGACTCAGTGGAACTTCCCCCTTCTCAAAGCAGATACAAGTAGCAGCTGTGGTGCACAGGCAGAGAAGGAGAAGAGGGCAGCCGTGAATGATCAGATGCTCCATCCATGATCCTACCACCAGCTAACTAGCCTGTTTCTAGCACTCAGCGCAAGGGGCCACAGCCTTAGCCATGGGCGACACATACATCAGACACATAGAGCTGCTGGGCTTCGAGAAGAGATTTTTTCCAAGCCAGCATTATGTAAGTACTCAAGGATTATGTTACTGACCAGTATATGGAAGGGTTTTTTCTTTAGGTGTAGTTCCTCTTGGCTGCGTTTCACCTTCAATTTTAAATTATACCGTGAGAGGCAGCCTGCTGGATTGTGGCTACAGATACCTATTCCAGACCTGAATGTCAGGGGAGTTTGGGGCCAGAGCTCAGTTACTTGGCTGATGAATATCTTTGAAACAGACTGAACCAAAATGAGGGGTGCTCAGAACCAAGAACCTCTGGACAAAGCACAAGTGGAATTGGTGGTGCCCAGTCATCAGTAGTTTTATATTCAGGGTGTCACTGGTGTGTGTGTGCGTGTGCGTGTGCGTTTTGATCATTTGGCACTGTGGGAAAAGCAATTCTCCTGGTTCCCTGCTCTCTGTTTCTCTCCAGTCTCTCTCTTCTATTTCCATTCTCTTTCTCACCTCGCTTATCCCTAATCCAGTGGTTCCCAACCTTTTCTCTGCCGTGGCACTCCTTGATAATTTCAAATTTTTCAAGGCACACCACCATTAAAAAAACTCATAATATTCAAGTCGACTAAATTACTTATGAATATTCATGAACCATGGCACAGTGTGTCAGAACTGCTCCTATGTGGGGTAGTAGGCGTAGCAAAACATGAGAGGTCAGGAGTCGTGTGCAGTGGCAGGAGTGAGTGTGGGGAGCAGAGCAGGGCAGGGGTAACAAAAGAGGACAAGGGCAGCCATGTGGGGAGCAGCACGAGGGTGGCAAGAGAGGAGAGAGGGAGGGAGAACAGGAGTGGCTTTGTGGGGGGCAGAGGGAACCTGGGGAGTGGGAAGGTAGGGCAGGGGAGGCTGGCGCAGCACCCACCTCCCCCTTCTCCACAGTGGCTCCCTGCCACCCAGGGCAAATCCTCACCCCACTGCTCCTCCCTCCCACCCCCCCCGGGTCCCGTCTTCCCCTCCCCCAGCCCCCTGTTGACTGTGATGGACCCTCCCATCACTGCAGGGGCCAGAACTAGGCCTCTAGCTCCCAGCTATACCCCTCCCACAGCCACCCTATTCCCCAGCTACACCCCCCCCTAGCCAAACAGCCACCCCACAACCCCAGCTACACACCCTCTGCTACACATGCACTCCCACCCACCTCTGCTACACACACACACCTGTCGCACACAATCCCTAGCAGCCCTCCCCCCCAACGTCTTTACCTGGGCTGTTTGCAGGCTGCTGACACAAGCGGCTATGCCCTGCAGGGGGAGATTCACACACTCCCGGCCTCCCACCCCTCTCTGCTGGCTGGGCCTAAGTTGGAGCCACCAGAACTCTGCGTTCGGGCTGCTCCTGCTATTTTTAGGGGGACCCCTGGAACTCCACATTCTGGTGCCTTCCTCTATTTTTAGGAAGGCCAGAAGGCTGCCTCCGTAAAAATAGGGGGCCCTGGAACTGTGTTGCGGTGCCTTCCCCCTTACTTTAACCCCTGCCTTTTCTCAGCCCTGCACAGCCCACGTGGCAGGGCTGAGCAGGGAGGGAACTTTAACTCCAGCTCTCAGGATGTTCACGGCACACTGATTGGGAACCACTGCCCTAATCTCTCTCTCTTTCTCCTTGTATACAACAAAACTAGTCAACAGTTTTCAATCAAAGCACATTTTTGGAGGGTGGGGGAAAAAGGGCACTTGAGTAGTGACAACAGTGCTGTGAGGCTGAAATTTTCAGCTTTTTGATGAAGAAGATTTGAACCAAAATGTGGAACAAATTTGGAAAGTCATTCTGAATTTTGGGGTGGGGGAGTATTGAAAATTTAAATGGAAATAAAATCGGTGTTTTCAATACATTCTAGGATATAATGTCTATGTTTGCTACTTTGCTTTTAGTTTCTGTAATTAAAATGTGCTGATTCTCAACTGCCCTGCAGCTGAGCCAGGAAAGAGTTGGCTGCTTTCCTTAGGTGCTCTTGGAAAGAGAGAGGAAAAAAGCTGAGACTTTTTAGCCTCCTGGATCTTGGGGAGAGCCTCCATTAGAGAGAGCAATGTAGAAGAAAGTACAAGGGTGTTCATGGAAGGAGCAGACAAGCAGGTAGTCCAATCTGACACCATTGGTCGTGAGAATTTGGGGAGTCCTATGAGTTGCTTTTGTTTATAGGAAGCTGGCCCTTGGCGCTAGCCTGAGCTAGAACATACTGTACTATATATGCTTGCTGGGTTTTCTGAGAACAGACTAAAATGGGGCTCATCAGTGACTCCCATTTGGAAATGAATTGTAGCTGAGTCTGTGCGCATGTGCTCCAGCAAATGAAAGGATCTCTCCGGCATACCTGGAAAACGGGTCAGAAACAGTGATTGTTTCTGCATGGTGGTAAAAGCTGGGGTCCCACAGAATAAATGGCAGAATCTGAGCTCTGTTTCTCATTCATTAGGTTTACATGTTCCTGGTGAAATGGCAGGATCTGACTGAAAAACTAGTCTACCGAAAATTTACCGAGATATATGAATTTCACGTAAGTCAGTTCTTGGTATTAGTTCAGGCTCACAGTCTGGCTTGTGGGGGCAGAGGGCTGAAGGGAATTAAAAGGCAAAAACTAAAGCTAAATTCTGTTCATTTTTGAGAGGGCCAAGCCATAATATAAAGCTTGCTGCACTCCTTCTCCAGCCTGGGGCAGCTCAGAGCACACATGGTCTGACTTCCCCAGGAGTGGGTAAGCAGTTAAGTGGTCAAGATACCCTGGAAAATGGTACTAGCCAGTTAAGTAGCAGCTTTTGAAGGGCTGATGTGGAAGAAAACTCCTGGCCCTTTTGTAGCCCCCTCCAAGAGGCACTTGGCTGTTCACCACACCCAGGAATCTGGAACCAATTTTCTTTCTAGCAACATTTTCCTTCAGTGAAAGGAGAAGTTAAACTGGATACAAACTGCTCTGGAGAGAGATGGTTACCATAAGATACGGATATCCTGTTCCAGGGCTTCTGGGGAGAGGTGGTTCTCTATTCAGCCTCTGCCAGAAAGCCATCTGTTGCTGCAGTATTATCGAAGTTTCAGGTTCACTTAATCGTGAATGCAGTTCACCCATCTGTAACACCTGCACAACAATATACTTCCCTTCTGCTGACAGAGTGCTGCAAAGCTTGGTTGCTGTTCATTGCTCCAGTTCTCACATGGAGGCAGGCTGTTTTTTCTTTACCTTATTTACAATTTGTACTGAGAACTCAACGTTAAAGGGTAACATTTTCTCATTTTCAAAGAAGGCTTAGGAGCCAAAGTCTCACAGAAAGTCAATGGGTCTTAGGCCATGGGTGCCTGAAAGTCACTTTTGAAAATAGGACTGGGCTCCTTAGGCGCTTTGGAAAATTTAACCCACAAATCCTTTTTATTGGTGCCCAATTCTGCAAGGGGCTGAGCATCTTTTAAAGCTGGCTTCCTAGTTTGTCAGCACAATCAGATAGCTGTTCAGCTGTGCTAGAAAATGGGCGTGCAAAATTGAGCTGTCTATTGGTTGTGCAGTCAGAGGCCAGACTGAGGCCTTTGGAAGACTAGGGCCTGAGTCGCTTCTACAGACGTCATCCCTGTGAGTCCAAGCATCTCTTGGAGTCTGATTGATTTTCCCCTTTGTGTGCTGACTGGACTGTGCATCTAATACTGATTTCTCTTCTCACACTAGAAATCTTTAAAGGAAATGTTTCCCATCGAGTCTGGACAAATAAACCCTGAGAACAGGACCATCCCGCACTTACCAGGTAAGCAGATGTGTAGAGTAGCTGGTCTTTTCAAAGCAGGAAGCTGGAATGAAAGGGATGGCAGCTCTTC
The DNA here is from genome assembly GCA_007922195.1 of Podocnemis expansa. Classification (NCBI taxonomy): domain Eukaryota; kingdom Metazoa; phylum Chordata; order Testudines; family Podocnemididae; genus Podocnemis; species Podocnemis expansa. The sequence goes on from ML681971.1 coordinate 13,629,110, forward strand.
GGTACTTTGTAATATGGCTGCCCACTTACAGACACCATGATCTCCAGTGTGGAAGGGACCTGAAACCTTCAGAAGCACAGAGTAACTGCATTAGGTGTGACAAAGCAAACAAGGAATCTGGTGGCACCTTTAGAGATTAACTATTTTATTTACCACATGAGCTTTTGTGGGAGAGAGTCCACTTCATCAGATGCTTAAGGAACAAATATATCTATCACACAAGCTTTTGTGCAAGAAAATCCCACTTCGTCTGATGTTTGAAAATGGAGGAAAAAATTCAGTCTGAATAAGGAGCAGGTTACTGTAGTAAGCAGAACTAGCCACTCATAGGAGACATGAGCAAATAAGAACACACCCCTCACCTACCCACAAAAGGCTGCTGTACTTGGGCTTATTTTGTATTTCTGCTTAAGTGTAGGCCACCAACTCTAGAAAAACACGATACTCTTGCAAAGCATACCACTGCTGTTAGTTATTTTTGGATACTTGGTAGGTGCATTTAGTTGACGGACAAGCTTTTTTATTAAAAAAAAACAAAACAAAACAAACAAACAACCCTAATTGTTAAATTACTATAAATAGGTCACTTTACATACAGTTTGAGCTCACACATCACTAACAGCTTATATAGCTCAACGTCTGGCAGATGCAGGAAATGGTCGCATAATGGCTCCTGAAGTCATACATTAATATGCACCCCTTTCCAGTCCCAGCCACTTCTCACTCTTGCAAGCTGGTGATGGCATGAGTGACTGCGGTAAAGACACCAGTCAGCCTGAATGCCATTTTTGGAAGGCAGAAAACTTTCTTGCTCCTGCAGCTACTTGCCAAGGCAGTTGGAGTAGGAGAGTTCTGGGTTCCATTCCCAATCTTCAGCAAGTCTCTGCACTGCTCTGTGACTCAGTTTTCTCCACGTAAAATGGGGATAATGCTACCTATCTCCCTCACAGATTGATTATGAGGGCTAATTCGTAAGTGCTTCGGAGGTCATGAATGCATAGATGTAGTCATTAGTACTTCCTTGGGATTGCCTGAGTGAATAAACAAAGCTGGACTTAGAACCCAATCAAGCATGCACTGAAATCAAGAGGTATTTGCCCATGGACTTTATTGGGAGCTGGATTTGGCACTAGTAGTCTTCATTGCTGATCTGGGTAGCCTTTCGGTAAATGCCAGTCTCCTAATTATTGTTAGTTGGGGAATGCCCTTACAAGCCCTGCTTTGTTTCCCCTCTGTCTTCATGTGGAATTTTGCACACCAGTAGTTCTGAAAGATGATTTCACTTTCCTAACATCTTAGTTATTGTAACATCTGCAGCAGATGGAGTCATATTTTTCTGTCAGTGTTTGTTCCTCATGTTTAAGGGGTTTCTTCATTGACAAATGGAGCAACACCCACTATTTGGTCAATTTGAGCTAGCAGTGAAAGGTGGTGATAATAAAGGGAAGGACAAAGTGCTGTGCCCTTTTTCATCTTGTCCTGAGGCATGGAAGTTCTTGGCTCTGTTGCAAAGATGTTGCTTTGATCAGACTATAGCTACTGTGCCTTGGTTTGCTGAGAGACTCCAGGAATAACAGCTATATATTTGAGGAAGTAATAAGATCCGCCTGCAGAGCTTGCTGTCATTCTCGTGGTAACATGGATGAAACACAGGAGTCGCTCAAATTACGAATGAAATCCATTCAGACCTTTATGAGTTCTGTGAGCAGGACAAATTCTTTGTTCCCAGTTTCTAAAGAAACCAAGGAAACTCTCAAACAAAAACCATCATCCAGAAATTGTTACTAGACGATATGTTGGGGGAACCACAGCTGTTTACAGCAAGCAAGGGGCCCACTGTCTTCTCTATTACTTACACACGTGAAATAAACAGCAGGAGACTGTGCACAATAACGCAGTTCAGAGGAGTCATTGGAGAGTTGTTGCCGCAACACCAATCAGGCACAGTAATCAATGGCCATTTGTAAAAAGCCTTGTTTCATCCTGTGTGGTGCACAAGACACCAAAGGAGTACAATTGTGACCCTGAGGGTTTGAGATCTGCTGTGTTTTGTCTCTGCAAACATGGGGATGAAACTACTAGTATAGTGGGAACAGCTAAGAATTATGGAAGCTTCATTTACATGCCTCAGTATGAACTGAGCTGTTTGAAAATGAGAGGAGGGAAATATGCTCCCTGGCTAGGGGATAATACAGGTTTGAGGCAGGCACCCTACAGTTTAGAGGGGGATTTTCTTGGCTTCCAGATACACAAATAAACCACAGGCTCCCCTGACGTTTGACAGTGAGTATGTACCAAGATGAGAGACCTACATCAAGATAGATTGATTTTCTTGTGGGAAATGAATGCCTAAATGCAAATGACAGCCCTGTGCAGCGGTGCTGAGACTTGTTACTTGGCCTGTCACCTGAGCTCAGTGGTATTCACAGTGGTGATTTGCCTTAACGAGCATGCTGTGTTGTGGGAAGAGCATGGGTCCGTGCAGATTTGAGGAACTGGAGGAATGCTGCTTGTTCACAGGTGAAGTTAGTGGTTGCACAGGATTGTAACTGATGCATGCACCTGTGTTCTGCATAGCGAACTAGACAGCGTACAGGAAAGAAATGCAAAAAGATTCTTTTGTTTCCACAGTTCACTCCCCAGCATTTTCCCCTCCTCTGTAAACAGTCTTTAAACCACTACTGTTGAACAACAAATTGTGGGTCAGGTTGAGTAACTAGCTTCCTCTATTCACTCCTGCTCATCATCTGACTTGAGAAGATGTTTTTCTACCATTTGATTAAACTGGTTTATTAAATCCCAAAGGTGTAGGCTTCTGTTCAGTAGATGGAGGCCTCCTCTCAGCAGGTTCATCTGCTGTCGCTAAGTCTGGGGTTTGATTACTGGGGCTGTTAGAGACACAGGGCAATTCAATGGAATGTGGAAATGAGGGGAAGTATGGTCCACTGGTTAGGGCAGTAGCTGGTGCTCAAAACACTCAGATTTTACCCTGCTCTGGTACAGACTTCCTGTGTGAGCTTAGAGTTAGTTAAGCCTGGTCTGCACTGGGAACTGACATTGATATAGCTACCTACCTCAGGCCGTGGGTGTTAATTGGACACAACTATAGCAAACTAACATGCAGTGTACACAGGGCTAGGTCAGCAGAAGAATTCTTCCATTGATCTAGCTACCACCTCTCCAGGAGGCAGCTGACCTGTGCCAACAGGCCCCCACCCATCAGTGATCTTTTTTGTGTGTCAGATCCCTGCCTGTCAATTGGCAGGAAAAGCATGGTCTTCATGCACAGGGAACCTGTGAAGGTAGAGACATGGGGCAATTCAACTGAGTGTGGAATCAGGAGGAAGTATGGCCCAGTGGTTAGCCACTAGCTAGGACTTAAGCAAGCCAGGTTCAGTTCTCAGTTTTGCTGGAGTGTCTCCGGGTGGCATTACTTAGGGCAGGTGTACCCTTAAAATACTGCATTGGCTCAGGTGTGCTGCTGTCATGGTTCAGTGAAGATGCTCCTATGGCAACCAAGGAGTTTCTCCCACTTGCGTAGTTGAACCACCTCCCCAAGAAGCAGTGCTGTGTTGCCAGGAGAAACTCTCCCATCAACATAGCACTGTCTACATGGGGTGGTCTGGTCAGTAAAACTATGTCATGGGGAGCAGTGTAGATTTTTCACACTTCTGAGCAATGTAGTTATACCCATATAGGTCTATAGTGTAGACCTGACCTTAGTCCGTCTCTGCCTCCATTCACTGTGTTTAAATGCAGATAACAGCCTTCCCTCCCTCAGAGGGTTTTGGGAGGGTAGTACAGAAACCTTGCTGAATTCAAAGTGTTGAGTGGGCACACCCTTCTTGAGATTGTTGTAAGAAATACTTAAAAGGCCACCTCTAAAACAAACCTAATAGAATTTGCCCAGAAACTAGCTCCGTTTAAGGTGGAAAGGTCCTGGCTATTGTGCCCAGGTATGTGAGGGGGGGATGCAGAACCTGAGAATGGAGTGGCAAAAAGCAAGAAAGCCAGGCAGTAGTCAGTGAGCATAGGGTGTGTGACCCAGGGAAAAGCTGTGGGGGGCTGTAAGCTAAGAAACAGTGCTGTTTGCACTGGGAGAAACAGGGCTTTATCCATTCCTCATAAACAAACAAGATTGCATTATTGGGAAAAAAAAGCAACGCCATCAATTTCTGCTTCCAACTGGAGCACCCCAAGGGCTGCTTGGATTGAAAAGGGGAAAAAAGATCAAAGCTTGAGGGTCTTGGATCCTATAGCAGTGAGGGCCATAAAAGTACCCAACACAGATTTGGAACCCGCTGCTAATGCCTTCATGTGGTTCTACACAGAATATCTTGAGCACTCTCAGTTGTGTATTCAGGGTGCAGGCACACTTTAGGATGAGTCTACACTGAAAATTTACAGCAGCTTGACTGTATCTGTATAGCTGTGCTCATGTAAAAACACCTGCATAGCTGCATTATGCCAATGGGGGGACAATGATGTAATGAAACCACCTAAACAAGCAACAGTAGCTCAATTGGTGGGTCAGCATCTCCTGGCACTGTCCACACAAGAGCTTGTCCAAGCAAAAGTTACATCGCTCATGGGTGTCTTTTTTCACATCCCTGGGAGACATCAGTTTAGTCAGCATATGTGCTACTGTAGACGCAACTGATAACAGTGTGAGTTGTCCAACGTTTTCCCCCATCCAGGACTGTGTCTGCTGATACACCTGAGGGAAGCTTCAGCATGTGTTCTGATAGTGAAAGAGGAAAGGTGTCTTTCAGCCACACATAAATGAAGTGAGACCATTGAGGACAAAGGCAGATAGCTTTGTTTTAATCTGTTCACCCATAAGAAGCTATGGTGAGCTTACTCTTCAAAGCATCTGATGAAGTGGGATTTTCTCCCACAAAGCTCATGCAATAAATAAATGTGTTAGTCTTTAAAAGTGCCACAGGACTCCTTGCTGGGATTACTTTACACTCCACAGCACTAATACAGGGTCTTTCTGTGGTGATCTATATTGTTCTCTCCGTCAGCCTGTTCCTGTGTGGGAGCTGGACATTAGAAATAATGTCCTCCAAATTTTGTCATCCTCACAAAGATGCTCTATCTGTCACCCCAGCAGAGCATCTGTTTATATCTGAGGTTTGCAACTGCACTGGGCTTCCTCTGCTGGGTTGAGGAAATGAGGAGCTCTGTGCTGGTTGCAGAACTGATTAAAATTTAGGTCTGTATTTACAATGAGTGTTTCCAAATGTTTACAAAAGGATATGTTTTTCCAAACCACCATTGGGGGTTAGCTTCGCACCGTCCATCTGGTGTCAGTGGTCATGCCTGTAAGAAGGTCCCAAACTTAGCTTTATCAAGGAGCAGTAAGGCATCTAATAACAGCCACTATAACTTAGGATCTTTGGGGATCTAGTTATCTCTTTTTCAGGTTGATTTTAGGTGCCTATGTGTGGCAGTTGTAATCTGAGGATGTGGGCAACAGTCTGGGCAGCTCCGTCAAAAGCTTAAGTCACAAAAAGTAAGTCTCTCTGGCATTGCTCTTTTCTAGCACCCAAATGGTTTGATGGCCACAAGTCTACACAGAACAGACAAGGCACATTGACTGAATACTGCTACACCCTGATGAATCTGCCACACAAGATTTCCCGATGCTCACATATTCTGGAGTTCTTCAAAGTCAGACCGAGTGACTTGAACCCACCCACAGACAGCCAGTGAGTATAGTCACCTCCACAGCATCTCAGAGCATCTTAACTGCTTCAGAATCCAATTTCGAGTTCTTTCTACAGGATCTGCTCTTGTTCAAAGGGGGGTTAATTTAGTGAAGTCCTGCAGCATGTGTTAGGCTAGGGGTCAGACTAGATGAACACAGTGGTCCCTTCTGGCTTCATATAGGAGTCTAACGCCAACTGATGTTATATTTGTAACATGCTCATTTCTGTGCAAGTTCCTTAAGAGCTTCTCATGTTGGTCTTTACCCATGTGAGAAGGTGACAAATTCTCACCCACTCAATTCCATACAGCTGACCTCCTGATTAAGATAATCAGATTGCTTCTACTGCTGTAATATGAAACCAACATATAAGCAATATGATATAATATACAATATAGCTGGGGACCCAACAACTGCTATAGTTAAGGTTGCCTGCCTATTCCCATTCTAAGCTCCAGTTTTCAGTCACTCAGTCTTTCTAAAAATGTGACCTATCAGGCTGAAGTATTTCATGCATTGCCTGTGCCCAAAGTTGGGGTTATTTTCATTGTTCTAGTATATAGGAATTGGGTAGTATCTCTATAGTCGAGAAGCTCTCTAATGGCCTTTGCTGTTTTTTAAGGCAGGCCTTGACAAATTTGTTTCTGGTCACCTTGGTGGCCATTTTTAGTACCCTGTCACCTAGCTTCACTGCAGAAATGTAATGGAGGAGCACCTTCTGGCAGCCAAAAGTAAAATTGCTGGCTCCTAGCTGTGAGCAAATTTGACCACCCCTGTTCTCAGGGTATGTCTATACTGAAGCTGAAGGTGTAGAGAAGGTGGTCAGGGATGCAACCCAATGCATGGGGAGCTCCTAAACTTCTGTGTCCCAGAAGCCAGGAAGGGAAAACAGGAGTGGATTTTTCCAGATTGCCCTGTTCTGAAATTCCTCCTGTTGTTCTGGTTCTGGCCACTGTCAGAGACAGGATACTGGGCTAGATGGACACTTGGTCTGACCTAATGTGACTACTGTTCTGCTGTGTTTATGGAGGGAAGGGAATCTTGTTGCTGATAGGAAGGGGGAGAAAACAAAGAGTCAGCACCCACTGGCATTAAACTAACTTCCTTCTTGTCGATCCAGCATCAAGAAACCAGAGACACATTTAGTGGCAAAGGACTCCAAGAAAAACGCAGCAGGTAAGAAGAAACTGCTGTTGTTCTAATGTGGGCAATCAACTGCTCTAGCCACGGTGAGTGCCTGGTTCTGTTATACTGTGGGAAAACAACTACCAAGTGCGAATAATCTCTAGGGCTGGACAGTTTACCATGCAATGACCAGCTAGCTGAACAGCCCTGATAGGAGTGTCCTGACAGAGGGACTCTTGTGCCTCTGTACAGTTGGGCTGGTGCAGCTGCAAGGCAGCTCTCCTCAGTTGTGGACCAGAGAGGACATCACCCGAGGGGTGCCAGCTGTCTACAGAGCAGCACCACTGTCTCTGACAATGCAGCCTGTCACTCAATGGTAGGATGGCTGTGTTGAACTGAGAAACTGCTCATGGAGGGCTTCATATCTGCAGGAAGGGAAGGGAGCCCCAAAGTGGCTCCAGTAATGGACCCCCCGTGGCACTAAGTGCCATACCCATTCACCCTGGACAGAATGAACAGGGCTTCCCAGCCAAGCCCCCACCAAACTCTAATGCACTGTAGTGGAGGTTTCATTCTGACAGTGCGGTAGTTCTAGGCCCTGATTCAGCACAGTGCCTAGGACCAGTAGGGATGGACTGAACATGCGTGAACTGTTTGCAGACCCAAGGCCTGATGCAGCTGTAGTGGTATCTCTCGTTAGAACCAGACAGAAAGCAAGTTCCTCTCTTTGTGCTTGGGACATCCTGTGGCCCTTTTTCCCTGTGTACATAGTACATATTCCACCCAGGACTGGAGAGGGAAGGCAAGGTCGCCTTGAGCATCAAACCTACTCCCAGGGATCTGTCCCAGGGAGGTTTCAAACTTAGCAGCTGTTGCCTTGCTTCTGCCACCTGCAGAGGGTTTACCCTCAACAAGAGAAATGCCCAGCAGAACCAGGCTGCCTGGGACAATGTTTGGTGATGGTTGATGGCAGCCAACCTTTTCTGGGCTGCTTATGTAGCATGCCAAATACTGATGCCTACAAATGATTACTTGCAATTAATATAATAATTTGGGGTCCTTAAGGAGCAGTGGCTGTCTTGCTACTGTGTTAATTCTTGCTGTTCTTGATCCTTGCTAAAGGAAATCCAAGAGCATTGCAACCTAGGGCAGTGAGAACTCTTAGGGAGTGAGACATTTTCCACCGAGTTTGTGTTGTTTCCCAAGTTCTCCCTGTGGACTCGATAGAACAGTGCTACGTTACTGCTGGGTGGAAAATGAGATGAAAGGAGCTCATGAAATCCTTCCCCACTTTTCTCTCACAGACATTACTGGTCCCATCATCTTGCAGACATACCGAGTGATTGCTGACTATGAGAAGATCTCCAGCCGTGAGATGGCTCTGAAAATGGGGGACGTAGTGGAGGTTGTGGAGAAGAGTGAAAGCGGTAAAGCCCATTTCTTTGGGAAGATGGCCCCTGCTGCAAAATTCAGGGGCAGGGCTGATCAGACCCAGCTTGTTGTTGCAGTCTATCCATAGAGAGAAGGGTTTTGTTTTGGGCCCATCTCTTGTTCTTTAGGGTCTCTGTCACAGAGATAGTCTGGCCTAGTGGCTTGGGAACAGGACTGAGTACTAATGACCCTGGGGTTCCATTCCTGGCTCATTTGGTGATTTTGGACAGCAGCGAGCAAGTGGTGGAGCCATGATGCCTTCCCAGTCCTTTTGGGCTCTTTGGGCAGCAAGGATACCTGGGGGTGAAGGAATCTTTTGCACCCACCACCAGGAAGTATACCCCATGGTAGGGATATACTCAGGGAGGTCCTCTGGCTGTTTTGTAGCCACTGTAATGTTCTGGTGTGACCACTGAGCTGCAGCCAGAACACAGGCAAGAATTCCTTCTAGTGTGTCTGTAAATCTGAGCCCCTGCCTCTTTCCTGAGGTGTGGCTGAATTAGTGAAAGCTTGTGTGGTGCTTTATATCTGCATAATGTAAGAGTAGATGGGAAGTTCTTGGGGGCAGGGGCATCTTTTTGTTCTGTGTTTGTACAGATTCGAGGGCAGGGGCTCCTAAGTGCTCCCACCATGCAAAGAAATAACATTCTAATAATTAAGTGAGGATCTGTATATCAAAATTTAGAATGTGTTTTAAGAAATTCCCTGCCATCCACCCACCCACGCATGCATGCATAAATATAGCAAGGTCTCTATTGACAGTGGAGTGATTGTCATAAGGTCAACAGAAAGGATCACACAACTTGCATTCACAGGCGAGGCTGTGATGCAATCCTAGAAAGCCGTCTGAACTTCCCTCTCAAGTTGTTGGGTGTGTTTGGTGCCCAGCGAAGAAAGAAAACAAACACGCACACCAAGGCAGCAAGGTCTCTATAGCTACCACCTTTCTGTTAATAAGGTCAATGGAAAGGATTGCATCGTGTGCATTCACATGTCAGACTGTGATTCAATCCTAAAAAGCCCTCTGAGCTTGCCTCATGCCTCATCGGGTGAGCTTGGTGCCCAGTGAGGAAATAACATTTGAACTTCAAGATCCATGTGGTTATAAAACAAAGGGCAACTTCCTTTCTCATGTTTATGCTGGTTGACACAGAACCATTCTAAAAGTATGCTTTATGGGAGCTACACAGGAGAACACTGACTGCTTCCCAACCTGAACAGCAGGTCCCTGTACAATATTTACAGGCACATGAATGACTTATTTGTGCATACTCATTAGTCTCTTTACCCCTATAGTCCCTACAACAGCCCTTTCACCTTCCATCCTTTTGCACTTGCACTCCGTTGTCTTCCACATTGACTCCTTAATGACTAGTCCAATGGTCAATTAAAAAAATCCAGGATTTGTATCTTACCATGTGGCCTTCAGTGTTTTCCAGAATATTCGGAAACAGCCATTTTGGTTACTTCCAAGTAGGAACAAGCTCATAGGGTGCCTTATCACATCTGCTAGGCTTGGAAACCATAGACAGTTCTGGTTATGCTGCTGACTCTTTATTGTCAGGAGAGGACAATGAACAACCCCTCAGAATAAATATCAAGGATTCTCTCCTCCACCATGCTATTGACTCTGTGTGACCTTGGAAGAGTCACTTAACCTCTCTGTGTCTGTCTTTTCCCTCTCTGTCCAATGAGGTTAATGATGACCCTCAGACTTGGAATGTGAGTTTGTTTGCAAAATATTTTGAGGCACACACTGAAGAGTACAAGGCCTTATAGTGAATGGTATTGACTGTTGTGCTGTTTGCTGCAGGCTGGTGGTTCTGTCAGATGAAGAACAAACGTGGCTGGGTCCCAGCTGCTTACCTTGAGCCTACTGACAGTCCTGATGAATCTGAAGAACAAGAACCTAACTATGAAGGTAAGAAATCCAGCCCCATCCCAACAGATCCGCACTCAACATCTACTGATCTGAACAGTTTCCAGTAGCCTAGGACTTCTCACACTCAATGATTACTGTGCTTTTAGGAATTATGGCATGTTTTCATTTGTATTTGCACTGGGAGGTACTACATGCCCGTTGCATGTATATGTCATTAATGAATTAATATATGAACTAGCTGTAGTAGGAGCCCCAAGGATGAGAGAGGCCAGAGAAGGCCAGATATGCTGCAGATAGGGCTCTCTAGTTCTCAAACTGATGAACACAGGCAGGTTCTCTTCACAATCTGCCTTCAAATTAGCACACATGAAAGGGCCTGTTGTGGTAACTTTTTTGTTTGTTTGTTTGTTTGTTTGTTTGTTAAGAATCAGCGTTCATACCTGTAAACACATTTCTCACACAACAGAAGGAAAGTTGTTGTTGACTCATGCTTCTGTTCTAATGTCCTATTTTGGTAATTTTTGAAAGATTGTACCAGCTTTTTATCCTCCTGGTGTGCTTGGAAGCTTGAATGAATGCTCTGTGATGATTCAGAACTGCTAAATTTGACTGCATCTAGCTAGGCTAGAGGTCTTTTCATATTGGCTAAAAATTAGAGAGGGTCCCAAATCAAGCTCCAGCCCTTGAACTTCACTAAACTGTTGAGGTCTGGACCTGGATCCAAACCATGGAACTTATAGTCCCATAGCACCCCGGGTCTTGTTTAAAATAGGATCAATGTTTTGGATGCTGTCTCTGTCATTCTCTGGATGACTGAAGAGGTCTGCCTCAGATGTGGACACCTAACAGACCTTTTAAGCCATCTTCATTTCTATTATCTTGTGCTCAGGGGAGCTCTATGTTGTCAGAAAAGACTACACAGCTGCTGAAGATGATGAGTTGACACTGAAAGAAGGAGACACCATAGAAGTTATCCATAAGCTACTGGATGGCTGGTGGGTTGTCAGGTAAGAGAAGTCCAAGTCACATATCAGGATAAATGGACTTGCTCTTTGGGCCACTTGGGGATGCACAGAGAGGGAAACAGAACCTGGGTCATTAAGTCTAATTGCTAACATGAATAATAGAGTTGTTATCAAAGATGAGGCTGGTAACATCACCCATTTTTAAGGCTGGCGAACACTTCACATTTTAAGACTCTGTTTTCAATTGCTTATAACCTTGCCAAACTTGAACGATTTGGGCTGAAATTTACCATGCCATGTGTCGCCTCAGACTGATTTTTGGGGATGCAGGGAGGGGAATTTCATCCCCAATATTTAGTTGTTCTTCAGAACGGAAGCTAGGGAAAAATACATTGTTTTCTTATTGTAAACTATTCAGGAGGCCTTTTCCTTTGAAAAACTCTACTGCCCCTATGCACTGGAGCTGGGCCTTGAAATATATGTTGTCTCTGTTTCAGGAAGGTGCCTTTTGACATTTCTGTGACAAATTTGGCCAAGTTACAAATCTTTCAGAAATGTAGTTTGAATTTGCTACAGCACAGTTAAAACTCCTGAAGTGTCTGTTCACACTGAGCATGTTGACTTCCTCAGGATTTTTCCCTCTGCTGTGGGTCACACTGGGGCCAGGCACAGGAGCAGAAAGCAGTGAGGCTGTCTCTCTACTATTCTCAATAACCCAGTAGCTGGCACCAAGTAGCATGGAGGAAGAAGTTGCCTAGCATGACTGCAGAAGGTAGAAGGGTAGGGGAGTGCATAAAATTACACAGCTGGGACTGGTGAGGGGGAAAAGGAGACTGGGTCCTTCTGGTCACATAGGATGGAGTTAGGTGGGAAGAGATCTGAGAAAGGGGCAGAGTTCAGGGGGAGAACTGAGCCTGGCTCGGCAGAGAACCAGAGTAGTAGGGAGACAAGAAAAGCCCCTAGGGAAACCAATAATTCTGTCTTCAGTGAACGGTTTGAATGTTGTGCAGAAAACAAGTCCCAACGCTGCACATTTGAAGAAGGAAGAGAAAACACAGAATTCAATAGCTGCTCGTTCAGTGAGCACTGTCTATCTCATGAGGCAGAGGCCTGTAGAAAAAAATCGGATGTGAGCCCATAATTATGGACTGTATTCTAATGCATGTGGGAGTCAAGGGAGCCAAATTAAGGTTTCACTGGTAACCTTAATCCTGGCAATTCATAACATTTGAGTGATTGGCTTTGCAAACTTAATCAAGTTCTTCTACCATTGTTTGTGTGTGTGCAATGACCTACCCATCATATGTCATAGAACGGTACCCTGGGATGGATTCGACCCAACAGACTGGCTAATGTTAAGATGTTGAAAGTGCCCACAATATGCCTTTGGAAACTCTGTTGTCCTGACCAGGGAGAGGTCCTGTGTGCTTTGATCAGGGGCCTGTGAGCCAGGAATGCCTGAACTGGAATGCCAGCTGCTACTTTGACCTAGGGCTTCACCCAACTGCTCTGCCTTGGTTTCCTCACTTGTGAAATGGAAAGGGTCACACCCAAATCACAGGCATGCTGTGAGGATTATGAATTAGTTTAATAGTTACCAACAATGAGGATGTGAAGTGCCATGTGAGTGCAGAGTATTGTAACTCTCGGGGGACCAGGGCTCATCTGTTTGATACAACTGTCTTGGTGCCTGGCATTTCCTCCTGTACTTAATCAGCTGGGTTGACCCAGAGAACGTCAGCAGCTCCCTGCTGGTTTTTAAGCCTCAAGCGATGCTTTGTGCCGTAATTGTTATTGCTTAATTGAAACTGAAGCTTTAACACACCATGAGCTATGTTTTAAAGGCTCAAAGCAATTCCCATGGGGAAATGGTGGAATTTATATCAGGCTTTAAAAGATATGAGCCATTTCTCACAGTACTAGTGATCTTACACACTCATCTGGTAGAATCAGAAAATAATCTCTGGGAGGTATCCTCAGGCAAGTTGTGAGATGGAGGAGAAGAGTGGGCAGGGTCCTTTGTCAACTGTCACCACAGCTAAACCACAAGGTATATTAGACTAATACCACCAGAAGGTTTAACTGCCAGGAGGACAGATTCATAGATTACAAGGTCAGAAATCACCATTGCAACCATCTGATCTCACCTCCTGTATAACACAGGCCATAGAACTTCTTCCAGAATAATTCCTAGAACAGATTTGTTAGAAAAACATCAATCCTGATTTAAAAATGATCAATGATGGTGAATCCATCATGAGCCTTGGTAAATTGGTCCCTTGATTCAGATAGAGAAAGTACAGTGATCACACAGTAGCTGTACATGTAAATGATGTTTTTTGCACCCCAGGAAAGATGAAAACACTGGGTACTACCCTTCCATGTATCTGCAGAAATCTGGGGAAGAGAAAAACCCTATGAAGAATCAGCTGAGAAATAGAGGCATCCCTCCTCGAAGGTATGGTGGACAAAAAGGGTCCAATGGCCCCGTGGTGACAGTATCATGAAATGAACCAGAGTGTGGCTTGGCATATCCCTGGTTTGCTCTAGAAATGAGGAACTGCTAAGCGATATGTGAGAGGGGTTGGGGGAAAAGGGTTGTTAAAGGACTTCCTTCCTGAAAAGAAAGACAAAGGAACTAATCTTGTAAGGTGCCTGCTAAGTAATTTCAATTCCCGTTGACTTTACTGGCCGATGAGGATGCTAAACTCTTTTCTGCCCAGGCCAGTCTGACTTCACATAAGCATGCTCTTGCCTGGGTTTATTTTTAGGTACGTCTTCCTGTAAAGTTTCTTCTTTGTGGATAATTCTGTTTCATTTGGATTCTGTTTTCAAACCGTGTTCACTGAGTTTTTGAGTAGTGAGAAGAGATTTGACTAATCAGACCTGCCAAACTAACTCAACTGATGGGAAGGTTTGAGCTAATGGAAAGGATTTTATTTTGATTGATCAGCTGGGGGGGGGGAATACTAATAACTCCCTGGTGCTGATGCAGCAACAACTGCTGGAAAGCTCAGAGGTGATATCTTTTCTTCTATGCCTTATCCTAAAGCAGGTTTCTTACATAATCTCCCATTTATGCGCTGATCCTGAGCTGGTATGAGCTGGCAATGCCCCATTGATTTACCAAAGGGATAGCCATGTTAGTCTAGTCCAGTAAAAAAACAACAAGCAGTTGTGTGGCACTTTAAGACTAACAGATTTATTTTTTGCATGAGCTTTCGTGGGAGAAGATCCCACTTCCTCAGATGCTTCGAAGATGGGTGAACTTACAGAAAGGAATGAAACTACCACCATTGGAGGAGCTAGACCTTCACGCTTCAACAGCAATGAACATTGCTTTACAGGCAGTAGATATCTGGTCAAGCTATGATTTCTCTAGTGTGCCAGTAACTGTAGAGTCACTAAAGTTTTTACTAGGAGGGATGAACCACAAAATGCTTTGTGTTTGGGTTCAGTTTGGAGAAGCACCTGAATTAACCAAGCAAATAACTTTTGTAAGGTGCTCTACCTCTCCTTGTGAAGAAAATGGCTTCCATCTACAGCAGCTCTGAGATGGGAGCATGTAATTTCACAGATGTGAAGAGTGTTGAAGTATTGGGAGAGAATGGGGAACATAGTACTGGAGCATGAAGCCTCTTTCACTTAGGTAAACGGTATGAACCCCACGTGAAACAGTAGCCATGATAGATATTAGGCACTATCTGCACAGAGCTGTTTGATGCACTGGCTATGACAATGAGTTGGTCTTAGTTCAGATCCCAGAAGAGAGGCAAATGCCTGCTCAGAATTTCCATTGGCAGCATTTTACCCTCTTACTCTACCTGGGAGTCTGGCCCCATATCTGTGTTTGTTTTCACTTTATATGGTGCTTTACTTGTATATGATAGGTGTACTGTAGTTCAGGAAACATGTTGAAACCATGTCTCTTAAGTCATGCAATCTGATCTGTCTGTGGGTCAACAGACCCTCCCACCCACAATGTAAATTGTTACAATGGGCCATGAATGCCCTACGGTGCTGGTATACTATAAACAATGGATACCAATGGGCATGTATGAGTGGTGAAGCCCAGTGGATGTGATGCTCTGGACTTGACACTCTGCCATTCACCTGCTCTGTGATCTACAGTGGAGAGCATATGCTTGCCTTCCTCTGAGGTCATGGAAGAACTAAGCATTGTTGTCCTTTACTGTAATTCTAGTCCAGCTTCACACATACATACTCATTTTTAAAGCTTCATAGTAGCTAGATGCTGCCTGACTAATTTTACACCATATATCATAAAGTTGCTCATAGTTGCTAACAATAATCCATGGTCCTTTTGCCTGGAATAATCAAAAGCAGTCATAGGCTAAATCAAATGAGAATGATCTCAAGAGGCTTAGGCTCCACTAGACCTAGAAGAGGTCAGCAGTGGGGACACCTAAGAAAGCATAGGCGGTTAAAGCATCAAAAGCTGAAAGATTCACTCTTTCCCTATGCAGGACAACCATCCGAAATGCCAAGAGTATCCACAAACAAAGCCGGAAGCAGATCAGCCAGGAGACGTACAGACAGAACAGTCTGAAGTATAGGAGCAAGATGTTGAAGACCAAGCTACAGAACAAACCCAACACGCTAAGTAAGTTTCAGTGTAATGGGCCCACTAGACTGAAAGCCAAGTAAACCCCGAGAAAGAACATTTGAAATTTGTTCCAGATTCTGCTTTGTCTGCCATGTGGTGAATCACAGGGTAGCAGAGCCTTAATGCGGTGTTTTACTGCCCAGGGCGCATTCCGATCGGAACGCGTCCCTTCCCATTGGCGGCGCTCAGAGCTGGCGCTGCAAAGCCACCCCTTTAATAGCATGGCTCTATTGAGCTGCTTCAGGCCTCTCAGGGCTGCGTGCTGTTGGCCCCACCATAGTTACGGCCCTGCAGGGTAGTTCAGCAAAACAAACAAGGCGTCAGGTGGCACTTTTGAAAGACTAACAAAATGATTTATCATATGAGCTTTTGTGGGAGAAAATCCCACTTTGTCAGACTAAATGCTGTGACATCTCTTTGTCTAGTTTGTGGCCTGACCCTGCAAGGTGCTGAGCACCTCATTAGAGCCATGATTTAAGTGTGTGTCCATCCCTGTTCAGCAACACACTGAAACCCGAGCCTGACCCCAAGCGCTGACTTGATTCCCACAGAACTCAATAGCAGGTGCTTAAAATTATGTATGTACAGTATTTGGTGCTTTGACTCAGTGGCCAATGGAGGGTGTTCAGCACCTCTGAAGACACACTCCTCGTCTCATAGGATCAGGCCAATATTTAGTAAATTATTCTGTGATGTAAGTGGGTGAGATTCTCTGGTCTGTATTATAAAAAATGCCATTAGATGACTGAATGGTCCGTCTACCCTTGATGTCCATGAATAAAATAAGCCACAGAAAAATGTAGAGCGGAGGAAGGGAAAAATACTTCTCCCAAATGGGAAGTTTTTGAACATTTAGAACAAGATAGCAAATGGTTTTAAGTGGGTTGATTCTAACTTGTTCTAAAATATTTTTTTCAACCCACATTTCTCTTTGGAAGGAGCCAGTTTAGTACTTGATTCTGATGTTAATGGCATAGGATCAGACCCTTATGCTTGGATAAAAATGGGAGTTGGGCACCTAAGGTACTTGGCCTTCTCTGAAAGTCCCAGCCTGCTATGCTCAGATGTTAAAGTGGACCTAGCATGGAACTTGCACATATTTTTTTGTCTTTTCATTTCCAGAAGAGAAAAATGAAATGGAAGAAAACAAGTCCAAGGCCCAACCTGCCATTCCACCACGACCCAGTAAGGACCTGATCATGAACCGCTGTACAGAGAGCACAAAAAGCAAGATCAAATGATCCCACTGGAACAAAAATAAAGTGGATGCGTATTCTCTGTCAAGACTCTGTAGTCATACTGGACGGTTCTTCTGATGAATTTTGGTACCTCTAAAAAAGCAGCAGTCCTTGTGGAATTTCTCACAGCTACAGGTTATGGCAAATTAAGGCCACCCATGCTATTTCAGTCTCTCAATAAATCTGAATTGTTCTAAACTTGGTGGGGCAAATTTAGCCCTCATTTATACATGTACAACTCCAGTTGAATACAGTGAGCCTACACAGGTACACCCGAGGACAGAATTTGGCAAGATAGTCTCAGGAGCTGAGCACATTTTCTAAAGGTTACTATGAAGAGCTACACATAATACAATGGCCAAGGCATTGATCATATCAAGTGTTCAGTGAGCTCTCATTTTGCTTTGAGGGTTTTCGCAGAAGATGCAGGTGCTCAGCATTGCATTGCATCAAGCCATAAGAGAGATTCTGAACTGATTATTTTCCCATTGTTTGTAGTTTGAACCTTGATGATATAGTTTGCATGATAAGCTTGCTTTGTAATATAGGTATTTTGGTGATTTATTTAGGAGACACACACAAAACTTTAATATGACAGAAACTCAGTTACAAATGCTAGTCAAATACAACAGTACTGTGTTAAATGTAAACTACTTAAGAAAAAAGGAAGAGTTGATAAGATAAGAAAACTGTTTCAGTGCTTGTTTCATTTAAAATAAGATGGCTAAAAACAGCATTTTTCTTCGCATAGTGAAGTGTTAAAGATTGAATAAGAAAATGTTTAGCTGTAACCTTTTGAAAGAACAACCATACCATTTTGTTCAGAATTATGAACAATCTCCATTCCCAAAGTGTTTGCAACTCTGAGGTTCTACTGTATATATCTCTTTTAATCTTGTACATTGTTTTTCTATCAAAATAAGTCTGTGATTTGAAAAGGCATTTTATATGTATAATACATTCTTGTTGGTCAGATGACTAATGGATAAATATGTCAAAGAAAAGAGCTATTGAATTTGTCTCTTTTCTTTAGCCAAAAGGCACTGCATGTTCAACAAAAGTAGCACTGCATATTGCAAGAGTTCCTGAAGAAAGGAAATCTTGACAAACCCTTCAGAACATGCAGTGGCTATTGCACAGTGTGGTTTACCAAAAGCCTCTTACAAAAGATCTTGATGTCAAAGAGGAAACTTGCTCTTGCAACCTAACCGATAACTTCTGAGATGTGTTCAAGTACTGCTGTGGTCTAACAAATGTGGCTCACTCCTACCTTCTAGTGGGGAAAAAGAAAAGTGTAGAGACTATTATTTATATTTCAAAGGGGTAGCTCTGTTAGTTTAGTTCAGCAAAACAAAGGAGGAGTCCTATGGCAATTTTAAAGACAAACAAATTTATTTATCATATGAGCTTTCGTGGGGGAAAAT
Source organism: Podocnemis expansa (assembly GCA_007922195.1). Taxonomy (NCBI): domain Eukaryota; kingdom Metazoa; phylum Chordata; order Testudines; family Podocnemididae; genus Podocnemis; species Podocnemis expansa. Next base: position 13,647,515 of record ML681971.1, read on the forward strand.
CCCACTTCATCAGATGCTTGAAGTTGGAGAACTTCAAGAATGGGAACAAAATAAATGCAAGGAAGTCATAGGATCTAGTCAGACAGTTACAGCAAATCAAAGCTGATGTTTGTCTGTACTCCACTGTTTGAATTCAAACAAATGCTTTGATTTGCTGTAACTGTCTTACCTGATCCTTTGACTTACATTCCCCTGCATTTATTTTGCTCACATTCTGTAAGTTTCTGATCTTCAAGCATCTGACAAAGTGGCATTTTCTCCCACGAAAGCTCATGTGATAGATTTATTAGTCTTTTAAGTGCAACCAGACTCCTTTATTATTTATATTAGATTTTAAAAACAGCAAAATAGGCCTCTCAAAATCACTAGTTTTTATTAAAATCTCATGACTTTAAAGACAACAATATAGGAATTTTTTTTTAAGGTTTTGAGTTTAAGCTTTTCGGCAGCCAAGAAGGCTAGAAATGTACTTTGCTTTCTTTAATGAAAGCTGAGATTCACATTCAATCGCATGATGGCAGGAGCTGGAGAGACAAGAAAAGGACTAAATATCACAATATTTGTGATAAAATGGTGAGAATTGGCAAAACTGTGTGGGAGCACCTACAGTCCTCAGGTAGGGATGGTGATGCTAGTGTGCTAGCTAGATCATGGATCTCAAACTCAAATCACCATGGGGGCAGCACCACTAAAACCTTTTCACAGAATATATTGCAAATATCAATAACAATAGCGTCATTGCCGGCTGCAGGAAATAGGTTTAGGGGCCGCATGTGGCATGTGTTTGAGACCCCTGTGCTGAATGCTGTTTATGCATATAATGAAAAGAGGGTGCCCGGCCTGTTGAGCTTCCAATCAAAGTCAGTCAGTCCTTTCTTCCTCACCCTGTGCCTCTGTCAGAGATCCAGTGGGCCCTATGTATTTTTCAAGATCCAAAGAGGTAGCAGTGTCAGTCTAGTTTGGTAAAAAAACAACAAGCAGTTGTATGGCACTTCAAGACTAACAGATTTATTTTTTGCATGAGCTTTCGTGGGAGAAGATCCCACTTCCTCACATGCTTCGAAGATGGGTGAACTTACAGAAAGGAATGAAACTAAATGCAAGGGGGTGTAAAACATAGGATCAGGTCATACAGTAACAGCAAATCAGAGCAGTTTACAGGCTTAAAGAATGGGAAGCCTGAAGTCAAATTACCCTTTGGAAACAGTCTAGTTTGGTAAAACAAACAAACAAACAAGGAGTCCTGTGGCACTTACAGACTAACAAATTTATTTTTTGCCTTTTTTGGAGGAAAAAGGAAATTGTGAGGGAGTATCCAGGGCCTAGCGCAGTAAGGGACACGGTCCTGGCCCCATGAGCGCCTAGGGCAGGGATGCTAGGGCCAGGCACCTCCTACGGTGTGGGCCTGGTGGTTCTCATCCACTGTGTGGGGATGCATTACTGTGTGTGTGGCATGCAGGGGTCAACGGAAAAAAAGCAAGGAGTGGTGTGGCCCTTAAAGACTAACAGATTTATTTATCGCGTGAGCTTTTGTGGGAGAAAGTCCCACTTTGAAGAATTTTCTCCCACGAAAGCTCATGCGATAGATAAGTCTGTTAGTCTCTAAGTGCCACAGGACTTCTTGGGTTTTTTGCTTTATGGGATGAACACGGCAAGGGGCAGGCGTGGTGCAGGGAGCCTGGCAATGGCCTGCGCGGGGCAGCCAGGTGGCAGGGCCTGCCCAGGCCTGAGAACCACCGCTCTGGGCACGCCTGGCCCCACGAGAGCGGGAGGCAGCGCGGGGTTACTGGGGGCGGCCCGAGCTCCCTGCACCAGCCTTTTGGGCTTCTCTCTTGGGGGTCCCAAAATTGGAGCGCGGCCCCTTTAAGTCCTAGGCCTCCCGCGCCCGCGGCTGCGCGCACATGCGCAGAGAAGCGGCGCGAGGCCTGGCGTGGCGTTCCAAGCGGGCTGGCGCGCGCTCCTCCCAAGAGCCGCCGTTAAAGATGGCGGCCCGCGCGCGCTCGCCCTAGAGCCGGCAGGGCGCCATGGCCCGCGCTCCGCTGCTCGTCGCGGGCTGCCGGCCGCTGCTGCGGGGCTCGCCGGGGCCGCCCGCTCCGCTCCGGGCCTTCGCCAAAGCCGCGGGGCCGCGCAGCAGCCGGGAGCTGAGGGAGGCGGACGAGGCGGCCCCCGTCTACCAGTACGCGGGGCAGCGCGCCAGAAGGCAGGACCGGGTCTTCGTCTGGGGCTTCTGCCACGCCGGGGCCCTGGGCGTCCCCAGCTTCGTCAGGCCGGTGGCGGGCTGCAAAACGCGGCGGCGGGTCCAGCCCACGCCCTACCGCCTGGAGACGGAGGAGAAGGTGGGGCCGGGGGGGGCAAAGCTGGGCTCTAGTCCTGGCGCCCAGGATTGGCTGTGGTGGTGGTGGTGGGGGGGTTAGTTCAAACCTTCCCTTCGGGGAACCAGCCGGGTTCCTGGGTCTGGGACTGTCGAGTTTGGAAAAAGTCAGGGGTGGACAAAACTGGTTCACAGCAAGGCACCAGCAGCCTTACTTGCTGGCTGTGCTTTTCCATTCTGTTTCTGCTGTGGAGTTAGGGGCCAGGTTGCTAAAACTGGTTGCCGTGGTGATCAGAAACGCATGTGGAGGCCTGCTTTAAGCATGCCAAAATCAATGGAGCCATAAACAGATCAGACCGCGGAAATGCTGGTCTTTCATCAACATAGGAATCTGTCAGAGTTAATTTAGTTGGAGTTACAGCTTTATTTTGATTTTTTGGCTGTGAATGTAGCTGTCAGTGCGCCTCAGGAGAATTCCTGTGTGGTTTGTTGTTTGCACTGTGAGTCCAGCGCTTGGAGGCCCCCTTCAGGAACGGGATACCAGTGGAAATGGGTCTGCTCAGGGAGCTTGTACCCTGTCTGGGCGTAAGCACTGTATGGTATAGAGCAGGGGTGGCCAAACTTATGGAACTCAGGAGCCACACAAGCCGATTATTAAACCTTCAAGAGCTGCACTGAGGCATATAGCCACATACCTTTACCTACTAAATTGATTTGCTGATGTTCTTCCGCGAGCCACACTTATTCTTTCAAGAGCCCCGTCTGGCTCCTGAGCCGTAGTTTGGCCACGCCTGGTATAGAGCGTGTTACCAGAGACATAACAGAAATGAAGGGGACGAGTATGAGGAGGCTAGAGAGCTGGTTCTTTTAAGCTATGGAGAAAAATATTTTCTGTGGCAATTGCTCCTTTGTACATGGCACTTTGAAGAAATTAGAAGCGCATCTTAAAGATGTAGTTGCAGTTCATTCCTCTCTTTAGCCTTGGGCTTGGTGGTGTGCATCCTGCCTGAGGAGGGCTGAAATTTATATAAATAGTTTGTTTTTTATTAGTTTTAAAAACAAACAAGAATAATAATAATTAATAAAAACCCTCAGCAGCTTACCCAATGAGAAGACAAAACTGTTTAGTTCTTTTATTAACATTGTGCTGACATGGAAGAATTTTGATGGTCTTTGCACCTCATTCTTTTGTTCCTTAAAACCTCCCCAAAGTTGTGCATGACTGACATGCTCCATCATGGATTTTAGGACTGGACTGAAGGGTTGCTGCATTTGTGAGTTTTGATGTATGGCTAAAACTCCTGTAATCTTCTGACATGAATGGCTTTTTGGTCTTAAATCTTGTCAGGGCTGGCCAGTGTCAGATACCTGTCATTGCTTCCTGAAGTGCAAAACTTGCACCTGAACAGTGTCCATGCAGTGCTATTACTGAAGCATAAGAAAAGAAAACAAGAAGAAGAGGATTAATTTTAAGTCTGTTTTTTATTCAGAAAAGAAGCAAGTAGAATCAGGTAACACCTGTTTCTCAGAAGTTGTCTCTCTAGGCATTTTCACTTAATGCTACGGGTGGGTCCAGGTACTGGTGGGTCTTTAGACTGGGCTACTTTTGGGTTGTCTGATGCATCCACAGGTATGATGTAGGTTTTGCTAAGTCGTTAAACACACTGCTTAGGCCATGTCTAGGGCTGCCACTGTGGCATAGCTATGGTGGTGAATTCATGCCACTGTATAACTGTAGCGTGGTGTATCCTACGTTGATGGAAGGGTATCTTTTGAATCTGTGTTGTTTACATCTCTGAGAGGTGGTAGCTAAGATGATGGAAGAATTCTTTTGTTGACCTACTTGCATGTACACCAGAAGTTTGGTAGATCTAACTACAGTGTTCAGGGTGCACATTTTTTCACAGCCCAATGTGAATGTACTAGGGTTGATCTAATTTTCAGTTTTTAGACAAGGGCTCTGCCTTTAAAAACAAATGGTGCTTCTGGGCTGGTTGCTAAAATGCGTAAGTATTTGGAAGCTTGTCTAGCAGCTGTTTATGCTGTGGTGGTTATGAATAAATTTTCAAGGACTATTGATAATTCTCTTGACAGGGCTATTCCCAGACTCCTTGCCATGAGTAGGGGGATAGTGGTCTAATAAATATGATTCTGAGTTAATAAAATCAAATAAGCTTCAATTTTCTAAAACTGATTTTGTACCAAAATGTTTTGTTTTTCTTAAAGATATCCTCTGCGGCCTGTGGCTATGGCTTCACACTAATATCCTCAAAAACCACTGACATTACCAAAGTCTGGGGCATGGGGGTGAACAAGGATTCTCAGCTTGGCTTTCAGAGAAGCAGGAGGGATCGAAGTAAGCAACTCAGCTCTTGTTGGGATTTGAGGGATCAGAAATAAGTTATTGGAAAACGCTGCAATTGTTTTTCAGGTCTAAATCCTAAGGCAGGGGTTCCCAACCTTTTTAAGGCTGGGGATCCCCTTCGGAGGGGGAGGAAAGTTTGTGCGACGGGACCTCTGCACAGGGCAGAATGTGGCCTGTGCTGCTCTTCTGTCGAGGAGAGGGGTCTGCTGCAGCCATGGCCCCCTGCCCCTGCCCCCAGAGTGTACCCTGCACGTCAGGCCCTTCTCCGTCCTCCCTCCCTGCTGGTTCCACATCCCCAACCCCCTGGCCCCTTCCGCGGCCCCTGGGGCTGGGGGCACCTGGCCACCCCCCAGGCTGCTCTCTCTAGCGGGAGTTTTAAAAACTCCCTGCCTGGGGGAAGCTCCCTGCTAGCCAGAAGCCTGGGTCTCTTTGACAAGTGGAGACTCTGGCGTTGTCCAGCCCCAGGTCCCAACCTGTCTGCGGACCCTCTGGAGCCACACTGTGGTCCCCCAGGGGTCCACGGACCACAGGTTGGGAGCAACAGTCCTAAGGGAATGGGTGACCTTTAAGACGGACCGTCCATGTATGCATTTCCTGAGGGTGCAAAGCCGGTGGGGATGGACATGAGACTGATTGACAGGTTGCAGTGTGGGTGGCTAAGTGGGTTTTTGACCAGTCTGTCCTGTAAAGAATTTGGTTCTGTCAATGGAGTGGTTTTTTTAAAATGTATCAGCCTGGCCCTCTTTTGGGCATCAGGAGGTATAGCCTGTTTGCTGGGAAAATGTCTTTGTACCACATTTCAAGTATACCTCTGGTGGCTCTCATGAAGGTGGATGGGAAAGGGAGAAGTGGTGCGTTTTTTCTGTTATGTGTGAGGTTTAAATGTTACTGCTTGGCCTGGGCTGCAAGTCTAATGCACATGTACAACTTTTTACTGTCACTGAATGCAATGAAAATACATGTAAATTACTTGTATAACAGTATGACTCTTAGAAGGACTGTGCAATGTTTTGTGTGAATAACTAAGTACAAGAACATACTCTTCTGTAACCCAAGCATATAACTGAGCTACCGAATGTCTAATATGACACCACTTTGAGCTATATTTACTCACAAGAATAGTCAGTCATTTTCAGGTAGCTGAAATGTAGATAGAATCGTAGGAGTGGAAGGAACCCCAAAAATTCTTCTTATGTAGTTCCCAGCATTCAAAGCAAGAGGAAGCATAGACCATCCCTGACAGGTGTCTGCTTTTAAAATGTCCAGTGATGGAGATTCCACCAGCCTCCTAGGCAATTTATTCCAGGGCTTAACTATCCTGACAGTTAAGAAGTTTTCCCCAAGGTCCACCCTAAACCACGCTTGCTGCAATTTAAGCCTGTTTCCTCTTGTCCTGTTCTCAGACGTTAACAAGAACAATATTCTTTTTCCTCCAGGTTAAACAAATCCAGTTTTTTTTTGTTTGTTTTTGTTTTTGTTTTTTAACATTCCCTCATAGGTCATGTTTTCTAGTCATTTAATCATTTTTGTTGCTTGTCTCTGGGCTTGCTCCAATTTGTCCACATCTTTCCTGAAATGTAGTGCCCAGAACAGGACACAATGTGGCAGTTAAGGCCTTTATCATCATGGAAGAATTACTATTTGTGTTCTCCTTACAACTCTCCTGCTAAGCATCCCAGAATATTTGCTTTTTTACAACCATGTTGTATTATTTAACTTGTAATCCACTGTGACCTCCTTTCTGCCATACACCTTCCTAGACAGTCATTCCTCACCCCCCCACCCTCCTTTTTAAAAATTACTGATTACTTCCTAAGCACAATACTTTACATTTGTCCTTATTGAGGTTCACTTTGCTTACTTCAGATGACTTCTTCAGTTTGCCGAGGTGATTTTAATCATATCCCCCAAATCGTTTGTAACTCCTCCCAGGTTTGTATCATCTACAAACTTTATACGAGTACCAAAGGGGTAGGCCTGGTAGTCTGGTTCAGCAAAACAAACAAGGAATCCTGTGGCAATTTTAAAGACTGACCAATTGATTTATCACATGAGCTTTCGTGGGAGAAAATCCCACTTCATCAGACTCTGTGCCACAGGACTCCTTGCTTGTTTATATTAGTATACTCTCTATGCCAGTGCTTGACAAAAGTGGTGCCCAGGTAGGCTGCAAGCTTCAAACATACACAAACAAATGAGTAATGGTCATAGATTTCAAAAGGCAGCATACGCTTCTACAATAAGCGAACACTCTGTCCTTTTGAGCTAATCCAGGCTAGTTGCTTTGGCGCTCTTGCTTACGTCTAGAAAACCCTTGTCCGTTCTCCCTGAGTCCAAGCACCGTAGGAATACCTAGTTCCTTTTGTTTGGTATTTTCATCCCTTTCTGCCATGGCTCTGAGCTTTACACTCACTTGAGGGGAGGACTCCACTTTCATGATTGCTCTTTACTGGTTAGAGTAGAGCAATAGGCTGTTGTCCTCTTTGGTACCCACAATAGTCCATCTGGTGATGACAGACTTTTACTGTTGAGAGGGATGTTACATCTGTTGTGGATCAGTACTTCATGCTTATTAATGTTTCTTTCCTGTGTGGTAAGTTACATAGTCGCAGAGGCTTACCATACAACCACTTGAATATTACCTTACGGTCTGGGGAAGGTGGCTGTAGGTTAGCTTAATGAGTAGGAGCAACTCAGAAGTCTTCCATTAAAGTCTAAAGACATTCTTATACCTGTTCTAAGAATAGGAACACACAGGTGAGCCAGATAGATTCCAGCTGTGTCTGTGTCAGTGGTCACTTGGGACCCAGGGTTTTCCACATCACAACACGGGATTCTCTCCCTTCCCCCATGCGTTTCTGAATGACCTAGCTATGCCAACAGAGCTCTGTAGGGTAGTTTAAATCTCAGAAAGCCCTTTGCTTGTCAGCACCTTTCTGGTACTGAGGTGTTAGATGTGGCTACTTTAGAGAAAGGCAGAAGGGGTGTTATTTCCCTGTCTCCAAGTGGGCTGTCCCCACAGTGCACTGACCCTCTTTTCCTGCTGTTTGCATTGCAGGCTCCCTCTAGTCACTAAGAGACAGAACCCTTGTAAAGAGGGTGTCTTCCTGTACAAGAGATCTGTTCAAAGAATGGGATGTCTTGTGACGTAAGGTGCTTGCTGTGTGTAGAGATCTCAGTGTGATCTTTAGGGAGCCGTTTCCCTTCTAGTAGAATTCCTTCCTTTGATGTATGTGTATAAAGCTCATCATCTCCCTTTAACCTTTTGGCAAGCACTAATTATTTTTTGCTGCTGTATTCTTTTCCCTGGTGGCCCTGATTGTATGTTCTGTTACCAAATTTTTCATTTTTAGTATGGTATTTAAAAAGAAATCAGATCTTCGCTGTCTTGTGAAGTCACATCTGCGCCTGCTTGTCCCTTGCATTTCTTTTTCGGAGGGGAATTTTAATCTGTTGTCCTTTTAAGTATGGTGTCATGAGAGCCCCTGTTGATCTTCCACACTGACTTTGGATATTTCCTGCCATTGAGGCTGAGTCACAAAGCCTCCAGTTGAGCAAAGTATTTAAACACATGCTTAACTTCATACTTGTCGGTAATCCATCCAGCATAGTTAATTACTTTGCTGAAATGAAATTTCCAAATTCAGCCACCTGAAATCTAACAACACTCAGCTCCTGCATTCTGTGGATTGCTTACTATGCAGAATTTCCTTACTAGCAATCACTATGACCTAGATCCAGGTCACTCATGAAATTTTGTCCTATACATAACTTAGGTGTCTGTCAATGTGTGGTGTTAAACTCTGTCTCTCAATAAATACACTTAGGTCACTTTAGAAGTTATTCAATTCTGATTTTTGTATTCCTTCTTAAAGCTAAAGGCTATGAGTGTGTCTTGGAACCATCTCCCATTCCTTTACCACTGGACAGTCCCCAGAAGACTCGGGTCTTGCAGGTGTCTTGCGGGAGAGCTCATTCCCTGATCCTGACGGACAATGAGGGAGGTACGTATCGCTTATAATGGTGACAAGGGACAACAGAGTCTTTGGTTTCTCAGATATTTTCTTTTTCTTTCCTTAAAAACTTGAACCCAAACCTGACTGTATAAATATGGCACAGGGAAGTAGTTTTTTTAAGGTTTAAAGCAGGATTGTCAAGTGGAGGGAGAGCTTTGTCCTTAATCCTTCCTTGCATTGCGCATGGCAAGCATTGTAAAATGTGGCTTGTTTGTCTAGCCCTGTGTCTTATAAGTGTAAGGTAGCTGTCTTTTTCTGCTACATGTATTTTTTAATTCTGATTTCAGACAGCTATACCAGTGCCTTTTGACATGTTCTTTGTGAACCCCCTAAGTGCTACTTGTCTGGATAATGTGTTGCACTGACGGTAGGTGTATGTATAGAGGCACCTATGTGTTTATTCACTCTCAACTCTCCTGAGAATTCACTAGCACACTAACTTCAGCACAGTATTTAGCATCCCAGTGCAGCTGATTGTTTAACATAGTGCTTTTGTGGGATTGGTGACCTTATTTCTAAGTCCCAAAGGCAACAGTGGAACAAGCTAGGCTATTATGAAGGAATTGCCAGTGGCCTCCAGATCCATATGATGTTGCTGCCCGGGATATTTCTGCCTGAAATACCTTGAATCTCTCACATTTAGGGAGACTCTGGTGAGAAGGGTCTTCAAGGTTATCTTGTAGGCCCTTATTCACCATTTCAATCCAGCTGCCTCTTGGGAGCTGAGCATGTTGGACACCTGTGGGGTTTATATAGACCATGTTGCATTAGGAGCCAACATTTGTAAGAGAGACTAAACACTTGAGACTAACTTGGAGAGCTCAATTTAAGTCGCATGCATGCAATCATTGTTTTTCAGTGTTTAGCATGGGCAACAACTCCTACGGGCAGTGTGGCCGAAAAGTTATTGAAGGCGAAATTTACAGGTGAGAATCCCCCCAAAATGCAAATATTGTATTGTTGTTTAATAGGATTGCTGATCTCATTAATTTTCAATAGGAGTTCAAAGGGAAAATGTGACCGTAAAAGGACGTTGCTCAAGGTTGATGAGTCCAAAAACTAGCCTTGGGGGTCTGACTCCTCACTGGAACTTGCGTGTAAACTCCCCCAGGATCGAAGCACTGTGCAGTCGTCATGCTCTTGAGATATTAAAAAAGGCATAAGCATCTGGTTTCCTTTTTCAAAGATGTTATCAAGAGAGTACCAAATTACATAAATAGTAGACCACCAGTGTGGTTTGCAGCCAGATTTCAATCTGTCATCCCCTAGATAGTGGTAGTGTCCAGCATTTGATCCTGAATGACACAGTCCAAATCAGCTGCTAGGAGAGGAGCAACAGTATTAGGCACTGATGTAGGGCCCTCTGCGGTACAATCAACCGCACAGGCAATAATCTGCATACTGTGAGGGCAGTACTGGTATCCCACCATCTGTAGAAAGGGCAGCATAGAAACAGTGGGGCTCACCCACAGACCATGGGCTAGAACTTAGCAGTTGCTGGCTCCTAACTCTGCACTCAGTTCACAAGATGACATGGTCTCTGTAAATGTAAGGAAGCATAGTCAGTGTTTTAGCTTATTCTTCTTTGATGTCTTCCCACTGGAAAGTGGGCGTTTCCCAGGAATAGATGTTAACTGTACTTTTCTGGTACTTAGAAATTCTATTCTCCAGCTATGGCAGAATTAAAATCCACCTTCCCTTGCCTGGCTTCTCAGTTGAGACCATCGTATTCTATTATTACAGGTATATCTTCTTTTCTCCTTTATCCAGCGGAGGTGCCTAGTACAGATTTTTCTCCATCCCTACTAATGTAATGCCAGGTAATGTACTCTGAAAATAGGTAGTCTAGTGGTAAATTAATGTGGAGAGGCAGCATAATCTAGTGGGGCATTTATAATCTATGAACTGGAATCAGGATCAAGTCCCATCTCTACAAAGTAGAACTCCTGTTGCTTTAGACCTGTTTCTTAAACAAATCTATAGAGAGTTAAATGTTCTGAGTCCATGTAAAGACTCCACCTTTCCCCTGCTGTTTACAAAAAGAGCAGGCTTGCCTCTGGAAGTTTCATTTGCAAGCCCTTGAAATCTTCTCTTGATTTTTACCTTTTCTCTTTCCGATCTCTGCCTGGTTACGTGTAGCGAAAGCCATAAAATTCACCGACTGCAAGAGTTTGATGGCAGAGTTGTGCAGGTAAGAGCCTTTTCTCGATCTAAAACCTGACTGAGGATAGGGTTCAGTCACCTGATGTCTTCTAAAGTGAAAGAGAGGCTGTACTGCTAAATTCTTTGTTGCTTAAGGCAGCAATTGCCCTTTACTCCATATCAGGCATGGCCAGACTGTGGCTCATGAGCCGCATGAGGCTCTTGAAAGAAAAAATGCGGCTCACAGACGAGCACAGTGGGGAGAAGTGCTGCATGGTTGGGAATGGCGGGAAGGGGCAGCATTTTCACTGTAGGCTTAGTTTTCATGGTAACCTTAAGTTATTATTAGAATCTGAAATTAGTAGGATCAATATTTGCCTTCTTTTTACAATAAAATTAGTGTGCAATGTATTTTAAATTTAGTAATTTTGGAGTAGATAAAAGTATATGACTATATGCCTCAGTGCAGCTCACGAAGGTTTAATAATCAACTGTGTGGTTCTTGAGTTCCCTAAGTTTGGCCATCCCTGCTCTCTCTCACTGCTGAGTTACTGTGTTTGATGCTGCATTCCTTGGAGGACCAGATGAGGCTTAGGTTATGGGTGCCCTCTGTTGCAGAACTTCCTTAGCTGCATTTAAGAGTATTGCCTGCTGTCAGAGGCCAACCTCTGCCAAAGTCACACTCATCTCTGCCTTCTCTTCTGTTCTCTCTTCTTTTGCCACCATCACTTTGCAGCAGTTGAGAATTGAGCCCTTTCATGTATACTTTAACCGTGAGAGCCTTCTCGCTGTAAATTGTGAGCTGGATTCCACGTAAAGTCACATTTCTAGGTGAGGGTTACAAGGTTTGGGCTAGGCATCCTTCATTGGCACCCAAGTTTGCCCTGATGTTTTGGGCAACTGCAGTAATTACGAACTAGAGTCCTGTGGTACCTTACAGGCTAATAGATTTCTTTGGGCATAAGCTTTTGTGGGCTCCAACTCACTTCGTCAGCTGCAGTAATTAAGCTCCACAACTGGACATTTGCATGTGCTTTTACCTGGGCTGCATATGTGCCCTTAGGACAAGTTGGCCTGTTAACCTACCTAGTGGTATCCTAGAAAGAAAAGTGACTGATCCAAGTCCAGTGGGATCAGTGGGGAGAGGATGCCCTTTTATTAGGCCACATTTAAAAAAAAAAAAAAAAGTTAAAATCCTAAATCCCTATTTAAGTTCTCAGAACCACTGGGCAGATTTTCAGGAGTGCTGAGCACCTAGTACAGGCGTGGCCAAACTGTGGCTTGGGAGCCACATGTGGGTCTTGAATGAAAAATTGTGGCCCCTGGAAGAACATCAGCAAATCAGTTTAGGAAAGCAGCCCCAGCCTAGGAGTTCAGGTGGGGATCAGGACTGTGGGAGAAGTGCAGCATGGTCTGGGATGGCAGCGAGGATTGTGGCATGGTCAGGATTTTAAGAAGACTGCAGGCTAGTGGCAAGTTTTCTACATCAAGCAGAGGCTAAGTTTTTACTGTATAGGCCTAATTTTCATGGTAACCTTAAGTAATTATTAGAAGCTGACATCAGTAGGATCACTGTTTGTCCTCTTTTTATGATAAAATTAAAGTGTGCAATGAATTTTAAACTGATTAATTTTGGAGTAGGTAAAAGTACATGGCTTTATGCCTTAGTGCAGCTCTCGAAGGTTTAATAATTGTGGAGAAGTGGGAACCCTCTGCTAGATTAGTCAGGGAAGACACGGGTGTTGATCCTCTATCTTTTCTATTTGGGTGATGGGACACAGGTGGGTGATATGAGGTAGAGCCACTAGGGGGCAGGGGGGTAGTGTTTAGAGAGCCCGTACCTGGGACCCCCCCCCCGTCACACTGGATTCAACTGGTTGGGCCAGGGGGCGGAGAGGTGGGCAGAGCTAGGAGGGGAACAAAGGACCGGGAGGAAGGAGGGAGAAGAGGGAAGATGGGGGTCCAAGAGACAGGACCCTGCCCTGGGGTGTAGCCCTAATCCCCTGGGGGTTTCACTTCTGGTTGTTCTGAGGATGCTGATACCAACTGTCCTTGCTGCTGTATGAACTGGTTTGCTAATAAACCCTCTGATTGCCACACTGGCTGAGAGTCGCTGCTGATTGGGACGATTGGGACCCTCCTGGGGGGAGGAAATCCCCTCCAAGGGAGACTGGACAGAGCAAGGATCTGACCCTCTGAGCCTGGAGTTGGGGGCTGGCTGCATGGAGCGTGGAGACCCGAGGTGCTGGATGGGAGGAGACTCCACCGTGGCAGAGACCTGACTGGCTGTGGACAGAGGGGATCCAGGAGGCCTGTCTGGGGTCTCCGTCACAATAATCAACTTGTGTGGCTCTTGAATTCCATGAGTTTGGCCACCCCTGACCTAAGTGTCTGCCTTGAATATTGGTGCTGGTGCTCACGGCTCTTGACAGTGTAGTCAGTAGTTTGGAGAGACTTCAGGCTTCACCTTTGGCTCAGTCATGCTCAGCCCTCAGGGGTTCAGCATTACCCCCAAAAGCCACAGTTGTGTGAATTTATTGTTTCATTTACTGTAATAATATTTATTCATATTTAAAATAGTATGATGGGGAAATAATTAGTTTTTATGTATATATTTTTCTCATAGCAAATAATACATAATTGGTTTATAGCAGATTAAAAGCATCCTGATTAGTTAATTATTAAGTGGGTGTTTTAATATCATGGCTGCAGAGAGCCCCAGGAGATTCATTGAAGAGCCACTTGCAGCTGATGGGCCACAACCTGAGTATTGCGGCCCTAGTTCATACTGGTCCCATGACAGGTGTGGCTAGTAGGAGCGAGTAAAACAAATACCAGTTCAAGAACAGATATGGAGAGGCAGAGGAACGTTTCACAGTGCTGTAGTTCTTAAGTAAATGATTCAAATTGCATGTTATACCTGGCATCATGTGAGCTAGAAAATCTTGTTCTGGGAGGGGAGGTTTTCAGCAGTTGCGATGGAATCCCACAACAATCTCCACTATGTCAGTGCTCACTACAGACAAAGAAAAAAGTCTGCTGTATTTAAGGCCTGTGTTGTGGCAGTCCTAACCTTCCCTTTTGTTTGTGGAGCAGTTGTCTGTATTTGCTTCAGACAGAAGGCTGAATAATGAGCTAATTCTTGTGAAAGAGAACATGTATGTTGAATGCCAGAGGTTCACGTTCCTATGTCCACATGTAATGTCACAGCTCACTAATTCTCAACATGATCTGACTTAGCTTTTCAATTGTATATAGGTTGTCTGTGGGCAGGATCACAGCCTATTCAGGACCGAGAAGGGCGCAGTTTACTCCTGTGGATGGGGAGCTGATGGACAGACAGGTAGGCTTTTCAGTACTGTAGAAGCTACAGATCTAATAGGAACTTTAAAAAGCTTGGAACACTGTTGGCTCTGCTAAACTGACTGTACAACAGAAGGCCAGGTGCTTAATATTGGCAGCAAATGATAAGGTATATTGCAACTCACTTGTGTTAGAACGTGCTTTTATCTTGCCTGTATGGACAGAAAAACAGGTTTCAAACTATTTCACTAGTGGACAGGTAAAGGATTGCCGTGTATTGCTTGAAATAGTTACTGCAATCCGGTATCCATGTAGTGGTGACACTTGGCTTGAAACATCATTCTCAGACATGGTTTCTGTCCACACAAAGACAAAACACTGTTGTTATATACAGGCAATACTCTACACTCATTTCTTTTGTGAATGAGCTGAGTTGATCCTAGCCTATTCCTTTGATGTCTGAGGGTTGGAGGCAGTGGAGCAGCTAGAAGAGGTTGGCTAAGTTTGAGTGTTCCCTGGCCTTGTTAAGTTCTGGGCTCCTTACAGAGTCCTCCCCATTTGTGGCACATAAGGGATTTGCCAAACAAAAAGATCCTTCTCTTGAGAGAGGAGAATTGGGCCTTTCTTCTGTCATACCTGGTCCATGCTGTCCGAGGGCCACCAAGGTCTGTGAGGGTCTTCCTTTATATGTATCTGTCCCTGTAGCCAGCACTTTATCCCCTGCTCACCACCCTTTGCAGACTTTTCCTCTTTAAGCATCTTTCCTTCAGGCTGAGCACACCCTATAGGCAGGTGTGGTCAGTGCTGGCTGAACCCAGAAGAGCTCTTTAGCCTTCTCTCTACTTGTGTGCCCGTTCACAGGGAGGTTAGTTCTGGTGTGGGACCATCTATCCAGTGCTATACTGCTTTCACTTACTGCTGCTGTCCTCCTTGTTCCAGGGCCCTTGTTCCACTTGCTTGACAGAGGTCTCTGCTGAGACCTTTCTCGTGGCTGCTTTTGCTGTCCCACATGGGGAGTCTTGGCCAAGTCTGGGGTTGTGTTCTGAGGCTTTCCTCCCAGTTACCCCTAGTGCCTCCAGTCTGTGTGGTTCTTCTGTCCCTCCTATTTGACTGGATCGTGCTGCCTGTTGCTTCCTGGTATTGCTTTTCCCAGTGTGCCTTGGCAGCTTCTTGCTATATTAAGTGCCCTCCAGTCCTACCAGTTGCCACTTTGCCTTGCTCCACCTATATGTGTGCCCCACCTGTGTTTCTTTGGGGACAGAAAGCATAACTGGTTTCAGAGACCCTGTGTCAGCCTGAGTTGCTGCTGGGCTTGAAACAGGATTCACTAAAACATCTGTCTGTACCAGGGGTCTCAAACTCAAATCACTGTAAGGGCTGCATGAGGACTAGTACAGGGCTGTATGAGGATTAGTCCGTTAGCCTGAGGGCTGCATCACTGAAACCTTTTCATACAACAATATTGCAAGTATTAGTAATGATAGTGGTGTTGTGGGCCGCAGGAAATAGCTTTAGGGGCCGCATGCAGTCTGTGGGCCACCTGTTTGAGACCTGGTCTGTACAGTTGTCCGTGTTCTAATACACGTGGATTGCAGCACGTTCCAAAGTCATGTATAAATATGGTTATTTAGGCAGTGTGGTAATATTCAATCACTTCATTTTTTTGATCCAGTTCCCAAACTGTCTTGAAGTGTCCAGACTCATACTATCAAGAAGGCTTATTTACTTTGGTGGGGGGGGGCAGTTGGTCTCCATGATCTTGTGAGAAATGGGATGTGTGTGTGGTTAGTATTGTTTCAGTGTGCTCACTCCAAATGACAGATGCACAGGGTGCATGTGTGTTGTTCAGCACCGGCCAGTTCAGTAGCTCAGTGAAGACAGAACAGATTGTTTGAAGAGGTCAGTGAAAGGGCCTTTAAGGATGTAAGTAGGGAGGAGAAGTGGCGAATGGCTGTATACAGTTTAAGCTATTAACAGCCACCTGCAAAGACAGGATTGCATGCCTAAATCTGAATTTCAAATGTGAGCTAAAAGACCCCTTTGTTTTACATGGTAATTGATAGTCATAAGTGAGCGGGTAGGAATGGGTTGATTGTAGTGAATTGAAGGAGAACTGCTGCAATATAATTTTCTCGAGAATAGCTGAGGTAGCTTCTGCTGCTGCTGGTTCCCAGTGTGTGATTTTTGGTTGATGGGTTTCGCTCTGGATCATTGGGTGCCTAGGTATGAAACTGATTTGTCAGCTCAATGTCAAACAAGTGTGGGATGGTGATGCCAGTACTAAAATGATTAGAAAGGTCCATTGTTTTTTTTTTTTAAAGTGTGGGATCAACAGTGCTGACTTGAGATGGATAAAGTGCGGAGGCTTCTTTTTAAGTAGCACCAGGTGCTATCTGAGTTGAGCATCTGCAGCTTCTGTAGAAAATGCAGGTTCTCAGTGACTCTAACATAGATGATCACAAGGGTCCTTCCAGCCTTAATCTAAATCCAACCTGCTGCAGAACACAGGCCAGAATACTTCTATCAGTAAATTGCTGTTTGACCATCCTGATGAGATCAAGCATTTTGGTGTAATGTTCTACTTTCAGTCTAGTGTGTCTCCTCCAAGAGACTGAACTGTTTTGATCTTCACATACACAAAACAAACAAGAAGTCCTGTGGCAAAAGACTGTTGAGAGAGAAAAGCTCATTCTCTGCTCTGGTCAATGATGGAGCCGGACAACAGGAGAAAGAATCACAACTTTGACACTCAGAGCTACTGAGTGTGGCCAGCCCTGAAGGACCGGTGCTAAAAGGTTTTATATATAGGTACAAATACTTAATTCAAGGAAATCTAAAAATGGTTAATATATTCAAGGTAAACAAGATTAATACATTTATTAGTACCATATAGGGATAGTTTTCATACCTATTCATATAAGATAGGAGAATTAGTAAAGAAGGTCAGGCTGGCTCCTCAGAGCCTGGGAATGTAATAAACAGGAGAAATTGTTGATTAATAGGTGACCTCAAGACTGGTGCAGTTCCCCTAATCTCCTGCTTGTAGACTGTTCAAGGATGTGAGGGGCTCTATACTTTTGTGAGTCAGGCTAGAGGTTAAAATAATATTAAGGGAACAGTGCTAAGATGGAGTCACTTATGCTCACGAGTTTGTGGTCTCATTACAAATCTCATAACACTCCCCCCTGTGAGCCTATGAAAGCTCATATTTCGTAGGCTCAAGGCCAGAAACGTGCATCCAGTTTGGAACGGGTATGAACAACATGGGCAAGGAAACAGCTTCTATGGGATACGGGGAATTGTGAAAGTGTTGGGACCTGAGGGAAACTGTAGAGGAGTGGAGAAGGTCCCTGGGGGAGGCTTAGTAAGCATTTGCCGAGGATATACAGGGCCAAAATAAAGAAAAGGAGTGAAAGGAGGCCAGAGACAAGCCAGCATCCCCAGGCTCCCAGGTCTGGGAGCCACGACCATAACCAAGAGAGTAAGCCGGTGTCTTTCTCCTGGGATATCTTTTCCTCCAGGGAGTGAAGGTCCTGTAAACGAATCTCAATACGGTGTGAGTTATCAGTAAGATTAAAGCAACAGAGACCAGCAAATTCTTGACACCCATGTCCAGCTCTAAGTAAAAGGTAGTCTATAGCAATTCTATTTTGTAAAATAGCTTGTCTGAGTTGTGCCTGCTCCTCATTAAGTAGCTGAATAAGAGAAGAGGTTTGATTAATAGACTTTGCTAAAGTACAAGCTAGTTTGGAGAGATCAAGGTAGGCAGCTTCAGCAAGGCTTGGGACCCCAGCTAGGGAAGCTGCTAAAGCAATCATCTGAGTTTTGGAGAGCAGGTGAAGGTCACTGTGACAATCAGAAGGTAGAGACCGACGCTTATGAGACAATTGAGTAGCTTTGGGGGTATTATGCCAAGGAAGAGCATAAAGGGAAGAGAGACAAGCTATAGTAAAAGGGCCCCCAGTAGCATTTGCTGGGACATAGGAATAGGAAGTGTTACCACAGAGGAACATAAAACCGTGAGGTAAGCACATGTCAGTCAATATATTGGAGGCATTGTATATAGTAGAACAAGATAAACCACTAGGGAGAGCAACAGTTGAAAGCTCATGGGTTGTAGTGAGGCGGATGCATTCAGTCACTGGGGGAACTCCCATAAGGGACAATTTAAGTTGTCGGCGGTTGGTCCAGGCATTGGGCTTAGGGGTGGAACTGAACCAGTACCACCCAGCTGTCCAAAAGGTAGAAGCATTATTATAAGAGAGCCATGCCCAATTAGTAGTATTAGCAAGTTGAGAAAAAGGAAAGGGGACACCATAAAAACAAGTTCGCGAGAGTCCTTCTATAGTGAGGCTCGGGGTAACACAAAATTGGAACTATTAAGGCTAGTACGGGCAAGCTCAACAAAAGTATTACTTTTGGGGCTAAATTGTGACTATAAATAATGGAAAATGCAGCAACAAAGTACACCGTAAAAGGTACCACATGCTTAAAAAGAGTCTGAAAATAGTGTCCCAAAGAACCACGAGTCCAACTGTGGATCTTTGCGGAGTTTGAGAGGTGGCACAGTAGGTGGTGCTGTGGGTGGTGGTGGTGGTGATGGGCTGTGGTCAACCATGGCAGGCTTCATGTAGGTGTGGTGAATCCACGCAGAGCGTTCAGCTACTTTCACAGCAGTGTGGCTGGTAAGCAGAACTTGGTACGGTCCATTCCACGATGGTGTTAATGGAGCCTTCTGGAAATTCTTGATCCAGACCCAGTCTCCTGGTTGGAACGGATGTAGGTCCTCATCCAGTGGGAGCGTTTGGGTAACTGCAGCTATCTTCAACAGGGACCGAAAGGATCTGGAAGGAGAAAGCAAATAGGCATGCAAACCCTCATTGCCTGTAACAAGACTCGGGGACCTAGGATCCACTCTCTGAGTGGTGGTTGGGGACCAGCCAAATAAGATTTCAAAAGGTGATAACCCATAATCAGCTCTTGGGCAATTTCTAAACTGAAACAATACAATAGGTAAAACCTGAGGCCATTTTAGTTGTGTTTCCTTACACAGTTTACCCAACAGGGTTTTAATTTCTCTATTTCCCCTCTCCACTCCCCCTGAGCTTTGCGGATGATGGGGGGTGAGGAAGGTGACTTGGACCCCAAAGGCATGGTACAGAGAAATAAGGAGATCAGCAGTGAAATGTGAGCCTTGGTCAGAGTCAGTGGCTACAGGCAGTCCAAAGCAAGGTACAATATCACACATAAGACACTTGAGAACAGTCTGGGCCGAGGCATGAGCTGCAGGAAAAGCTTCAAGCCAGTGAGTGAGTTGATTATGAACAACAAGGACAAATTTGTAGCCTTGAGCTGGTGGTAGTTGAATAAAATCAATTTGTAGTCTTTCAAAGGGCAATTCAGCCCACTGGTGCCCCCCTGTGTGGGTTTTAGGGCGGCTAGAAGAGTTAAAGGACTGGCATGTTGGACAGGCCCTAGCTGCTCATGTGGCTTCCTGGACAACTCCAGGGGCAAACCAAACAGCACGAACAGCATCGATGATGGCATGTGATCCACAGTGTCCCTTGTTATGAAGTTGTTGGCATAGGAGCCGCACAAGTTTAGGGGTGATGGGGCGTTCATCAGGAACAGAACAGAGGCCATCACGATGGGTAGCTTCATGTTTTTGTTTCCACAGTTCCACTTCAGTAGACGAGAGTAGAGCTGTATAATCAAAGGGAGAGGAAACCTGAAAAACAGGAGCATGAACAGAGAGTGGGACTGGCAAGGAAGCAGCCCACTTGGCGGTGGCATCTGCATATGCATTACCCTGGGCGATCGGATCTTTGGTGGGCAGAGCAGTGTAGGATGGCAAGCTGGGCTGGAAGATGGATGGCATCCAGTAGGGCAGAAACCTGTGAGGCATGAGCTATACACTGGTTATTGGCTGTAAGGAAACCTCTTTGTTTCCACAGGGCACCTGTAGCATGACATACTCCAAAAGCATATTTAGAATCTGTATAAATGTTAGCAGAACAGCCACGGGCATGAATACAGGTTTGTGTTAGAGCAATAAGTTCAGCTGCCTGAGCCCTCAAGTGGCTTGGGAGCGATGAAGCCCATACCACAACATGCACGGTAACAACTGCAGCTCCTGTAACGCGAAAATTATGCAGCATGTAAGAAGAACCATCAGTACAAAACTCAGTCAGGATTTTGTAGTGGAACATCACTAAGGTCTGAGCGAGGGAGTTCCACATGTTGAATAACTTGCAAACGGTCATGGCAATAGAAAGTCTCATCTGTCTCTGGTAACAGAGTTGCTGGATTAAGAACATTGCCGTGCTGTATAGTGAGATTTGAGGCAGTCAGGAGCTCAGCCTCATAATTTGCCATTTGTTGGTGGGTGAAGGCTTGGGTCTGACATCTTAGCAGAATGGCAGAGACCTCATGGGGCACATAGACAGTCAGTGGGTAGCCCATAACAAGGTCTTTGGATTTTTGCACGAGAAGTACAGTGGCAGCCAAAGCCTGCAGGCAGCCCACTGCTCCCCGAGCTACGGGATCAAGTTGCACAGAATAGTAAGCCACCGGACGTAGATGGGGTCCTAGGAGTTGGGTTAGGACCCCTGATGCCACTCCCTGACGTTCATGGACAAACAGAGAAAGGCTTTCTATAGTCTGGCAAACCTAGGGCCGGGACTGAGGATAGAACCTGCTTGATCTTGTGCAGGAGAGTGTGTAACTCTGGGGTTGGTAGAACATGTTCCGGTGCCTCCTTAGCTGTTAGGGCCACCAATGGTTTGGTGAGCTCACCTAGGGCAGGGGTCCAGGGACGGCAGAACCCAAGGGTTCCCAGGAGTGCTCGGACCTGTTTCTTGGACTGGGGCAAAGGTATTTTAAGAATAGCAGACTTACATTCTTCTGATAGCTCTCGAGTTCCCAGTCCAATGATGTAACCCAGATACTGCACCTTGGTCTGTGCAAACTGCACCTTGGAAGGAGAGGTCTTGTGCCCGCAGTCAGCCAGTTGTTTAATCAGGGCAACAGTATCCTTCACGCAGGAGTCTTGGTCTGGAGACGCTAGCAAGAGGTCATCTACATACTGGATCAGCTCTGA
Source organism: Podocnemis expansa (assembly GCA_007922195.1). NCBI lineage: Eukaryota > Metazoa > Chordata > Testudines > Podocnemididae > Podocnemis > Podocnemis expansa. Next base: position 13,668,751 of record ML681971.1, read on the forward strand.
CGTGCAGGGAAGTTGAATAGAGGCCATGTCCTGGGCCAAAATTTGGGAAAACAGAGTCGCAGAATTCTTGAAGCAATCTCCTCCAGGAATACTGATGGGACCCCCACGTAAAGGTGAACGGGTATTGGGAGTCCGGGTGCACTGGTATACTGAAAAAGGCAGCACAGAGATCAATTACTGTAAAGCAGGTAGCTGTACAAGGAATGCCCGTGATGATGGTAGCTGGATTTGGAACGACAGGGGCTCGGGGTATAACATAGGCATTAATAGCCCTCAAGTCCTGTACAAATCTATATGCTGGCTTTCCTTGACTGTCTGGCTTGGGTTTCTTGATAGGCAGAATAGGTGTGTTGCATGGGGAAGTGCAAGGAGCGAGAACTTGGGCAAGATAAGCATCTATAAGTTTTTGTATGGGTTCAGTAGCCTCAGAGGGTATACGGTATTGTGGTATACACGGAGGAGGACCACACTTGGTGTGAATAATCACAGGTGTGGCGGACTTTAAAAGGCCAACATCTGTGGAAGACCATCCCCAGAGTTCTGCAGGGAGGGAAACAGACTGTGCAGGTAATAACACTAGTGCCAAATTAGGAAGCTGAGAATGTGGAATGTCCAATTGTATTCCATCAGGATCACAACAAATAGTGGTTCTCAGTTTACAAAGATCCCTTCCCAAGAGGTTTACCGGTGACTCCTCAGTTAGGAGGAGAGCATGCTCACAAAAGAGAGGACCCACAGAAACAATCACATCGGAGGAAACATCAGCAGAGAAGGGTTTTCCACCCACCCCTATAATGCTTTCAGTTCCAGCTACGCGACAACCTAGATCCTGAGGTTTAGCAGTTAACAAAGAATGAGTAGCTCCAGTATCAAGCAAACAAGAATAAGTTTTACCGTTAACTTCAAGATTTACAAAAGGTTCCCTCCCTCTGGGGTGTTGAATCGGGATTGTAACAGCCTTTAACACATCATGAGAACTCAGAGATTTCCTGGCCCCCTCCCCGCCCCATCATTGTGACGTAGCATACTCATCCAGTTCCTTGGTTTCCGGAAGCTGGGCAGCAGTGAGAGATGGTGGTGGAGAAGGAAACATCTGGGTTGGTGATGGTGCAGAGCTCGGTTTTTAGTGCTTGGCGTTGGGGCCCATCGTAAATCAGGATTTTCCAGCTGTCTGCGGAGCCTGCAGTCTCGTTTGAAATGACCTGGTTTTTTGCAGTAAAAACAGACTGGAGAGAGATTACTTACAGGCGGGTGAGAGGGTCCTGTCCGGCGGAATATACGATCTCTTCCCCAGGGTTCGTTTTGCTTCTGTACAGCCTGTAAAGAGCTAGCCAATAGTTTTAAGTCCTCCCTTTCTTTCTTTTCTTTAACCAATTCCTTTTCTTTTCTTCCCTCAAAAACATAGGATGCAATGCCTCGAATTTCACTTATGCTTTTCCCACTCCATCCTGGACAAAACTTATGAAAATATGAGCGGATATCAGGGGCAGACTGGTCCCTTTCAGTTTCTGGGTTGAACTGAACAAATCTCTGGGCACCCTCGCAGAGACGAACATAAAAAGCATCAGGATTTTCATCAAATTTCTGTACTATTGCATGGAATTTATCCCAGCTAATGGGTTTACAAGCAGCCTCTTCAAGAGCCAAAAACAGTTTCTTTAGCCTTAGTAAATATTGCCCAAGCTCCCCCCCCTCAGCAGCTGAGTGGCTGTCATTGGCACGGTGTTCTGTTAGGTTGCTCCTCTACCTTTGTACAATGGTTAAGCACGTCTGCTTTCTCATTGGGAGTTAGAAGAGCATATAAGAGCTCATTGAAGTTTGTTTCTTTATAACTTAGTTATTAGGCTTTTACACAATGTGCATGTTTACTTTACCTTACTTTAAAAACAAAACAAAACTTTACAACACACAATGAGACATATACCATAGAACACAAAACATAAACCACAATTTGTTGCACCAATAAGTTTACTAAATTGCATGGGGAGAAGGGGTGGTGCTGCCTCTGTTCATAAGGCAAGTGGTTCCCTCCCCTGGAAACTCACGTTGTAACTAAGGGAGCTTGCAGAGAGCTGACGAGGGGGTTAGGGCTTGTTCCTGCATTCTCAACTTCTGCCAGGCTGGCTGCGTTAAGGTCTGGGTTGTAAGGCGGTGGCTTTGGAAATGTGGCACTGTCAGGACAAACTCCATCAGAGTTCAGCCCAGCATACCAGTAATCCATCTGCCTAGGCGCTAGTTCCTCTAATCTCATGTGCACAAGTTTTAATGTACAGCACTCAAAAGTTCCCCACTTCGGCCAAATTAATCTACCCTTATCATCCAGAAACCTCTCCCAGCTTTCGCTGAGTAACACAGCCTGTTTTCTAGTCATCTCAGGCTGCACCGCGAGCTTCCCCTGCTCCCATGCTGCAGGAGTTTTGCCAATGGAGAACCTGCTGGGATCTTACTCCCACTGGTTCCCATCCCTACCCTGTTATGACACCAGTGTCCCTTGGTTTGTTATTTACTGGGAACATCCTAATCACGTTCCAAGGCCCGAAGTCTCACCTGCAGTCCCGCTCCTCGAGGAGGCTTATCAGATACTCACAAACACTGTCTATTCTTTGAAAATTTGCAGCGTGGGGGAGGGCCCGAAGAGATGATAATCCATCCTGTTGTGGGTGTTAAAACTCTGACCACTTTACAGCTGCACTCACCCCAAGGTTCAGGAAGGCGCCTCTCAGGGAGCACCCAAACGGTCCAAGGTGCCGGCTGGAGGCGATTCACTGGTCCATGGGGTGGTGGTGGCAAGCAGAGTGTCCCGGCAGAGTCACCAAATCTGTTGAGAGAAAAGCTCGTTCTCTGCTCTGGTCAGTGATGGAGCCGGACAACAGGAGAAAGAATCACAAGTTTATTGACACTCAGAGCTACTGAGTGTGGCCGGCCCCGAAGGACTGGTGCTAAAGGGTTTTATACATAGGTACAAATACTTAATTCAAGGAAATCTAAAAATGGTTAATATATTCAAGGTAAACAAGATTAATACATTTATTAGTACCATATAGGGATAGTTTTCATACCTATTCATATAAGATAGGAGAATTAGTAAAGAAGGTCAGACTGGCTCCTCAGAGCCTGGGAATGTAATAAACAGGAGAAATTGTTGATTAATAGGTGACCTCAAGACTGGTGCAGTTCCCCTAATCTCCTGCTTGTAGACTGTTCAAGGATGTGAGGGGCTCTATACTTTTGTGAGTCAGGCTAGAGGTTAAAATAATATTAAGGGAACAGTGCTAAGATGGGCTCACTTATGCTCACAAGTTTGTGGTCTCATTACGAATCTCATAACAAGACTAATTTATTTATCTCAGACCTTTCGTGGGAGAAAATTCCACTTTGTCAGACACACAGAGATCTTGAGTGATGCCATCAAACTGGTAACACACAGCACTTCCGTAGGGACTCATCTCTCTCAGACCCTGGCTTTAGCTGTGAGATAACATATCTCAAGAAACAGGAGCACTTTCTTCTGTTTGATGTTGCTTTAAAAGATCCAGTCTTTGATAGACTTGCAAGCACCTGAAGACACGTGATGTCTTTCTTATTTCTAATGTGAACAAGTGCAGCTTTTTATTACAGCGCCTCTCTCTCCTTGCCAGGTCTTGGTCATTACAATGTCACCAGTGTGCCCACCAAACTGGGTGGCGATATCGGTGGTGTAAATATTGTTCAGGTTGCCTCCTATGGGGACTCCTGTCTAGCTGTATCTGATGAAGGAGAGCTCTTTGGCTGGGGGAACTCTGAATACATGCAGCTGGCTTCCATCACAGAGACAACACAGGTGAGGTCACATGTTCTAGTGTAATACATGCTACTCTTATGTTTGTAAAAATGGATCTCTGGGCTGCCACTCACCTGGTACCCCTTTCGGGAGCTATGTAAGTATTGGATCTTGTAGAGGCTTCCATATAATTGTCCTATAGGTGAAGCTATAAAAACAGCACATATTCCCTGCTCCAGGTGCTTTGACAACACAATCACTATAAAATGACACAACCAGCAGTGTATATTCACCCACAGTTATTAGGCTCAACCAGCCAGGAATAACCGTGTTGCTTATATTAATGTTTTTCCCTACAAGACAGAGAAGGAACAGATCAGAGCTGTTTCAGGCTAAACGGGGAGTGGGCCTGTCCTGGAGAAGTCCCTATTGGCTTGCAAACCAAGGGCACTCCAGCTAGAGTCTTTTGGCAGTAATCAGGTCACAGGCCAGTTAGGGCTTCAGCAGGTAAAAGCAACACCTTCAACTCCTTTCATGAGAACTCAAGAATCACATGCTTGGTGCAGGATCTGTGTCAGAGGTGGTGGCTGGCTGCATTCTGCTCCAGCTTCAGTTTTTAAATGGCTTTTAGGTGTTGCCCCACTTGAACTAATGAGGAGCAGGAGCAGTGAAGCTCCCTGACCTGCAATGTGATTTTTAGCTTGGTGTGACACCATTACTACTCCCTGCTGGGGAGCCAGCTGCATGCCCCCGCCTTTGAGAGGCAAACCACTGACAAGAGCCAGTATAATATAGTTCAAATCAGAGGCGTTGCTGGCACTGGGCACACTGGGGCACATGCCCCGAACCCCAGTGCCAGTGCCCCGGATGTCTGGCTCAATTGGGCTGGAGATCCGGGGCCCAGTCGCTTGTGGCTGTGGCGGCCCCGTCCCCGGCTGGGGATCCGGGGCCTGGCCTCCTGCGGTGGTGGTGGCCCCATACCCGGCCGGGGATGCGGGGCCTAGCTGCATGCAGCAGCACCTGGCCCTGGCCAGGGGGTGGGGCCTGTGGGCCAGGGGCAGGGCGTGGGCCCATGCCCCAGGTCCCTCCCCTGGCCAGTGATGCCCCTGGTTCAAATATTTTTTAAAGTACCTAAGACAGTTCAGTGAGTTACATCTCACTGGCTTAGAGTTTTCTGCCAAGCCATGTTGTAGCTTTGTCAGAGAGGGAGGGTGAATTAAAATGGCATCCGACTGAAAGGTAGGAGAGGACAGCTTGATTCCCTCAGCCAACTCTGAAGATCCCAGTCTTGAAGGTTGGAGAGACAGCCTGGGTAACTGCATTGATTTTTAGCTGTACCTATGGATCAGCATGAGAGGATGTGTCTGGGTAGGACCAACTCCATTGGACATATTTTGGATTTACACTTGGGTGATTGAAAACAATGTCTTTTGACTTGCCAGTGGATTTGCTTGGGTGAGAGGCAGAATTCTTGGGCTTATTATTTATCACTGAGTGGCCTTGGACAAGCATATTTTTGTGCTGCAGTTCCTCTCTCCCCCCCCCCAATGTAAAACAAGGGTGAAAAATCAGGATTATGGGGAAGCATGTTTGTAAAACACTTTGAAATGTGCAGCTAGAGAAGTTGAAAGTGCCCAACTTACACATTTTGTTCAGTTCTGTACTTGTTACTCTGATGTCGAGGCTGATGGTTTCCTAGATGATCTTAGAGCAATAGCATGTACACGCTCCCTGGGATTAATGATACTTAGCCATTTTCAAATTGTCAGGGTGTGCACATCTGTGCACCCCTGGCTTACGAGCTATATGATTGGTCTGGTCACTTGTGCACTATGATTGTATGATTTGATGCCAGTTACACCATGTGAGGTTTCCTTTTGAATGCTCCACTGTATATGTAGGAGATCATGTCTCCTGCAGCATCATGCATGTGTGCCCAGGTGAAGCATGTTGCATAGTACAGACCCTCAGGACTATCTAGCACAGAGGCTGGAGTATTATATGAGAGGGGGAATGCAAATGCTCTCCCTGGCTCAGGTGGAAATTAAGAGACCCACACAGCAGCACCAAAAGGGGGAGGGGTTGAAGGTGTTCGAAAACAGAGAGACTTGAAGGAGCTTGAGGCTTTTGCCTGGAAGACTCCGTCGTGCAACATTTTCCAGCTTCAAGCAAGATCTGGGCCCTGTCTTGTAATAGGCAGAGAATGACTGTAACACACCAAACAGCCAACCACCTGGTATATAAACTCTGACTATGAGGTCAGTGTAGGTAGAGATGTTAGTTTAGTATGTGTGTTTTACTTTCTTGTGGTAGCTTCTGACTCATTTATAGTATGATTCTGCCTTCATTGGCCATTTTTTTCACTTAAAATTGTTCTCTGATCAATAAACGAGTATTTGTTTATCTAAAGGTGTGTAGACTTTAGAGGGTGTGAGCGTGGAAGGCTGGGCACAATCCATTTCAGTATTAAATGGATGGACTTGAGTTTATGGTGCCCAGGGGAGAGCCCTAATCCCTGTAGGCAAGCTCCCATGGTGGTATCTGGGCTGGGGTGCTTACTGGGAGACCATCCACTGTGTGACCACAGACAGCACACAAACTGCCTGGGATAAATCACATGGAAGAGACTGCTGTGCACTGACTCTGGAGTGAGTAGCTGCCTGGCAAAGTGGGGTTCAGGAATGGAGGGGGAGGGGGTCACAGCATCACACCAGACTGGATCTGTGGAGCAGACTGTCACAAAAATATAGCTGCCAAAACCCATTAAGCAGAAGATAAATTAAGCCACATTTTATATATAACTTTGAAGTCCTTTCCAACAGCCCATCATTAATTTTAAGGCAGGAAATGATAATGTCAATTTCTAATTCAGTACAAACTTATCCCTTAAAATAGCCACCTCTAATAATGCCAGAGCTTAATTTTGATACCATCTTCCAGAAATCCCTGCCTGCTCATCCAGGGGGAACTTCTCCTCTGTCAGATTATAAACAATCTCTGCAGGGTGCCAGACGCTAACAAAGATTTTTTCATTGTATCATTACTCAGTGGACAATAAAGTCTCTTGCTGAATATTTTGTAAATTTCTTTTAAATTAGGTGGCAATCTGTAGCATGGACAGTCACAATGTTAATATATCTAGCTTTTGAAAAATGTTATATTTGTAAATAAAAATGCACCCCTTTTAATTAGTGTCTTCATTAAGGTTTGAGTTTAGAGCAGGGATCAAAGCTGGGCACGTATTGCACAAAACAGTTTAGACATTCAGTGGCTTTTAAAAACAGAACTTGCTTTTTCCTCTTTGATCCTCACTTCTGTGAGCTTTCTGCAAATAGCCTTTTTAGAGAAGGAGGTTTGCAGAAAGATGCATGTCAGGAGTGTATGTTAGGCATCTATTCAGCAAACAAATACCTGGTGACTTCTGAACCTGTGGGCCCAGTTGATGGTGCACTGTACTTAAGATATGTGGGTTCTATTACGGGCTCTGCTACTTGCCTGCTGGATGACGCTGGGTAAGTCACATTCCTACCTGGTGCCTCAGTTTCCCTATCTGTGACATGGGACGATGACATTGACCTCCTTTTAAGAACCACTGATGAAAAGCTCTTCACTTACTGTAACCAAATACTTAGAACTGTTCAGTTTTTTTAAAAAAAAATTAATCTGTTTTAAATTTGTTAATAATCCGCTTTGATGAGCAGAAACTAATTTGTCAAATTCAGTCTCACTCTTAATATTTTTGTGCTACAAGGTCTGTGCTCCACATTGGAGAGCGCCAGAAACATGCATTTGTCCCTTCTGGCTCTGATGTGAATTTACTGTGCAACACAGACATCTACAAAAATCTCACAGGGTCATTTCACAAATGCAAATTTCTTCATAGAGCAAATTTTTATGGTGAGTTGAGATTTGCAGTTGCAGACTCAGCCTTGAGTCTTGTGCACTGTAGTGTTTAAGCAGATGTCTGCCTAGTTTTTGTTGGTGAAAGGTTGTAATCTAGCAGTTCGTTAATATTCTGCTATAATCGAAGGAAAATTAGGAGCAGACCATCACATTAATGCCATTTTACTAAACTCAGAGTTTAATTCCCTGTGCTAATTACTGAGCTTGGTACGATGTTTGAGAGAATTAGTAGGTTAAATAGTATAGGGGCAGGCTGCATTGATATGAGACTTCTGGGAGAGTATATAGAGAAAGATTGGAACTGGGGTTAGATTGCTTCCTCACCAAAAATAGGGCCTTCGAGCCAAGTGTCTGTAGTGACTGTTCTGGAAAAGGAACTGCTCAGTTCCTGGAACATTGAGCATTAGTGCCTGCTAAATTATAAGTTTTCCAGTGTTTTATGAACTGTGCCACAAAAGGGCTACACCCTTCTGGTCCTCCTTGTGATTGTTTACAAACACACCTGTTGACTGGTTAGCTTCCTTGCCATGGCTGGTTCATGAGGTCTGGAGTTAATGGATTGCTCCAGAAATGTATTACTCAAGATTCTTCAGTTTTGTAGAATTACATGGATACATTCAGTTTTGCCCAGCCAGCTGTCTTCACCTACAGCCTAGTTCATCCGAATATAGTTTGTTTTCCTGCTGTGGGATCATTTGTGTCATGACCTCAGCATCACAGATGGAGGATGCATTCCGTTTCTGTAATCCTATAGCTGCAGGGGAGAAAGGACACTTGTACAATATGGTAGTTCATTGTCTGTTTCCATTGCTTACCTTCTTTCTTTTCCCATTGAGAAACTTCCAGAGAGAAGGTAAAATAGGAGTATATGTCCTAGTTTTAATTTGCAGGTGAATACCATCTCTGAGATCAGAATTGTTTAATGTTTCTAAATAGATCAACGTCCCAAGGCACTTGCCATTTAAGATTGGGAAGATACGGGATGCTGCATGTGGAGGGACAGGCAATGCTGTTGTAAATGGTGAGTTCTTTTTTGCTGTTGCAGGGCTCCATTTGGATGTAATGGGGTAGGAGGAGAGACGGGCTGTTATGCTCTTGTTGTGACTTTTACAGATGTCTGAAACAATTAATGTGCAGAGTCGTCACGTTTTTCTTGTAAGAGAGCTTGACTGGGTCATTAGGAATGAAACACTGAACCCTAGAAGTTCCCAAAGCTCAGAGTTGAGGCATACTGGCACAGGGAGTGTGCTCTGCTGTTGGGCTGAGATGATTTTATTCTCCCGAAAGTCCACCTGTTAGTGAACCTGAATTCTTTTTGAAGTCTCAAACCCGAAAGAGAGCTGGCCAGTGCAGGGTTTAGTTTTAACTCCAGGAGGTTAGAAATGCTATAGAGTATTTGGGTCTAATCAGCATTCATGTGAATGCATGTACTTACAGAATTTGTTTTTACTGTAATGTAGAGGAAGGAAATGTCTTCGTCTGGGGATATGGGATTCTTGGGAAAGGACCAAACCTGATGGAAACAGCAACTCCAGAAATGATCCCACCCACTCTCTTTGGCTTGTCAGAGTTCAGTCCGGACACCCGGGTTTCTCGTATTCGCTGTGGAATCAGCCAGTTTGCAGCACTTAACAGTAAGTTTAAAGTCCATGGATCAGTGGTGAAACTGTCTCTTCAGTTTGTTCCCCTTCTAAAATCTTACTGAGGTGTTTCTGTTTCTAAAACAGACTCCTTAACGGTGAAATGTGAACCTCCAAAAATACATGCTGAAGCAACACATTCAGCAAAAAAAACCAAGGAGTTGTGAGGCACTTTAAGACTTAACAGATTTATTTTTCGCCTGAGCTTTCGTGGGAGAAAATCCCACTTAGTCAGATGAAGTGGGATTTTCTCCCACGTAAACTTGTGCGAAAAATAAATGTTAGTCTTAAAGTGCCACACGACTCCTTGGGTTTTTTTTTGCTGGACTAGACTAGCCTGGCTATCCCTTTGGAAAGCAACACATTCAGTCAAACAGTCAGTGACAGATGGCAGCCTGGCTTCTATAGACACTGCTGAAATAAATAAATTCCTAATCTGGGTGCAGTAATGTAGATCTGTGCTCCTTCCCCCTGCTGTCTAAATTGTGAGCTGCCCACATTTTAAGATACTGTTTTGTAATCAAAAGACTAACAGTTGGGGTTAGAAGGGGGTGCCAAGTAATTGATTTAGTCATGATAAAATAAGCAAAATAATTTTAGCATTTGAAAGGCGACTGTGCTTTAAGATGAGGCTTGTGTCTCAGTCCTCATAGCACAACAAATATTTGCAAGTTGAACTAACTAACCTAATGTCTAGAACAGAAAACCACAGCGGTGCAGTACAAATACTGACATGACAATCTTAGGAGTGCTGTTTGGGCAGCTGTAACTGTCAAAAGCTTGTCTGTGAAGAAAATACAAAGTCAGGAAAAATGCCCAGCAGAGGGCAGCATTCCAGTAAATTGATGCAACTGCTACAAGGCAAGAGTAAAAGTTTACTTCAGTGCTGCAGCTGAGACACCCCTCGCTTTCACTTAGAAGAGTGCACACTGTGATTGGTAAAATACCTTGATGTTAGAGTGAGTAAAGCACTGGTTTGGGATTGAGCTCTATGCAGATGTGGTTAGAGAACATTTATCCCTTCTTCAAGTAACTTCCTATCATGCTGATGAGAAGGGGGATTAGCATATTCCAAAGCACCTAAGCCACTTCTGAAAATGGGCATAGGACCTTGTATCTCATTGACAGTTGGTGGGACTTGTCCTCTACACCCACAGGCAAAGAGGTGCTTTATAGTGCCCCACATCTGCAATGCCTTTCATCACAAAGAAAATTACTTGCACCGTAAGGAAAGACCTTTTAAAAGACAGTCATATCTGTTATTTTTTTACTTGTTGCAGACAGAGGAGAGCTATTTGTGTGGGGGAAGAACATAAGGGGATGCTTGGGAATTGGAAGAATGGAAGACCAATATTTCCCATGGAGGGTAAGTACCAGCATTCAAGCACAAACATGACGGAGTTAGACATGCTCACTAGCTAAAGTGTAATGTATCATAGATGAGTGAGGCATCATGCCTTTCGCTGTGCCTAGTGTTAGATCTATGCACTGGAAAGAATGTGAAAACAGCACACGATCTTATCCATTCCTGACCAGCAAGGATAGAGACAGGCCAAAGCTAAATTTTCGTCTCCAGTGTTTGTTTTCTAATTAGTCTTTGTTGTACAAGAACTTAAGAGATTTGGGCGGCTGTTAGATGTTCTAAAGGAATGGCGAGCATACGTGAGAGCACAGGCCTCATCCTGCAGAGATGGCTAACATCTAATGTGCTGACTAAGAATGCATTAAATAAAATCCCCGTTCATGAAGCATTGAGTTTGAAAGTGTCCACCCAGTTCAGACATTTTCGTATCCTAAGGTGACTCATGTTTGCCTTCCCTAGCACAACTGTCTCACTGTGTTTCCCAAGCTGTTTTACATGTGGTGTTCTGTGGAAAAAAATTCAATGCTAGCAATATTTTCCTTCTACCTCTTTTAATTAGCTTTTGAGCAATAGATGTGCCAATTTTTTGGTATGAAACCTTCCTTTTCCCTAGGACCAGCATGTATGTGCTTGTCGGTATATTTCAAGCCCCAAAGTGTTCTGTGGCCAAATGAGTTTGGTCCAAATGAACTGCCCAAATCATAGACAATGTGAATTCTCAGTCACAAAGATTCTGGCATCTAATACCATTTTTAAAAACAACAAGGCAGAGAAGGAAAAATGTTCAAGCAGGGCCAATTTTGTGCAAAAATGTCATTTAATGAGTGAGGAAAAAGCATTTACAACTTTGAAAATTACACTGGTAATTAAATCTCTACAGTAATTCCCATAAGTTAATTAAAAGGCACGAAGGCCAAGTGCATAAATTGTAACTGTCCCATTTCTCTCTGGCCATTGTAGCTAGGGCCGTGGTATGCATTCAAAACAATCAGCAAGATGAGCGTCCATAGGTTGACACTGGCAGGAGTGTTGGCCACTTTCCGATGCAGCATTCAGAGTAGCATTGGCAGTCTCATCCATGCCATGGGGAGGCAGTGCTCTTTCTGTTCAGTTGTAGCCATAACCACTTTATGTAAAAATACTCGAGCCCGAGCCCCCAATCTGCTTTACAGCATGTTGCTAATACTCCAGGGTTTGCTGTCTCTGGATTTACCTTCACTTTAAAGGGCTAGGGAGGGGGTGCAGGGATGTGTGGCAGCGAGCGTCTGAAAACAAACTACTTCTGTCTCTTGCAGGTGACAATACCAGGTGAAGTAGTGGATGTGGCCTGTGGAGTTGATCATATGATAACTCTGGTTAAATCATTTATCTAGCAGCCCTGCTGTACCTCAGCTCTGCATTTGGAACACACGAGTGGCTGGTAAAAGGAAAAAACTCTGCTGCATGTGTACCCTATTTCTCCACAGTCAGAGTTTCTGGTTTTCCATTCCTCTCAGTAGGAGGCTGAAGAAATGAGCACATCAAACTGGCTGACAGGAGTCAAGCTATCCTGCTGCCAAGGCAGCAATGCGCAAGGATTGAGAGGAGAAGGGGAACTGTGCTATGACCATGGCACTGTGAGTTCCTCTGTGAGGGAAATGCAGCTCTAGTATTATATGGATTTACTTTTACAGGTGGTAGGAGAGCTTTAAATGGAACTGTGTTACTGGTGGGCTCAGCCTAGTGTGTTTGCTAAAGGCAAACTGTATCATGGATGATGTAAACCCATATTAAGTATTACAGTGTGGTTGATCTCCTCTTTAGTGTGTTATGTGGTGCTTGACTTTGTTTTGTGTAACATATACACCTTCACCACAGCAGCTGCTGTACCCCCACATGGCTGAGCAGGCAGAAGTTTTTTCATTCACATAGTTAAAGGGGAGTAGTTAGCTGTTTCCTCAATATAGCTGTGAAGTGTGAAATTATTTGCAGCCCTGAATCATCTCATTAGGGGGTTCTGATTTTTAGGTATAAGCCAGACCTGGTGGGTCACATTATATGAGCTGAGGAAACAAGAGAAAGAGAGCAGGAAGAAACTAAAACTCAGGAAAATCAAACTTTCATGTATGTCTTGCTCTCTTTCCTAGGTGTACCTTTTCTCTGCTTCTAGTTGTTTGTCTCTCTTCTCTTCAGTTCCTTTTCTTTTGAGGATCTTTTTTCTTTCTCCCCTGGTGCCTGTCACTTGTGGGTGGTTGGGATTTTTTTTTCTTGTCTTTCTTTCCTCATGCCAGGCTAGCTCTAGTTTCTTCCCCCCCCCCCCCCCAGCCTAAGGACACAAATTAGCTCAGGTGCACAAAGCTCCTTGGGGGGAGTGGAGTAAATACCCTAGCTACACATAAACCTGACTAAGGGAGAAACTGGATCTAGACACTAGTTATGTAATTAGGGGAGACAGGCTAGCTGCTTGGGAGCCACTACTTACTTGGCCAGTAGCTAGGGAAGCCAGCAGTGAGGGGACCTGGGCTAGGTACTGATCAGCTAGATTCCCAGGCATCTTGTGAGACACTAAGGGGATGCTCAGGGGGAGAGACTGAAGGAAACTTACCAGCCATGTTTAGGAAAACAAACTCAGGCCACACCAGCTGAGGACACCATCCCACCACCATCCACAGATGGTGGCACCTTGGAGCTGTTCCATTGCTTGGTGCCAAAGACTGTTCCACTGGACAGTGGTCAGTCTTGGTTGATGCTGTGTGCTTAGTGCTGGGGTCTCGACTGCTCTTGAAGCCTGAGGGGTGTCAGCACGTGAGTCACCCAAGGAACCCATAGTCTCTGGGGTGATATGTTTGGGAGACTTCCTCTGATCAAACAACCTTTCCTGGGTGTCTGAGTCTCCTGGGCCAAGGACGGCTTTTGCTTATGGCCCTTAGTTATCGATTCAGTTCTTGGGTAATCTGGACCTGGATCTGAAGCAGGATGATGGGATTTTTCCATGAGATGTAATTTCAGGCAGAGTTCCCTGTCCTTTTGAGCTCTGGCAGTTAGATTAGAGCAGGGGTCTCAAACAGGCAGTCCCTAAAGCTATTTTCTGCAGCCCACAACAATGTGATTGTTACCAATATTTGCAATATCAGTGGTGCAGCCCTTGTGGTGATTTGAGTTTGAGACCCCTAGATTAGAGCAATGGCTGCATTTCTGAAGAATGGGGGATTACCCGAGGGAGCAGACACAGTGCGAGTGCCCATCTGAGGCAGGCTTTGTGGTGTTACAGTTTGAATATCTCTTAAAGTCAGGTGAAAATGGCATATTTTCTCTCTAGCTCTTTTTTTATTTTGGACAAACAGTACAAAAGGGGCAGAGTTTGAGGAGAAATGGAGGGGGGAAAGTTTTTTGAAAAGGGAAGGACTAGGTAAGTATGACTGAAGCTATTACATTCTAACTACAGGTTTTTAAGTCTGAGGAAACACAAGGAAAGAGAAACTCTGCTCAGCTGGGGACAGTTGGATAGGAACTTAGGGGAAGCTGCGCAGAGGCTGTCGCGAGACTGCTTCTGCACATGTGCCACCCTGAGACTGCTGCTAAGACAATGCTGTGAAGCAGTGCAGGGATGCTACAGTACCTAATGTGGAGCACCTATAGGGCCCTCTCTTGAGAGAGAAATTGTGTGTGTCAGAGCTACCCAGAGGCTGAAATTTACAACCCCCTTGTGGGAGAACTGTCTGTTTAAGAACACAACTGGCAGCATAATTAACCTAGCGAGCCCAATGGAAGGGAGCTAAGGAGTAATACAGTGGAAGGAATCTCTGCACCTTTGTGTCCTTCAAAGTGGCAAATTAGACAGCCATAAATATACCTACTTATGGGGGAAGAGGGAAGACACATCAGGAGCATCTTAAATGAGAACAAAAATAACTGTGATTTGCATTGATTATCAAGAGTCATTTGCTTGACAAATACTGCTGTGCTATCAGATTTGGCTTAAAATAGAGTGAAAACTCCTGAGGGCAGGAATCACCATTGCCCTTTGCACAGGTACAGCTCTGACCATAACAACAGGGTCCTGATTGAGACTAGGGCCACAGGATGCTACAGTGTTACAATTACTAACCATTAATGCTAGACTGTATCAACAACCTGACTCACCCGAAGACATCAGTTTGTTTTGAAAACACAGATCCTTGTTTGTGCTTCCTCTGTGTCTGCACATCTGAACTGAATACCAAGCTTAAGTCGTTTAGGTATTCCTGGAGTGGATCCTGCACGAGGATGAGGGGGATTCATTCTCCCCAGCATTCAGCTGAGATGTGGGAACCCAGTAACAAGACTAAGGCTTTTATTAAAACAACCACTAGCAGCATCAAAACAATTTTATTTATGCTCTGCTCCAGCTACTGCAAACCTACAAATCCTCCAGGGACAGCTCATACTCCACCATAGCTACATTCAAGCAATTCCGCTGACCTCACACTAGTGCTGTAGGAGGCCAACAGAGGGTCCTCAGTTTGTGTGAAATAACAAACTACATCACTGTGAATAAAATATATTATAGGCCGTCAGCCTTGGAACTGACTTTTTTTTCTCCAAAAGATCCTTTGATAAAGATGATTCAGAGAACCAGAACTTGACCTCAAAAATAGTACAAAAATAGCATTGGTTTGGTTTGCCTCACCAACTTCTATTTTTATAAACACACTGTGAAGTGGTAGAACTAACCTGCAGCAAAAGTAGGCAGTTCTATGAGCTATTCAAGATCTAAAATACCATGGGACTTGACCCTGATTTCTTAAAAATTAAACTCCCTCCCACTCTCTTCTTAGCAAATACATTCCTTATTATTTATAAAGTTCCAAAGGCACAGCCATGTTATCTAGTAGTATGCAAATAAATTCAATCTCCACACAGGTTCTCTTTGAAGCCTTGATGTGGTATTCATCTGTCTGAGCACTGCAATTAGTAAATCAGTGGAGTGAGCAGGAAGATTGAAATGTGAGGTACCCTGACATCGCCTACTAGAGGAGAAACCCAAGAAAGAAGCCACCACCACCACTAGTCATCACCTGCAACCCCCAAGTCAGCCCTCTACAGCACATCCTCAGGGATCTACAGCCTATTCTACAAGATGATCCCTCCCTCTCTCAAGCCTTGGGAGACAGCCCCCCAACTTTAAACAGATACCAGCAACAACAGAATCATTAAAGCAAGCACACTCCCTTGCAACAAACCACGCTGCCAACTTTGTCCATACATCTGCACAACAGACACTATTACAGGACTTAATCAAACCAGCTGCTCCAGCAAAGGCTCATTCACCAATGTGATTTATGCCAGAACTGCCCCCACACCGTATTTATTGGACAAACAGGGCAGTCTCTGTGCAAAGAGTAAATGCGGACAAATCTGACATCAGGAATCACAACAGTCTAAAACCAGTGGGTCAGCATTACAGTTTGGATTTTTTCACTCATCCCAACAGGTGATTTGACCTCATCTTCCTCTGTATTTTGTTTCCCAGTGTATGAATCTTATCAACAGCTTTGATTTGCTGTAACAGTGTGACTTGATACTATGACTTAAGCTTCCCTGCATTTATTTCCTCCCATTCTGTAAGTTCTGCCATTTTAAAGCATCTGATGAAGTGGTATTTTTCTCCCATGAGAGCTCATGCAATAAATAAATTAGTCTTTAACTGCCACAGGACTCCTTACTTATTTTGCTGAATTACATGAACACAGTTCCCTCTTTGGAACTTGGCAATGTATGATTGTGGGAGACTAACTTCCCAGAAGAGACTGAAGGGGCATGTGCTAGTAGTAATAAAAAAGCCCAGATTTTCCTGGATGTGACAGCTGATGAATTTCTTCTCCAAACGATTAGTGAACCAATGAGAGGGGATGCCACTTTAGATTTGGTACTGGTGAGTAGTGAGGATCTTGCAAAGGAGCTGGTTGTAGGCAACAACTTAGTTTCAGGTGTCTTATGAGCTAATTCAGTTCAAACTAATTGGAAGGACAGGAGCGTCTCTGTCCCTCCGGTCCAGATTGGGCTCCTGCCACTGTCAGCCCAGCCCTGGATCACTAGCCAGGGTGGGGCCGGGGAAGACAGCCACCACTGTGGGAGCCTGGCGTTGGCACTTGGTGTGCTGGGACTCAGGGCACGAGCCCTCCCCCCGTTGCCAGTCATGCGCTGTCGAAGGATAAACAAAAATAAGTCTGACTATGGTCTTTGACTTTCAAAGGGCTAACTTTAGTTGGGGAAGTGGACTGGATCGAAGTACTCACGAATATACTGGTGGAAGAGGCTTGGAAGCACTTTACATCAAAGTTGCAGGAACTATGTGAAGTCTACATTCTAAGGAAAGGGAAAAAAATTAATAGCGAAGAGCTGCACCCCAAGCTGCATGAGTGAGCATCTCAGAAAGGTGATTAGGAGGAAGCACAGAGCCTACCAGGAGAGGAAGATGGGAGGGATCAGCAAGGAAAGCTACCTCTTGGAGGTCAGAACATGTAGAGAGAAAGTGAGAGAGGCAAAAAATCAAGCAGAGCTGGACCTTGCAAAGGGAATTAAAACCAATGGTAAAAGGTTCTTTAGCCATAAGAGTTACGAAGAAAACAAAGAAGAGGGACCACTAAACACTGAGGATGGGGTGGAGGTCAAGGATATTCGAGGCATGGCTGAATGTCTAAGTACTATCCCTCCGTTTTTAGAGGGTGATGAGGAGCTGGGCGATAGAGTTAGGGTAGCTGATGGGAATGAGGACATGGAAGTGGAAATGACCAGACCAGAGGGAGAAGCCAAGCTTGAGCTCCTGGATGGGACTAAATCGAGGGGGGGGGGGGGTTAATCATCCAAGGATATTAAAGCAACTGGCACATGAAATTGCCAGTCCATTACCAAGCATTTTAAGTCAATCTGTAAACTCAGGGGTTGTACCACATGACTGGAGAATCGCTAATACAGTTTGTGTTTTCAAGAAGGGGAATTAAAGTGATTCGGATAACTACAGGCCTGTTTGTTTGACCTCAGGAGCATGCAAGGTCTTGGAGGACATTTTGAAGAAGAAAGTGCTCAAGGATAGAGATTAACAGAAACTGGGATAAAATATACCATGGCTTTACAAAAGGCAGATCCTGCCAGACCAACCTGATCAACTTTTTTAAGAGGAAAACAGATTTTTTTAGATAAAGGGCATGCAGTGCACTTAACTACTTAGATTTCAGGAAGGCATTTGCTAAAGTTCCACATAGGGAATTATTAGTTTAGTTATAGAAGATGGAGTTAATATGAATATAATAAGGCAGATAAGGAGCCGGTTAAAAGGGAGGCTACTAGTGGAGTCCCTCGGGGGTCAGACTTGGGACCAATATTATTTAACCTTTTTGTTACTGATCTTGGCACAAAAAGCAGGAATGTGCTAATAAAGTGTGCAGATGTTACCAGGTTGGGAGGTATTGCCAGTAAAAGACAGAAAAGGATTGGGATAGCATACAAAGACCTGGATGGCCTTGTAAACTGGAGTAGCAGGGATAAAATTTAATAATGGGAAGATCAAGGTCATGCATTTAGGGACAAAAGAATTTTTCCTGTAAGTTGGGAATGCATAAGTTGGAAGGAATGGAGGAGGAGAAGGACCTGTGAATGCTGGCGGATCACAGGATGACTGTGCTGCCAATGTGATGTGGCCATGAAAAAAAGCTAATGTGGTTCTAGGGTGTATCAGGAGGGGGTGTTTCAAGTAGAGACAGGGAGGTGTTAGTGCCACTATAAAAGGCACTGGTGAGACCCCATCTGGAATACTGTGTGCAGTTCTGGTCCCCCATGTTTAAAAAAGATGAATTCTGATCAGAACAGGTGCAGAGGTGGGTGACAAGGATGGTCCATGGAATGGAAAACCTGCCTTACAAGAGGAGACTCAAGAAGCCTCGTTTATTTAGTGTAACCAGCTTCACACTTAATCACCACACGAATGCTAAGAGTGCCTCTGTGCTGGTTATGGTACACTTGCTACACCAGGTTTTTCCTTTACCCAGGCCAGCCCCAGTTCACTGAAACTCAGTGAAACTTGGGGAAAATTTTGCACCACATCTCTTTTCAAGCAGCCCTAGCCAGCCTTGAATGGAGGGGCCAGGTTTCCTGGGGAGAGACCTCTTTCCCATATTAGCACTGTATGTTATAAAGGTTCCCATTCACTGAATGATGCCCTTCAGAAGATGATGGCGCTGGGATCCTTACCTTCCTCTCCAGTGTCCACGAACTGTTAAACATGCTCTTCAATGCATTATCAGTGCCAGCAAGAGAAGTTACTAAGCAGCTACTTCCATGGCTGAAGGAGGCATGGTACCTTACCAAAGAACCAAAAGAAAACCAATACATAAATGACAAGCATGTAGAGGGGAAAAAATACCAGGTTTGGTCTATTCAAACGTGCAGATAGGAACCTCCCCTACAGCCAGCCATGGGGGCCTAAAGTGCAGTCACTGATCAAGTAGCTTACACAGCTTGTAGGTTGCAAAACAAGCCGCACACACACTATGAGATCTTCCAAAGGGCAAAATCCAACCCTCAGCTTTAAGAGCAATAACCAACCTGTGCCAGCTTGTTAACTGGTGCCAAAGTTTGTGTTATGGTTTCTTTCTTGTCTGTATTGTATAAAAAAATATACAAATACACACGCAGCTGTGTGTGGGAGAGAGCAACAGAGTGAGAGAGAGAATGGGCACATGTAAAGATGGAAATAAAGCTGAAGGGGAACATTCCAAAAGTGCCTTCATGACTTAGAAGACTTAAATCCTATCTTAGTGCCCTGGGTGCTTCACAGCATGTCTCACTAGGGGAAAAATAAAAATAAAAATAAATGGGACTTGAACTACTGAGTGTAAATGTCATTTTGCAAAATGGAGCATTGGCTTCTAAGTCACTTAGACCAAGAGCAGTTTAGTCTGCATACCTTTATTCACACCAGGAGTGCTGTGCTGGGATAGTACACCAGTGAAGAGCTGCTATAGATATCCTCTCAGACATTTTGAAAATGTGTTCCTTAAGGTCTCAATCTGATTCCCATTCACTTTGTCGGTGCAGGGTCAGGCCCTCTGGTGAAAGGAGGCATGATATAGCAGGCAGCAGGACTAACATAACAAAGCAATTCAGGCTCTGGTGCTTCACAAAGTGATTTTGTTGTCAATTGTAAATGCACTAAATGACAGGCAAAGCTTCCCGTTAAGTATGCATTTACAAATGCTTTTGCCGTTTATGCAACTGACCAAATACACCTCAATGTCCAACTGAAAAGCACGTCAGCGGAAAAGACGGATGAATTTCAACCAGAACTTCCAGCTTCCTCTAAACGCTGATGGTGAACGCTTCTGTAATGGGGGATTTCCTTGGTTGCTCCACAAGAGAGATGACAGATACTAAAGCACAGCACTGCACAGTATACAGGACAATTATTTTCCTGAACAATAAAGATAGTTTCTTACCTGGGAACAGTACTTAATTCACAGTCCTGCATGCTTCAAACCTCTCAGGAGGTAACACAGCACACCAGGGCAATGCATAGCTTGCCAGAAGACAGCCAGCTGGGGTTTGGGGGCTGACAGATGTGGACCTGTCCGTACTGGATTTTATCCCTTGGTGGAGACCTCAGCTATGTGCTCCCAACATTGCCTGGACTTCAGCTGACCTGTGCAGAAAGCCAGCCTAATGGAGCCTGTAGAACATTAAGTGGGGGTGCTAAATCAAAGGGAAGAGGCAGAAGAGGAGCAGTGCAGTTTGGCTCTTTGGATGGTAAAACACTGGCCTCAACTCTGCCTTCCCAGACTTCTATAAAAGCCAGTCTCTGTGGACCAGGCTCCAGGTTGGGTGGAGACATTTCACAGAACCAGAGTGGCAGCTGAGGCTAGGATTTGGTTGTGAAGAGCCCTTCTTCATCCCAAAAGCACAGATTTCAGTAGAGAGAGCAGTGACTGCTCAAGTGAACACAGCAGCCACGAAATAGCTGCCAGAGTCTTGGAGACAGCTGTCAGAACAAGGGAACATTTCCCAGCCCTTATGAAAAAGCATTGCAGTGTAAGTAATAATGGTTCAAATGGTGCTAGTGACACTCCTGCACAATTCAATATTTGGAGCTATTTCTGCAGTCCACCCACAAAGGATGGCACCAGGCTTGCTGGCTATTTCTTTCCTAAACGGCAAAGGGATCACTTACCTTCCAAATGGGTGAGCTCTGCAGAAAGGCTGAAGGGGCATGTCTTCGCCAGTGCACCTGGAGAACAGCACCTCTAAGAACACTAGCATCTCTCTTGGCACACAGGAAGCCCTGGTTATTAGGACTTGATTTCAGAGTTGGAACATTCCTCCTGGAATTCAGCAGTCTCGCATCAACACCCATCAGGGCTGGATTTGGACAGCGGCCTTCTGGTGTCTGCTGCCACCTAAAGCTTGACCCTAAAATTGGATTTATGTGAGCAGGCCCATAAAATTAGATGGAACTCAGTTTGATACAAGGGTCACCTGAACATTCAAGACTCAACCGCCTAGTTACTGTTTGATGTGAGCACAGGGTCCTGGGGACAAGAGCTAGTACAAACTTTTTCCCTGGCATTCGTTGCCTTTTTAAAAAGGCGGAACAAAAGATAGTTGCATCTTATAAAGACAATTTCCAAGCTCTGCTTTATTTTAATCAGTTTGATCAGTACAAAAGCAGACAGCGTTTCACTTTTTTCCCCCCATTTTAATTAACACTTTACAAAGTACAAAATATACTGTCATTTGTTTTGGAACATTAGGGTTTGCTTTTTTTCATACAGTACAATAAATCTCGAGTTTCCGCAGAAGACCAGCAAGTAAAATAAGCATGTGCACTCTCTGTGTAAAGCAAAACCCTCCTGCTTCCAGCTCCAAACTTTGTATAAGAACAAGATTCTGTGCTGCTGTTGCAACGTGACTATATGAAATTCATCTCTGTTCAGAGGGCTGGCCAAGGGTTATCAACCATTTTAGCCTCACTGAAGCTTTTCCACCTCAATCTAGCAAAGACTGATGCATGTGAGCAATTCTACATGCTATAAACAGACCCTCTGATTTCAACTGATTCACAACATGTGTATGGGCCTCAGTCTGTGCAAGACTGAAGTTTTAGGAAACACAGGTGTTGCACCAGTTCCTTGCACAGGGGGTAATTCATCCCTTAAGTCAGTGTAGCATTCTTTTTCCTTAAAAAAAAAACAAAAACCTTGACATCATTTATCCTAATGAAAAACAAAAAACACAACAAAACAAAACAAAACCCCAAACCAAAACCAGAAAAACCCTGTTCCAATCAGGGAACAGCTTTGTAAATTCCCAGTTCTGCTTGACACGAACATAGCTGGAACACTATGGAAATAAACAAGGCCATGCTATCCAATGTTTATTTTTCACACCCTCTGTACCTCACACTCCACTGTAAGATAACGGCAACAATTTTGCTTTCAGCATCAGGAGTGTTGTTGGAAATTCATATGGCATTTGGGGCTTGAATGCACCACACTGATTGATTAAGTTACAGAGGAAAGTTCAGTTCACATGCAACCTGTTCAAGAAGCCTCTGGAGATTTTAATGCTGTTTACCCCAAATTTCCAGCTCATATGAATGAAGCACAAGGTGGGCAAGAGCAACTGCACACAGGACCTACTGTCGGCAAAGCTTAGAACTGAGAAGTTTTCTGATCTGGTTATTTGCCAGCAAACTAGAGCCACAGAACAGTCCCTTGCTATGATCTGCTTCTGTCTGCTTATTGGTACTTGAAACCAGGCTTGGATATTTTAATTGAAGAAAGAGTTATCAATACCCTCTGTGTGCAAGTCAAAACACCAATGAAATGGCCATCAGCAGAAAATGTCCTAGGAAAATGGTCAGATTCTGCTGTGAGTTACACTAATGTAAAGCTGAAATAACTCTGCTAACTGCAATAGAGTTTCCACTGGGGTAAATCTGAAGTGACCCCTCTGACTGCAAGAAGGTTCACTCAAGTTTTACACCAGAGCCTGTCCCAAAGTGCTCAGATAACACAGTCATTCAATTAAAACAGCCCATCCAAATTAAAGCTCTCAAGGTGCAATGTAAGGTCAGGCTGTCTGAAAGGAACTAACAGCAAGAAACCAAGCAATTGGAGTGGGGGTCTGACACAGGCCTCCCCACAAAGCCCATTCTCTTGTTTCTTTGCCTCTGTAGCCAGAACAGGATCTCAGGAGCCTCCCAGTTCAAAATTCCAGCTACCAGGGCCTAGCACACCAAGGAATTTGGGCCTCGTGTTCCAAACTCCTGCAGGAGCCAATGAGGGTAACTCCACTCGTGAGTTAAGGGTTTACAGTGTCTGGCTTTGATAGCTAGTGCGTTCAACACACGGGCTACAGGGATAGAGAGCACTGGAGAGGGGGGCCCATTCCCTAACATGGGAGAACTCTCATTACCGTCGGACACTGGTTTGGTTGATCTCCTAAAAATAATGTGGAGAGGAGCCTGCACTGAAAGGAAACACAGCTGTTAGCAACAGTCAACAATTGCCAGCTTCCTGAACTACACCTTCACGCATGCTGAATCCGAGCCCAGCTCAGTATCCAGTGTTTGCTCCAACAAGCTGGGGAGTAATTTTTCCTTTCCCTCCTCAGCACCTGTAATGGCTACAGTGAATACCAGTTACTCCAGGGAGCTATGAATGAAGAGAGTCAATGGCACAGGGACCTGGATCTTGCTCTCACTGAAGTCATTGGGAATTTTGCTATGGACTTCAACAGTGGAAGCAAGGGGCTCAGTACTCTTGCACTGCACCCTAAGGTCACAGATCCTGTAACTAACTGCAGCCATCACCTACCTACAATCTATTGCGGAATTAAGACCTACCTTATTCCTACTAGCAGGCACAGAAGCAGGTATTCCTGTGTCTATAAGAAATCTTATGATGAAGGAAGATTCCCTTTGCCTTGAGAAAGATTCTCAGAATTCCACTCCATTGCACTCTCAAAAACCTTGGGAAAATGGATATTTTCATCTGCTCCAGAGGAGTTTTAAAAACCCATCTCAGCCCCAAAACCAACAAATGCATTCTCCCACTTCCCACCATTCCAATAGACTTCTAAAAAGCCAGAACAAACAAAAACCCAGAGGAAGTGGGAGTAACAAAGACCCTTGGGGTTTTATTTCTTTTCACATGAAGGCCACTTCACATTGTTCTGGCAGGGCTGATAGGCTCCCCAAGCAGATATAAAAGTAACCTGCACCCACTTTCATTTTCTTTTCCACTGTCAGAATGGTGTGATGTGACCATGGGGCAAATGAGAATTCGGCCTTGGAGCTTTGCCTCCTCTGCAGTTTTAATTGCGTAGCAAAGGTCTGCAGCCAGTGCTGCTAAGACAGAACATTATTCAGTCACTAAAACTTGCAGATTTAAGAATGAGCAATCCTAGCAGGACACAGCTGTGGAATAATGACAGGGACACCTTGAAGAAGGGGAAGGTATTTTCTTAATGAGCTATGGAACAGAAGTAAGACCAGTATCTTCACTTCAAAGCAGACATCACCTGTTCCTATCGTACAAAGGAAAAACTGGAAGCTTCTATTGCAGAACTGTCTGTTTTGATAAGCTTAACCTACAGCAAAAACATCCTCCACTGAGATATTCCTGAACACTGACTGACTGGAGTTCACGTCAGTCTACATGAAACAGCAAACCACACGCACAAAACACAATGAAAGGAAAGCATGGAGGATAGCTCCTAGTCAGGAGACATTCAAAGTTCAATTATTTATTCTACACAAGACTAGTTAAATAAAACTATCTACGCATATAGCTACAGGTTGACCGAGTAACTGTCTAGAACAGCCCTGGCACAGCTGTGTGTGCTCAAGACAATGTATTATGCTTGAAGTTCTCTCTCTTCTAACACATAACCCAGTCTTTCTGAAAGGTAAACCTTTCTACTTTTCCAAAGGTACACTGGGGGTGGGGGGCAGCTCTTTAGAAAAGAAGCTCTGCTTAAACAGGATTTCCAACATCAAGGATTCAAAAATCATGACTGGCCTTAAAAAAACAACCAGAATTTTTTTTAAATGATGAATTTTGGGTTCCTGTTCCTTGTCTTCTAGTTTCAGAGCTTTTAGAATACTTGGGTCATGTCTGCAAGCTTTTCTAACCAACCAAGACTGATAAAGACTTATTTGGGGGGGAAAAAGCACTGAGATTCTCATGTATTCATATGACTCCAGCAGCTGGTGCTTTAAGAAAAACCCACCTAGCATCTGGCATCACTGCTTTAGGTATTGCAGGTTGAAAGACATCAGCACTTAAACAGAACAATCTTGGAGCTATTGCAAAGGGAAGTGCCTGATGATCAAATCTTGCATTTAATACCATGTTTTGACTCTCAGCGTTCTCAGGCAGGTAGAGTCCAAAGTGGCAGATAACCTGATATGCAAATATTGCCTAAGCAAGGGCTATACTGACAATTTGCCAAAAGCACCAGCCTCATCTGCCTAAGGAGGAGAAGGTGACATCTGACACTAATCTTTAACAGGGTCACTGTAGCCTATGGATACTATGGGGACCCAGCACATGGCACACCCAGCTTGGTCTGAATAGCCTTGTGCTTTTAATTTGTGCATAGCCACGTCTGTACGATGTACAAAGTATTGAGGCACACATACATGCATACATGGGAAGTGGACATCCACATTTCTTGGGCAGCTTTACTAATCTCAGCCTGTATGTATGCATGCATATATATGCACACGGTGTGATCATATTTGGCAAAGGAGTGCTGGATTTTACTATCTAGCTTGTAATAAATGGTTTAATCCATTCTACCATTTATAGCCTGCAGTATAACAGTAAAGTGAGATGCCTTAAGCGGCTTACTGGAACAAAAACCTCCACCAGAAAAATGACCTCTTGTCCTTTAATGAATTCTGCTAGGAGACATTTTTGCTTGGGAGACAGCTGCTGACATTCAGTCTTGGCTGGACTATTATCTCCCCCACAATCATTACCAGAAAATAAAATTACTCCTGTAGCAAGCAGGGACAGCCCCCCCCCCCCCCCCCAACACACAGACATATTCTCCATAATTCCCACAACGGTGCTGAGATTTTGAATGAGAGGTGGCCCCTGTGACATCACTGCCTGCAGGACACGAGACATGTCTTTGCCTTCTTCACTCTATTTTTAAAGCTGCATTTCAGGAAGATGCAGTGCATAGGCAGGAGGGAGGGGGTTGGCCCTCAAAAGAACGCCCCATGATAAAGAGAATGAGAACATACAGACAGGAAACAACGTCATCTGGGGAACTCTCCTCTGGCTGAAGATCCACTACCTATCGTGGTGTGCCAACACCACTCAACTTTGGTCAAAAGACTAGAGGTAATGCCCTAGGCCTTCCCTCAGAGACAAAGATGCCCCAAGGTTTTTGTTGGGGAAGAGGTTGCAGAGACAGAAAGGCTTACTGAATACATCCACCTCTGGATAGGCTAATTCTCTTTCCTCAAGGCCGGCTCTATGAGATGAGACTGCCTTATTCTGACTGGAGTTTTCACTGAGCTGGGGAAAAAACTGTTGTCTTTCAAAAAAAAAAATGCAATTCAGTGTTGATATACAATTGAACTAAAGATGCATCTTCTCTTTTTGCAAGAGTAACGAAAGCAACATAATTTCTTTTGCATTGTTCAGTTTTGCCTCTCCCCTCTCCTTATTGCAAACTCAAGACACCTTGACTGGCAAAAGTGAACCTGCTTTCCATGCTTGCTCCTCAGAAATGCCTTGACATCCTGATGCTAGGAGCCTTCACCTGCCCGGCACAGACAGAAGCAAAAGCCCTGATATCCAGATACCTCAACTGCCGTGCACAGTCAGAAACAAAACCTCAATCCCATTTACCACCCACAGGGTCCCCACCACCACCACCTGCAGTGGTTTTAGGCTAGCAGCCCCATTCACTTCTGATTTATCCTGGTGGGAGCGTAGGAACAGGACTGTGTGTGAACTACTGTAGCTGACATGAGGGTTCCCAAAAGGACTACAGAGATCCCAGTCAGACCCTCAGCTGGTGTAAACAGCCATGTCTACATCAAAGTCCATGATGCTTTGTCAATGAACAAGAGCTGTGGATCTGGTCCAGATATGTCATCTACATCAGTGGGAGCAAAAAATGCCAGTGTATTCTGAAGGAATTAATAAGACAAAAGTGCTATCTTTTTAAGGGCATGATGCTGCTAATATATGCTGATTAGCACCAATGGGATGACTCAATGATTAATACAATTTTTGGAGTCAAGGTACATGACTGTCTTAAGGTATCAGAATCCAGCCCACATGCCTAAATTGGAGAGGAAGAAAAGGCTTTCACGGGAGAGATTTCGCAGATGTGGGAAAGCCTGGATAATAATCTCGTAGCATACTAGAATATGAAACCAAAAGCATTTGAATTCATAGAACAAATTTACTGTCCTCTCCAAATGAAGCTTTTTATAATGCTGTGTGTTCTCCGAGTGACCTTCCCTCTCCTTGGAACTCATTTTCAGAAGGAAAGCCGGGCTTTGTTGTGATTCTCCAAGTCTCTATCTAGCAAAAACATGCTACTGGGACTAGAGTGATGCTCTGTACTACCTTGTAGAGCCAAGAAAATAAAATCTAGGATTCTGGATAAACTGAACCTGATTAATTACTCCAGGAGGGTTTCACTGACTCCAGGGACCCTCATGTTCAGGAATGCAGGTCCTGAAGAGTAAATTATTGCTAGACTTCATTTGTATCCTCTCGGCACAGTCTGACATCAGCACGTTCTTTGTTAAGGAGAAGGCCCAATTGGTCTATGTTCAACACCTGCTCCTGGGAACAGGAATACTAAGTGAAACAAAAAAAGGCCCCAAACAGAATATGAGGTGTGAACTAAACCTCCCCACAGGAAGGAAAAGAGGAGGTTATTCCATAATTATCTTGACACCAATAATCAAGAATTATTCAAAAAAGAAAAAAAAACATGCTTGTTTCTTAAGGGAGGAGAAAAGAAAGATATTCAAACCTCTTATGTACAACTGGGGCAGACAAATCTTGGTAGCTTAAAGTGGTTTTTGGTAAAGCACCTTTCCCATCTGGGTCCTTACCAACACCCCTCTAGCTTCTCAGAAGAGTCTTCTTAGGAGATACACGAACAACAGACTTTCAAATAGAAGTTCAGGATTTTCCATTCTAATTTTAACCTCCCTCCCACACTGTCACTGATTTAAACATCCCATCATGGCAAATAATACAAAGATTCTAGTAAACAGCAAGTTCTGCATTAGCAGCAACTTGTTTTGTCATTGAATCATCAACATCCAGATCTCCCCCAAAACTGCTTATTTCTATAAAGCTAAAACCCTCCATGATACAATCTAGTTAGAAAGCCCACTAGCCCACAGAGAGCTGGGACAATTCCATGCTGAACTAGCTAATTTGTTAGTGAACCCAGGCTCAAAAGGCAGCAGGTTGACAAGTTTGCATTCAGGGCTTTCCAGACTGTGCTCTTCCTACAGGCCAAAGTTTGAAAGCTGCTTGGGATGCTTTCAACAAAAATTGCTTATGGACTCAAAAAAAAAACCAAAAAAAAAAAAACCAGGTCCCAGTTCTGCAGTTGTTTACACATGCAGGTGGAAGTCCTATTTAAAGCCAAATGGACTCTGTGGTTTGAAGAGGCACTTTGAATCACAACTTTAGATATTTAGTTGTTAAAGCAATTCAGTGCAGCAATTAAAAGAAACAGACCCATGACAGTCTTTTCTAAAAAAGTGTTCTACCTAACGCAGCAAACCAAAAATGAAAGGAGTGTTTTCGTAACTGACAAAAACAAAAGATCAGCCGTCAAATACAGTACTTTGCTCAGAACATTTTAAAAAGTCTGCCTACAAAGACAACAAGTAAAAAAGACACTGATTCATTAGCTTAGGTCTGCTGCTGCCCCCATTTTAGAAACATCTGAGAAATTGCAGACAACATATGTAACTATTCATCTTGCCTATATACTTGATTTAAAAATATATGGTGAATATGTGTGCATACAGTACTTATTACATATATACACACACTGTGTATCTATGGAATATATACAAACACTCACGCAGCATATATTAACCTATATTGCTCAAGTATATATGCTATGTACAGTATATATCCATAGAAACAGAAAACACATGTATTTATATATGTGTACAATAGATACATACTAGTTTTTCCTCTATAAACACTCTACATTAATATGGATACACACACACACACACACACACACACACACACACACACAGCAGAAAGAAATTTGCAGCTAAAATCCAATTGAAAAAAACCAAAAATTAGTCCTTGCTACATAGTTGAACAGGTCAGAGGTTTACATTTCTAAGAAAACAAAGGCCTCAGAGAAATCAGGAAGGAGATCGAGAACTGTTTTCCCCAGCACTCTTTCAGAAAAAGATGCACATCAACATTTTGATTGCTGGTGAATTTTTGTGCAATGGAAGAAAGATGGGGTGAGGAAATCCAGAGGATTCTACCAGGTAGGTTAACCTAAGCTTTACACACCGAACCGGATCAGCCACCACAGCTGAATAAAATGGCCCAATCAAAGAGAGCCTCATGCAGTTAGGTTCATTTCTACCAAGTTCAAGGCTGAGCCATGGTTTTCTGCAGAACACTTAAAGGAATGCACAATCAACCCAACACATTTTTCTCCCACTCTTCCCTCCTATGGGTAATGTTAAAGGAATAGAGAAGTTCCACTGATCCTTTCAGAGATACAACTGTTCCAAGGCTTTAAAAAACCAAACCAATCCCAACCCTTAGTAGATACCTATTTTATGCACAAAATCAGATGCCAAAGAAGTACACTCAGGGGCGGCAGCAGGGCCAGAGAGATGTGGCAATCCATATCATTGCCCTAAGAAAAGATCCTTTTCGTCTCCCCACTGCTGAGACTCATTCATCCTAAGCAGCTTCAGAGTGTCTTGGATCCCCTTGCAGGAAAGTTCTGCAATGCTGCAGACAAAAGGGTTGCAGTGAGGTGCCAGCATTCACTGCACTCGAGTAACTGTAGCCTGGCATCAGCAGGTAGCACTGAGAGGAAGAAGCACCCACTAGGGATTTCATCAGGTGCTAGAAGAAAGGGTTTCTTGACTTTTTTTTTTTAAATACATCTGACGAAGTGGGATTTTCTCCCACAAAAGCTCATGTGATAAACATCTTAGTCTTTAAAAGTGCCACAGGACTCCTTGTTTGTTTTGCTGAACTAGACTAACATGGCTGCCCCTTTGGAACTTGGCTTTTTTTGACCGAAGTCCTGACATATCAATTAAAGAGACCCCCTCTTGCTTCTGTCCCACACACCAAGTGTAACCTGCAAAGTAAACAGCTGCTACAACCATACAAACACCACACAGCTCTTGTACCAGTTAGACATGGACCACAGTGGGCTCAAATCCGAATGTTCCCCCAAATTTGGGTCCAGATTTCTGGTTCAAGCCAGTTACAAAGATGCTCAAGCCACGAAGATCCCATTCACATTTTGAACTATACGCTCTAGGGAACCCAAAGCCCCATCCTGGCACCAAACTTGACTGTTTTACTAGTTTTCACACAGGTGCTGAACGTGTCACTCTCAGGTTGTCCTGATGTACTGCAGTAGCTTTGATCCAGCAAGCATACTACAAAAAGAAGCATATCTGCAGAGGCACCAGCTACCACCCTCGAATACAATCCCTTCAGAAATCCTATGTATGGACTCCAGCTGCTCACACCATCTTGGACACAATGTTAATTTTAGCACAGTAATTTGATTAGAGCTAGCAAAGGCACGAGTCCTTGATCTGGAAATTACAACTGAGTTCACATCATCAGAATGCAACCTTTCTATTGTATTGGCTCTTCCAAGAACTTTTAGTTATCATGTCAAATTATCCAGACACAGTTTTCCAAAACAATTCAGGTTTTTTGGGATTGTCAAGACACAAAGGGGAAAACAGAGTTAATCCTGTGGCCACTTTAGAGATAGTGAGACACTCCATGTCAGATCACACCACATGACTTCTCCAGGCTAACTTTTTATGACTGTATATCAACCCATCTTGTAAAAAGATAGACATTCATAAATCTCATAAATTTAAGGCCCACACCCTTGAGAAAAATGCTGTTGTCCAAAATAGCCCGAGTCTACAGTGTAAATAAAAAATTAAAACATCATTATTTTTCTTCTCTTTCTATTAAGGCTCAGTCAAGTTGCTGCTCATTTCAAGCAATCCCTTCATATAAACATCATCCTCCTTAGGAAGAAGCATTATCACATTGGAAGGGTAACAAACATAATTGCTCTCTGGTGCATAAACTGATTATTAATAATTTTCCAACAGCTTTATAAGCAAAATCATCTAGCCTCACAAATTTTAAAAAAAACCCACCACCAACAAAAATCATCCACGTCTGTATTTCTGCTGCTAAACAAATTTAGATGGCAAGTAGAACATTTGCAGTTTTGTTCTCTCACAGCATTCAAGGCGTCAGTACATCACTGTAACACTGCAGTCCCACAAAGGGACACATCCCTGCTCCAATGGATAAAAACCTGTGAAAAGTGTCTAAACAAACACCCCTAACCTCCCAACAGCTCAGCCAGGCTTCACTTGTGACTTGCAGTTTGACTCAATGGTTCTTTAGGCATATAACAGTTTCGTATATTAATTTCAGTCCTTCAGTAGGCGGGATTTAAAACATACTAAAACAATCACACTACACAACCCAAGCCTGTGTCTGCATACATGCTGCAGAAGAGCATGAGTAAAGCACCTTTCCAAGCAAGTATCCAGAGAGACACTATGTTGTATCTGTGAATAGCGTTGGCTCCCAAAGTGTGGTGTTACCATAGTGCTCCATGGGGCAGTTGGAAAGCTGCCTAAAGGGAAAACAAAATGGCCTTTTCAAGGCCCCAGTTCAGTGAAGCGCTTAGGTACGGGCTTAACCTTGAACACGTGCTTAAGCCAGTGAAACATAAACAGGTGTTTAAAGTGAAGTGCTTAATTAAGTAGGGATGGTGTACTGAATTAGGGCCCAAAAAGGAAAGATATCCATCTTATTGCCTGAAGATGCCCTAACTCCATAAACTGTTTAACTGCTGCGTGACGGACTAATTAAAAGGATTCCCAGTTAACCAGAACGTCAGCATGACAGTAAGCGTCTTGATCAATCAAACGACAAGGCTATAATACTTAGACCTCCCCAACTCTTGTGTAACCTGAATGACAAAGTAAGCAATGAGTGTATCTATGTATGTACCATAAACACACACAGACATATGAACATGTACACATCATATGAACTCTTTAACAGGCTGTTGATTAAAGCCCAAGCCCAGATAAAATCGGAAAGATGAAGGTGCATCCTCACCAACTATTCCACAACTCCTTAAACAAAGGAACGAACCACAATGTCTTAGTTCAAAAAAGCGTGTGTGTGTGTGGGTGAGAGAGAGAAAGAGAAAGAGAAATAGTTTCAACAATGCAACACAAACTCAGTTTCCCAACTACAAAACAAGAACTCCCTGAATGTGGCCTTCCTCTGCACAGATCCACACTCCATCAGTTTCTGTATCTTATCAGGGACTGTGCTATTGCCAGACAAATAGCATTTCAGGCGCATTCATTGCAAACTCTGCTCTCTATGCGTACCATCAGCTGGGTGCATCTGCTTCACCCATGTCCTCCTGACAATGTGTCAGGTTTGAAGTGGGCTGAAGAAGACATATGATGCCAGGTAGAATGCTGGCCTACCGAGCTTCATTCTCACTGGGTCATTGCTTCTTTTGTGGGGGATACCAAAATGGCAATGCGTTCAACAAAAGTCTTGACTGTGGAAGGATGAGATTGGATGTAGAAAGACAACAGTCTCACGAGTGACATTGGTAGGACCAGCGTTGCCCATGAAGGGTCCTAATTGGAGAAAGCCATGAGCTAAAGGACTCTTGGGACACTTCTTTACCCTTGTGAATGGATCACGACTAGAGATGTGGTAGAACAGTGCGAAGAGAATGAAAGTGGCTCAGTGGGAATGGAGTTGATTGGGCTGGAGCAGACCTCACCTGCATCTATTAAACTTGCCAAGCATGTGGGCCTCAGGGCAACCACTCTCCATCCCACCATGTTAAAAGCCTGGGGATAGGAAAAGAGGGAAGGGATGACATAAGGTAATGGGGATCAAAGCATTGCAAACCTTCTTGTGCTTGCAAGGATGCCTGAACACAATGGTACAACACGAGGATGTTGGGGGACTCTGGGAAATGGAGTTAGTGTATACAACTTGAACAGCACATAGAGGCCTTTGCAGTAGAGAGTGGCAGAGAACAGCCCTTAATAAAGAATCATGCTGCAATATTACTTCTGCAGCCAATTCTGAATTTCATAAGAAAAAAAATGATTTCCCACCCCTCACAGCACCAAATGGTGAAGGAAAATAGTAACCAATTATTATTCTATCTAAGCATGGATCACAAGGTATTGTTAACATTTTAATATCATCTGATGCCAGTAGAAAGATCAATACAGTTTTGTTTTTCCTTTCAATTCCACATTTCTTTCATTTATGCTTTTTGGGTGCTTTGCTAAGGAGAAAAGCCCTCTTCCCTCAGGTGTTGTTTTGGAGTTCTGTCTAAAGCTACTGTGTTCACTGTATGCAATCTGTCTATACCTCTGCATTTCAGTAAGAGACTGCACGGCTATGTGCAATTCCTTTCACACCAAGAAATCAGGAAACCATTTTGCTTTGGAGACAAATGTCAGGAAACCATCGTAACTCCCCTCCCTTCCACTTTTAGGAAGAAAGAAAGAAAAATAAGCTTGTTGGAGCTGCTTCTGCACTTCAGTTCACAGTCTCTTTTCACGGCGCCTCCATCTCTCTTTCCGGAGTCAGATTTTTTTCAAGAAATACTGTGAGTAAAAGAATAATAATAAAAAAAAGCATTTGCAATCAACTCAAAGGATTTCTAATGCTTTTCGGCTTGACTGACTTGGAGTGCGTTGATGACGCCATTTATGTTTTCTTCAGGTACCTGTGGAAAACCAGAGAGAGACAGAATGTTTCCAGTAAAAGCCATGGAAGGACAACTGTGGAGAGAGAGGCAAGTTAAGGAAGCTGGAGCACAAAGCTAACGTGGTTAATGGAGAACATCATATTTACCTTGGGCAGGATACTTGACCACAACAGTTAATGCAGAACAGATGTTCCCATTTTATAGTCTCAGTCTATTTTTTTTGTGATCTTAGTAACAGATTGTCTTGTCCTATGTGTTTCGGTCACAAGGCCTGGCAAGTGACTAAGTAGTAGACAGTTGTGTTGCACATTGCACTGTGGTTGAGAAAGTCTCAGGTAAAGAAGCAAGGAGGTTTCCCTTAGGTTCCAGGTTGCTTCCTCTCACAGCCCCTCAGGAGTATTTCCCGGCAGTGAAGCAGTCCACTGGCATGGAGAATAATGTGTTGGCCCCTGTTTTTTAAAAGCACTTCTTCTGGTCAAATCAGCAGTGACACCACTGGCAGCTGTGGACAGCTTTCCTCACCACATGCTACTTGGCACTGCCAGATGGAGGAGCAGATGCTGACAGCACCAGCCAGCATCGAGAAAAAGGAGAGAGGAAGAGAAGAGAAGTGACGCCTCCTGAGGGGAATGCAGCTGACAACACTGTCAGTGTTCCTACATGGAATCTGGTCACAGGAGGTGCAATCTCACCGGGAGTGTTGTAGTCTATGCCTCACTTTGGGCAGCTAAAGATACAACTTCCAGAGAAGAGCTGGAAAGGGGAAAGACACATAAATGTGGCTGGAATTCTGAGAGGGCCTTACTGCTGATCTCTCACTGCAAAGGGCTATACAGGCCAGGAAAAAGACAACATCCTTATCTCAAAGAATTTTCACGCTATTACCCAGTTGCGTGCTGACTGATCCTTCAACCTATGGGAAGGACTGGTAATGCTGCACAGAGCATCTTACAGGAATGGGGCCTAAGATAACATGTGAGAAAACAAGAAATGGCAAACCCGAGAGGGAAGAGAAACGGAGAGTAACTTAGGCCAATCAGTAGGTGATTTGGTGAGAAGTGCATGTATCTTGAGGCCTCCACGGTATTTTTTTAGGAAGAGAGTTAGTGTAATATTAAGACACATCTAGAACCAGAGGACACTTGGCCAGAGTGAGCTTTGCACTGCTCATTCAGTGTGAGGGACAACGGGACTGGAATTAAGTTGCATTGAGGAGAGAGGGAAAGGACAAGAACCTGTTATGGTCTTCTGAAACCTTCTGGCTTTCCCCTATGTCCTTTCAAGGAAATACTATTCTACCGCTGGTTATAGGAGTTTGTTTCAATGAAAGGACAACTTGACTTCTTCAATTGTCTATGCTTCTCTTCCAAAATCTTCTTAAATCAGCTCAGAGCCACACAGCATGGCTAACTGTTTTGATTTGCTTCACCTCACCCTTTTCAAGCTCTCCACTTTCCTATCTGCCTTCCCATCCAGGTGTGTCCTTGGATTAAAATTTGCACTCTGACATTTTAAGGCTCATCTCCCAACTCCATCAGGGTTTTTCCCTTTTTAAAAACACATTTGACATTTTAAATCGCAACTCAAAATATCTTCCCCATCCTCTTCTACGTCACCTCTTTTAATAATAGGAAGGCTCTTCCTGCCTTTGAATGTGCAGGTTGTTTTGTTCTAGCTCAGGATCAGCAGGTGTAAAGATGGTTATTTCTCTTGTTGACACTTGATGGCTCTAGTGCCTCTACCCCTGTGTTTGTAACTAAAACGCTTTCCTTTGACCTGGAATTGACCTATTCATTCAGTTCAATATCCTGTTGTGGAAGGAGCCTATTGTCCTTGCACAGAAATAGGATGAGCTGCTGTGCAATCACAGTTAATTTTAGATGCAAGAGACATGTTTATTTGGTTGTTTCAGATTAGTTTTTGATCACTGCTCAAATATCAATAGGGTGAGAAATCTGCATTTCATCATACACATGAAAACCAAGGGGAGCCAGGGGCCCAAGTCCCTTGGCACCTCCGAAAATGGCATCCTACAGATTTTCTTGCCCAATCCCACTGATTGAGGGTATGCCTGAACTGCAGTCACAGCCATTACCACTTACAGAGGCACACCCAAGCTGAAATCATAGCAAGTGACTAGCGTAGACATACTTAGTTTAACCCAACTGGATCAGAGGCAAGATGTCTAGTAAGATGCTTTCCTTTACACCTCCTGCAAGAAAAGGCTTCATTGTTATGAAAATAGGTCATTTCCAGGTTAACTATCAGAAGCAAAAATGAACATTGAATTCACCAGAATTTATTGCCAGTAAAATTCACCTTAAGTGGGACAGGGAAAGGGGAAATCCAGACCATCTTATAAACCGATTCATAAAACTGATGGATCGTGCACCTTAAATAATCAGGGCATAAGAAATCTGCTGGGGATAAAGGCATTTCAATCCTTTATTCTTCAGACTCAAGAGCCAGATTCACTAAGGGCTCATCTTCTAGGTCTCACACTGGAAATCTCATCTGATCTTAAATTTTCCATGCCTTTTATGAAACTGAACAAGAATAGATGAGAAATGACACGAGTAGCTTTCAAATTTCCTGCAGGAAGGTGGAAATAGCAGCCACTTACACTCTTAGCTTTGAATCAAGGTCAGACGAAAGATAATCTTGAGAGGACCAAGAAATCATCTACTTGGCTTTATGAAAAAAATTATAAGACAAACCTCTGTTATATTACATGGAACTACCGGACACATACAATGATGCTCAGACTGTCTTTATGTTGCCTCAGTCTCTCATCTTGCCAAGTATCTTGAATGCTTGATGGAAGAAACTATGTTCCTTCTTTTAAGGATAATTGGAAGATACAAGAATTTCGGCATCAGCATTTCAAAGTAATCCTTTCTTGGTCACCAAGAAATGAAGATGCATTTATTTCTGTAGCCAGCCCCAATCTGGCTAAGGGGCTTTGAGGACAGCATTTATCTATCTCTTGGTTTAAAAATAAAGAAGTCTGCAGAAGCCAAGGCAGCTATGACAATCACCAGCTGAGGAGCTGGGCTAAATTCTTCTGCTGGCCAGGAATACAAACAGCCTCAAATTGAAAACTCTGCCTGGCCATCCAGCTTTACTTCAGTGTAGAGGTTTTACCTCTCGCCTGGCCTGCAAGAGCTTCATTTGCTTGAACAAGTTATATAGGTGTAACAAACCCACTTATATGGCAGTGGGTAGGGTTGAGACACCAACTAGGGAAGGCAAAATAAAGCCCCCAAGTTAATTATAGCTTTGGTCAAGGCCCTTTCCTTGGCACTGACTTTATTAAAACAAAGCAGCTTCAAGAACAAGAGCAAAGCAATTTACAAAACCTAGTAACCAGGCTGGGAAGGGAGAAGATACACCTTTCTCTCCAGGAGCTGCCCCTGCAGCAAGTGCTCCATCCCTTGCTACACCCCCACCCTAGGTCATCTAAGGGAGAGGCAGGGCACTTGGTTTCTCCTTGTAACCCTTGTCTTCTGGGACCTAGAGAGCATTTTCAAGCCTTGTCATGCCTTCCCCATGTGACTTTCTCTTCAGGCTCTTTAATTCCAGGCACTGGACAAATACTCAGTGAGGTCACTAATGGGAAGAGACACAATATCTGTACACAGACATTCAGCCAGCCATGTATTAACCATTCAATGAACACATTTTCTCCCACTCTGCTACATGGAAGAGAAAAAGAGCAGGGCAGAACAAAGAACCTCCTGCTGTTATAAAATATTCTCATTTCTGCCAAGTGCACAGATACCAAGAGACCTTGGAGGAAGAAGCAGGGCTGGGGAGAGGACATCACTTGCATTTAATCCTTGAGAAACATTATCTATGCACAGCAGTGCCAGGACAGTGCAAATGTTTTAATGATCTATCTTGGGAGAGGAAGGATCACCAGGAGTCAGGATGAAGTCTCTCCCTTAGAGAGAAAGACTGTCTTCCCAAGAATAGACTCCAAGAGCTTTACTAACACAAACAACATTAAAAACAAGAGCAGAACAGTTTGGAACATGTGCTAACAACTGCTAAAGACCTTCCCAACCTTCAGCACATTGAGAGGGGAGACGATGATACACTCTTCTCTCTAGATAGCTGCCCCCACAGCAGCTGCTCCTTCATGGGATGCAAGAGTAATTTTAGACAGTTCAATAAGTTGTTTCATCAACTAAGAGAGCAGGGAAGTAAGAAACTAGCCGCTTCCCCCTCCCCGCCTCTCCCCCATTCCTCCTCCCCAAAATTTATTCTTCATAGCTCTGGCAGACTCCAAAAAATAAAAACAAGTAACTTAGGATAAGATGTGCTCTTGAGGAAAATATCAAATATTTTGGCAAGTCTTTAGAGATCTCTCTCCTTGGGACTGAAGAATCTCTGAAGTAGAATGATGCTGATGTGCTTCAAGAAAAGTTGCCCAAAACAATAGAGCTCTCAAAAGCCATCCCGAGTGTTTGCACACTAGGAGGACCTTAGAGGCAATCAGTGCCAGGCTTCAAAGCCCCTGGAGCCCTGCAAACTACAGAAGCGTGGTGTTAAAAGCCAGAGAAGTAGGGCCAGAAATCAAGGCAAGTCCTCGCCAATCAAAGACCATCACAAGCCAGGAGATCCACTTCTAGATGCCCAGCCCTCTGAAACTGAGTCATCTTGGCAACGCTTCTGTAATGCACAAAAGGCTACCTTGCAAGAATGCATCTTGGCAGAGAGTTTTGAGAGGCCAAAAGGAACAATTTTCTTTGGCTGAAAAGGTATTCTGGATAATCTGATAAAACAAAACATTGCAAGGAAAATGAGAGAACACTGACATGCTGGACAGCATGAGAAATCAGTAAGTCTCTTGTGGCTGGTAGCCTAAATAGCTGATTTAATCCTGGCCAAAGAGGCAGAAAGCCTGAAGGTATGGGGGCAAGTGAAGAGAGACTTTTAGATGAGGAAATTGCTTGCAAAATCACTGCAATTTCCCCGCAGGTCATCTGGACACTGGGAGTAATTTGAACTATTTGGAGTTACCTCTCCAAATAGCTGCCTTTGAAATCAGAAGCACTCAGCATCTTTTGCACCTGGACCCACACAACGACAACCAGCAATGCAGGGCAAAGCAAACAGCATTGACTTGAAAATAGGGTTTTATTGGCTTAGCTTATCAGTGTCATTAATGTTCAAGAAAATAAGCCAAATGTATACCACGATTTGACCTTTGCTATCTGGAATAATGTTTATTTTTACTCTGTACACATATGCCTATGGGCTGTAAATGGGTTGTGTCAACTGTGAAAGGCTGAAGTAATTAAGTTTTTTTTTTTTTTTTTTTTTTAATAAAAAAACCCCCTGGACTTACTCTTTGGGCTTTTACAGGTCAAAAGTCAGGGCAGTATAACATGTCTAGGATGATGTAATGGGAATTACAATGCAGACAACAAAAGGGCAGAATTTAAAAAAAAAACCAGTCACAAATTTATGTTCACTGAGATTATTGCAGGGACTGCTGATTTGCAGCCCTGAGGAGGAACAGATCTAAATCATCCTGCAGG
Source organism: Podocnemis expansa (assembly GCA_007922195.1). Lineage (NCBI taxonomy): Eukaryota > Metazoa > Chordata > Testudines > Podocnemididae > Podocnemis > Podocnemis expansa. The sequence goes on from ML681971.1 coordinate 13,708,006, forward strand.
TGCAACACTATCCTGACATCACAAAATCTCTAGAGCAGTGGGTCTCAACCTTTTGCAGGTTGCAACACGCTTGGTGGTGTATTGTGACTCTACATGACACACCAGCCCACTCCCCCCCAGACTGAAGCCAGCCATCTTCCCAGCTCTCCGTGACACACATACTGCTGTATGGCAATACACTAACGTGTCCTAACACAGAGGTTGAGAACTGCTGCTGTAGGCAAAGGTTTTCGGAAAACCACTGCACCTGATTTGTACAAAGGGTTATAGTGACTGGGCATGCATCTGTGGTAATGGTGCATGAAGTCACATGACTGTGCACATGTTTTCCAGCAAAACAACCCTGAATTCTCGCTCCCCATTGTTTCCTCAGCTTCAAACAGAAGCTGACAGGTAGGGTTCCCAATCTGACCTCCAAAGCGGCAGGTAATGTGGTCAGGACATCCTGGGAGCTGAGAACTGGAGCTTTCAATTCTTTCTGCACTGGCCCAAGATGGCAGAATTTACACAGGCATTTGCAAAAATACACATCATCCTTTTTCTCTAGCCAGCACTGCAATGTGCTGATGATCAAGACTACTTGTTTGCAAGGAGTTAGCGTGGATGGAAGTGTGTCCACTGGTAGGAGGCTTCTCCACATGGAACAAGCAACACCACACACACGAAACAAAGAAAATCCCAGTGGGAGGGGCTGCCCTGTGCTAGCTGATGCAGAACAAAAACTTATACTTCTCTCCCCCTTTCCACAGATAAGCAATCTCAGCAGTGCATGACACATTACAGGGATTAACCTCCTGCTCCAGCACTCATCAGGCTATGCAGCCTTTGACTAACAGTAATTGAAACCCAGCTGCCAAGAGCTGCATGTCATCTACCTTGTGTGCTGAGTTGAACCCAATTTACAGGCAAATGATGAGGCTTTCAAAGGCAGGCAATCAGATGACACCCAGACAGCTCTGGTGTCACTTGTTAAGCAGCACATGGGTTATAAAGAGGGGACTGGGCAAAGAAGACTGAGCACAGCAGAAGGAGAGGTACACACTACCCATTCTCCCTAATCTGAGTCCTGCTCAAGCAACGGGACAGCCATCAAGCTGCTGATACAACCTGTTGAAGAGTGATGGTAGCCAAGTTTTAGATATGAGTGTGCAGCAGGGTAGAAGGGGTGACAACTGACTAGCCTGCACGCACCCCTCATTACCCCACCTTCATACACAGACCTCAGTCAAATGGTCACTCAGCAGCTGATGAACTCTTCAGGAAGTCCTGCTCAAGCAGGCTCTGGTCATCAAAACAAATTAGAGTGGTTTCTGGCCCTTGCACTTGTCTACACTAGGTCTCAATCACTTTCACGAGCAGTTCTCAAGAGAAACACTGAGGATATTTTTCTCCTGAGGAAAAGACCAACTCTGCTCTCCCGCCAACTCTGCTGAGCTACTTACCAAAGCATGATCGAATTTAAAAGTACTGATGTAATAGGCTGGAATGTCGGAGGCGGCCAATGGCTCAGAAATCTGAGCGACAATTCCACATTCATCTAGGGGAAGACAAAGAAAAAGATAACATTCCCAACAGAGCTCCACCAAGAGAAAGCACCCATAAGTCTAACCAGTCCCTGATGATAATGCAAAAGTTGCTGAAGCCCGCTGGTTTTAACCCTCCTGTGAAGACATAGGAGACAGAGGTGGAAGAGCAAAGGGCCATGGCCCTCAATTTTTGAGAACAAGAGCTTGCCAGAGGGGCACTGGGGGCCTAAGCACCCTCCTTGGCCCTGGGTGCAAAATGGTGGCGCCCGTCCCTTGCTACAAGACAGCAGCCAGCCATCCAGCCAAATGGGAGTGAACGGTATTGCAACCGCACGTGGCAGGTCACACCACCACTCCAATTTGGCTCATTTTGATTGGTTGGCCCCCTCACTTCTACATTGCTAGGGGTGTGATTAAACGCAAGAAAAGGAATGAGAAATACTGAAGATAACACATTTATACAATTCTTTAAACAGTGGCTTAATTCCAGCTGCTTGGCCTGTGAAAGCCAGGGCTTCCCTTATGAATCTGGGTTAAGAGCCCGAGTTAACGTGGCTGTTTTGTTCAAATTTCATTTGTGTATTTTAACTGATCTGGATTCTGACAGCAGCTGAATAATACTGTGGATACATTGCTGAAAGGGTCTCTCTGGCAGCAGGACAAGCTCTAAAAAATTGACCAACTTCTCACATTAGAGGCAGGAATTCTTAAACTTCTCAATAGCATGGAATGGTTTAATATATAAAAACCGTGTCATGGATACCTCCTCTGCCACCATCCACAGATCCTCTATTCAGTGGCTATTGTTCTTCCACTCTGGTGATTATGCCTTACTTACAAAAGTGACATCATGGAAGTGTTTAATGTCTTTTCAGCTGCTCTTAATGAGCCTCAAAAAGTGGTGTGAGCAGGAGCCAGACCCAGGTGACAAGCCACCTCTCTGGAGGCCTACAGCACTTCAGACAACTGCTGGACAACTGCAGTGAACCAGCACCCTTAGCAGCTCTTTATTGGGAGACACCAGTCACAAAACTCCATTCCCAAACCTTCACCACATTCTTGTCTTTCCTCTGTCTGACCTCACCAAAGAATTACACATTGCAAAATAATGTAAGCACTTGATATTGCAAGCCCTTTGGGGCAGAGATCAATGACATCTTTGGGACTGACAAACCGTGCACAACAAGAACTAAGAAGCAGGCTTAATATAGCCAGCACTCTACCTTTCTGAAAGACAACACTGCAGAACCGGAGGTGTCGCTTGCGCTGGGCTTACAGGACTCGAGCCCTGAGTCCCAGTGCCCTGAGCCCCTGGTCTGCTGCCAGGCCGCCTGTGGCAGTGGCATGCTTGCGCAGCTCAAGCCCTAAGTCTCAGTGCACTGAGCCCCGGATGTTTTCCCGGGCCAGTGGTGCTTCTGTGCAGTGCTCTATAGTTGAGAGCCAAAATGATGGACTGTTTTGCAGATTCATGGATTTTTTGGACTTTTTCTTATAAAAGGGATACCCATGTCAATCCTTCACGTTGCTTCTCTCATTCTACCCATTTATTAGGCTGTTTTAAAATTTCTCTCCTGCTATATTTCCATTCTTATTTTATTCTCTAAATGACTTTTTGTAACTTTGTAATTAGCAACCTGATCATTTTTTGTTTTTTTTATTTAACCCCCCCCCCCCCCAATAACCCATACCAAGCATCACAAAGCATACTCTTTGTTGGATGGATGATTATTTATGGCCTTTTAAACAACTTACGTCAGATGCTTGAAGTAGGAGAAAGAAGAAAATGGGCTACAAGTGGGCACTTCTTCCAGAAGTAAAAGGATGGGAACTTCCTGTAGCATAAGTAAACCTGGAGGTGACACAGTGGCCCCAGTGCATACCCAATCTCCTCTGCCAAGACCCTTTGACTGACATAGGGCATGTCTAAATTACAATTTAGCTTGAACTCTGCAGAAGTGAAGCCATGACAATACCCAGAACCCGGGGTAATTTTTAGCAGGGCTGCCTTGGTGCCACTGGTCCAGGACCTGATCTAGCTAAATTAAAGGTGGATCTGGTATATCTATGCTAGCTGGAGTCATTGCAAGACAGCAGTACAGACAGACCTACAGACACGACCAAGTACCTTCCAAAAAATGGTAAATGGAGCTGGAACTCCAGCCTTTCAGTAAGGAGAACCCTGACAGCCCAATCAATCTGGAATGCAAGTTCTACCTGCTTCTCATCCCTTCTGTTTTCCAACTGGGACGGCCCTGATTTATACACTGTTCTTCCATTAGCAAAGTCTGCCCTGTCCCGTCGTGTCCTGACTGCTTGCATTTCAGGCTTTTTTTTCTTTGCTGTCTGAGGTTTGCGCAGGAAATATTTTGGCACATCTACATGGCAACCCATAACCACCATGATTAAAACTCCTGTCCCCAGTCCTTGGCCCAAAGACCAGAAGTGTTTGAGCAATGTTTGGGTTAAGGTCAATGGAAAGTAACAACTCTAGATCAAGAAATGACAAGTTGGAGCCCTTCTCTTCTGACCTATGACGTGATCTCTTACCTATAGCAGTGTTTCCCAACCAGTGTGCCGTCAGGTCCGAGCAGGTGTACCATAAATTTTTTTTGTAAGACCTCTCAAAGAGCTCAGGATTGGCTCATTGGCTCATGAATATTCATGAGTTTATTTGGAAGCTATACAGTGGTGTGCCTCAAATTAATTAAAAGTAGCAAGGTGTGCCACTGCAGAGAAAATGTTGGGAACCACTGACCTATAGCACAGTCTCAGCTAGTCATTTGGCTCCTGAGGAAGAGGTATAGAACTGGGCTCATCTACATTACAATGCTCCTGCTTCTGAGAAGCAGTAAATGCTGGGTATCTCTTATAGCTCTATTTACATGAATCCTGAATCTGCTACTGATTCTGGGTACCTTGCTCACTTGAAATTAAATGATAAGCCATTGCTGCAGCAAGGCAGACTTCCAAGGGCTCGGTGCAAATGTTTTTATTTGACTGCAAGCCCCCAAAACACTTGCTCTAAGCTGAGGTCACCACCATTAAAAGCCAGCTGTTTAAACAAATGCCAAAACTTTCCAAAGTGATTAGCGATCTCAGGTCCCTCCATCTCTGGATGCCCAACCTGAGACATTTTAAAAGTGCCTACATTTTTTCCAAGGGCAAGTGCTCAGCATTTTCTGAAAGTCAGGCCCTTTAGGATGTCTCAAGTTGGACAATTCACTCACAACAGCAGCTCTCTTGTGAAAAGTGGGGGCATTTTCTCCACAGTTTCTGCCAGCTACACTTTGTAAGAATCTTACTGATTTTAGAATGGGATTAGACAAAATGGAATTCAGAGCTGAAGTTCTGCTCTCAACTTGTGCAAATCCACTGAAGCCAGGGAATTGCCCAAGATTTACATTGGTGTAATTTACAGTAATATCTGTCTCCTGGTCTCACTAATGGTTTTCTATAATGGACCGACCCAGGCTCATCTTTGCTGGTTTCACTCTGACACGACAGCTTCTTGACCAGAATTTTTAAAACCATGGGGCATGAATATGGCTATCTCCATAGTCCAGCCGCTGAATCTAATCTCCGGGGGGGGGGGGGGGGGAAGAGGTAACAGATGCACAGCCCTTTTGAAAAATCAAATCTTTTATTCAGGTGTCTCCTTGCATTTAGTTGAAATTAAACTGTTTTTTAAAAATTTTGTTCCTCCAATCCACAATAGGCTGAAGAGACTTAAAAAACAGGATTGGCTAACACACCTGTTTTCCATCACCACTGTGCAGGTATAACACACTATATTGGTACCTAATTCATCAGCTGACTGTTTACATACCAAAGCCAAGTGGCTGCCCACCAATCCGGACCATCTTCCAGAGTTCTCCAGATGCACTTGTAAACAACAAATTATTAGGAAATCTAAAAAAAAAAAGCAAAAAAAGCCAAGAAAGACTGCAATTAAAAATAGTCGTAGCAAACAACCTTTGCACCAAATGAGGGAGGGTCTCTTCCAGGTTTCTAGCTAGGCTTGGCAGGGGTAGATTTTTTATTGAGAAATGTCAACTTCTCCACACACACACAAGCTAATTTGACAATATTTCCACTGATACTACTAGAAAATTACAGATAGGCAAAGTAAGAAAAATGTTGCCAGAGGACTTGAGTTAGAATGAAGAATATTTGCTTTGTCTATTTTGGTATGTGATGTTGACAATTTGTGTTTTAAAGGTTATAAAACTTTAACTTTTTGAATGTCAACATCTATTGTAATTTAATTATTAGCTGACAATTATCTGAATGTTTTTACAACTCTGAAAATTTAAATGAATAAAAAAATCCTTAAATCCTGCAAGTTTATGAAACTTTGAAAATTTAAAATTGATAAAAATTTTAAAAAAATATTTAAAGATAAACATCAATATTGCCTATCAATTTAAAAAAAAAAAACATGGAATTTTGGAAGGCCTACCACGAGCCCCACCTTGCTTCAAACAGACAAGGAGAGGCAAGAGAAAAACTGTTGAGGCAAAACAAGGCAATTAATACAGATGAAGCTGTTTCTAGGTTTTCTACTGTAAACATTACTTTGACTCTGAAAAGCTCTCAGTGTTCGTGTGAGCTAGAGAATGTAAACCAGGGGTGTTCTGAAAAAAATTCTGCTCTCCAGACAGGCAAATCTAGGGACTATTAGTTCAAGGGCCTTAGCTGATGTGTTGTGGAACCACGTAGAAAGAGAAGTTGCTTGCAATCCACCTATCTTCCGTATTTAGTTGGCCTATACCACCACAGTGTCTCAGCATCTCACAATCTTTGGTGTGTTTATCATCGCAATGCACAGAGAGATATGGAAACACTACTGATGCCAGGTTACAGAGGGGGAACTAAAACATAGGGATGAACTTATTTGTCTACAGCTCCCACCAGGAATCTGAAGAGAGGAAGGATTTCCATACAGCCCCCTGGAGTCACCACCAACTGCCCCAAGTGTCTTACTTCCTTTAAGAGCCTGATTCTGCAAGTCACAGACGGGAAGCTGAACAAGTTTCTCAAGGAACCAACTACCAATTCACAGACAGTTAAAGCCTTGATCACAAACAATACATCAGACTGCTTCTGGATGTACCTGGTGCATGGGACGGGAAGCTGGAGAATAATATAGGTATCACAGGACACTATTTTTGCCATAAGACACAGCTCTGACTAACTGGGTGAGAAAGTGAGGCTGGAACATGGTGTCATTTAAAGCAGCTTGCATTCTAGTCTTAGTCTATGGAAATCTTGAACCTCCTATATGAGATTTTCTTGCCGTCACAAGGTCAACCTGCAAACGATGGGGTGACATTTTCCAAACCACCTATGGGCCAAAGTTCCATTTTCAATAGTAACTTAAACTATTAAGAGCCCTAAATCTCATTGTCTTTCCATGAGACTTTCGGCTCCTAAGTGCCCTTAATGATTTTTGAAAATAAGCCCTGTGCTGAAGTCAGTGGTGGGCCTCACCTCTGCTGTGTCTGTACATCCATCACCAAGGAGATGTAGCCCTCAATGAGAGAGAAAGAGAAGAAGCGAATGTGTCCCGAGTCTTCATTGCCCACCACCGAGTCTTTTACTCTGAAAAAAACCAAAGATAATAGAATTAATGTCTGCCAGCATGGTACAGGAAATCCCAACCTTTCAAAGAGGACAAAGCCATTGAACTCAGAGCAATTCATGCATTCATCTTACTATGAGATTGATTTGTTTGCTATTTTGTGCTTCTCCTTTTTTTTCCCCCCTCCTTGACAAAAATTTTATATGGACTAACACACTTGTTCCTGCCAGAAAAATGTGCTTATTTCATCAGGTGCAGTTTGAGAAGAAGGGCTTTATTCTTAGGCACAATGTTTCTGGCAGTGCGCCACTTTTTTGGAGGAGGGATCTGGTGCCATTCAAGCCTAGCTTCCAAGGCGTTAATGGATAGTAGCAAGAAAATGAATGCTGTTGTCCTGCAATGTGCTTACGCAAGCTCATGGCATGTGTTAGTGCTGCTGATTTAAATGTTTAAAGCCACCTAAAGTGGGCATCCATTACAGCAGATTCTTGTTTGCAGCAACACCTTGTAAGAGCAATCTTACACACAACATCTCTCCCGAGAACACTCTCCCTGCTGTGAATGGTCAATGCTCCCCATAACAGCAACAGCCACTTAGCAGCAAAACAGTAGAAGAGCATTGATATGTTGTTACTAACGAGCATCTGTTGTAGTAGGAATTGAATATCCTAACTTTCCATAGAGCTTTGAAAAATTACAAAGTGTATTTGCAGCCCACGAGAAGCCCACACCACACCAGATGCATTTCATGTTGCAGAAGGCCAGCCCCAGATTCTGGCCAGTCTTGAAGATAGCAAAGCATATTTGTATCTTCAAACTCAGGCCATGCTTGCACTTGTGGTGTTGTGGCACCTGTCCATGGTGTAAACGCACCCATTGGAGTAAAACATGACATCCATGAGGAGTGTAGCAACAGCTGGAAGGGTGTCTGGATCCAGGCTGGTGACACAGAACATATTACTTGGACTGGAAAGAGGATGGATAACAGGCCTCTGAACTGAAAGACACAAGGATAAAGACAAATTGGTATCAAAGTTCACATCCCATCAGATAGTTCTGTTATCCTCTCTGCCACAGACCTGATTTCCAGTCTTACTAAGGTCAACAGAATGACCTGCAGGAAAGGAAGGATAAAGCCTTCTTTTTGGTTCTTAGCTGCTTGCCTGACTATCACTAGAAATCAGGTAAGCCCAACTTCTGAACAATTTTTAGGCCCAAAGATAGCTGCTTTCTTTAGTCACGCCTACCCAGCAATGGTATAGCAACTAGGTCCTGGCAATTTTCCTCCTGGAAGAGAGTCTTTGAGGGTAATCAGTAAGGCGCAGTAAGGGCAAGGTCTGCTGGATTATTAACATACTACACCTAATTTGAGACACGATGCCTAAATGCTACAACGATGAGTACTCTGGAACAAAGATTTGGTCAGTGTGTAAATTTCAACTGCTATACGAATCTCAGGCGGCAAGGGTTTTCTAAGGTTGTGGGACTATCTGAGTGAGGATATAATTTCACTATATCAATATTCATTTGTTAAGCATCACAACCTATTCAGTTACACCCCTGGCTAACAGACTTCTCTGCATGACCCGCACACCACTAAAAGGTGAGAGAGAGCACTACACAGAATGGGTGTGGGATACATAGGCCCTAGGAGTTTACCCCAGTGAGAGACACAAGGACAGTCCCCTTCCATGAGGCCTTTACAGTCTACCAGATGGATTCAAAGTAGAGAAGGAGCAGACAAACTTGTTGTCCATTTAAAATAGTAAAGCTTTTTAAAAAGGTTTTTCCTCCCATCTTTCATAACACAGGAGTGTAGATGGCATTTGGCTGATGAATGTTCACAGGCATTGGAACACAAATTCCAATGAAACAAGAAACCACACTATACGTTCTCATGATGAAAATGAAAAATGACATTTTGAGGGAAAAATGAGTTTTTGTAGATAGACGGAATCCCCCATACAAGATCACCTTTACTACCTCACCATACTTGCATAAAATCCGTCAATAAACCTTCTATCCTTTCCATGTTTAGAAAATCTATTTAGCCATCATCTCTACAAAAAAAGTTAAAACAAATAATACCCCCCTCAGCCAACACTAGATGCCTTTAGCTGGTGTGTTTGTATCGGATGGTGTGGAAGTGGGTACTTGTGTATGCAGATACAAAACAAAGCAACAGAACAAAGGCATATCTGCATATAAATAATGCAACACAGACCAGGTGGATGAGGTAATATCCTTCATTGGACAAACTTCTGCTAGCGTGACACATAAGCTTTTGAGGTTCCCATCGTTTCCTTTTTCCCATGCTCTTTGTACATGGCTTGTCGTAGACTGCGCAGCACAGCTAGGGATAACTGACTCTCACTTTATTCATGACCACTGTATAATAATCAGCTATTTCTTTCTTTTCCACTGCCTTTGTCTGTCATTTGTCTCCTTAGACTGGAAGCTGCTCAGGAGAGGGATGCTCTCATACCAATATATGTTCTGCATCCAGCACAGTGCACCCCCAGTCCCAATTGCTGTCATCAGTGTTCAATAGTACAGTCCATGCACCAGTCACAGTGGTGCACAGGTGCAACTCAAGCAAAGCTATTTGCACCAGATGTGCTGAACCAAGGATTACAGCTGATGTTATTTATGCCAGAGAAATGACTTCCACAGCATGTCTCTACTCTTCCATTTTTCTTCATGTTGGGTTTTTGTTTCCTTTAAATGCAGCACACTGAACACAGAGGTCTAGTTATTTAAAGGTATGAAAATAACCACACCATGGCTACATCTCTGGAACTTGTCACATAGTAATACAGGATTCCAAATGGTGAGATCCCACTCCAGCGACACACTTCAGCACAGGCTTCATTTCAAGCACTTGCATAATTCCCACCAATGCCAATGGGACATGAAAAGGAGCTTAAAAAGTTAACAGGGATGGATGTAAGCATGAGAAGCATTTCGTGTAGGTCAAACACTGAGTGAGGAAACTAAGAGGCTCCCTTAACACTACAGTAGCTTCAAAAAATTTTTTCAAAATGGACCAAAAATGGGAAGAAAAAGAAGAAAGTCCTCTGGATCATCCATCTGTGATAGGTCAGAGAGGCCCTGTTGTACACTTGTTCTCCCTTGGGAACATTTCTTTGTTTACACCTTGGATAAGCAGCAATAAACTATCAGGGCTGTCCACAGTGGAATTAGAGTAAGAGAGGTGGAAATTTTCTCTCTGCAGTGCTCCTCCTACCCAACTCTAGTAGTCTCTAAATGAACCTTATGAAAATAAGGAATATTGCTGTCTCTAGAAGGTGGTCATTTGCATTTTTAGATTTTTTTTCTTATGTTCTTAAATGCAGACAGGGGTTTACCAGCTAAAACAGCCTGAAAGTTCAACAAAAAGTTTGAGGAATACAGAAAAGGCCCTCCACTCTTCCCTCCCCATCCCAGAGTAACTGGGAAACCTACTGAGTCCCCTGCAAGAGAACCAATGAGCAGGGCTCAGGCAGGTCCTTACCCAGTTTCGGCTTGACAAACCCATTTGTTATCCCAAAGTCATCTGCAGCCACTGTCTCCCCATTCACGACCCTGAGGATGGTGAACTCAGCAGCCAATGTATGCATCACGAAGGGCAGGTCCCGCTCACGTATCTAAGAACAGAGATGAAGACTGCATTTGACAATTTACCCTCTTTCCACTGTCAGAAGTGGAAAATGGACCGTATCACAGGTGTCCTTATACACTGCTGTGCATCAGGAAAACTTGCATACAACCCATGCTCTGAATGATATATGACAACTAGCGGTTGTCACAACCTGATGGGTGTTGAGTTAAATGAATTCAGTGATCTCAGTTCAGCTACCAGTAGGCCAGATTCAAAACTCACTGGAGCCAACTGAAAGACTCCTACTGACTTCACTAGGCTTTGTGTCAGATTTTAAGTGTCCAAGGATATCGCCAACAATTATTAGGTGGTTCAAACCCTTTTCCAGCATCAGTTCAAATGTTTAATGCTTGCTACTTTTTTTTTTTAAAGGAGTAGTTGAGACCCCTCCTCTGCCCTGTTCCAGCAAACCATCAGCAGCAGGGGAACATGGAGTCACTAACAGCCCCTATTATCTTCTTTGGTCTTACCAAGATGAAGTCTGTCTGATAGGTGGAGAGCATAAACACAGAGATGTTTTGGTCAGCCAGCGGTGCTATTACTGACTTGGCGATCTTGGTCACCCCGATAGGCTGGGAGCTGGAGAAACTGCCTCCGCCTGAAACCACATTGAGAGCCAGCCATGTAGCATCTGCCACGCTTAAGTGTTCTGATGAAGGGAGCTCTGAAAAGAGATGGAGAGAAAAGAGATGTAAACTTCAGCATCAGAGAAACCTTGATCCATTGAAGTGTCTGACGAAGTGGGATTTTCTTCCACAAAAATTCATGCAAAAATAAATTTGTTAGTCTTTAAAAATGCCACCAAACTCTTTGTTTGTTTTGCTAGATCGACTATGTCACCTCAGATCCATTTCCATTTCTGAATCCATAAGGACTTACAGGAATGACGTAGAGAAATTTTATTATGAGCTTAAGATGTATATTAGAGCATTGGTGTGCAAACTATTCCAGTTCCCTTCACCCCATCCTTTGGAAACAGAATCTATCCATGGCCCCCTCCACTGTTGCACAGCCAAGCCTTCCTCCACTGTGTAGCTGGTCTGGGGATCAAGAGGGAGTAAAGACAAAGATGGGCTGGGGGCAGAGCAGGGGGTGGAGTGGGACTCGGGGCATATTCAGCCCTGGGGTTTGGAGAAGAGCTGGTTTGCAGCAGAGCTGGCCAAGGAGACAGAGTAGGACTGGGAGCTAAGCAAAGCTGGGGGCAGAGCAGAGCTGGAAACACAGTATTCCTGTTCCATTGAGGGCTGGTCCAGGCCCTGCCAGCTACCCCCTGAATGTCCCTCTGCATTCCCTATAGTTTGGGGGCCACTGCACTAGAGCACTGGTGGCATACAGCACTGATGTTACAACAGAAAAGGTAGCATCAACTCCCTACACCATTATTGAGTCCTCTTTTCTCTTTCAACTAAATTCTCCAACTGTCTCCCTTGTTTTTTTTCTGCTGTCCATCTAGATTTCTTTCTATACATATCTATGCCTAAGCAGAAATGAAAGAATGGTTTGGACAGCAGCCCAGAAACTAGGTCCAACTCCTAGTTCTATCACTGACTTCTTGGGTGTTCCTGGGCAAGTCACTTTGTATCTCTCTGCCTCAGTGGAGCCTTACGGATCAAACACCAGACTTGGACTCTACTCTCAGCTCTGCCACTGGGCTGATGGGTGATCTTGGCTAGGTTATTTCACCTATCTGTGCCTAATTTCTCCATCTGTGAAATGAGGATAATGACCGTCATCTCCTTTGTAAAGGGCTCTGAGATCCATAGATGAAAAGGGCTCTATAAAAACCAAGCATTTTCATCATCTGCAAAATGGGGGTAATGGTATATCTCCACATCACCCGGGGGTCAAGAGGATCAATTCATACAAAATGATGACACACTCAAATACTACAGTAACGGAGGCCAGATAAGTATCTAAGACAGATAGGGAATTCTCATATGTATACCATTTATTTACCACAAGTCTGACTTTACATTTAAAAAAAAATAACCCTATTAATGAATCTTTTTTAATACACTTCTCCATACTCCTGGAACACTTACATTCAGGATTTTGGTTCAGCCATTCAGAAAGATAAAGGGGTCAAGCTGCAAAATTCAGGCCTAGCCTCGAAGTTCAGTTGTGTTTGTATGTGGGATTCAGGTTATTTGAGTCATAACACCAGCAAATGTCCCAAAAGAAGTAAGGGTCCCATTGTGCGATGCATACAGACATATTGTAGACAGGCACCACTCTCAGAGAGGTTACAGTCTTCATTTAAGATAAGGTGCAACATGTGAGTGAAGCAAATGAAGAGAGCATCGCCTGATACAGGCATGCTAGAATGCTCTCTAGTTCAGTGGTTTTCAAACTTAGAGTCAGGACCTCAGGGACTGGGTCACAGCACCCCCTGCTACTACTGCCAAAAGACTGGAATGCATTACAGGCATAAATGATTTTTTCAGCTGGGTCCTGAGGAAAAAAGTTCAAAAACCACTGCTCTAGTCTAGTGTAGAGTCATGCAAGATGGGTAAGCAGAAGTTAGGACTTTCAAAGATGCCTACGAATTTGCACCCACCATTCCCCTTCATTTCAATGAGAACTTCACACTTAAGTCCTTCAGGCCACTTTCAAAATTCTCAGCCTTAGGAATATTTATTTATTTAGCCAATAGCAACAAATAAACAAGCCAGCAGGAGTCGTTCCTGCTGTTCACCATCTTCAGATCTATGAACTGCAGGAGTGAAAGTCCACAGTTTTCTAACAGGGCCCTTTGTAAAATGAAAAAAAAACCAAAAAAACCAAACCGTTTTCACTTGGATAATTTCCAGAGACAAAGCATATGTACACTCAAGAGGCAGCACAGTCAAATGGCTCTGGGCATAGGGCTGGAATGCTGCAATTCCTGGCTCTGCTACTGACCTTGCTGTGTGACCTTTGCCAAGTCCCTTCATCCCATGCCTTAGTTTCCCATCTCATTTAGTGTCTGTTTTTTCTTTTCAGATTGTGAGCTCTTTGGGTCTATTTTTTTTACTGTTTGTTTGTGTGGTGCATAGCACAAAGTAGCCATAAAGTACAGTATTGATTCTGCAACACATTTAATACACAGTACCACCAGAATAAGAAAAGGAGAGCTTTGCAAATCATTAACAGACTGATTGACAAATACTGTGTTCACTTTGCCTCCTTTAATAAGCACAACTGTATGTAACATTACAAAAAAAAAAACAAAAAACAACCAACCCTGAACCAACAGTGGGCACTAACAGCTTTGTTCTGGTGTTTTGATTTTTCACTTCATAGGCCAATTATTGAGAAATCAGAGTTTAAAGCTGGGGACGTGGCATTGAAACTAGGCACTGGGAAAGCTGGGCAAGTTGGTGTTTCCAATCAGTAGCACATCATCTTTGAGACCTTAACACAAGCTGCAAATGGAAAATTATTTCAGCCACGTATTGAAGCTTCTTTTTTGATCAGACAATGTTTTGCATCACAGAGCAAAACAACACAAAACCCCACCCCTATATCAGCAAGGGCGAAATTAAGTCCCAAAATTATCAGGGCTGATTTAATATGCCACTGATGAATTCACCTGCTCTTTTCCTACCCCAGCACTTCTCTTCAAAAACTAAGCCCTTCTCTAGGACATGTATTTACTTACCAGCAGTACAAGACAGGTGAGCTCACAGTGAGGCCACCTGGCACATCATGCATATTTACAGCCAGTCACTAAAGCAAAGACTAAGCCATGGACAAATCAAGGTACCCCTGTCTTCTTCCCCAAAGCCTCAAGTCTTATGCAAACATTTTGTCCAAAAAGTGGCCAAGCCATGCATCACACACTGGCCTGTTCCAAGGGCTGCTGGGCCAAAACTGAGACAGGCCAGATACATGCTCTGGGAGCTAGAAGAGATTGGGATTCTCAAGAATGAGATTACTCTGTTCTCTGGCAATGAATAGCTCTCTGTTTGAGGTCTTAGATCATGTGAGATGCTAGAGAATCTCTGGCTGGGTACTTCCAATTGCCACTGAGTGACCTCACGGGAAATGCAGGGATACCCAGTGATTCAATGAGATGGAAGTAGGAGGGGGAGCTCTTGCTGGACCACACAAGAAGGAAAGCAAGGGGGAAAGCAGCTCCCCAATGCTTCTAAGTGGACTTCCCCACTCATAAGTTCTGTGTGGCACTGAGCCTCAGGGTATCATCACCACCAGTGAAAGCCATCTGTCCAATTTCCCAGCAAGACAGGGAAGACCCCCAATTATAGTAGCCACTGAGGAAGCAAAATGTAAGAGCTGCTACAGATCATCCCACTAAGTCAGTCTGCTAGAAAGGTGAGGAAAGTCATGACCTGCTTGATCTACTCTACCTCCTGTAAATACAAGCAGAAAGTCACAGAGCTTCCTGTCAGGTCAACAGGCTGCTGGAAAAACCCTAGTAAGGAGGGCAAGATGGCAAACATTTATGGGTGTTGCCATGTGGGAGTGGTAGCAGCTTGGGACTCCCTTTGAACAAGCATGACAACAGCAAACAACAGCACAACAGAAGTGAGACAAAAAGCACCACTCATTTTTGCAAAAAGTCAGAGAAAATGAATAGAGTCCAACAAGGATGCTAATTCAGCAGATCCAGACAGTTTTCTTAGTATGAATCTATGTACAGTAGTTTCTTATCTCTGTGCCCTCGTTGGGCACCCATAAAACTGGACTTAAAAAGCTGGGGCATAACTGATAACTAATTCTCTCTGCTCTACATATATGACAGGGGATCCCCCTGTGGCCTTACTGATTGACATCATACCTCTTACCTCTCCCTGTTTTTTTAATATGAACAACACTCAATAGAACATGAATCTCTCCTGAATGTGTGTGGAACTCAGGAATTTAAGGATGGCGTCTGGCCTAGTAATTAAAATCCAGGACAGGGAACTGGGAAATCTAGGTTCTGTTCCTAGCTTGGTCAACGACTCCCTGTGTGACCTTGGATAAGGCATGTAACTCTCTCTGAACTTCGTATTCTCTTCTGTATAATGAGGAGAATACTAGATATTCACTTCATGTGGGTGGTGTGGGCTCAGTGAAATTTTTTCACGCTAACAAATGCCCAGTAACACACTGGTCTAATTTTGGTTGCTGGGTGGTGTTCGGGACCACAATTAGAGAATTTGGTGGATCTTTCTGGTACTAAACTCCATGGTTGTAAATTCTATGGAATGAACCTGCAAAGAGTATTAAAGTAATCAGGAAAGGGGAAGCAGGCAGCTACTGGGGGGAGACCTGACCTTTTATCCTTGAATGACCTGTTCCTTGAAGGTGATAAGGGCCCCTTCTCCATTTATGTTTGTGATTAGTATGAAGTGTTTATTAGGTTTGTTTAACTGAGTTCAGCAAACCTGTGAAGTGTGCCTAAGTAACCTGCACCTTGTAACTCAATTTACATGAAGAAAAAAAAAAAAGTATGGAAAGTGACTAATTTACCACTTCTGGCTACTGTTTCTGACAGGCAGCCAGATACAAAAGCACAATTCCAATCTGAAACAAACAAACAAACAAACAAACAGGAGGCTTGATAATTACGTCTAAATACCATCAAATAAGCAGTGTGAGATAGTGCCTTGTTCCAGGGGCTGTAAAACATGCTAGGTCAAAATAGTATTCAAAATACCAAAAGCAACGTTAGCACAGACAACAAACCAGAATGAGGTAATCAATAAAAAAGGAAAGTAAGAGAATGCTGGTGTTTCAACACCAGTGAAAAGTCCACAACCAACCACACCTATAATTGCCTCTCCCAATACAGCAACAAGGATAGAGAAACACCATAACGGCAGCCTGCAAAACCTAGGTTAGAGGGGAACAACAGAAACATTTCAGTAGCGAGTGCCCAGCATGCTAAGACAGGAAAAGCATCTAGGAATTCAAAGGCTACCTCCAAGTTCTCAAATCTGCATAACTACCATGGAAATCTCACCATCAGATGTCCCATATTTACCAGTTCTAATCAAAGTGACATCTTTCACTGCTCCAAACTCGAACAAAGGTAAGGTGTGTGACAATTAATAATTTTACAAAAACTTTGGGTTGTGGTTTATTTGTTTTTTTAAATGCAAGCCCTAATAATGCTTCATGTTGGTTTCAATTGTGTGGAAGATATGCATAGTGTAATGTTTTGCACAGCGTGCTTTCTAGGAAAGGCACAGTCCTTCATTTCAGCTTCCTATAGCCTCATTAAATAAACTTTACTGTCTAACTCACTAACTGTTGGCATCTGTGGATAAGCAAAGGGTTCAAGTAATCACTCACACTCAAGTTAAATGAACTGGTGTAGAAACTAACATGCTTACAAGCATCACCCACATGATCGTACAGAAGAATGCTCAGCGCCAACTCCATCTCCCTTTGAAACACCAGTTCTGAGCCACTGCTGGGGTCAAGATATAGGACTAGATGAATCAGGATTCTGTTCTGGTAATAAGAGACTGTTACACCTCTTTCCTCTAAAGCACATCCGATCTTTGGAAATCTGCCACTGAGTGCAGACAGATTCAGCACAGAATATACGATTTCACTCTGAAGGATGCTAAAGGAACGCTAGACACTGGCCACACACAGTCTAACCATGAATAATTTACCATCATTTTGTCAGGTGGGCTTAGATGCATGAATGAAAATTGCTTCTTCTTGAAATGTTCAGTCATAGACTGAATGATAATCTTCCAAAATGTTTTAGGGATGACAGACAACAAGAATTGCTTGAAAAGTTTTCACTGGGAGGAAATAAGTTCTTGCAATTCATGACATAGATGCAGGAGAAGACACCTAGGTTCTTCCTAGCACTGCCATGGACTTCCTTTGTGACTTTGGCCACATCAATCCTTTTCTACTTTAGTTCAGTGTTTCTCAACCATTAGTGGACCGAGGAACATCTGAAGGCCCTAATTACTTTATGCAGAACATGTGATGAAAATGTTTTTAAAAAAGCCAGTAACACTGGTAGGAGATTTAAAATGCTCCAGTTGCAGCAAAGCTTCCAGGCATGTGTCAACATCGACTGCTGCACGCCTAGAAGCTTCGCTGTGGCTGTGTCATTTTAACTTGTTCTGTCCCACCTCCCCACTCAGCTCCCTGACATGGAAGGGTCGGGATGGGTGAAGAAACACCTGCATGAGGTCGGCAGAGCACCTGTGTTCTATGAAAAACTGGTTGATAAACACTTTTCCCATTTGCCAAGTGGACATAATATATTTTTACCTATCTCACAGGGAAACTGCAGGGCTTACGAATGATTGTAAAACACCTGAACACTACTTTCCCTTCAGCAAAAGCACTGTAAACACACATTATTAGAAACCAGAACAATACAACAATACCCCCATTTTTCTTCCTGTATTTAAAATATAAATAGTTTCAAATGTTCCATAAAAGGTTTACAATAAAATAGCCATAATGGCAGTCGGAAAATGAATAGTTTTGTAGCAGAAACACATATACTCTGTGCTTAGTCAGAAAACTGGAACAGCACTGTGTTGGTAACAGCGATATAGGAAAATATAACCCACAATTTACCCTCTGTAACAAAGGGAATTTAATATGGAGATAGTGAATCTTTCTTCCATTAGATACCCATATGAGAACTCCTGTTTATTTACTGGTGAACATGTACACGTGTGACACATCCGTACTGGTGACTGGAAAGAAATAAACAAACAAAACATTTTGTTTATTTTTATTTATCTATATCTATGGTTATTTGGGTTAATATGTTGGCTGATCTCATAAGCACTAGCAGTGAGATTCAAATCTAAATTCAGTATATAAATATTTTCTATTACTGCAATGAATTGCAAATGTTATATGATATTGCTCAGCAGCAAATGACTGCTCAAGCTCATCCTCATTATACGGTTGAATATTTATTTGCAGTTCTGCCAACTCTAACTGCTCAAACATCACGAGTCCAATGCTCCAAAATCATGAGTTTTTTAAAATAAATTTTGTGCCGCTTTTAAATGACTTCTGGTTTGTGAGCTACTAGGGCACAACTGCATCCTGCTTTCAGTCATGAATGCTGAGACTCTCATACAGCACAACAACTCTGGGAACTGGAGCTGTAAGAAAAGCACAACCAATTGCAAGACTCTTGATAAAAGCCGTGAGTTGCCTCTATTTTGTATCTGCACATACCATTTCTTAAAAAAGATTTCAATTAAAAAAGTTTTTTAAAGGAAGTTTTTCATTACCCTGCTTTTTCAATCCTGCCTCCTAATGAACAGAAGGAATAACTTGCATTCTAAGGCCCGAGGTGTAGGATAAGACCTATACTGAGAAAGGTTTTGTGGGTTGTTGGATATTCTAACACAGCACAACTGGGAAGAAAGAGCAACAGGGGGGAAAAAATTGATTATTTTGACCTAGGAAGTGAAGCAGCTTGTTTCTCCTTCTGCCAGAAAAGCAATGCAAAAGGTTTCATAGGGCAAGGGAATTGGAGAAAGGTTTCTATGCTGTACACACCCAAACCCAGTCCACAGCTTGGACTCTGAGCCAGACTTCACCATTCAGGAAATGATGCAGGGCAGCAGAGAGAGAAAAGTGAACAAGGATAAGCAAAATCCATCCATGAACAAGTCTCCTCACAGGGTCCACTGCACACCATTTAACTGCAGATAAAATGATCCAGGGATTTCACAACTAAAACAAAATTTGCAAGGGGGGTGGGTGGATGTGTGTGTGCACTTTCCCACATCCTTGTTTCTTTTAAATGTCTCCTGGCCTCCAGCTTTAATAATTGGTCACTAAAGACATTTTTCTTGCCACACAAACTATCCACGGAGACAGTTGGCAGTTTCCAGGCACCAACATGATGCAAAATGGTTGCTACGCAGAAAAGTCCCTGACTTCATTTTGAGTTGAGTGCCATTTAGCTTTTGAACTGAGTGACTTCCCCTAATACAATAGTTCAAATGGACAAAAGGACTTAGCCTGGTCTAGGGCTAGCAAACAAACTGATTACACGCAAAGAACATGTCAGTGCATGAAGGAAAACAAAAAACCCGCCAACAATTTTGATGCATTAAAAATCACCATACCTGCCCCCCCATCAAAGTTCTCATTGTGATTTCATCAGGGGCTTGTTCTGGGAAATGACTTCTGTATTCCACGAACATCCCTCAACTTGTACACAAGCAGGCAGGTTTTGCAATCTTTTCCCATTGAAACTGAACACAAAAATGTATTCTGGCCATTTAATCAGCTGTCACTCTCACTTCTCTTCAAATGGCTACAATCTCTGACAATCAATTCTAGCACCCCAAGTATAAGGCAGGAAAGCAATGGCTTGAAAGGCCCATCTCACGGTTCAAGCAACACAGTCTCAGAAATTGTACTCCACACAGCACAGGCACTCCAGTTTCACAAATGGGAACAGAAAGACATACAGTCACATCCAGGTGGCACTTAGTAAATCAGTGGTAAAATCAGGCCCATACACTCAGTAGGAATTTTTAAAGTATTAGTTAGTGGGAAAACATCTTAGAACTAACACTGCTTGAAAATGAGACTGGATTTCTCAGGGGTCAAGGTGGAATGAAAATTTCAGTTTTATAATTTGTGTATGCTTATCAATCCTCCCTCAACCCTCCTCTCTTTATGTCTTCCACATTCATTCCTGGGTGAGCCTCAGTGGCATCACACCCAACTTCAAATGTGTACCTCTGAGTTTTAAATACTTTCTTTTTAATGTGGTTCAGGAAACTGAAATTTTATTTCTTGCTCCACTCCCCCATCCCCAGCAAGTTGTGACATTTTAATTTTTATTAACATATTTAGATACTATTACACATACACATTTTAAAAAACCATTAACATTGAACAATCAAGCACTCAAAAGTTAGGAAGCATCTGAAGCAAAGGTCATTGCCATGCTAAAATTCGTCTCTTCTCCAAAACATGAGGGCACCAGAGTTTTAAGTCATTAGAACATGGGTAAAACATGCTTTTCCCTAGTTTTGTTCGTAGAAATGGCTGAATCATTTTGACTGAAATTTTACCTCCTTCCCTCCCCCCAAACTCTCAATTAAGTCTGAGGCCAACTTCCAGTATGAAAAATTTCTGCCCTTATCATAAAGGTCTGGCAAAGTTATAAGCAATTGAAAACAGGGTCTTATAATGGAAAATGTCTGGGAACCTTACAAACAGGTGATACCACCTTCCCTAGCTGCACCTATAATGTGCGCTTCACTCTCCTGATGCTTTCCTTAGGAGGTGTGCATTTTCATTGTTATGGGAACGGGTTCTGAATGCAACAGAGAGCTTATAATGAAACCAGGAAGGTACATTCCATAAAACTTTTTGCATTGGAGACAGAGAGCATGGAGGATAATAAACACACACCTGTCAGGCCACAGGAGGTTGAAATATTGGTTTCCTTAAGTTTAAATGAAATGGAGTCATTCACAAGTGAGAAACTCACCCAGCCATCTTCCTTCCCTTTTCTCTGGCTTATCCAGTTTCAATTTTCCAAACAGTTTCCAGCAGAGGTACTCATTTCAGATCTGCCTGTTTAAATGGATGCATAGCAAGCAGATTGGGGAAAAGGCTGTAACTAAAGTTTTTACTAATGACTCGATTAGTAGAAGGTGAGGTGGCAATATATTTCTGCCTTGGAATTAAGTAGGGTGAGGAGAAGGTGAGAAGTTTTTTAAAACAACCCTTCCTGCTCAACGCATCTTTGGCAGCATTTATACAAAGCAGAGATGAGGCCATGTGGCCCCTTGATCTATTTACACCTCAGGAGTCTCTTGTTTATCCCAGTCCCTGTTTCCCAATTAAAGGTGCCAACAGGAATTTCGACTATTTCCAACAAACTAATGTATCTGGCAGAGAAATGTGAATGGAGAGAAAAAACAGTGCCTTTTATCCACTGTACACTATCCAGGTCTTTCAGACATACGAAAAACAAGACTGATAGAACAGACTAAAAACCTATTCCAAACAGTGAACTACACAGCCCACTGGTATTACCTGGATGCTGCAACTCATGCTCATGCACACACGTGTGCACTCTCCCACCCACGCACACCCCTCCCTCTGCCATTGTGGAAAAAGCAAATACTGGGTGCTGACTTTGGTAAGGCTCCATCCATCATCTTCTCTAATACATGGGTAGATGACAGAAACAACTCTATAACATTCCAACAAGGGGAAAAAAACAAAACAAAACCTAACTTCTTGGCCAATATCAACTTTTATACATGACCTTCCATACTGCCAAGCAGCAGCTCCACTGGATAACAACCTTTTTACAGCAACGGAGGAAGATTAGGTTCTTTCAGCTCTTGTTGTTATTGACTATTGAAGTCTTGCTGAAATCAGAAGCCTGTAGATTTCTGCTTAGACTGTCACCTCCTTGGCGAAGTGGCAATCTTGCATCCTGTGTTTGTACAATGCCCTGAACAATGGGGATGGGTCAGCTAATCCAGGCCTACACCTCCACTAAGATGAGGGTCTCCATGTCCTTTCCTGTACCTTGAAGAAAGAAAAACAGCCGCTGCTGAAGAATCCAGTCAGTCTCCCCCAATGTGCCCGCCCTCACTCCCTGTAACTCCTCCATCTTCCACCAAAATAAATGGCTCCTAGAGTCAACAGGTAAGTATAGCTGGATTACCCTTTCATTAATGAAAGACCAGCATTTTCTAGGGGTCAGAGCCTATCTGCAATGTGAATCAGCTCTTCTCACAGGAAAAAGATCTCAAGCCCTGTAAGGCAAGCTATATTCTCTCCTTCACCTGCAAATAGACCCTCATTCTGTACCTGCTGCCCAAATAACACCATTTTCAAATCTCAGGAAGGGAATTGGATCCCCTGACAGAGTGGAAACTCCACAATTACACCTTTGTGTATTCCTAATTGCTGTGCTCTGCAATGCCATCCCTTTGTGAGCCTACATGCAGAGGTGATCCAACCTACCTGGAATTAGTGAATTCATGCATTTTCTTAAAGCAATTTTGCCATGCAACTGCGTCAGTTCACACAGCAAAACTGAGCCATATGCAAATCCACCAGACATCCAAAATACCTGCTTGTCTGGCCCACACTAGGTGAAGGCAGATCTTTGTCCCATTCTACCAGTTTGTCTACATCTGAGGAAAGTCTGCTAAGGTATAGAATAAAGTCAGAAGGAACCACTGAGATCCTCTAGTTTGACATCTTGTATACAATAGTCCCTTAAATTTAATTCACTCACCCATCACTTAGTGGAGCTAGTCCAGCTCAAATACTATAAAGCTCATGCTAAGTAAGACATACTGAATTCAAACCTCAAATGCCCCAAGGGAGCACAACTACACATCTATTTACCACAGGACATAAATGTTTAGAACCCTCCCACATGCAGCTATGCTGAGACACTCAGTTTCGCACATCACTAATACTACCAACTTGTACACTTTTGGGCCATTATCATTCACCTGTAATACTGTAACTTCTATGATGTCCAGCCAAGGATCAGGACTGTATGGCACTTTTCCTACCAATGTTGGTGAAGATTCAGTTTGCAGTTTCTGGAAACTTTGCAGTTATAGGTTTGTCTGCCCTTGAAAAACCACTGGTGTGCCACTGTAGTGCTTCAGTGAAGATACTACATATGCTAATAGGCAGGGTTCTTTTAGCAGTATAGGAAATCCATTTCCCTGAGGAAGAACTCTTCTATCAACTTAGTGCTGTCTGCATTGGTGTTAAAATGGCTTAACTGTGTTGCTCGGGATTTTTCGCACCCCTGAGTGATATCAGTGGACTGACCTAACATTTTAGCATAGACCAGGTCTAATGCTTTGGTCTTCTATGCTGCTCCACAACATACTAGTTATTGAGAGCCTGGTCAATGCTACCAACTTATGCTGGCATACCTACTGTATGTCACTGAAGGGTGTGGAATATCCATGTTCCCTAAGCAATGTGGCTATATCCATCCAACGCCCACTGTAGACAATGCTACATCAAGAGGAGGTAGTTCCTGCCTCTCGTGGAGGTGGATTGATCACACTAATGGGAGAAGCTCTCCACTGGCAAAGGAAGCATATTCACTAAGCATTACTACAGCAGCCCTGCAAGCGTAGACAAGCCCTAAGACTACACAAAGCAGCAAGGAATGCAAGTTAGGTCCACTTTACACATTTATAAAGTGAAGCCTACAGAGGTTAAAGGTGACATTTTTCAAAAGGGTCAAAGTGACTCAGGAACATGAGTTTTATTTTCAAAAGCAACTTAGGCACCTGACTTTCACTGAAAGACTGAGAGTTAGGCACAAAAATAAGCTGCTTTTGAAAACTGTAGCCTAAGTCAGTGGTTTTCAAACTTTTGTGCCCTCAGGACCCAGGCGGACCAAAAAAAGAAAAAAAAAATTATCCCCATAACCCAAGACTTACATCTTGGAGCAATGCATTTCAGTTTTTCAGCAGCAGCAGCAGCAGCAGCAGCAGGGGGTACCATGTTCTAGTAGCTCAGGCTCTGTGACCCAGTACTGGGTCTGATCCATGCTATGAAAACCACTAGCCTAAATGCCTTACCCAAAATCAGTCTGTGGGTCAGTGGAAGAGCGGGTAACAAAACCTATGAGTCCTGACTACCGGTACCCTGCTCTAACCAAGAGAAATATTTCCTTTCTGCTCGGGATCTCAGACAGAACACCTTGCAAGAACAAGGGAGAGCCCAACAGACTCCACCTTCTAAAATAAATGGGGAGAGACATCAGCCTCCCCAGCTAACAGACCATCAAGAAAACTCATGGCTTGGAGGAAGAGGAATCTTGGGTCATTATCTCTAAACTGATTAGATGCTAAATAGAACCTTCCTTCCTGAGGAGTCCCATAGGACCTCAGTTCATTACAATACACAAGATCGCTCCCAGATCTTCTATTAATACATGGGGTGTTAATGAGGTACTAACAAATGAAATAAAATCAGGTGACACAGGAAGGCTCCCCGCTCTAGGCACTGAGAGACGATTCACAGTGGCTCAGCTTACAGACTGTAAAAAATGTCTTTTTCCCCTCTTCTCTCTACTTCAAATGTGAATTAGAAATGCCTGCTAGGTAGAGGGAAGGGATTCTTCAATACTCTGTTTAAAATGGGAATGTCTTTTCCTGGCTTGGACATGTTGAATTGTTCTAGAGACGCCATTTCTGGACAGCCAATTGTGGGCAGGTGTCAGCATTACACTAACTCAGACAGATCCCTTTACTACGGTCAGTGCCTTCTTTTTTCCTGGGTGAAATCTTTAAAGCCATGACTTACTGCAGAATCCCTGAAACAGCATTACACAAGCAAGTGGTGGAGAATGAAAACCCATAGGAAGATGTGCCAATACAATACCAAATTACCAGCAAGCATGGATGGAGGCTGGAACTGAAAATGACACAAACATCTCTACTCTCTCCCATACTTACGTACATGGATGCACATCTCAGAACCATCCTTGAACATCAATCCAGGTTCACTGCTATGTCTCATGCTAAGACGCAGTAGTTCATTCACCCACTGCATAGTGTCTTTAAAAATATAGGCTTCCTTTAGGACAGGATGCTGTACATTTCAAAGATCTAGTGAAGAGAACTGGATTTATATTTTCTATACATATAAATCCAAACACATCCACTTAACACAACAATATGTTGTCCAGTTTTATATAAACTACCATCAGAAAAGACATTCAATGCTCCTCCTGTCCTCTAGCCCTCTCTTCCAGTCATCAATTCCTCTGTTTTAAACATAAAGACATCCACCTATATCTGCCTTACATTCTGCTTTGACTTTCAGTTCATTTTCTGGAGCCTCACTGAAACTGGTATCCATTCTCCTCGGCCACCACCACAAACAGGTGTATACTTGATCTCAGTTACCTCAGCTGGTGAGTATCCCAAACTATGTGTGCCATGCTTGTAGTAATGGTGCTGAAAATCCGTGGGGAAAGTTCACAAGATAATAAATCATCTGATTTAAAAGGCAAGAGCACAATTTCTTCAATGTAAATGAAATCACACAAGCTGGAGAGAGAAATCCAATTCAGTTTATCTTCACAGAAAATCATCCCTTTGGTATGCATCATGCATGCCACATTTTCAATGCTTGAGCAATTATCCCTCATCTCTTTTTTTTTTATATATACTATGTACATTACAGGAGGCAAGTACTAAACTAACAAGAAAAAAGGATGACACACAGACTTGCAGCAAAACCTGCCTAATCCCCTCCCAATCTGCCCCAAATCTAAGATGTTTAGATGTGTAATGGAGACAGTAGTTACTGCATGTGATAAAGACATGTCAACAATCTCTAGGAAAGGACATGGCAAACAGAACTTGCAATTCTCCCCTACACACTTAATTTACACAAGTGGATATTCTCAGTGTCAGACTTCCTGGAAAACCACTGGTCTGAAGAAGCGACTACTAAAGAAGTCACGGGCATCTTGTCAAGAACATTACAAAAGCTTTTCTCTGTAGGAAATTAAAAACAAAGAAACAAACACTGGCACTTGCATAAAGCCACAAAATGATCCAGACAGAAAATTATTCCAAGAATGTTTGAGTTACAGACCAGTTGTCTGATTGCTGGGGCAAGCAATTAACACCTTGAAATTATTCAGCAAGATGAGGGGAGGATGGAGACTGGGAGGCTTTTATAAGAGATGTTCTCAGTTATGAAAGTCAATACTTGACTCCGGAGATATTTGTTGAATGCAAATAATACCCCAAACCATTGAAGGAAACCTGCTGTCTGACGCCCTTGAAAGTTGGCTGGACAGGACCAGCTGAACAAAAGATGGAATGCACACAGGGGAGGCTGCTGAGACACATCAGTGATGTGATGAAGGAAGGAGAGGCTGGCAAAAATGCTGTGACAAGTGTAAAGGTCAGAGGAGAAGAAAGCACACAATCTTGGAAGGCAGAGGAAGTTTGCAGGGTGATGACTACAATATGGGAGACTAAGGATAGATCCAAACCACCAATATATACATAACCCATCAACATTGCAGTCTGCAACCAGGTCAAGGCAAATCTGGGTGGCAAACAAGACTTTGTGAGCTGATTGTCTCAGAGACATGAAAGACAAGCTGGACCCATCAAAAACCTGCACAGCAGCAGGTCAATCAGTGAGAGCTTCACAACCAGTTAAGCTTCAATGCAAAAAATCAACCCTGCTTGGAACTGCACCTCAAGTGTGTGCTCAAGTGTCACTGACAGCTCATTCTCAGTCTCTTGATTAAATTACACCAGT
The DNA here is from genome assembly GCA_007922195.1 of Podocnemis expansa. NCBI lineage: Eukaryota > Metazoa > Chordata > Testudines > Podocnemididae > Podocnemis > Podocnemis expansa. The sequence continues at coordinate 13,735,025 of ML681971.1, forward strand.
AAAAGATTCCAACCCAAAATGTTAATCTTACTGGGCATTAATTACAAAGGTGTCTGGCTACTCCAACGTCTATGCTTTGAAAATGGTTAGAATATTAATGGCAAATAATTTAAAGCGTTGTGTGTTATTACAAACATTACATGTCTCATGTTTGCATGCACATAACGTGTTTTGTCTTTTGTTTCCAAAGGAGGGTGGGGCAGGGACTAACCCTCAGAGATGTCAGAGGCATCCATTAAACAAGCCAAATTAAATCTCCAAATTATAAAGTCCCACAGCCTTCCTAACCGGGGCCTGTGGCAGAACTGGGAATATGCTGTAATATTTTGTGAATGTCACCCATGGCAGAAACTTACTTGACAGAGTATTGCTACTCGGAGACTAATTCATGCTTTCTCCATCGGCTCTGCCATGGAGGTCTTTGTGCTCTGTTGTGTTGGTCAGCACCTGGCACATGTATGTATTATGCATGCCTACCAGTGCAATTGTTGGGCATCCTGCTCACCGATGGAGAAAGAAAATGGGGAGGTCAAAAGAAATGCTTTAAAGACACTCAAGACAGAAATTTCAAGTGTTGTGTCATTGACATTACACACTGGGAGACAAGAACTCAAGACAGAGATAACTGGAGAAGACTTGTCAAAGACGGAATGGCCACTTGTGAGGAAAATTGCCTCGCCCTGGTCGTAGAAAAACGCCAGAAAAGAAAGGACAAACAAATACTATGCAGCAATTACAGCCCAACCCTGCCTCCCACCACAAACTGCTATGTCGTAGACATTGCCTGCACCTCAAGGATTTGACTCTTTGGTTACAAAAGGAGTTGACCCACACAAAAGACAACCTGAGAAAGAGATCAAGGGTTTGCAGATGACGACTCAGAATATGCAGATCCAGGGGCAGAGCGGAAAACATGAATGTATCATATAAAAAACGGTCTGGGGTGACATGAATGCATTCACAGAGTAGTCTACATTGCAGTTCGACACAGGGCTACTGACCTCCAGTGTAGATGTTTGGGCCCAGGCCAAGTCCAGAAGTCTACCTTTCAATTAAATAGCCTCACAGCCTAAGTAAGCCGGCACATACCAAATGCGGGCTCTAGTCACTGTGAAAATGTACCCCAAAGACAAGGAGGCTTTCACTAACGACAGGGAGAAAAAGGAACAGAGAAGAGAGAGGAAGCAAAGATGGTCCCTATAGCAGCACCGTTCAAGGGGTTCTGCTTTTGGCTCATCTGAGCCTTTTTTTCTCTATGCTGACTTGCCCACACTGCCATTAGGTGACTAATAAATCGTTACTTGGTTTTGAAAAAGCCACCTGGTGTCACTGCAAACTCTCCTTGGGAGCACTGGTGCCCTGGGAAGGGTAGGGATGAGCATCCCACAAGAGTCAGGCTTCCCAGGGCTCACTGTACAGAGCCATGGAAAGAGACAGAGATCACTGGTGCCATGAGGCCCAGTCTGGTGCCGTGGAGGCCATGGTCCTGCCTCTGTGGAACTATGTGGATCCCTGGGGTCCAGCACACTTTGGGGGATCACTCAGGAGAGACTATCATCAGCTGGGGTCTGGGCCAGACCCCATGAATCCATAATAGATCTGTGCTTTCCTGGTCACTCCTGCAAGCCCATGATGTGATAAGTAGGATATTAAAGATGCACAAGTTTTCAGTAACTGCAGAGTCAAATCCTATTCCTCTGGCAGGTCTTCACAATTCTATTATTAGTCTATGTTGAAAGCACATCACCTTCGCCCCACATGGTTTTCTAATGTCAGGAATGTGTTTACATCTAATCTGAACACAGCCAGTCCAAGGCAAGCCAACTGCAAAATTCTTGCAAGCACAGATGCTCTTAACACTTTGAAATCACACTAATCTGATAAGTCACAGAGGGAATTATGTGTGTAAACAAAACTGGTTCCTGATAAGGAGCATTAGAGATAGGGCATTTCACATATTTAGCTCTCTGTGGGAGGGAGCAGTAATAATGGTTAACATTGTTCCCTGCAGATGCTGTGCCAAAGAAATTCTTGGCTGCCTTCAGCAGCAGGGAAGCCAGATTCTGCCCTGACCACTGTTTGATGTATCCTGCAACGAGAAAAATGAAACCGCTGGAGGTGAACATTTGTTGTTCACAGCTAAACTCACCCAAATGTTAACATTTTATTACACTATTTCCTGCCCTTAGCCATAGATAAAGGGACAGAAACAGTATAGACTGTGTGTGAGAGAGAGAAAGAGAGTGTGTGTGTGTGTGTGTGTGTCACACACACACAAGGGTGGCTGCCCCGAGAAGGAAGAGATACCATGACCAATGCTGTCTTTGGGAAGAAAGTAGAAGTCGATGAACTCTTCACTGCGCTCAGTACAGTGTGATTACAGCTTGTCTGTACATCCCCAAGTTGGCTCCAGAGCTGTGAATAATCATCTGTGGGCTCTAGTCTGATTTGTGCAACATGCACTCAAGTGTAAGTCACTACAGCTTCACTACTCTGAAACTCATGCTAGCAAGATTAAGGCTTGGATACATCTACTCAAGCATGACAAATTGGACCCTGTGATTGTAGGATAGACACATCCAGTGGGCAGAAAGAGCTAAAATGACTCACCCAAAGTCACACAGTCAATGGCCGTGGCAGGAATTCACCTGTTCTCCAGACCTATCAAACTGTTTATCTTGGATACATGGCACACTGCCACCTCCCTTTTCTGTCCTGCACTCCCACACCACCCTTTCTCTTCTTTGACGTGCAGGTTATGTATGGGAGAAAATTAAGGGAGGGAATATTTGTGCACTTCAGAATGGAAATAAACTCAAACTTCATGGTAATCCAATGCTAAGTGCTAGAAGCAGTAACACTTACTAGTAATTAAAAATGAGATTCCAAAAATCTTCCTCGACACTTTGGAGGCACCCATTTCCCCACACAGAATTAGAGCAGGCCAGCTGCTGCTTTTTTATTTTTCCTGTCCCCTTAACAATTACATCAACATAGCCAGCCACAAAGGAAATACACACAATTCCTTTTTGCTGTGCTAGGTTTGAAGCTAAAGCATGTTCATTGTTTCACTACCACTTTCAAAACCACACAAAGACAAAGACAAATAAGAAGCCACATGAAAATTGGACAATAAATATTATTTACTCACCCATATAGACCTTCCTTTGATGAGCGCTATACTGCAAAAATAACCAGTTTAGCTCATCTTGTGCTGTGTGGTAGAGGGAGCTCCCTGCCTGCCCACTTGTGGGAAATCAGAGGTATAAACAAAACATGAGGGAAACCAAAATGGTTTAAGTGGGAAACCTCCAAATGGAGGACTCTCTGACATTGTGGTAGCTCACCCACATGCATAGATGGGGGTGAGGAGCAGAGGAACGCAACAGTACTACAGATCAAACCAGGAGGCAATGATTTGATACAGACTGGGCTAAAGTTGGAGTTAGTATTAGGACCTGGAGGGTCTGGATTTGGGCTCGGCACATGAGCTATCTTCATGGAATTATGGCCAAGAAAATGGATTAATAAAAGAATAAGACTTCCATTTTTAAAAATTGGTTTGTTTGGTTTAAAATAATAAAAGATGCCCAATTCCAGGCTTTCAGTGCCCTAATGTCATTAGCAAAGACAATAAACTCCCTGGGGCATTCATCATTTCTACAGCAACTCAAGTAGCCAACCATCTTCTAAGACTTGTTTCCACCACTTGCATCATTTCAGGAAGCACACTCTCAGCCTCCTCCAAAACCCCCAGCAAAAAGAAGTCCTTTGTAATCTACTCAAAAGGTTATGGATGTGTAGAGTAAGATTCACAGTCCTGGAGCCTTCCCTTCCTGCTGCTCAAAGAATGTCCTGCTAGCTGCCCTCAAGTGTGAATTTGTACACTTCTTTGAATTAAAGGTGAGCAAAGGGAAGGAAATGAGATCATATAATTATGGTGGGGGCAGGTCAATGGGAAGCTATGAAAATAAGCAAGTAGATTTTCAGTTGATACTGGAAATGTACCGGAAAAATGAGGTGACATTTGTCCAACTTCTTAAGTCTGAAAAAAATTAACCAGTATGGCCCACTTGACCACTAGGCTAGAAAGTTCTGTACTGTTGACAGGAAATTATTAAAGCACAAATGCAGGTTTTGGCAGGCTGCCCAGTGTGAAATACTGACATCAGTGTGACTAAGTGAAAGCGATGTGGAGTGAAAACTTCTCTTGGTCAAGGACAACATCAAGATTTTTAGTATTGAGAGAGAATTTCAGGAAAGTGGTGGACACATGACAAAAAAGACATTTCACCCACAAGGAGGACTTCTGTCTTATAATAGGAAGTTACTGACTATCTTGCATTTGATAAAGTCAAGTCCAGCAGATGGAAAGGAGACAACCAATTCAGAGATGGAGCCATGTGCCTCATCAACACAGAAAGAACATCTTGGATTGAAGCCAACACCTCACATACAAAAGGAGCTGTTGACATTTCCCCTTCTATCATCCATCTTGCTTAGATTTTATGCTGTTCAAGGGCTGGAACTTACCTTCTATCTTATTTACAAAGTCCCAAACACACTAATGATAATATGGTAATACTTATTAGATTAGCTATACCACAGGGAGAAAATCCATGAAATTGGAGGACAGACACAGAGAGAATGAGTAGAAGATATAAGGTGGGATTTTCAAAAGCACCTATGTGATTTAGCAGCTCATGTCCCAAAGAAAGCCAATAGAATTTGTGCTCCTCAATCACCTGGGTGCTGAAAATCCCACCTGTAAAGTTCTAAAGTCTCTGTCACCCCCCCCCCCAAAATAAAATAAAATAAAAAGGACAGAAGGACAGATGGTAGAATTCCAGCAAGGAGACCAAAGCACTTGGTGGTCTGGTTTCTTGCTCTAAGCATGCAAGAAAGCGTCTACTCTATCTCCTTGTTTCGGGTGGGGTAGGGGAGTCTTCATTGTTCTCACAACATTATCAAGTAACTTCAGTGCAACAAACTTACTAATGCTTCATCACTGCAGTAAATCCCCAGAAGTTCAGTTCACCGGTGTTCTAATAACCTTCAGCCTGCCGATGAGTTTTCCTAAGGAACAATAAAATGTACAATACCCCCTTTGGGGCAACTAGAGCACATTCTTCCATCTTGATTATGTTTTCCAAACCCAAAACAGTATCTGAACACACATTATCTTCTACTGAAAAAGAAAGATCTATTCTATATATGAAATTTACATGATAATACTCTATCTGTCTGATCCAAAGTAGGAATGGGTTTTTCCTTTTCAGAAGTTCCGCTTTTGACGGCTGGCTGGATTTTTAGCATTAACCCTCACGAGTCCCATCAACTGAATACCTTGCACCTTCAGCATGCACCCACTCATTTTTGCCACATGAATTTTCTATTGAATAAATTTTAGTGCAGTTTGAGTGTCTCAATAACATGTTTTAGTAGTCATGGTGACAAAACTTGAGTCCTTGGCAACCCATCAATGATGCTGCACATCTAAGATGATGAATCCTAAAAGCTTAATTTGGAGAACTCATTTGAATACTTAAAAATATGCAGATGTGACAGAGAGGCCTATTTGCAGTTCACTACTCTGTCAGCAATGCTTGTCAGAGCTAACATACTATATCACACACAGTGGTGATACAATATTTATTTAACAGGTGACACATAATATCTCATTTGACATATAACAACAGTGGTGGTGGTGATCACCTTGAAATGCTTTCAACATTTCTTCACTGAAATGCTGGATTCTTCAGTATTCTATCCTCATACTGTAAACAGACAAAGGAAACAAAACAGGTTTTTTCTATATAAAGGGAAATACAATACGCTAGCAGATGCCCCGTCAAGAAAAGAGAGTTCCGACCTGCTAAGGACTAATTCTCCTGATGTTTCGTAAGGGAAGAGGTGTGAACCTAACAGCATCCCAAAGTCAATAGGCAACATTTTTCAAGCAAGACACAGAATGGACTAGCATGAGACCTGCTGGCTTCAAACCACAGGCACTGGGGTCCACTTCAGGTCTGTCATGACCTTGACAATACTAAAAAAACAAACAAACAACAAATCATGGCCACCATTTCAGTTAGTGCACTGGTAATGTCTTTGAGGGAAGAGAGACAAAGCAAGAATGTTGTTGTAACTTTGCTTGGCTGGATCAGCCTGGCTGTGTTAAAGTTGATGCCTTTCTCTCCCCCCTCCCCCCCCCGATTTTGTGTTTCATTTCTAGAACCGTCTGCTACCTGGTGCTTAATGCACACCGGCTGGAGTAAACTGTCAGCAAGCTCTGCAAAGAGACACACCAGCAGAAATCATTTACCTGGAACTCACTTTTCTCTTACTCAACTCATTTTTTATTTTAAAGAAAAGCTGTGGGCAAGAGTGGTTGAAGACCTAATTCACCAAGTCCAACCACCAAAGCTTCAGGCTATGTGCAGTCCTAAAGTCAACTCTCAGAGCCCCAAACCATTATTATTTGCCTAATTTGATTATTCATAGGCATTTATGAGTTCAAACACCAGCACCAAAGCTCCCAAAGACTGAGCACAGAGTGAATAGGTGACTTTCCTGTTCTCGAACAAGGTATAGCTACACAGCAACATTTTCAAATTTAGATGCCTCAAGACAAGAGGCCTAAATACTAATTTTTTGGCGGAGAAGGTGAAGCACTCAACTTTGAAAATTTGGGCCTTAATGTTTGGTTATGAAATCATGCGCACCATCTATTGGTTACAGTGAGAGAATGGGAACAAGCTCTCTACCTTGATTCACTATGTGACCTCAAGTAAATGCTGCATGTTGCTGCATCTTGGTTCTCTCATCTGTGCAACGGAACTTTTAATGCTTATCTGTGATGCTTGTAGTGAATCTTAACTGAATAGCAGAGTGGATGAATAAAAAGGATGAAGGATTCCTACCACGGAAGCACAGTGCCGTCTTTAAATAGGCTAAATACTTTTGCTGTTAAGAATATTAAAAATAACAAAGAGCAACAATGTAGATAGAAGGGGCCGATTCTTCCCACAGCACCCTGTGCTGACACACTCGACATGAGTCAGCAAAGAACTGAGCCTGAAGAGTACCCAGAGCGTCATCTTTAACAATCACTCATTTTTAGCTATGTGGACCTGAAGGAGAGGCACAGTCTAGCAATAGATCTTCAATTCTCTAGCACTTAAAGATGGCTCAGTCACATTTTTACTTGTTTAGAAAAGCATAAACCAAAAAAGTTACATTGGTGTGAAGTGTGTGTGCCAGATTTCAGCTCTGTGCAGTTTAAAACAGTCACGAAAAGCAGCACATGATGAAAAATGCCACCATTCTTTTCACTCTACCTCTGTTACAGAAGAAAAAGCTATTCTGAAAATATGGCACAGAAAGTGGTCTAATTTTAAATGGATATTGCACACGTAATACCAAAGTCCATTCCCGGTGATCTTTTATATGTGCCCTTCTCTGAAATTCAACATGCATTACATATATTTGAAACATCACATACATTTGAAAGGGAGCATCTGAAAAGGAGTTGCAGGCAACAAGCTTCATTTGGTGGATGGGGGTGGATTGCTAAGGGAAGAGGTGGGTGCATTGGTCTTTTCAATTTAAAATTCTGTAAAGCAGGGAAGAAAAAAGACTGGGAAAGGGGAACATAATGAGAAGTAGAAAGAGACTAATATAATGTCCATGCAAAACTTATTTATTTCTCAAAGCCTGCAAAAAACCCTTTATATGGAAGGAGAAACCTTGGGAAGCAGGCTAGTTAACTGCTTCATTGAATTGGAAGTTATTTGGGAGTATATTTTTAGTTGGCACTGACAATCATTACGTAATAGCTATTATATAACAACACTACAGACACAAATATTTTGTTTGGTTTGGTCAGGCATACAATGTAGTTAGTTTTCCAAACGGAATTCCTCCAAGAATGGCTTAAAAAAGAAAATCTCCTTACCGGAGAGTTGATCAATAAGTGCATTTTCCGTCAAACAAGGGAGGCAAATCCTTATATGAAAATCAAATGGAGTAAAAATACTGTTGTTAAGCTTGCCAGTACTTCTGTTTCTCTCAGCCAAACTCCAACAGAATTAATCATTCCTAAAATAGAAATTCCACTCAAGCTTATCTGTAGTTTAAAGCAACACACTAGGATTTTGTGCATTTGCTAAAGTTCTCAATACCCAGAGGTTTTTAATCTCCTGATGATGGCACAAACAAGTGATCTTTAAAAGGTGAGGAAAAATTGCTACTGAAGAAAATTTCTTTGCTTGTTCACAAGATCATCTCAAATTGTTCTTTAAAATGGTCCCTTGGTACAGATTTTATTATTCTTCCTAACAGCTGTTTAGGCTGAGCAACAGGGCCTATTCTTACAAAACTAGGTGTTATTAAAGGCAAAAAACCCCCACCAAAAGATAAAAGCTTTTCAAAGCCGCAAATATTCCCCTTCCATCATTTCACATCTCTGAACCTAAAGAATTGCAGCACTGAGTGCTAACATCTGCCTCTGAATGTTAAAATAAAACATCAGCCCACTAGCAGGACATGAGCTCTCTTCTCACACCACAGCACTGGCTTGTGTTTTAGGGTATTTTTGTTATTCCAACATCACAGAGCCTTTCTCTCTGACAAATCACAGCAAAGTGACTAACTCCGTCCTTTTAAGGTCAGTCTGGTTCCAAGAAAAACTGAAAGCAAATTATGAGACAAATAACTGGTCCTTACCAACAAAGCCACTAATGTTTCTTCTTCCTAATGCTCCTTTCTCCAAAACCCACTTTCACTCACCCCTCCAAAATCTTGCAAAGCCTCTGATGCTTCACTGACTGGCCCTGTGTTTATAAATACAAAAAAACACTGAGCTAGCTAGAGGTGAAGGAGATCAGACAATCACAACAGAGGTGGTTAGACTGTTGCCATTACTCCGTATGCACTGAACTAAGCCAAAAGGAAGCTGGTGGCATTAAAAGCTATCACTGCACAGGGCGGACACTGTTGTTGAGCCACAGTGAGTCAGAGCTTTCCAGAAAGCAATCCCAGACTGTGCAGGACGAATGTCTTGTAGGGCCATTTATAGGAGCAAAAAACATACAACTGAACCTGTAAGGAACACCACAGGACAAAGACAGCAGCATCATATATACAGAGAGTGAGCTACTTTGGCAGGAGAGTATGCTAAATCAAAGGCTTTGTCCAAATTGGGGGGGGAAAAAAAAGAGCTCAATATGAACTGATCCAGCAGTTCTCAACTGTCTGTGAATCACGACACACTTGGTGGTGCGTGCAACCCTATAGGACACATCAGCCCTCCTGCCACCAAATCTAGCATCCCCACCAGAAAGCTGCTGCTGCACTTCAATTCTGGTAAGTGACTGCTGGCTCCCTGTGACACTACTGCGTGGTGATACAGTAACGTGTTGCGACGCAGTGGTTGAGAACCGCTGAACTGATCAAACACACTGAGGTATATTGCTATCTGAGGAAAAGCAACCTCCCAAGCCCAGTTGGCTTTTGCCAGGTCTAACCACCATGATCTTGAGAAATTAATGACAGAGTAAAATAATTCGACAAAAGCTGGTGCAGAAAGTTGCTCAGCTCTTAGCTACATAAATGTGTAGCACACACAAACACATTGCAAGATGTTTCCATTCCACAGTGCTACAGGTATGCTCGGTGCTAGCCTCCGAAAAGATAAGGTAGTTTATTTTTAGGGACCAACAAATATTAGACAGGTAGGTCTCAAAATAAGAAAGAGACCAGTGGCATTCTTCTCCCCCATAAAAACCTTGAATGGATTATTAAACATCTGATCGCTTCACAGCACTGAGCGATGAAACACCCCGCCCCAAGCTCCACCTCAGCAAAGACAAATGTTCTGAAGATACACAAACACATTTCAGAACTGCAGTCTGGCAAGTGTCAAAACTCTCCTTCACAAGGCTCTTACTTTCCAGGCAAGCGTACAAAGCAACCCTTCCAACCCTTCTTAATGAACCCAACTTCATGGCTCTGCCCGTCTCCATATTTGTTCATGTGAGTGTGAGAAAGGGAAAAGGCAGCCTTGGAAATAAACAGCAGAACATATGGTCTGGGTGGTGTTTATCAAACAGTGGATCGCAGTTGGTATTGCAGTGCTTCTGTTTCTGTCCACAGCAACAGCCTGTCTGTAACCCACGCAAGAACAATAAAGAGCAGTTAGTCTGTTTTTCCGTTATAGGGAGTTATTGAAAAAGGATGTTTAATTGAAAAGGCAATAAAACAATATATGTATTGGGTGAACTAACTGAACTTAAGGGGAGGGATTAACTAATATCCTGGAACTGATACACAGATACGAAAACACTGCATACCATACACAACCGATCACTGCAGTTCCCTGCTTCTTATGCCCTTCCAGCATGACTGTGAACCATTGATAACTACTCTAGCATCTCATGAAGTAGGACTTAACCCACAAAAGCCCATTATGTTATAAATAAATTCATTAAGTTCCAAAGGGGGAGCCGTGTTAGTCTAGTTCAGCAAAACAAACGGGGAGTCTTGTGGCACTTGAAGACTAACAAATTTACATATCACATGAGCTTTCATGGGAGAAAAAACCCACTTCAAAGCATCTGATGAAGTAGGATTTTCTCCCATGAAAGCTCATGTGCTAAATAAATTTGTTAGTCTTTAATTGCCACCAGACTCCCTGTTTGTTTTGATAAATTTGTTAGTTTTCAAAATGCCACAGCTCCCCTTGTTTGCTTTGCTGAACTAGACTAACATAGTCAGTCTTTGGAACCTATGTACAAAGGATGCTCAGACATGTAGCAGACTACTCTCTTCCTCTATTGTTAGAGCTTTTCAATACAGCAAATGATCATAATGACAGCTGTTAATTACTGGCATTACAGTTATATTTAGGAACCCCGATTAAGGCTTCATTGTGCAGAGTCAGGTAGCGAAGGCTAAGTCTACACTGGTAGCGAAAAATCGGTGGCAGTCGATAGCAGTATCGTGCAAACTACACAGAGTAGCTTGCATAACACCCATTGACTTCCTGATGCCCCTTCAATGTGGTACCTTCACTGTTCCCGATGATACATTGCTACACCACTTCAGGGTGGTTTTATTAAGTTGATCTCTGGCTTGACTTAGGGGATCTTAACTGATCACTAAGTTGATCCAGAAAGACAGATCTGAGAGTGGTGAATTTGTTCTTGTCAGTGTAGACATAACCTAAGAAGTGTGTTCCCGTCCCAGCCCCAGGGCATTTACTGTCCGCATGTCAGACAGGATGCAGCAACTGTAGGAAAGGTACAGGCTGGCAGGTAAGTTGAGAGACTGAGGTAGCAGTAAAGCCAAGGCAGAAGCTGCTGACTGCTAAACCAGATGGGAGTGACTGGATCAGACTGAGTTGGCTGCAGCTTAGTTTGTAACATCTGTGCCACCTGAATGACAAACTTGACCAATTATTTACATGTAACCAAATGTCTTAAAACATGAGTGAAAAATCTAGTATTCTAAAAGCAAAGCAGCCTTTCATTATTTTAATTCTGGTGACCTCTCCACAGTCTCATATTTGCATTTGTCAGGATGCTGAGGCTGTGTGCCTGTCCTCAACATCCTCCTACAATATGGGCCCATTGCAAAGGAGGAATTTAGGACAGGGCTTTGAGGTTGATTTGGGAGCACTCAGCTAATATACTACCTTCAGTTACAGTCATGTTCAAGTTTATTCAAGTGTGTGTACCCAAATGGAGCACTGGTTAAAGTATAATTTGACGGCCCCTGGAACCTTCCTAATCTCTGGCCCCCCTTATGTAGTGTCTGGACCCTCTTCATGCATGTGCGGGTCCCAACCCAGGTCAGCATTTGCAACCACTTCTCAGTACCATATGCATCAGTTAATGCTACATAAAAAATACCTGCCCTGATCTTGGCCTCACACGCTGCCCCCTCCACCCTTTTGCACCTTCCTGACCTTGATCCCGGCCTCGCGCTCTGCCCCTGCTGCCCCCTTGGTCCTGACCCTTGGCCTCACACACTCCCCCCTCACCCTAATCCTGGTCTCACACATTGTCCCCTCTTCTCCCCTGCCCAGCCTCACATGCTGCCTCCACCCCCCCCCCCCACACCCAATCCCAGCCCCCCTAGATGGTACTTGGTCCTGGCATGAATGCAGAGGACTGGACACAGTGACCTCTCATGGTCCCTGGCTAGGCATGCTCAGGGCAGGAGATTTGAAAACTCCCCAGCCCGGCCAAGCTCTCAGGCCAGGACAAGGCAGAACATGAATTCCACCTGATTCTTCTATTTTTCAGGGCCCAGGCACTCTGGCCCCTCAAACCTGTGGCCTCTGGAACTGTGTTCTGGGGCGTTCTAGCTTACTTTAACCCCTGCAGGGGGCCCAACAACAGGCCTGCAGGCCAACTCCAGGAAGGCACAGCAGTATTGTGCCCATCCCTCATTTGTGCTGATGCACCAGACTTTGAGCACACATGAGACAGAAGGCACCTCAATCACATCCCTATATAGGAAGAAAGATTTTCATCAAGAAGGGACTCCAGCAAGATGCTCTGTAAGATGCAGCCAGGCAGATATATTCTAAGTACTGTAGCTTCATCTAGGAATCCAGCCCCAGAGCAGGACACATTGCACCAGACACTACAAAAACAGAACAAAAAGATGGTCCCTGTCCCAAAGATTTTATCTAATCTGGCACAGTAGAACAGTATGGACTAGCTAGAAAATTTCATTCCCACAACAAAAGAAGGCAGCACTTTAAGGTCACTACTGAGATTCTTCCAGACAGGAATGGATTAAATTCTTCTGAAAAGATTTAACAAGAGGATGGGAACACAGAACCTATTCCCCATGTGTTTCAAGGAACCAAGAGCTAAATGCCCCATGATGGGATTTTGCAGAGCTTCAAGCCTAGCTTAGGAGTAAGGAAAAGAGATGGTCAAGTGCTCTTTGTACATCAGAAGAAAAGTAAAACTCTCTGAGGACTCTTTGTTCACAGAATGAAGATTTCAGAGAACAGGAGCTACTATTAGCATCCAAGCACTGCTCTGAGATTTGTTTCACCTCTCCCTAGACTGATTGAAGGTAGCCCAGGGAGCTCATCAGCCAGAGGATGAATGTGTCTATAGCAAGTGTGGCCAAACTGTGGCTCGGGAGCTGCATGTGGCTCTTGAATGAAAAAGTGTGGCTCGCGGAAGAACGTCAGCAAATCAATTTAGTAGGTAAAAGTATATGGCTATATGCCTCAGTGCAGCTCTTGAAGGTTTAATAATCAACTTGCATGGCTCTTGAGTTCCATAAGTTTGGCCACCCCTGGTCTATAGCAAGCTACCACATATGACAATTTGCTGCCCATCTGTGCTATGCCATTCTGCTTGGTTTCCTCACAGGATGGTTGTCTGAGTTTCTAAAGACCTCCCTCCTGTTTTGAAGAACATACATGGCGGCCCGCAGAACTTTTAACTTGCACAAAATAAAACCTATCCTGAGCATTAATAATGAAAATTAAAAAAAAGAGCTAGCTTCTTGAATGCCTATATAGTCCATTGCTGCTGTGAAGCACCATGGAACTCATGGTATCAAAGGGAGTCTAGAAGCGACATTTGCGAAGTCATTGTGCCGGCAGTTGGATTCACATGAACTCTTTGGTAGAGTAAACATCTCTGGATGCCTCCTAAACTGGATTGGACTAAATTTTGGTCATTCTCCACTTCTGCAAGACCTATTTTTCTGAAGGATAAACGCCAAGAACCCACCTTCACAAAGGCCTAACTAGGCTAGCATCAAGATGTCTCAGGGATGGCTTCTTAAGAGACTGTGCTTAACCAAGATGCTCTTTTGGCCAGTGTACCCCTTGCACAGGGGGTCTTCCTGGTGGAGGATCCAACACTGTGGAACATGCTTCAGCTAAGGAGAGGCTAAACTCAAGTTTTGCTACTTTCAGGGCATGTTGAAAGACCTGCCTCTTTGCATGGTCATTTTCCACATGGAGACAGCCTCTTCTGACACACAGCTAGGCAGACAGAAAGAAAGAAGAGAGCATTGCTTTATTTTAGGGGCTATTCAATGCACTACTGAACAGAATTCCAGTTTCAACCTCCCTCCTCGGGTTCTTCCTTCAGTCTCAGTCCTTCCTGATCCCCATTCCTGGGCTCCAGGTTCCAGTCTCCTTCCCAGGTTGCTTTCTCTTCCCACATCTCAGCTGCTTGTCAGATCTGACTCTTCTCTTTCCAGTCTGCTCTATTCCCACCTCACTGGCTCCTACACCAGATCTCCTCATCCAGATAGTGTCAGCCTCTTTCCTTTCTCCCCAAAGCCCTAGTTTGATCTCAGCTGCCCTCAAAAGTCAACAAGCTCACTTCTAGTCCTCATGTTTTCTTCACTGGCTCCCAGACCTAATCTCTTGCGTCCTGACTCTCAATCCCATTTTAATCTGCCTGCCTTCTGCTCTAGTCCCTATCTTACTGGAAGGCTTGCTCCCTTTTACTTCTGTGCTCCACCTCTGGTCTGGCTTTTGTCCCCACTGCTTTCAAATCACACTGCCTTCTGCTCCCACCTGCCTGGGACCTACTTTATCCCTGAGAGCTCATGACGGACCAGTTTCCTGCTCTCAGTTCTAGTGTCTGGCCCCAACCTAGAGCAGCCACTACATGAGAAGTCTTTCTGAGACCCTGTAGCCCTGTCCTATAGCACAGTCCTTCACTCTGTGGGGATGTGACAGATGGAGGAGCTGAGAGATGGCACAAGCTTAGGGAGATTTTAGCTTTTAGGCTTTTGCGGGCCTCTACTCAGCAGTTACAAACTTTAATTTTTTCAAAAAGCTTATAAATTAGCCACGTTTGAGTGGATTTCCACAGGCTTAGCAAAAGGCAGGTGGCTGACAAAAGCCACATTTCAGCCATATTTCAAGTCTAGGTCCTCAATACTTTGGAGCAGATAACACATCAAAGAAAAGGCCACCACATTTTTTCACCCTCCGATGAGGGGGAATGGCTGAACAACCATTTTGGAAACTTTCCAAAACAATTCAGAGACACATACCCGGCAGAGAAAATGTCAGCTTAGATAGTTAAAGCTTGACCAAGCTGTAAAACAATTGAAAAGAACAAAAAACATAACCTAGGACTTAATAACGGACCATCACAGGCAACCTTAAAAATAGGTGGGGCTACATCTGCCTTAAATTTCTGCTGACATAGTTCATTATTTTATCAAACAAATTGCTCCAGGAGAACTATGGCATTAGTGTGGGTGATTCTCCAGTTGCTCAGGCTATGAACGTTTAAGATGCAATTAGAATTAAGGGTGGAAAATAGCCGTTGCAGACTATTTCTCAGATCATTAGTTTAAAGAATTTTCTACACAATTTATCTCTGGCATTTTATAAGTACAAGGGCCTTCTTTTTATCACATGATTTCCCTTCTGCTAAGTGCTACAAATTTTAGGCAGAGTGACTCATGTCACTAAGGTAATATGCTTCAGTGATTTGGGCTCCTGTTCTGACACCTTGCAAAACCTGAGAGAACAGCAGGTCAGGGTGAACCTACATTAACAACTGACTGCCTTGTTTTAGTCCACTCACTAGAAAAAGGCCACATTGATTTTATTCTCTGAAGCCAAACAGTTTAGAAACTGCAAACACAAGCAAAGAAAACAATAAAAGATTTACTGCCCTATCGAATCATCACAGAAATAATATTTCTACTAACTATTCCATAAGGGTGTATCCTTTGGGCTTATTTATAAAGTAAGCCTTTTGAGCCTGCATATTTGCCTATAAACTGTTATGTTAAGCCTCTTTTCCTTGTGGTTATCTTTGAAATCAGATTCCTTGTTATGTGCTTGTTATTGTCCCTTTCCTACCACCTAGAACACGTGAGTCACAATGGCTGCTTTGGAACCTGAACTCGCCAGCATATTTAAATAGACAATTTAGTTTTAAGATCACAATCTGCGTTATTTAAACACAAGGTTTGAAGGAATTACAAAAGGAACTTCAAGTCCAAAGAAAGACTCCCAAGCAACAGAATAGACTGGAAAAACTATTTTTGGAACAAATTAATAAAAAATATATGCATTATTTGTAGTGAGGTAGTGGCTAAGAATCCCACTCACCAACCAGGACCTCATTGGAAAACAGGAAAAGACTAAAATTTCAGCAAAATTAAAAGCCATTTTCATCCAGATGCTTTCCATAACAGTATGAAATTGTGTTTTCTGAGGGAGGCAACCATGTACAAGTTTAATGAAAAAAATCATTTTTTTTAAACCTTTGCCCAGAAGAAAACATTTGACAAAGCATCAGGTTTGATATGCTGAAAACCCTGCTCTAAATCCAGGTAGCCCTTTATCCTTACAAGACAGAATCAGCTTGGGTCAGCCTGCCCTCCATGATACCTGTACAGAAACTTATTCTGTTTTGGAAGGTGCTTAAGTAATTCTCTGTTCCAGGTCTTGATCTGTGCAATCTCTGTTTAAGAGAGAGCTAATAAATCAAAATTCCTGCCAGCTCAGCATGAGCATTAAAAACACCATAGCTACTTTTTCATAAGAGCAGGGCTTTCCCTCAGTTTCTTTGTCTGGCTTTCCATACTCTCAATTGTAAGGAGTCTTGCTTTTTCCACCTGTATACCTCTATCCCCCCCCCCCCACCACCAAAGATGACTGCATTTGAATGGGGTTACATGTAACTAGGTCCTAACTTGCATGCAAGTAGTTCCATTGGTCTCAGTCAGATTACTCACATGCTGAAAAATAAGCAAGTTCTTTGTTTTTGCAGGATCAGAACCCATCGTTTGTGAAGCAATTGAGATGTAAGAAAAATTACTATTAATCCACTCTTCTTTTTGGGTGCCTCTTCTTGGAATGGCTGTGTTCTATAGCTACTTCAAATTCTGTATTTAAACACCACAGGCTGTACTTTTAAAACTAAGCTGGTTTCTCTCTAGTTTTCTCACACCCCATTGAGAGACAATCTGAGAAGCTGACATAAATTGCCCTTGGGTTCCTAAACACATAAATACATGTCCCTGTTCAAGACTTTGGAGCAAGAAAAGCACATACAAACTGCTAAGAACAGGAAGCACTGCAGCGTGTCGTGTGTTCATATAGGACAAAATTTATTTGCACAATTTCTAAAAACAAATTTGGCTGAAGAGGAAAATCTCTTTTCCCTGTTTAGTTCAAGAAGAGCCAGCGTAAACATCCAGAAAGCGTCATCGGAACAGGCATTTCTGTCCATTGCAGACAGCAGAGTCTATGTGAGTGAAAGAGCTATTCTGATTTTTTTTTCTTAATTGGCAGATGGTGAGAGAACAAATATCACCAGAGACCTATCCAGCAAGGTGACCCAAATACATCCTCATGCTGCTGCATTTTCAAACCAAAAACAAAACAGGAAAAGGCAGAGGAAGAAAAGAGCTCTGAAGGAAGAAGCATCCACTAACACACTGCCTCTGATATTCACTTGTACCCCATTTTTCTTTTCTGTCTTCTGCTGCTGGCTCCACCTCCAAACTCAGCCTAAAGCTTTTTTGTTTTACACCAGTTATCACCCTATATACAACACTTCCCAAGAGGAAGAAAAGCAGGAAGGAAAAAAAATTTAAAGTTCTAAAGGGGCAGCAGTGTTAGTCTAGTTCAACAAAACAAACAAGGAGTCTGGTGGCAATTTTAGATACTAATAAATTTATTTATCACATGAACTTTCACGAGAAAAATTCCCACTTCTTCAGAAAGTGAAGAGCTAGCAAACCCATTATGTTGGTATCAGAGTAATTATTTATTTAACGCAGACAATCTCCTTGAAGTTGTTGTGCAAGACATGCTTGGCCTAGGCAAGAGCTCAAGGTGACAGAGTCCCTCCAGGGGACTTACAGCTCACACAGCTGGTCTTACTAACACCTTCAGCCCATTGAAAAGAGGACTCTAAACATGTTTATGGCACTGTTCAGTTTACATACTCCCAGTGCTACATTTCTTATTTCAGAGACACAGTTAATTACCACTCCAGAAATTAGGTAATGGTCCAACAGTTTAATTCTGAAGAAGGAGGAAGGAATCTCAAAAAGTGCCACTAGCTACAAATTCTGCGAAGTCCAGTGAAAACAAGCCCAGCAGAAAATTAACAAAGCTCACGCTTATGCAAAATATGAAATGCACCTATTGTAAGATTGTCAGGGCCACATTCTGCTTCTATGCTGCTCAATGCATGGGGTTTTGGCGGGGGTGGGGGAGGGCTGAGCGACAGCGCAAGAAACTTTCCGCCCTTTACACAACTATGAAATGTGTCAAACAGGAACTCCAGTGCAGAAATCCTTCTTCTTCGAGTGCTGCTTGGATACATTCAGTATTAGATGTCTACATGCCACAGCGCATGATTGGCCGGAACTTCTTTTAGCCTCAGCCTGTCAGGACAGGGCTGGCAGCCACCATATATATGGCCCCAGCCCTGCTCCTCCCCAGTTACTTTTTTTTTCCCGGCCTTGGCAACAGGTATGGAACAGCCTGTTCTTGCTTTATGCAAGGGCATGTCTCTTTGTTTTGTTTTATGTGTATTTTCACTGGAAGATCTGCCTGCGGACTTCACTGGCGTTCCCACCATGTCCTTCCAACAGAAACCTGAACACGTTGGGAGGGTTTCTTAATGCCCATGTGAGCTGGGTGTATTATGCTCTATTTGCAGGTCTTAAGCGAAGGACTCAGCAGGGAGTGAAGGCTGCACAGCGCGCCCGGGAACGGGCCCCGCAGCTGACGCCAGGAATTCGCTAGCTCTGCTCACCAATCTCTGGCTCTGAAGAAATGCTGTGACCAGACCCAGCACCGAAGCCCTTTCGACGCCACTCTCCGGCTATCAATACAGCTGCGATCGGCCTCCAACTCAGCACTGTGTGCTCGGTCGGCACCAGAGCCCTCTTGGCGCTGCTCTCCGGCTATGAATACAGCCGCGATCGGCCTCCAACTCGGCACTGTGTGCTTGGTCAGCACCGGAACCCTCTCAGTGCCTCTCTCCGGCTATGAATACAGCTGCTAGCAGCCTCCAACTCAGCACTGTGTGCTCAGTGGACACTGGAGCCCTTTCAGCGCCACTCTCTGGCTACGAATACAGCCACAATCGGCCTCCTACTCGGCACTGTGTGCTCGGTCAGCACCAAAGCCGTTCCGGCGCTGCTGTCCGGCTATGAATACAGCCGCGATCGGCCTCCACCTTGGCACCATGTGCCCTGTTGGCACCAGAGCCCTCTTGGTGCCTCTCTCTGGCTATGAATACAGCTGTGATCGGCCTCTAACCTGGCACTGTGTGCTCAGTTGGCATGGGATCTCTCGATGCCACTTCCCAACAGAATCCAGGTAAGCACGCTCAGGACCAACTCCGGCACCAAGTGCTGGTGTCGTGTCTGGCACTTCCCTTTGGGGTGAGTGCCTGGAGCCTATCACGGTGCAACCACACCGGAGAACTTTGAAGTGACAGAAGCCCTCTGGCCCCTGATACACCACAGGCTGCCGAAACAAGTGGTAAGGCTGTCTTCTTCCTTCCTCCACTTTACCCAGCACCAGGGGGAACTGCTCATTACTTGGGCCCATGCCACTGCATGACTACGGGCTCCAATGCTTATGGCCCCGACAACCTTGCCTTGGCACCGCAGGAGATCTGAAGGGCATTCCTCAGGCCCGGCCCCTTACTGAAGGGTCTGCGGCACCGGTTCTTCCCGGCACTGCACTTGAAACCAGCTACCTCCTACTGAGGGCCCGCAAGGGGAATTCCTACCTGGTGCCATGGCCCTGGTGAGGGCACCCCAGTACCGGGATTGCCCCTTCTCCCAATTACAGCTGAACAGGGACCAGGGCCTTACAGAAGAGACCCTGCCACACTTGAATACCTTCACCAGGCCACCGTCTGCCTGGGTCAGGGTCATACCCCTCGAGAGAACCCAGAACCCCGTATTTTACCTGGGGTTCAAACCTCTCCGGCCGCCATTATATCACCCCTCCCCCCACACTCGTGCCCATGACATTGCTGGGACACGCTGGCTGAGCCTACTGATTCATCCAGGGTCCTCTAGGAGTCCCAGAAGGTTTGACCTCCTGGCTAAAAAAAAAAAAAAAAAAAAAGGCTACTCAGTTTTCAGCTTTTTAGCTGAGGGATCCTGGCCATCAGGCCATGGTTAAAAGATTCCCCAGACCTCTGGGATGCTATGAGGAGTTTCAGCAGCCTTCTCCCACAAGAATACTTGGGGAATTTGAATGCCTTCATCAAAGAAGGTGCCCTGGCATCCCACCATGCCTTTATAGTGGCTTTTGATGCCTCGAACACGGCTACCCGTGGCATTGCTAGGGCCGTGGTTACATGCCAGGCAGCCCTGCTTCAGGATCTTGACCTCTCCCAGGACTTACAATAGGCCATATTAGACTTCCCTTTAGAGGGGCAGTCTCTTTCTCTTTACCTGTCCACTGACTCCAAGATCCATGGTGTCCATGTATAGAGGTTGGCACTCAGAGCCCTGGGGACACTCACTCCCCAGGTACCTTAATATCCCCTGTCTACCGCAACCCCTTCAACGCATGGAGGAAGGGTCCTTGTTGTAGGCCCCCCCCCAAATGAAATGGCTATTTTCAGGAGCCTTTGGACTACAGGAGGTTGGTCCCCTTGCCTCATTATAGGTGATCAACCCCAACAGAATCTCTCTCCATCCATAAGAATCCTTGAACTTCAGAGCGGAAACCCAAACACTTTCGCTCAACGCCCCCTCACAATCAGCCTCAGGACACCTCTTCCTCCTCTCCAGGAACAATATGCCTCCCTCTTCCCTTCCAATACCCTTCGGGTCAAGTAAGGGCCTGGCCACTGGAGAATTCTCCTCACATGCACTTGCTTCCAGACACATATGCCCTGGAGTCTCGGTGGGAACCCAGAGGTCATAGAGGTATGTGAAGCAGGCACATCATGCCCCCCCCACTCCAAAAAAAGAAAAAAACAAACCCTATAGCCCTCTGGGTCAAGGGAGGATGCCTGCACTTTGGCAACTCCTTCCTAGTTGGGCACACTGAAAGGGGATGCTCCCATGTCGCTACCCCGAGAGCACTCCTCATCCATGTCGGCTTGCAATGGATCGGGGGGAAGCTATTGTGGGATGATGCACCCCACCCCCTAGGTGATGGGTAAGATGGCAAGCTCATCCCCCTTTGCCCTCTATCTTCTCCTGCCTTACCCCCCCAGGCAGTGCCCCCTTCATATCGGGGCCATGCTCTTCAGACTCATATTAGGCTTTTGCCTGTGAGATCCTCGAGTCTCACTGTAGGGGGTTTTGCCTCTTCAGCCCCTACCCCTCCTTCCCAAGGACCTTCACCACTTTACACTGGTTCTTCTGCCCACAAGCAGACTCCAGTTTAACCATTGACTGGAACCTTATCTGCTCTGGTGCCTCCCTCTACCAGGCTAGGGTCGCTTCCCCTGTAAGCTCTAGACAGCCATCTAGGAGCTGCCTTGACCTCTCTATTGCACCCCTCTCCTCCCTAGAATTGCTATGAAGGGAGATAGTAGGGGATAGAACTCCTAACCACCATCTGCACTCATACATCTGAGTGAGCAATTTGAGGACCTGTGGTTTCCAGCTCAGGGTAGTTCCCCTGCAGAAGTCTGCCCCAGGAAAGCTTATAGTCCTTAATAGATTGGAAAACCTGATGCCTTATGGGTGATGTTTTTCATAACGTTCCCTCTTGCCCCTCTTTGTTCCTTAAAGGAGACAGCAGTTCTCTCATCTTTCCTAAGTAAGGGTTGCCTTATGCTTTCCTCCTCTTCTCGGGATCCTTCCCTCCTCCCAACAGGGACCTGCCCAAGCCTTAACCCTTCCAATACATGGGGTGGTGCACCAATAATACTCCTTCCTACGGAGCAGGAGTTACATACCACGTCCAACTTGTGTCTTGCCTAAAGTGCCACCATTCTCCCCATCAGGACCTATGCAAGGTCCCTCGTAGTTGGCCCTTTGTAGCCGGGACCCAACACCTGCACCTGCTGCTAGAATGAGTCATTCTGCTATGTTATGAAGGTTGACTGCCTCTCCATAGAAGTGAGAGATAAGAATGCCTTCCAAGCTGCGTGCCTTTTCCAAGCACTCTGATTCTGAAGTTGGAGGCATGACCTTTGAGATGGACCTGCCCCATCTACAGAGATGGCCAGATACCCCTTCCCTTGATTCGGCACACCTGTCCCCACATGAGTCCACGTACCGGAAGAGTAGAGTACAGGGGCAGGGGACAGAAATAAGCACCAAGTGCTGAAGTTGTGTAAGCTCCCCCCACCCCCCCCAAACCCCATGATGTTTTCATCACCCCTGCCTCAGGTCATTTCCCCCCCATTTTGGTTGGGGACAACCTAACATGGGGAACTCAATCACTTTTCTCCTAGTTTCTCTCCTGATACTAGGATGGATGTTCCTAAGGCTCTCTTTTTACTACAATAACCTGCTTAAGGGTTGCCTCTACAGAAGGGTCCTTCTGAGATGTCCACTTCTCCATTTATGACAACCTCCCTGAAGGAGTGTCTCCGACATTTCCGGGCCCCAGAGGTGAGTCTGCTAAGCATCTAGGACTTATTCCGCGGCCCTCCCTCCAGGCCCTCCATCCCCATGCATCAATGGATGGAGGGGTAGGGGTCCCTACCCACTCCTTCCTCATACCCCTCTTCCTGCATTAGCTTCCATTTGGAACTGGGATGCCTCAGTTAGGGAGCCCCTTATCAATCCTATCCATGGCATCTCCTGCCAGTACGCCTATGGAGAAAGGCCTCTTGCCTATCTTCCGTTTGGCCAAGGGGTGATGTGCTCCCTGCCCCAGTTTTGGTTAGTATTTAACCCAACTCAATTCCCCCTTTTGGGGTTGAGGTGGCAAGGGCAGCAATTATTCCACCTTTGCCCTCCGCCTGAAGCTGTGGGAATCTGTTGCCCTGGATCACGACTGCCTCTCTCAGGAATCGATTCTTCCTAGGAAGGGGCAACCATCCTACACTAAATGGTCTTGCTGGTGACAAGGCTGTTCTTGCTATTATGATATAGCAAATTCCCCGACAATGAACCGGGGACTGCCCCTGTTAGGGTTATAGTCCCCAACAGAGTGGCAAATGACTCCTCGGCACTCTCATGCGTGCCTCCTCCTGAGGATCTTGCACTTGTTGGTGTGTCCATAGGCATTTGCCTGGTGGCCCACTGCTCCTTCACGCAGTTTGGGGTTTGTGCCGTTTGTGGGTAGCCATACTGATGGCGGATAAAGTCTAACTCTGCCCACCTTCCACAGTACAGCTAGCAGTCTCCTAATACTGAATGTATCCAAGTAGCGCTCAAAGAAGAACGGTAGGTTACTTACCAGTAAACGTCCTTCTTCGAGATGGGCTGCTCGGATTCATTCAGTCCCCTCCCGCCATCCCCGCTGCTCAGAGTTAGCGATTAATGGGAACTGGGGAGGAGCAGGGCTGGGACCATATATATGGTCAGATGGTGGTGGCTGCCAGCCCTGTCCTGATAGGCTAAGGCTAAAAGAAGTTCTGGCCAATCATGCGCCGTGGCATGTACACACTTAATACTGAATGAATTCGAGCAGCCCATCTCGAAAAAGGATGTTTACTGGTAAGTACCCTACCGTCAATCATGCAAACAACCTTTTGGGTCCCTGGACTGTTCACCTCATTGCTATATGCAGCCTTATGTTAGGAAAACTGTCTTTAATTCAGTTTTCATTACTTTTATACAGGAACACACTACCTATACAGCCTTGACTGTATCTGAAGACACAAAGATGTTTCTTAAAGAGAAAGCTGTTAAGACTAGTATAAAAAGTGCTCATACTTGGCAGGGAAATTGCTGCAAGAATGATATTTTCATCCACTAGTATTGTTTGATTTGGTTGCTGGAAGTGGAGTAAACACAAAAAAACAAACAAGTGAATTATTCATACTTCCCCCACTGGGTTTAGGAAAGAATAGGGAGAAGGGTTGGATTAGTGGACTCAACTGCTTGTCATTTCTTGGTATCATGGAAGGGAATTTAAAAATAATCGATCTGCATTAGTCAATGCCTAAAACCACTGTAAGCACAAATCCCAAATCCACATACAATTAAGGTAACCTGATGCTGACACACTTTCTAAATTGGGTAAATGGCTTGGAAGAACTGTTGACTTGTATATTTACTTTTATCAGTCCTGCCACTGTACCAACTGCATCAGGCACAAAGGCAACACACGGGGAGCTCTGTGGTATAAAATAACCCCTGAGAAACTCCATTCCTCAACTACAGCTAACCTTGTGTTCTTTCTTATTGCCTGCTTCTATCCAAAACACATGCAGGCTCAAACCAGCATGTCCTGTTTACCAGAGCACGTTGAACTGAAAGCACAGTTGATGGTTTCAGATGAAAAATAAAAACTTACTGATGATTAACAAAAGTGTGAGAAGTGTTTTAACCCAAGGAACACCTAAGTTTTTGGTTTAGGTCTCATCCACACTACCAACTCGTCACTGGCCAAGCCCTGTAGAGCAGGGGTTCCCAACCTTTTAAAGGCTGGGGACCCCTTTGTGGTTAAAAAAAAAAAAAATTGCAGCTCCCTGGAGGGTGCTTGGTGCTGCTGTGCAGTGGTGGCACCACCACAGGCAGAATGGGGCCCGCAGTGCTCTCCTTCCAGGGTGCGAGGCCGCTGTGGCCATGCCCCACCCCTGGCCCGGGAACCACCATGGCCATGGCCCCCTGTCCCCTCCCCACGTTCCCTGCCTGACAGCCTGTTCTTCACCCCTCCCCCCACTGGTTGCCCCCCATGCTCCCTTCCTCCACCCTTACTTGGCCACTAATGGTGCTGCTGCACATGGCCACCCCCCAGGCTGCTCTGCTTGAGCATATTTAGGCAGGGCGGGAGTTTTAAAAACTCCCTACCTGGGGGAACCAGAAGCCTGGGTCTCCATGGGAACTAGAGACCCCAGTGGTGTCCAGCCCCAGATCCCAGCCTGTCTGTGGACCCCCTGGAGCCACTCTGCAGCCCACCAGGGGTCTGTGGACCACAGGTTGGGAACCACTACTGTAGAGGAGATGCAGCTCATGCAAACAGGAATT
This sequence comes from Podocnemis expansa, assembly GCA_007922195.1. Classification (NCBI taxonomy): domain Eukaryota; kingdom Metazoa; phylum Chordata; order Testudines; family Podocnemididae; genus Podocnemis; species Podocnemis expansa. Next base: position 13,760,132 of record ML681971.1, read on the forward strand.
TTTCAGCTGGCAGAGTACTATCACCTCCCCAGATGACCACAGCTGTCTTGACAAAAATCCTCATCTGTCAGCACTGCTGCATCCAGATGGTTTTTTCCTGCATAGCTATTCAGCGAGGGGGTGTGATTTCTCCACACACCCAACTGACACAGACACACTAACTAACCTTTGTAGTATAGACCTGGCCTAGGAAGGAAGCAGACCTGATTCTCAGGAAGAGCCATTGTAGACACTGAGTATCAAGAGGACAGACAGAACTTTGACAAAACGCAGCCAGAAATGAAGCTAACTCAAGTTTCTCATGTGTCGGCTGTACCAAAATATCAGTGCCGTAGTCAAAGTATTCTCTCACTTTAGGCACGTCGTCTAATGGAAACATTACTATTTCAAAACACAGAGTCCTGCTGCTCGGAAACTAAATCACCCACAAGTGACTTGAAACGAAGTGAAGCTGCTGATGCATGAAGCCTAATCTTGTAATTCTTACTTGGGCGATGAGTACTGGTGACTTCCACAGGAAGACAAGGATGAATAAAGTATGCGACATCAAGCCCTTTAGTTTTGCATCATGCCATGCAGTAATACAAAAACAGTTTTGATTCAGTGGTAAAGGGATTGGTCTAAGATGCTTTAGTAACCAGGAAACTGGCATGAAGATACAGTTTATGCATATGTGTTAAGATCCTTACATCCTTTAACAGTCAGCATGTCCCAAAAGAAAAAACTTCATCATGGCCATGTGCACACTGAAATAGTTACCAAGCATTGAGGGTAAAAACATATATTCACAAAAACCCTATTCTGAGCTAATTTCAAAAAACAATTTTTTTCCTTTCATTAAACTTATCACTTTAAATTTCATTGTACCCTAGAAAATATGTGGTTTATACTTTCCAGTTAATTTTTAATAACAAGAAGCTGGGGATGTTTTCCTGTCACGTGACTGAGGCCATCATGTAAAATAAACAAGAAACATTTTCAACCTGAAAAACCTCCAGTTATTGTGGCCTTGTTTACGAGCTTTGAGTTTATGAATTTTGGAGTCAGAGGCAGAAGTATCTGGCGTACTTCTGCCAAATTAGCAAATGATCTGGTTATTAATTTCAGTAAGTGCTGAAGCATAAAACAAGTCAGTTTTTTGTATGAATTTGAGACACTGATGATAAAAGGTTAACATTCCTCCCTGGTTAAACAGGTGACTAGCCATGGGTTTATTATGGCTATTATTGAAAAATACCAGTATTATGACAAAGAAATCTCAACACCAGCTTTGAGATGTTTAACTTTCAGGAATCTGAGGAGTTAATCCCCACTTTTCAAATGCAGATACAGGGAAGAAGTTGGACATGTAGTTAAGGCAAGATATTGAGAATCAGGACCCCAGCTGTGGCCCAGAATTCTTGCATGAGCCTGGGCAAGTTATACAGCCACCCTGTGCACCTGTTTTCTTCATACATAAAAGGGAGAAACGAATTCCTACCTCAGAGGGATATTACAAGACTGTAAACATGTAGAATTGTGAAGTGCTCTGAAGACAATTCACGTGCTGTTACTGTATTTGTTCAAAAATGTGGAATAGAGACAAAGCAAGTTCTCAGAACAGTTGCTATGTTTGTCCACAGTGGAAGAAAGGGCTCTGCGCACGGCAGGAACGGTGAAGACAAAACAAGTCCAGGCCATGCTGTAATTTGTTCTGTGGAAAACTGGCTGCTCTCTCCCTTCCTAAGAAGAACTTAATCATACAATACATCACTGATAACAATTAAATCTGAAAAATCTGAATAAGATTCACAGCTTGGAACATTTCCCAGGCCAGCCCCTCCTCCACCCCCTGCCACACCCAACTGTCTCTAGGACATTACGCCAATGTTCATTGTGCAAAAGGTTTAATTTTCATTCCAACTCAGGATGAAAACAAATTCTGAAACCTCAGAAGTTGTCAGGAATGGAATTGTTATCCTCCAGGCAGCTGTAGCCACAGATCTGCAACAGAGTTTGATCCAGAAAAAAGAAAAGAGGCTATCCTTTGCATATAAATTCTGGTTTGAGATATGGCACATGACTGATGTGTGCATATGTGTATGCATGCATGCACAGCAAATACAACACCCTCTCTGAAATCCTTCCTGCAACCCATACTTTGGTAGAGTGATCAAGAACAGATTCCTTCCCAGCTATTGTCTGTTGCTATTTGCTTTGACACAGGAAAAGTCCTGCTCAATAGCTAGAGTCAGCAGCCAGCCCTCAATGACCCATTTAGTGCCTCACCAATGAATGGGTTTCCACAATTTGAAAGGATTAAGTATTTTGTTTATGGTAATTAGGGTACACAGACTGCAAAAATCAGCAGATTTCCCACCTTTTGACATAACTTTCTGTTTTTTACATATCTTAGCAAGGGTTTTGGTCACGGAGCTTGCAACACCAGTGGAAGAAAAATCCCAGATTTCATTGGGAGACTGGGGGCAGGATACTAAGGACATATATTCTCACGTTATTGCTGGAGGAGTCCATCATTTATTTCTTGCAAACAAATCAAAAGAAAAAGAAATGAATACAGTCAGACTCTGAACATTTGCTGCTCTACCAACAGCTATTTCCTATTAAATATTTTGCAAGAAGAAAAAAATATTTTAAAATATAAACTGGATTTCAGAAAGTGTTGTGCTAGGCTACAACAAAGAATCATTTGAGATGAGTCTAGATTTCGCCAATATGCTCCTGCTGGGGTGGGGCTTAGCCTTTGTGTGGCTAACCTTGCAGTCACTATGTGGTTACATCACACACAAAATTTACACAAGTATTAAAAAGTAGGAGATTAAAAAGAAAAAAAACCCCACCATGTAATTATTTTCTTACAACAGGAGCTCCCAGCCCTCTCTGCCCAGGGTCAGACAGAGAAGTTGGTGATATCCCTGTGAGCTGAATCCAAGAATTTGTCAGGTTTCTTTTTCTGAAGGTGGAAAACACACCTTTCCTTGCACATTATAATCAGTAATGCTGTTTGCTAGCTAGGAAAAGCTCTCAAAGAAGACTTAGTTATGAAGCTGATCCAGTCCCAAACCAAATAGCATTTTGTAAGACTGCTGAAGCCAAAACCTGAGACAGGCAGCTGGCCAGCCAGAGGGATGACAGACACACTACCATCATCCTGTCAATCTCACTCCTATCTGTTCTTTTACTACAAAAACTGGCTCATGCTGATGGGCTTTGCAAAGGCTACTTAATGCTAAGCCAGGACTTCAAAAGTAATCTAGCACAGTCCTCTTAACTGCTGAAGTCAAATGCATTCAGAAAATTAAACTGACTCTTGTAAGACTAGGGCAGAACTGCTGTGCTAGAGCAGTGGCTCTCAATATCACTGCATTGTCACACAAGGGTACGTGTGTCACGGAGAGCTCGAGAGATGCCTGGATTTGGCCTGGGGGTGGGTGGGCTGGTGTGTCCTGTAGGGTCACAATATGCCACCAGATGTGTCCCAACCCTCAAAAGGATGAGAAACACTGTGCTAGTGGATGGCACTGGGACGATCAGACCCAGGTAGGAAGCTCTCATGGAAGGAAAAGACGGATGCTAGACTAACAAAAAGCTGCTGAAAAAGAAAATCTGCAGCAAAAGGGAATGAGGCAGCAAAAGGTGATAAAACTTTTCATCAGTGTACTCAGTTTTATCTCCACACAAATTCCAGCCATGCAGACACCACTAGGGCCATCTAGCAGCTAACAAGGAAGGAGGGCTGGCCATCCTTTTCCTTAATGGACATCAGTGAGGGTTCCTAAATCTGCCAACAGTGGATGGTTTGTCCCCTCACAACGGCATCCTTAACAAGCTCAGAACCCCTTTCATACCCAAGACTACTATCCTAACAAACAGGCCAGTATACAAAATTAGGGAATTCCCATAAAGAACTATCCCCCATCTGTGCAAGAAGCTAGATTTCAGAGCTTCCTGCAATCTGCACTGATGAAGAAGGATGCTCCAGTGGTTAGCATGCCGGCCTACTACTTTGGAGACTAAAGCTCAATTCCCTGCTCCACCACAGATCTCCTGTGTGACCTGGGCAAGTCACAGGCTGTATGTGCCTCAGTTCCCCTCTGCAAAATGGGGATATTGGCACCACTCCACCTGACTGGATGCTGTCAGGGTAAATACATTATGAGAGAGCAGGTGGGTGAGCTAGTATTTTTTATTGGACCAACTCCTGTTGGTGAGAGAAACCAGCTTTCCAGCTTACAAAGAGCTCTCTTTCAGGTCTGGGGAGTGTCACAGCTAAATGCAAGGTAAAACAGACAGTTAATCAGAAGGCATTGTTGCAAGAGACCACTAAAGGTGGAATAGGCAGTCAGAGATTTTGAAGCAGTCTACTGATACAGTAATTGGGGTCACAGAGATATCTACAGTGTTACAAAAAGGTGGGGGGAATACAGATACCTCAGATGTTATAAAAGGCCTTTATAACTCTACTTATTGTCTACTTTTCTTGTCACCAATTGCATCAGACCCCTAGACTGGCTGATCTCCATCAGCCTGGCAGTCTGCTGAGTCATCGCCTCTTTTCTGATGGCAAAGCAGAAACAAAAGGGGTCAGCTCTCCTTTATATCTCTACCTACAAAAATCTACCGGTTGAACTGCACACAAACAGCCAGCCACTACTCTAACCAAGTAAATAGGCAGGACTGTCTTTCCCTTTTTCTATCTGCTTTTCTCTCTTAGCAACCTACCTATATTTCCTATAAACCATTCAACCATTTCTGTCCTCAAGCTTTTTTGAAGTCCTGCATTCAAGGAGTGGATACATTAACAGATGTTCATAGCATCTATCTATCTTGGGCTTTGGAAACAGTTTGGAAACTGCAGATATTTTAATGTGTATGTATAGGAGGAAGTCATGGCCAGCCAGAGTACTTCAGAAAGAAATGTCAGGCTCTCTCACTAGGGTTGGGAAATAAAAATAGATGGCAACACACACCCATCTGCTGGACGAAACAGTGAAAATATCTATTATTTGTACACTACTTCTTTAAATAGGAGCAAGGAAAGGAAATGGGTCAAGAGCTTCATGAGGAGGGTAACAAACATAACAAATAATCCTTGAAAACATTAATTATGCTCCATAAACCCACTGTAAAGTAGAATAGTTTATCTCAGTTTCACAGACAGTAATTTTCTGAATAAACAAACCTTTCTAAACAGTCACTTCTCAGTTCTCAACATATTTAATTTGCATTTATACCATTACCACCAAAAATTTTAAATAATACAGACACACAATGCAGAAAGGTCTGCAAGACGACCTTGGTGACACGAGAGACAGAGAGCACGTGTAAATGAAAGGAACAAAATATATTCTGCCTGTTAACTAACAGGCACTCCTAATGGCCAGAAAATGGTGAACAGGGGAAGGAATTTATGGTTAGAAATGTCAGACAGCAAATTAAGCAACTGTGTCTCACATACAAAGGGCTAGTTACTGGGTAAAAGGAAAAAAAGGGGAGAAATATTTATAACAGATTTTTTAAAACAATCTTTTCATCTACTAGCTTGAATTGCCAACTGTACAATGACTACCTGCAGTTTGGACTCATTTCCATCAGTCCCAGATGGGGTGGTGTTTTTGTTGTCACAATGCCTTGCTGAGATTGGAATCTGGTGGAGGACAAACTATTTGAACTCAATTCAGACAAGACAGGTGCTATAAATGAGCTGGGGGGACAGATTTTGTGGGTAAGGCAGGAAGAAATTACCTTATTTGTCCTCCGGCTCCCCTGCTCACTCAACTGATCTGTAGAGCAGGGCTGGCGGGGCTGTTTTTACAGACACAGTTGCTTTCCTAGAATTGTAGGGGCTATTAGGGAACAAAACACTCTTTTTCAGTCTCTGTCTGGTTACACACCCACAGCAATTTGCCTGGGAATTGAGCCATGCTCTGTGTATTATTGCAGTAAGACTATCCTTAAATACCCTTTGAAGGTAAAGGATAATGCAGAATGCAGTCACCCACCTGCTTGGAAAAGTTAGTCACAGAGAAAGAAAACTGGGAAAGTAGCAATATGCTTAGGAAGGGGAAATTAAGTCCAAGACACCAGATCAGACAGAAATGCTTTTGTAATGTGGTGGCAGTTATTTAAGGAGACTGACCACCAACGGCTCAAATTGGGACAAATTCTTGGTACAGATAAGGCCAAAGAACCACCCCCACATAGATATTACGGACACATATGTAGCCCTGGCAATGTTCATGTCATTGACTGAAGCTTTTTAGTAATTGAGGCTCTAGACTGGGAACTCAGGACACTGGAGTTCTGTTCCTTAACTCTGACACGATCTGGGATCTTCAGTATTTCTCTTCTGTTGCTCATCCTTTGACCGTCTCCCCTATCAGACAAAAGTTCTTCAAGGACAAGGATTATACCCAGGGGTGTTGCTGCCGCTGGGCACTCCGGGTCACGTGCCCCGAACCCCAGCAGCAGTGCCACGGATCTCCCCAATTGGGCCGGAGATCCGGGGCCTGGCTGCTGGCGGCCACGGCAGCCCCGTCCCTGGCCGGGCATCCGGGGCCTGGCTGCCCGTGGCGGCGCCTGGCCCCGGCCAGCAGGCGGGGCCTGCGGGTGGGGTGCGGGGCCTTGGCCTGTGCCCCTGGTCCCTCCCCCAGCCAGCGACGCCCCTGGATTCTGGGTGCCAAACCTCAGCTGGGGACCTCCATGCAAATACTACAGAACTTTCATAGGAAGCACATTCCAAATGAACCATTAACATTTGCTCCAAAAACACAAGCATTCTTCCTATCACAGAAAAGAACAAGCAGGATGTGATCTGCATCTTCCCTCAAAACAGACATCTCCCATGAATACTTTACAGATCAGGGAATACATAATAAAATTATTTAAACCACTAATGTAGAATAGTTGCACACAGCCAAGGAAACTGTGGTCAGTTCATGTACTATTTCTGAAAAAAAGGGTGTAATTCAATGAAATAATCATTTGCTACACATTATTTATGTACCACTAATAATGTTGGTATACATTTTCATTTTTCCTCTGAATGCTTTGCAAGAAGAGTCATAAGCACTCCCCAAAATTACATGTTATATTAGCAAAGGTAGCAACAGTTCAGGTTTTTGGAGAGAATTAAATTCCTCTGTTTCACACTTTAATGACTGAATTTGTCTTCAAACTTGCAAAATGTGCAACCTTTAAGTGCAACCAGAAACAGCAGCTGTTGAAAAAAATATTAACAGAATGAGGAAGCGTAGCATGGCTAACACCTAAATAACACTGCCACAAATAAAAATGTCTCAAAACGATAAACACGATTACACTCTATTTATACTTATAAAGTCAATACATTCCTTCCATTAAGTAGCTGTCTAACACCACAGGCTTAAAACAACTACAGTGCACATACACAGATTGCACACTTAGTAAGTTTGCAGATGATACCAAACTGGGGGGAACGGTAGACACCCTAGAGGGCAGAGACAGGATTCAGGGAGACCTAGACAAACTGGAGCAGTGGGCCAAGAGGAATCTCATGAGGTTCAACAAGGATAAGTGTAAAATCCTGCACTTGGGACGAAAAAACCCCATGTACTGCTACAGGCTGGGGAGTGATCAGCTAAATAGCAGCACTGGAGAAAAGGACCTGGGAGTCATGGTGGATGGGAAGCTAGATATGAGTCAGCAGTGTGCTCTTGCTGCCAAAAAGGCCAATGGCATACTGGGCTGCATCAGAAGAAGTGTTACCAGCAGATCGAGGGATGTGATCATTCCCCTCTATTCTGCACTAGTGAGGCCACATCTGGAATACTGTGTCCAGTTTTGGGCTCCCCACTACAAAAAGGACATGGACAAATTAGAGAGAGTTCAGAGGAGGGCAACCAAAATGATCAAAGGGCTGGAGCACAAGCCCTATGAAGAAAGACTGAAGGAACTAGGCTTATTTAGCCTGCAGAAGAGAAGACTGAGGGGGGATTTGATAGCAACCTTCAACTACTTGAAGGGTTGCTCCAAGGAGGAGGGAGCTCGACTGTTCTCGGTAGTAACAGAGGGCAGAACGAGAAGCAATGGCTTCAAGTTACAGCTGGGGCGGTCCAGGCTGGATATTAGGAAAAACTTCCTTACTAGGCGAGTGGTGAAGCATTGGAATAAGTTGCCTAGGGAGGTGGTGGAATCTCCATCTCTGGAGGTGTTCAAGTCCCAGCTGGACAAAACACTGACTGGGATGATCTAATGGGAGTGGTCCTGCTTTTTTTGGCAGGGGGTTGGACTAGATGACCTCGTGGGGTCCCTTCCAACCCTATGATTCTATGATTCTATGATACACACACCTTCAAATATCTATTTCTGCCCACAGTCAGAGGTGAAGGCAGCATATCCTGCATGGTGAGAGGTAGTGTGTATATTATGGGTGGCATGGTTGGAGGTAGTGTGTAAGTTATGTGGAAAATGTGAAATAATGATTCTGAGAGTTAGGTGAGGCATGAACTAGCTATGGAGGGGCGGGGGGCAAGAAGAAAGGAGGTGCTAACTGGCTGGGGAAAGGGTGTGCCCCGGGGACATTGAGAGATTGACAACTGCATTGTTCAGAAGTCAGCCACCACTCTGTATGTGCTTATTTTTTGTTTTTTCCCCCAAGAAGAAGAAAAGCAGCTCTCTGAAATGGCTTTTTTTAAGGCAGGGGCATCACTGCCCTGGAGAAGCACCCGGGGCACCGGCCCAGGCCATGCCCCCTGCCAGGATGCCACACCCCCAGCAGGGGACGGGGTCGGGAGTGGCCTCTATAGCCGCGGGTGGCTGAGCCCCAGATCCCCAGCTGTGGATGGGGCTGCCACTGCCGTGGGCAGCTGGGCCCCAGAACCCCCGCCGGGGATGGGGCTGCTGCGGACACGGGTGGCTGGGCCCTGGATCTCTGGCCCAAGTGGGCCAGAGACCGGGAGAGGCAGGCCCTGCCAGATCCAGGGCACTGGTGCTGGGATTAGGGGCACATGCCCCGTGTGCCCGGCACCAGTGATGTCCCTGTTTTAAGGTTGGCAATCTGCACTAAAAATTATTCACATTCTGTATGTGAAATGTCTTTTACACCAGAGCAGTAGAGACAGGCTGCTTAAGTGATCAAAGCATCTTTCCTAACTGTGCTTCTGATATTTACAAACAGAACCATTGTACAAACACTTCCATTTATGGTCTGATCAGGAGCATGACAAACAGAGAACACGCATCTATCTCTCTGCCTCAGCAGCACTGAGACTTACCTAGAAACCCCTCTTCGTCCACAATGATCGTATAGTCCTCTGGCGTTTCTGTGAGACTGAAGAACTTGCACCTGCATAGGGGAAAAGGACAGCTCCCTTAGTCATTGGACAGAGTGGAGTAACTTTGTTTGCATGAAATGATACCCACAAAACTCCCAACTCTCCACTGTATCATATTTGGAATTTCTTGTCCTAAACTTCAAAGTCCTACATTCTGAAATGGATTTTTGAACCCTTCTACTCTCCCAGCAATGCCCTGATATCTTCTCCCATCTCACAGTCCTTTTCCACACAGCCCCATGCAGAACAGCCTTCCAAACCCATTTTCCAAAATCACTGCCCTCTTCCTCATTCAGATACCTCCTGATGACTTTCCTTTTCATCTATGATTCCAGCACAACCAAGTCATTAACAGCAGAATTAAATCAACCAAAGGGAAACAAATCCCAAGACATTTTGAAATGCCCAGCGCATCCTATCTTTTTTGTGCCTGTCTTTTGACACCGCCAGCCACGTGGACCACAGCCTCTCTATTTTGTACAGTACCGAACACATCGTTATCTCCTAGTATAATACATTAAATAAATATATTTTTAGGATCTGTCATTCTAGATACATAAATAAAAAAAAGGCAAAAATGTGCAATGATAGATCTCTCTTGCCTACTCACCTGCACATATTAATGGTCTTTAAATGAGTTAATCCAAACCATCTGTTCATCCTAGGATTGCCAGAAATACTCCTTAACTGCACTGCCTTATTCAGTTATCGGCCCACCTCCCCCATGAATCAGTGTGTACAATTCGCTCGCTACACTGGACCTCACACTGGCCATTTTAGCAGTGGTCTGTAGTAGGCCACTTAGTGTTCGCTGAATTTGCAAGAGAAATTTCTCTCTCTAGGAAGCCAAATTTGTTCCAATAGACTTAGCCTTGGACTGTAATATGGGAATTTTGTGCAGTTATATTTTCATCAAGGTCACAGACAGCAACCAACTACAGAAAACACTGTAGGCTAGGATTTTTCTTGTGACTCCAAGAGGTCATCTTTTAGGGCTATGGGCTATAGGGGCAACCAGGCACCTAAAGGACTGGTTCTCAGAGCTTCTAACATCCTTGGCATTAAACGGAGTTATTAGAAGCTGAGAATGGTTCAAATCCTCTGAAAACGGGGCCCAAAATGCCTGTGGCTGGGAACACAGCACCAGAGACAACTAGAAGGAGACACCACCTTTGAAACTTTGACTTGGTTTACCTCCTTCCCCAAACTGGCTGAGAAGCTACTCCCACCAAAATGAATACAAGAAAAAAAATTTGTCTCCCATCAAAATCAATCAATGAACCAGAAGAAATACCATGCAACTTGGTTAGTCTTCTGCCATGTTTAAAAATGAATTGCACAGTATGGTGGTTGCAAATTTTTGGTCCACCCTGTTTTTCAATGGAAAATTGGGGTTTCAATTTTAACTGCATTTCCACCCTTGCTAACATTCCATCTTTCTTTGGGAACTGTTTTATTACTGAAAACCAAACCACCAATAACTGAAGTTTTCAGGTTTTGCTCAAAAAGAGGAATTTGATTTAGATGTGATGATATTTTATTTGGTCTGTTCTGTTGAAATGCCTCATGATAGCTGTTGAATAGTTGCCTCATGTCCCCTTTTTCCTCTTTGGGACAGACTTCCTAGCCAAACTTAAACTTCCACAATGCACTGCCTCCTGCCAACAAGAAAGGATGTGGTGCCTCATGGGAGAGATCACTGATGAGTTAGCTCCATCCAGAGACAAGAATGGGAGTATGAGGCACCTGATCTGTAACTCCCATGGAGAATCCCAGTGACATATCTGAATTGATTTATTTCATTTTTCAACTGAACTATTTTCATCAAAAAACATTTTCCATGGAAAATATCACTGAAAAAAAGTACAGTCCACTTTTTTCATGGAAATTAAAAACAGTTTTCAACTTTTTACATAATATGAAAAGGTGTTCCATTTTCAGACTTTCATATAGTTTGGTATCAGTATTTGTAAATGCTACCCATAATCAAAAAATACTGAAAATTCTGGTTAATTTTAATTTCTCATGGAATATTCTACACAGCCTTAGCAAAAAGTAAATACTAGATTTGTTAACTTTCTGCAAATGTGTTGCCGAAGTTGATGTTAGTCACATCAATGTAAACTCAAAAAATTCCACTGGTTTCACTCTCCACCGAAATTAGTAGTTGATACAATTTTAGGACAGTATAAATCAAGATCTTCCAGAGCAATGTTTTAGTTTCAAATATCCCAAATTATATTTTTTCCAAGTACATTTTGTACATCATAATCTTAAATCTAGGCACAATATACACATACTGCATGCAAAAAACCCCATCATAAACATTATTCAACTTCTAGAGTTCAATACTCAAAAACCAGGAAATGCTAGATATAAGGCACGTTTAACTATTTCTGGTCAAGTTAATTCTACCCCTTTGAGCACCAAATGCATTCAATGAAGGAGGCAGGGCCCTTTGGAAAAATAAATACACTATTGTGTAATTAAAGACTGGGTCATAAGACATAGGCAGAAAGCAATAGAGTTAAGGATGCGCAAGCAACCTTAAATCTGGCATTTCCTAAATTTCAAGTGCACAGCTTTGCAACTTCAATAAAGTTCTTTCAGCATAGCTTTTTGTATGTAATTTCCTAGTGAAAAAATACAAAATATTTTTCTCCGTAGAACCCTATCCTCTCACACAATCATGAGCAAAGATCCATACCATGAATCTTCAGCACTGATTACTACTATTTGCGCCACAGAACTAATCTCACATGAGCTTTAGGACAAAGGGCTCTTATCTGAGGGGAGAGATGGGTCACTGAGTGGCTGAGGGATACTGGCTCAGATGATGTCTCTCCACTTACTCATGTGGTGCTCCCAAATGCGAGGATAGGACATGGACACCATGCACTGATTCTAGTTGAGGATAGCCTGGCTCAGTTTCCCATGTAACAGCTGCTCTGGCAGCTCCTGGAAATTTCTAGTGCAGTGTCTGCAGCTGCTGCTTTGATGGTGGCGGCAGCAGCACACACCCAGCCTTAAAAAGTTCATGTTCAGTTATTATTCTGAGAGGCTGCCAAAAAGCTTCCTGAGAAATGCAAGCAACTGAAAAGAAATGGTGATTTTCAGAAGTTCATAGCTCAGCCAAAGTTGACAGGAATTACACATGATGAAGAAAAGGCACTTCTCCTGTACCACAGCTTTCCCCTCTGCCAAATTTCAAAAGGTCTGCTGCAACAATGTAGGGGATAGAACATTTACAAAAAAGGAGTCATGAGAATATTTTGCAAATGGGAAGTGTTAGAGAGCCAAACTGTAGGACCTGTTAACAGCCCCCACTTTAATTAGGAATCTTTACGCTGACTACTAGACCTTGTGCTCTCCTTTGTATAATCTCAGACTAGATTTATTGCCCTATGGTAAAGAGCTGTCACATGGCAACGGATACACATGAATTAACATCTCACAAGGATTTTTATTTTAACTTGATTATACAGGAAACTTTAGATTTCTGGCCAAGTCAATTTATTACCTTCCATAGAACAAGTTACAATGCATTAGGACGCCATCTAGCAAAACTAGAAAGGGTACACACACAAAATACTACATATGAAGTACTCACACATCAATTTTGCAGGTAAGGGACACTGTTGTTGGAATCCCTTTACAACAACTTGGGTTGATGGACTTCAAAATTATTTCATACAGTACTTTACATTTAAAGCTTAAACAAACACATTTCTTCTGTGTTGGGCTTATGTTCACTGCAAGAGAAGAATCTAGTGGCCACTGACGTAAGGCCAAAGATGACAAAGTGACAACATTTCTGCAAATGTGTCCTGAGACCAGAGCAATTTTCCTTTGATTTGGGTCCATCCCTATTAATTGTGGGAGCCATTTTGGGAATGCTCCTGGCGCTGACTGGGCAAAACATCAGAACCATGCCCCACATGTGTGATACCAATGGTTGTCACTAGTTTTTGAGTCACTCCAGTCTCTCAGTGACTTCTTGACAGAGGACAATATGGGATGACAAGAGTCCAAAACAAATAGAAAACAGGGGCACAGACGGAGGAAATGTAAAAGTCTCAGATGCAAACAAGTAACATTCCGTGAAAATAAAGTCTGTTCCAAGAAAAGCTCAAATTCTCAGTTTTTTTGGTTTTTCTTACACAGAGAAGTGTAAGCTATAGTGTGCAACATGCTTGTGAAACTAACCAGCCTGTGCAGTTGCTGCTGACACACACTAAAAGTTCTCTAGTGTGTGTTAACGTAGATCTGCTTCAAGACATACTACGTTAACAAACACAAAGGAACTTTTTTAGTGAATGCCACCAGGATCCACACGGGCCAGTCAGTGTGCGACACACTATAGCAGACTAAAATTCATTGCTGCAGGCTAGCACAGACTATAGACAAGCCCCTAGTTAGTATCACTAATAAACCCTAGCACCATTGCTCTCTTTACTAACCTTTTGCCCTTCACAAGAGCAAACCTGCCAGGAAAGGAGGCGCAAGAGCCATCACAGTTCATCCTTCTTCCTCAAATGCCCACATACACCTGACACGACATCAGTGCTCCAAACAAGCATATGAGGTCTCTGGGGTGCCAGAGTTTCCAGGTCTTCTCACATCAACATTTCCTTTTATTACAGAGCTGCTGTATTAAGGAGGAAGCTGATAAAATGCTGAACTCACAAGGAAGGTTCCTTCTTTGCTACCTCAAAGTCCTTCTGGGCACGTGAACATTGAATACAAAGATGAGAAAATCCTAAGGCAGGAGAAGTTTAGATTCACAACCCAATTTTTATGCATAGGATGAAGTGCTTTCTGGGGGAGTTTTGTTTTTGACCTCTCTCGTGCAAACACGGTCATAGCGACTGATTCACCAGAAGATACAGACTCATGACAGATCCTATTTTTCATGGCACATGTATAAATAAAGTGATATTCAAAGGGGATGTCTTGTTGAAACCTGGCACTCACTGGCCCCTAAGTCATTCATCCTCTGTATCACAAACTGCCATTTCCACACACCATATCCTATTTCCACACACCATTCCACCTCCTCCCCCACCCCAGCAAAGCCTCCGTGGATCAGCAACATGCAACAAGCCCAATCAAAACATATATCATTTTCTTACTGGTACCTAAGATAAGCTAAGCTACTTCTGGTCTTGTGTGTACGATGCACACTGACAAACCATAAGCCAGTGATGATACCTTCTCCAATGCTACAAAGGTGGTAAGAAACTTGAATTGCAAACACTGCATGATAAATGCTGCACAGAAAAATCTTTACCATCACTGTGGCAAAAGGAAACAAAAAGCTCTACTTAAATTACACACACTATAATTAGGATCCAGGTTAACTGCGAGTGGAACTTATGCATTTTGGCTCTAAGAAGTCTTATCTGACTGACTTTCTTTTGTTTTCAGATTTCACAGTGATATGCTGGACTCCTGCACCGGATTCCTCTCCTGCACACGGAGATGCATGTTCTATCTATTGCATATCTTGCATCCACTGCATAAGGTATATGGATAAGCTTCCTGTACCATTTCTGGAACAGCAGCAGCATCCCTCAATGCCACACTGGAACTAACAGAGGAGAGGAAAAACAACAAGAATTCCATGGCACGTTAAAGACTAACAGATTTCTTTGGGTATAAGCTTTCATGGGCTCCAGCCCACTTTCTCAGATACATGAAGATGAAAGCTTATGCCCAAAGAAATCTGCTAGTCTTTAAGGTGCCACAGGGTGTTGTTTTTTGTTTTGTTTTTTTCTGTACACAGACTAACACAGCTACCCCTCAAGGAGAGGAAGCCATTCTCCATGTGTTTGAGACTTCCGGCTGTCAGAATCTCCCTAAGTGAGCATCGAGAGAACACATTTGAGAAAGAATATTTTCAGTATATTAATATCCAAACCTTGTACAGATTCTTCTGGAGATAGCCTTCATCTTTCAGCACATTTCCACTTCAGCATGGTTACTGACTTTAAGTGCCTGACAGAACGCATCTGTCTTGGCAACACAGCACATACAGACCAATTTATCATCAGATTACATGTTTGAATCTGTAAAGTCGACTATGTGTTGAAGCTAAAGCAATACTGAAGCTTCAGAACACAGCAAAGTACTCCTAGGACCACAACAGCATGATTTTGGTTTGCAAGCAACCATGGGGAACCAACCCAACCATTCATGTTTATTGTCAGCCTTATTAACAGTTCCGCATTGAGAACTTTAGGTTTGGTTGTGTTCATGGTTGCACTCTAGGCCGGTCCAGATCCAAAAGTGATAAGACTTGACCAGTAAGTTAGAACTTGGAATTTGATTATGACCCCACAGTCCACTGAATTCTATACAAGAGCAATGGCCTTTGGATGGAGCCATACTGCCAGTTAGGTACTGTAGACAAATGCCTAGGGGCACCTAAGCAGTGGTGGCTTACCACATGGACCACTGTGGGCCCTTTGGCCAGGGGTCCCACATGATTGTTGGAACTCTGGCCCCACCCCTTGCTTCTCTTCTTCTGTTCCATGACCCTGCCCTCTTCTTCCTAAATTCTTTCCCCCTAGCCAAGCCAGAAGCCATAGACCAGTGGGGACCATATTTCTCCTCCCCAGAGCTGAATGAACTGGTTGCCCAGTCCTTTACCCCACACGGAGCTGGCTCAGTCAGCCCAACTGTCCTCCCCCCCCCCCGAAAACACAAAGGTCAGTTGTAGGCAGAAGGGATGCTGAAGGTGTAAATCCAGCCCTGGATCAGGCCCTAAGACTTAGCACACCACTTTGGAAGCAATGGGACAATCAAAAGATCACCACAGAAGACAGCTGTAAGAGGAGTCTTATAATAAGAATATATCTATTCATGGAGAAAGGTAGTCTCATGCAAACCATCTTCCTCATCTTTTGGTGATCTCAGTCTTTTCACGACTCTTAAAATAATAATAAGACTTGGAGTCTAGCATGACATATTATGAAACTTAGTGCAGCAAAGAACACATGCTGTTAATACATTTTGACACATTTGTGTAACATGTTAAGTACTTTACACTGCCTAATTACTATACTGCACAGTCAAATAGCAATGAAAACTGCAAAGTGCGAATTGATTGGTGGTCTCTAAAATGCCACCTTTATTTGCTAGTCAAAACACTTAACTGCCTTGTTGGCAGGAATGACCAAAAAAACCACGCAGTTGAAGTAATTTTGGAGGCAAAGGAAAACCATTATGGAGGTATCTGTTGGGAGTACACTCACTTTTGGGTTGGAAGGTTGCAGGGTCACATCTTAGTCTATTGCTGGGTGATTTTGGTGCCAGTCGACAGGAGATGCTCAAGCTAGGAAGTAGATGTAAACTCTACATAACTTCTGCTCACGGTGCAGCCCCACTATGCTGCGCCTACTGAAAATGCCCTCCCATCAATGCAGTGTGATTCTTGTTGAAGGAGTGGACTACCAGCATTGACTTCTGGGTTTGACTGAGTGTGTCTCCATTGCCACTAAATCAATCCCGAGGACTCAAATCAATCAACAATGCTTGCCAGCAGTATAGACATACCTTTGTTACTGATCCCCAAAACTTTTACTGTAATGTGGTATTAGAAAGCTACTACTCTGTTGAAAGGACCACCCACCAAAAGGAGCACTACATCAAATCCCCTCCTTTAGTTCTTCTTGGCCATTCAAGTGAAAATTAAAGATGTCTTGGCATAATTAGAAAATAGGTGGAGGAGAGGAGTTCTAGGCACAAGTCCATCTCACATCCAGGGCTGTGTGAGACAATTGCTGAACCCAGAACAGTTGCACTATTTGTGGAGCCACTGAGGTGACTGACCAATTCATTAAAAAAAAAAAAAAAAAAAAGTTTAAATGTCATTCCCAAGGAATGTACAATGCTATGAGTTATTTCCTGACATATCAAAGAAGAAATTTCAAACAGGAATTAATTCAGGGAAGTTGCATAGCCTGAGAGGCAAGAGGTCAGGCTAGATGATTATAATGTTTCCTTCTGGCCTTAAAATCTGAGAATCTACTAACTAATGTGCTTAAAGCACAGGTGTTAATGAGAATAACTGAGTGGGACCATCTTTTTGTTCTGTGTTCATGCAGCATCTAGCACGATGGTGGTTATGACTAAGGCTCTTAATCACCACAGGGATACAAATGATAATAATACTGGGGTGGGGGGGATGGAGGGGTGGATAATCTTGCTACATGTAAGCAGAGAAATAAGCCAAATTAAAATGAAGTTCTAGCAAATATCTAGTAAATTAATACATTGAGTAAAAAAAAATAAAACTTTCAGCATGTTCTTAGGCTCAACAATATAAAACTGACTTATTAAAAGAAAAGCATTTGCTAACCCCTTGAGCAACAGCACTGTAGGTACTAAAAACTTTACTTACATACAAAGAAAGGATGAGAAGGCCCTTAATTTAAATAAATCAATTAAGCGTGATATGAACAAAAAGTCTCCCACCACAACATGCCTGCAAATTACTTGCAGTTCTTGCTGTAGCACACTGCAGGGAACTTAAATGCATTGCACACTTAGGTGTTAATTAATTCATCTTGCATTCATCCACAGCATACTGAAGGAATTAAATGTATACAATTTTCCATGTACAAAATGAAAACAACATATTAAAGGGTGGCATCTGATTAGGTGTGGACATGCTAGAGGCAACACATCTGCTTTATCCATATCTTGCCATGGGCATGGATCTGCAGTAGAATTTATTGACCTGGTACAATGAAACGTTTTCCCCACGATTCCCTCCCCACATCACATACACTATTTCAAGTGAGCTCTACTACGTGATTTCTGCTACCATCTGGACTAGCTCTTCTAGAGATGGTCCTGAATCCAAATGCTGCACCTGAATGCTACGGCTCAGGCACTTCTGTGTTTCTTAGCGTGAGTTGCTTGACAGTCCTCTTTAACACCGTATGAGACATCAAAGTGTAGCTATGCTCTTCCTTTGGTCTTATTGGCTATTCAGGGCATTGAACACTTACTTTCTACCCTAGTCAACAGTCAATAGAGGTTCCCTTTGGTTACAGAAGACACAGTTGCATGAAATGTTGTCCTAGAAATGGAGGTTACTCACCTTTGTGCAGTAGCCAAAGTTTTTCGAGATGTGTGCTCCCAACACGCTCCACTTAAGGTGTATGTGCACTGCGGCAGCCCCAGATCGAATCTTTTTCGGCAGCAGTGGCTCAGGCAGCTGGGAGATGAAATAGTCACTGCATTCAGTGGCGCTCCCTGCCATTGGTGACGTCAGCCGCTCACTCTCCCTGCTGACAGTTGCTCACTTCCTTTCTACTGCAGAGATGCCCTGCAAGGCAGGAATAAGAGAACTCCAAAGTAGAGGGGAGGAGGGCAGGTAGTGGAGCATGTCAGGAGCACGCATCTCGAAGAACTTAGGCTACTGCACAAAGGTGAGTAACCTCCATTTCTTTGTCGAGCAGCGCTCCCGACTGCTCCACTTAAGGTGATTACCTAGCTTTCAGTGTTGTGTGGAGGCGGGTACTTCTGACTGTGTATTGTTCATTGTATTGAGTACTGCCTGTCCAAGAGCTGTGTCCATGGAAGAGATTCGGTCTAGTGCGTAGTGTTTGGCAAAAGTATCATTCGAGGACCAGGTGGCTGCTTGGCAGATGGTGTGCAACAGGACATTTGTCAGAAAAGCAACCGAAAATGCCATGGATCTGGTGGAATGGGAACGGATTGGATTAGGTGGAGTTGATTGGGATATGGTGTATGCTGTACGAATGCAGGAGGAGATCCAGTGGGATACCCTCTGTTTGGAGATGGGTTGGCCTTGAGAGCATTCCACGGATATGAATAGCCTTTATGTCTTTCTAAAAGGCTTAGTCTGTTCCAGATAATATGCGAGTGCGTGTCTCACATCCAGGGTGTGAAGCATCCTTTGTTCCAGTGTGGTATGTGGTTTAGGATAGAAGACTGGTAAGTGGATTGTTTGGTTGTGGTGAAAGGAGGATGCAATCTTGGGAATAAATTTTGGATGTGGTCGCAAAGAGACCTTATCCTTATAGAAGATAGTATACAGTGGCTTGGCCATTAGGGCTGCCATCTCTCTGACTCATCTAGCTGAGGTGATTGCCACCAAAAAGGCTACTGTCATTGACAAGTGTAGTAAAGAGACAGTGGCCAATGGCTCAAAGGGCGGCCTCATTAGTGCTTTGAGGACTAATGTGAGATCCCATGGTGTTGCCGGTGGCTGCACTTGTGGGTATAAATTTTGCAAACTGAGCATGAATCTTTTGAGGATTCTGTGGGCAAATGCTGAGGTACCCTCCACCAGGTCGTGAAAGGTTGAAATGGTGGCAAGATGTACCCTAATTGTGCTAACTGAGATATTTGTTTCTTTCAGTATATGAAGTACTCTAGGATCGATGGGATTGAAGCTGTAGTTGGATGCGTGGATCGCTGAGAGCACCATCGTGAGAAGCGACCCCATTTCTGAAGGTAAGTGACTCTCGTAGATGGTTGTCTACTGTTTAATAGCATGTGACCTGCTTTGTGGGAACACTGGGTCTCTATATCATCAAACCATCGAGGTTCTGTGCCGTTAGGTAGAGTCTATCCAGATGAGTATGCATGTGCGTTCCGTGTTCTGTGATAATAGATCTGGTACGAGCGGTAGGGTAATTCGAGGTGCTCTGGACATTGTCCTGAGTAGCGTGTACCATATCTGACGTGGCCATGCAGGGGCTATTAAAATTATGATTGCCCTATCCTACTGGATTTTGCAGAGGGTTCTTGGGATCATTGGAATTGGCGGGAATGTGCATAGAAGTGTCTTGCCCCAATGGAGAAGGAATGCATCTCTGCTTGAGCCTTGGCCCCTTCCTGCTCGAGAGCAATATTGGGTGCACTTCTTGTTGTCTGCCATAGTGAATAGGTCCATCATGGGAAAACCCCATCTTGTGAAAATCTCTTGTTTGATGTCATTTTGAATTTCCCATTCGTGTTGGTTGAGGATCAATTGGCTCAAGGAATCTGCTATGATGTTGTCCTTGGCCGGTAGATATTCAGCAAGGAGGTGAATTCCGTGGTGCCGGCATCAATCCCATAAATTCATTGCCTCTAAGCAGAGGGCTTGTGATCTGGCTCCCCCCTATCGATTTATATAAAACATGCATGTTCTGTTGTCAGTGTGCACCCTTATCATTCTCCCTGCGATTATGGGGAGGAAATGTTGACAAGCCTTCAGGACTGCCCTTAACTCGAGCAAGTTTATGTACAATAGCCTTTCTGGTAAGGACCATCTGCCCTGAATGGTTTGGTCCTGAAAATGCGCTCCTCACCCAACCAGAGAGGCATCTGTAGTAACCGTAATTTCCAGTTGTGGTAGCAGAAAGGGGACTCCTTGTAGGAGGTTGTTTTGGTCCATCCACCAGGAAAGGGAGTCTCTGATTACTGTTGGGATGGATAAAAGTGTCTTGGAGGGATGGGTGCAATGTCTGAATCATGAAAGGAAACATAGCTGAAATGGGCGCATGTGGAGTCTGGTATAGTTGATGAGATAGGTAGTGGCTGACATGTGGCCCAGCATCTGCATGCCTGTATGGGCTGAAATGATGGTTGATTTCTGTATATTGGCGGCTACTTGTTTAAGATTGCAAAATCTGTCCAGAGGGAGGAAAGCTCTTGCTGTAGGTAAATGAATTCATGCTCCAATAAAGTGTATCTCCTGCGCCAGATATAGGGATGACTTGTCGTAATTTTATATTCAGACTGAGTGAGAGAAAGAGGTCAACTGTTGTTTGGACTGCATGAATGGATGTTTGTTGTGTGGAAGCTTTTAGGAGGAAGTCGTCCACGTAAGGAAATATTGCTATGTGTAGCTTGCATAATAAGGCTACCACAGGGGCCATAAGTTTGGAAAAGACTCTTGGCGCTGTACAGAGGCCGAAGGGAAGCATGGTGTGCTGGCAGTGATTTTGAAGAAACTTGAAGCGTAGGAATCTCCTGTGAGACGGACGGATAGAAACATGGAAGTAAGCATCTCTTAAGTTGAGGGAGGCCAGCCAGTCACCCTGTTGAAGGGAGGGGAACATGCTGTTTAGAGTCACCATTTTGAATTTCTTGATTTGGATGTGTTTGTTGAGTCGTCTGAGATCAAGAATTGATCTCCAACCCCCGTTTTTTTTCTGGGTTAAGAAGTATGGGAGCAGAATCCTTTTCCCCTCTGGTTGCTTGGGACCTCTTCGATGGCTCCTATGTGAAGGAGGTGTTGGATCTCCTTGTGCAGATGTTGTACGTGGTTGGCATCCCTGAAGAGGGACGGGTAGGGGGACTGGGTTTTTGGATTTGAAATAAATGGGATGGAATAGCCATCCTGGATGATCTCGAAGACTCATTTGTCCAATGTTATATGTCTCCATTGTTGGAGAAATGGTTGTGATCTGTTCTTGAAGATTAAGCTCTGTGGTGGTGACTGTATGTGGTCGGAAGCTGATTGGCCCCTCGACGTGCCCATCAAAACTGTTGTTTCATATTGCCCAGTTGTGAATTCTGATGTGTCTGGTTTGATTGTCTACTCCTGCGGGATTGTCAAGGTTTGTTTCTGTAGGTGTCAATTCTATGATTTGAATGAATTTGGGAGTACCTGAAGTTAGAAGGCTGGTTTTTGTAATATCTCTTCCTTGAGAGTGGGGTGAAGATGCCCAAAGTTCTCAAGGTAGCTCTTGAGTCTTTTAGATCATGCATAACCTCATTTGTTGTCTTCCCAAATAGGTTATCTTTATCAAACAGGAGGTCTTCAATGGTACGTTGCATCTGTCTGGGGAGATCTGCTGTGTGTAACCATGAAGAGCGTCTCATAATGATGGCTGTGCCCAAGGTCCTGGCAGCAATGTCGGCAGCATCTAAGAAGGCTTGAAGAGCTGTTCTGGTGGCCAATAAGCCTTCTGAGATTAGAAGATTAAATTGTTCATGTTTGCCTTGTGCAAAAAAGTTGAGAAATTCACTAAGTTTCATGTATAGCTTGTGATTATAGTTAGAGAGCAGCGCTGTGTAGTTGGCAATTCTTAATGGAAGGGCTGCTGATGTATATACCTTTTTCCCAAGGGTGTCCAGTTTCTTGTCCTCTCTACTGGCGGGGTTGGTTTTTGAATACATTTGTCTGTTTCTTTGATTTCTGCCTCAATTACCAAGGAATTCGGTTGAGGGTGGGTAAATAAGAACTCATTTCCCTTGGGGGCAATAAAATATTTCTTGTCAGCCCTCATGTTGGAAGGAGGTGCCGAAGCCGGTGTCTGCCATATCTCATTTGCAGGCTCCATTATGCCCTCATCCACAGGGATGGCTAGTTTATTCGAGCTTGATGTCTGGAGGATTCTATATAATTTGTGTTGTGTGACTGGATTCTCGGATAGTGAAATATCTACAGATTCGGCTGCTCTTTTGAACAGTTCTCAAAATTGTTTGAGGTCATCATTTTTCGATTGCTGCAGAGGGTCTTTTGTAGAGTCAGCAGTGTGTTAAGTTGTAGCCATCATCATTGTGGTAGCTACATTGGGCTGTAATTGTTGTTGCTGTAGGGGATCTGAAACGCCCTGTAATGTTCGTAACTCCATTGCTGCGGTATTAGGTAGTGGTTGGGCGATATTGTAAGGTGGCCAATTGATGTAGTTGAGCCCCTGTGGTTGCGGGTAAAACATCCAGGGGGGGTATGGCCAAGGAAAGGTCACATTAGAATTGTAGGATGCTGGTTGGGCTGTCTGCTGTACTGGTGCATCAAGCAGTGTGGGGCTTGATGAGCCAGATAAGGAAGTATGCCACGATGAAGATGTGGATGGCATACTGGTGTTAGAGGAATCTGTTTGAAAGAGAGGTGCTATCGGAGAGGAACGTATAGTGAGATCCTCTACTAATTCCATGTGCTTTGATTTCTTTTTGTGTTTCCTCAATTCTGGCTGTGGAGAGGAGTCGTGAGTGACATCCTGATGAGGTACCGGAGGTGCTGCCACTGTTACTGATGCTTGTGGTGTTAGCAGCTGCACTACAGTGGGGCACATACGGGGTGCTGGTGAAAGGAATGCACCAGTTGGGTTAGGTGCCGATGGTCGTGCCGTGTGTGGTGCTGGTAGAGCAGTCTGTGCTGGTGGTGCGGCTATAAACAGCACTGTAAGTGGCGGTGTTGGGTTTGGCACTGCATTGACTGAGGGCGCCGTTTGAAATTGCGTGGTTGCAACTGCTTGAGCGCAGTGAGATTCTGTAGGTTTTTTATGTTCGACACTTGCAGGGTTTTCCATAGCATTAGTAGGAGACTGCTGCTGGGTCTCTGAATGCGGCTCAGTGCGCTTAGATCTTTTGTTAGGCACCGGCGATGAGGTGGCGGAGCGCCATTTGTGCGCTCCCTCAGCTGTGTGAGGAGAGGCACCCGGGTCGGACGAGGGGCGAAGAGAGCCCTCCAACAGAAGGAGCTTCAACTTCCTTTCCCCCTCTTTCTTTGTCCTGGTGGTTAAATTTCTACAGTGCTGGCATTTGTGGGACAAATGTCCCTCTCCCAGGCACTTTATACATGACTTGTGGCCATCTGAGACAGGCATTGCCTCGTTGCAAGAGGTGCAGCTCCTGAAGCCGGATGAATTCGGCATACTGCTTCATTTTGTTTCTTCTTTTCTGTTTATTATTTTATTATTCTTTTTGTTTTGGAGAGTTGGTAAAGGTAAGTATCCCTTCGTGAGGGAGAGCCACTGCAGATTCTGTCCAGAGTCCAGGGCGGTAGAAAGGAACTGAGGAACAACCGGCAGCAGGGAAAGTGAGCGGCTGACGTCACCAACAGTGGGAAGCACCACTGAACACCGCGGCTATCTCATCTCCCAGCTGCCTGAGCCACTGCTACTGAAAAAGATCCGATCTAGGGTGCCGTGGCGTGTGTACACCTTAAGTGGAGCAGTCGGGAGCACTGCTCAACGAAGAAAAGATTTTTCCTGAAAACAAAAATGTTTGTATCATAAATTAAAATGTAACTGAAATGAAACCAAAAAAAGTCATTTCAACTGACTGAAAAAAAAAAGTTTAAAAAAATTGGGGAGGACTGCCTTCTTCTTTATTTGTTCCCAGGGCTAGAGTGAGAAAGTTCAGAGGGGGGAAGAAAAAGCCCTGCAAGCCATAATAAAATATTCCATTTGAAACATTTTTTTTTGTTTTGAATTGAAATAAAATTTTTCACTTAACCCAAAAGTAAAAAATATCTAGGAATTTTCTTCTATTTCTTTAAAAAATCATCACGGAAGATATTTATTTTTCAGGCCGCTTTAATTGAAACCACTCAGAACTTTGCTGGCTCAATTAAACCTAGGGAGAAACCTCACTGCTTTGTTCAGAAATGCATGCTCATCTGAACCTTCATCAGGAAAACACTGCCAAAATTGTGTGCCAGAATCTCAGGTGGAAGAAAGCTCTCTCATTAGTTGTAAAGAAACATGTACCAAAACCACATACTGCTTTTTGGTATGAATTTGCTCAAGGTGGAGGGAGGTCACTGAGTATTTCTGCCTCATTTAGGACCAAGAAAACAGCTCTCAAGTTCACAATGATTGTATCAGTGACATCCATGAAAATCCATTTAACGTACAATTTTCCTAACAACTAGCACTCACTAAACTTAACCTGCAATCAAGATGCTACTTTGCTGGCTTACACATCAACAACGCTAATCATGACAGAACACAAGGTTGCTGGATCACAGCCATGTGGAAACTACATTGCTAAGACAAATAAAAATGGACACAAACCCACAAGCAGACAACACTGTATATGCACACAAGACAGATTTGTTGATAGGGTATGCTTTCCTGATGACATTTTGAATTTACTAATTTCAGTAGTTGCAAACAATTTTAGGATAAAAATCCAAGCAGGGCTGCTTGAGACAACAGAGGAGTCAACTTGATGACCCAAGAGGTCCCCTCCAGCCAGTGATGGTGTTTGTCCCATGTGGGCCTACCAGCAAAGCCGAACTCTGGGACCCCTAACTGTGTGGAAGACCCAATTTTGCTACAATATTGAGTCTTCTGTGTGGTGTAATCTCATATCTATGCTGCATGTAAGGTCATGTGCAATGGGAAGATAGCTTTTTGCAGAGCAAAATGATGTCCTCCAGACAGGTAGGGCATGTTCCTGCTCCACCACACCACGTCACCATATCAGAAGTCCTCAATGCAGCATCAGGATTCTATTTGACAGCCTGGGGGGCACGTGCCCAGTGCCGCCAATGCTTCTATTCTATGTCTTGCGTTGCTGTTCATACAACTAACTGCTTTCTTTATTGTATGTTTGAAAGCAGATTGCTGAATACTCCAAAGGCCAGGAAGACAAAATGGAAGAGATTTACAAAGCCATTCATCTTCCGCTGGCCCCACAGGCTTCGAGAACTACTGCACGCTGAAAGACATTAGTATTTTTTGCTGAGGTTTTGCAGTAATTTTAGACTCACTTATCAAGCTTATGAGTGAGCAAAAAACTCAATGAACCATACAGTTAAGCCCACTAGACTATACAGGGAGTACAGGATTGACTGTTGGCAGAGAAACAGGGACTCATGAAGGTAAACATACTCCCCCTTCTACTCCTTGATTTCTTATTTTGGTCACAATACAAATTTGGCTCCTCTGAGTTTTATGGGAAAATAATTGTTAGCTGTGATTCTAAGCACCTAGGAGTCAAAATCTGTGGAGAGCTTTGATTAACAGAGAAGGAATAAGAGTTTAATTCACCAGTCTCCCTCACACCTCTCTGGATTTCCTGGATCAATCAGTGCACAACACAAAACCACAGCACACAAGCTAATATTTGGCTGCTGCAGCGGAGGGGAAGCCTTGGGCCAGAAAATTCAGGGCAGCTTTAGGTCACATGGTTGAGGTGAATTAGTCAACTAGGTAGAAAAAGCTTTATCTAGCAGGCTACTATGTAAGCTATGCAATATAGGATACAACCCTTGTCTTCACGAACACTGGAACTTTGTGTGTGTATACATACATGAAAATCAGTTCTATTTTGAATCCACGTGGCCCAGTAACTTTCCTGGACACACTGACTGAGGGGGTCGAGAGAGGAGGGAAAAAAATCATTAAAGGCAACGCTAACTTAGTACCAGACACAGCTCACATTGCTTAGCGTCCTGTTCATAACACTCAGACACATCCAAAGCCTCCTCAGCTCTACAACCAGTCCCTTTCAACACCAACATACAACCCACAAACCAACACATTGGTTTCTCACGACCACTTGCATATATACAACCTTATCTCCAAGCTTAGCAGGAATAGGGTACGTTATGGGGACACACCTTTCACTTGCAAATTACACAATGGGCTATCCTACCTAACATCTTAGTTGGAGTTGCTGGAGAGTGATGTGGATTGTAGAAGAAGAAAGGGGAGACCAGAAGTTTCCCCCCTTCTCTTGCTGCCCAGTCCATGACCTTTGGTATTAAAATCTGACATGTAATAGGAGCCAGCAGACAGAGAGAGTCAAATTACTGAATGACTGGAGCAGGTATCTCTGCTATGGAAAAGGCACATTTTCTAGCACTGATTCAACTCCTAAGACTCCCATCATTTGTCAGTGGGTGGTGCTGGTCCATCAGGTCTATTAGAGTAACTAGGTGGCTCAAGTTGACATGTGGTGGCCCCTGTATCTAAGTAACAGCCACTTACTGAGTCTCGGTTCTGCCCACAGCAGATGTGTGGTACACATTAATTGTTCTCTATGTGCATATTGCAAGGGCTCCTTCTGAAAGTTTGGAGGTGTGACTAGATGACCACAAACAAGTTGTCCTGTGGCACTTTTAAAGACTAATCAATTTATTCATTGCATGAGCTTTTATGGGAGAAAATGCCCATGAAAGCTCATGCAACAAATAAATGTTGAGTCTTTTAAAAGTGCCACAGGACTTGTTTGTTTTGCTGAACTAAACTAACATGGTTACCCCTTTGGAACTAGATGATCACAGTGGCCCATTTAGTGGGTTGGAAAAAGGGAGGGAGGAAGGGGCATGGAGATATTGAAGGTACATACTGGTTAGAGATGCAAGGAACAAGTGCTCAATTTGCTACAGAAAAAAAATCATCAGTGGTGTTATTTACAGGCTGTACATACTGCTCTAAATGTAAAGCACAGCACTGCTTTAACTGAGCAGGCACTAGGGGCCTCTAGATGTACAGCGCATAAAGTACATGCAAAGGAGCAGAGAAATAGAGGAATTTTAGTGGAACAGGAAGCAAAAAGGTGATCCTATCCCTCAAATGCACTGTATCAGAAAAGCCGCATCATAGGTGATATCATTTCAACATGCCTATGTGATCTGTTTTGACAGAAGCATCTTCACCATTACAGTTCTACAAGGTGCATGCTAGCTTGTGTCCTATTCTCTCTCTTCATTAAGACACCCTCCAAAAAGCAAAAAAAGAAAAGCTTAATGCTGCCCAGCTGCAATTAAGTATTTTGCAAATATTTCATCCAAAGAAACCAAAGTTGACATAGGCATATCTGGCTGAAGTATCCCCCAGCAGCCAGCTCAGATACAGAAAATGGGATTACATCCTGGAAGCCCTCCAATTTGTGCTTGCACTATTATACACAGAGTTCATCTTGTGCTTTGTAACAAACCCTAGATGTTAACAAGAGTTCTTCAAGCGCTGCTCGGATACATTCAGTAATAGATGTATCCGTGCTGCAGCACATGATTGGTCAAAAACTTCTGCCCTAGCCTGTCAGGAGAGGGATGGCAGCCACTGCCTCTCATACCACCTGCGGCTATATATGTGGCTGCTGCCTGGCCCCCCTCAGTTCCATTTTATCTACCTCAACAACGGTTCATGGAACAGCCCGCTCCTTGTGATTGTGCAAGCAGCCTGTCTCCTTCATGTATGAGCCACCAACTTGATTGGGAACACCTCGTTGTGGATGTCCTTCCATGGAAGAGTGCTTCCTTTTCTGAGCACCTGCCAGGGCAGCAACACCGCTCTCCTCTGCTGCCCACCATGCCAGGGTTTAAACCTTGCGCTACCTGTGGTAAGGCCTTCCCACAGGACGACCCCCCACGCAAAGTGCTTTCAGTGCCTGGGTGAAGCCCACTTGGTCACCTCCTGTTCCATCTGCCTGTCCTTTAAACCCAGGACAATAAGAGACAGGGAGCAAAGATGCCATGCGCCAGCCTCCGGGCAAGTACAGCAGCCCACCCCTGAGGCTTTGGGGTCTTCTCCGGCACCATGTGCTTCTTCAGCACCGAGGCCTTCCCGGCACTGCTCACCACAGGGTCGCAGAAAGGCTGGCTCAGTACCAGTACCTCGCCGCCGGCACCGGTCCTGGTCTCCCTCTTAGGAGTTACCAGGGGATCGCGGGGATTCAGTACCGCTCCTTGCTACACCAGAGGCAATCGAGGTGGTGAAGACACTTCTTTTACTCCCTACACTGCCCTCTCCAGTAGCCCCCAGGAGAAGGGATAAACTGGCCTTTGCCTCTAGGGCCTAGCCCTGCAAAGGGCACTGAACACCCTCTCTGGTCTCGGTTCCAAGTTCCCCGATACCGGAACCCCTTAGTCAGAGCCCTGGTACTGTTGAGCTTTTGCCTCGGCACCACGTCACCTTGCCATCCCCGACACCGTCATTGTGGTCACAGGTAGGCTCCTCTCCTTCGAGTCCGGAGAAGGGTGCCTCAAGGGGGTCCAAATGGCCCCACCCTAGGCTCTCAGCATTGGCACTGCTTAGGTACTGACCCCATGAATGGTCTCTATAGGAAACTGTCTCAAGCCCTCATGGTGCTGCGGAGCTCCCAGTGGCACCTGCACTGGTCAGAACTTTAAACCCATGCTGTCTTGTTACACGGGAGATCTCATGGCACATTTTGACCTTCTGCACCATGTTACTTCCCATATGGGGATGGAGGTTCAGTTCCCCAAAAGGTCTGCCGACACACTCTTTGGGCTGGTGATCTCGTCCAGCGACCCTGTCACAGTCCCACTCCACCCTGGCATGTGGGACCTTGCATTGTCAAGATGGCAAAGTCTGGGCTCTGTTCCCCCAGTCTCTGATACAGTGGGCCTAAAATATCAGGTTCAGGGGTTGCAGTTCCACTCCCTCATCAACCAGCCAGTACCGTCTTGGGGTGTGGTAGAGGTGGCCCTAGGTCCAGGCCAAATTCCCTGTAATCCCCTTCCTGCGTTGAGGAACATGAGGGAGGTAGACTTCGTAGGGTGCAAAGTAGACTCCTCCTCTGCCTTCCAGCTGTATGTGGCAAACAACCAAGCCCTGGGGGGCAGGTATATGATCGATGTGTGGGAGTCAGTGAACAAATTCAGCCATCTGCTCCCGCAGGAAGCTAGGGAGGATTATGATGCCTTCATTGAGGAAGGCAGGATAGCATCCCAGGACCTTCTCCTTTCAGCTTGGGACACAATAGACATGGCCTCCTGTACAATGGCCTCAGCCGTGACCCTCCACCATGTGGTGTGGCTTAGGGAGGCGGGGGTACCTGTGGCCTCCCAACAGGCCATCTTTGACCTCCCCCTCAATGGGGAGGACCTCTTCCCGGTGGAGAACGAGGCCGTTATCACCAGCACCCAAGACCCTTGTGGGGAGCTTAAGTACTTGGGTCTCCTCTCCCTGGGGCCCCTGAACATCCTCCCTCCAAATAGGAGTCATAAGCGCCCTGATTTGTCCTTCTTGGCTGAATGGCCAAGTCGTGGCACTTTAACCCCTCGGGCCTTGGCCCATTCTTGGACAGGAGCGTTTCTCCTGTCCAGGGGCCATGTCTCCTCCATGCGCAAAGCACGGAGGTGCCTGCCCTACACCAGAGGTCACAACCTGTCATTCTGGCTGTTGGCCTCTCCCTTAGACAGGGGCCGTGTACTGCCTGGTCCCAACATACCTCCCCTTAGTTACCGGGGTAATGGGTGTAAAACATAAACCCAAAGTTCCTCTCCTAAGGGTGCCAACCGTGAATCCTCATTAAGGTCTTTCCCCATTGGGGAGGGAGCCCCCCTCCCCCCATTTGCTGTCACCCCAATGATTCTCTGCTCCCCTGTGGGCACACAGGGCAGGGCCCCCATAAATCTTGGGTGGAACAGTTATTCCCCACTGTTCAAGCTAGGGACACTTCCTCTGGTATCCCTGTTTTGACTCAGCCAAACATCTCCTTGCTTAGCCTTTAGGCACTCCTCACAATCCTGTGTGCCCCAACCCCACAGATCCAGAATGCTCTTGACTCTATCCAGGCTCTGGAGCCCCACGCCTTCCCACCATTTATGAAGGCACCCTCCATCTGTGCCTTCGGTCCCAGAGAACCCTGGTGACCCATAACATGACACGACCCAGACCCCTCGGGTCCGACAGTTGCCCAGCAGATCCCAGGCCCACCTCTTACCATTAAGGCATCCCGCTGTCACCTGGCTGTGGTGCCAGTGTGCATCAGTGGCATTAGGCCCTCAGGCTGATATCTTAGACCTTAGCTCTTGCACCAGGATCAGACACCTTTTGGGGTAGTTACCTCCTTGCCCCAGCCTCAACCCCTGGTAGTTTATCTCCACCTTGGGATGAACATGCTTGGGGGCATGCCTTCATGTTAAGGCCTCCAGCCTGAATCTTATTTTTTCCCCTTCACAAATTAAAAAGGGGATCTCTTGTCTTTAGTGGAAGAGAGCTCTGCTTCCCCAGTTATCCTAGCCTGGAGCCCCTGATGGGCCGAGGGTTTTACCAGGCAGTCCCGGATACCCCGGGACCCCATGAACCAGAGCTTTGTTCTCCTGCGCTCAGAAAGGTTTTCGTCATTACAGAGGGATGGGGAGCAGCCTAAGGCTGCTCAGTAAGTACCCTAGTGTGGACAGAAACACCTCTGATAGCTACCGCTAACTGACAGCACGGGCCCACTACCCCAGCCCATTCCCCCTTCTACAGGTTGAGCCTGATACTCTGGGACCATCTGTCCCTTGCTTGCCTTTCCTGGGAGGCACCCTTGTCCAACTCTGGTGGTCGGTCCTTATAATGCCACCTAGAGGCCCATCACAAATGTTCCTTGTAAACTTTGCCTTAAGCCGCTTCCGGGGCCTGCACACCAGGGGGGCATCTCCCAATAGACTGCCCGTTGTTAGGGTACCCTATGAACCAATCATCCTCCCTTCTCTCAGGTGGGATGAAGTTGCTGCCCAACTCAGGCCATCGAGTCTCAATCCCGGCTCTCAGGCCAGTGATAATGCTCAAGTAGAACAGCGGCTTGAAGGGGCTTCCCCCGCTCCTCCATGGGAGCTTCTCTACCAGTGGGTGTTCTTCCCCGTCGGAGCACCCGCCCTCACAACATAGGCATACGGCAGTTATTCTCCCTGGCAATTCCTACACTTTAGCCAGGGGCCTTATTGAACAAGGTTCTTACCTCCCAGGCCTTCCCCAGTGGGGTTAACCCTTGGCATGCACAAGTTCTGGTGCCAGACAGCCATGGGACCCCACAAGGATGGCAGGAATGTGTTGCCAGCCCGTCCCTCGAGTCCTGACCTCGATTCTGAGCAAACCAGATGACCCTCGTCATCGGTCATCTATCACTTCAACAAAAGGGGGGGAGGGGAGAAGCAGAGAGAAAGAAATTGGTCAAACGGGGTAATCGGAGCAATGCCTTGCTATGGTGTCACACCCCAGGCCCACCTAGCCTGGAGGAGTCTTTCCCTTCTCAACCGTTACGTTCTTAAGATCTCTCTCTTCCTCTCCTCCTCTCCCTACCCCTTCTTTGCATTCAGGCTACCGGATTCCTGGTCCCTATCCACTCTGAAGTTGGGCGTGTCCTGTTGGGTATGCAACTCTATGACTTCCGTGGCAAGACTGCTGCAATTAGGGAATTAGGGCCAAGACTACGGGCTGTGGAGAAGGGTTTCTCCCTGTGGCTGAATTCCCTTATTTTGATACCTTCGGTAAATCATTGATTATCAGGCACCGGGCACTAGATGCTCTCCCTTGGTTGTTGTAAGGCCTGGTAATGCTTACTGGCTCACTTCCACAAGAACATTGGGAAGGTTATGATGTCTTGACCAAAGACACCTTGGCCTCAGCTGAAACTTAAATAGCGCTGTGGCTTGCCCTGGGCTCGGTTGGTCACACCATCTGTACAACTAGGGATGAGCAGCCTTTTCCCTCACAGCATGCTAAGGTGGCCGCGTAGACATTGCGCCCTATTTGACAATATTCCCTGCCCCATCCTCCCGATTCTCCCTTTGGTCCAACTAAGAAAAGAGCGGGGTTTTTCCCCCTCTGTTTCTTTTCCATCTTCCTCACATTCCACAGTATTCAGTACCTATACCTGGTAGAGGGGTAGCTCCAAGGTTCGCTACCTTTTTCCTGTAACCTTTACACTCCAATTGACTCTAGTGCCAGGTTACTGGACTTCTTTTTTCTTTAGCAGTTCCTTAATACCAATTGCTCAGGTCCTTAGACTGAGCTGCTTTCTCAGTTCCAGTCTTATAGGCAACTCCATTGGAAATCCCACATTAAGGGACATTAGGCCTTGCTGCCTTTCATGGATTAGCAAGCTCTCCACCACAGCAGGACTCACATTTTATCGGTCCCTGCCTGAAAGCTGAATCTTAGCCACCATCCACCTTGGTTACAAGGATCTCGATGCTGAAGCCCCTTTTTCCTCAAAACCCCATGTACGAGGCTCTTCGTAATAGGCCGTCTATTCCCCACTGGGGCCAGACCTCCTAGCTCAGGTTTCTTTTACCTGGTCTTCAGGTCCAAGGCTGACACCTTAGGTCCCTCCAGGGGACCTCGCTGGCTTGGCATCAGCTACCTTACATGGGAAAGCAGTGCTAAGGTGGACAGGGCCAACTCCGCCCACCGTCCTCGAACACGGCTATTAGTCACCTATTACTGAATGTATCTGAGCAGCGCTTGAAGAATGGTGGGTTTCCTACTGGTAACCATCTTTCTTCAAGATGGGCTGCTTGGATTCATTCACAACCCTCCCTCTATCCCCGCAAGTGGAGGTGGTGACTTTTAGGGAGTGAGGAGGGGCTGGGCAGCGGCCACATATATAGCCATGGGGTGGCTTGGGGGGTGGTGGCTGCCAGCCCTCTCCTGACAGGCTATGGCAGAAGTTTCTGACCAATCATGTGCTGTGGCACGGTTACACCGATGACTGAATGAATCTGAGCAGCCCATCTCGAAGAAGGATGGTTACCAGTAAGTAACCCACCGTTCTTTTCCAACATCTGGAAACTACCAAAGCTTTTCCTTCTCTGCCAAACAAAGGACATGTGGACTATGTAGAAAGAACTGGCCTTAAAATTAGTGTTTGTTCAGGGCACTGCATATGATGGTCCATTAACCATGCAATGAAAGCATCTACAGTGTTTGAGAGCCAGCTGGATACAGCACATAATGTTAATCATGGTAGGTCCAAGAAGCCAAACTGACAACTGAAGAACACACTCAATATCTATTTGTATTTTTCAAACGGTTAAGCACAAATCATGGGCTGTATTGCTGAAATCCTCCAGAAGAAAACTCCACTGTATACACACAGCTACAGTATAGTTGCTACTTAAGCTGTTTTGCTTCATTTTCACACTCATGAAGCTAATGAAAAAATGAAGTGAATTTAAAGCCAAGCAGTTTAGCAAATTCTGTCATCATCAATTCACCTGTCTCTGGTCAACAGGAAGCATAAGGGAAACCTCAACTTATTTGTGTTTGCCAAGTTACAGGCCCCTAATTTCAGTTTTTGGACACCACCAGGCTATATTCTCTGAAGCAGTGATTCTCAACTGAGAACATACTACATATGTTATCACAGATCAGTGTGTCACGGTACATGGCTGGGTGTGTTGTTAGGAGCTGGTGGCATACTGCCACTGAAACAAACCAGGCCACCCTTGCAGGGTTTTTTATTGGTGGGTCTGTGCTGCCACCAGGAGTCACAGCAGAGGGCTGCTTGAGGTGGCTGTGAGTTGCGGCACCATCGAAGGTCCCAGCAGTGGTGGTTTTTCTTTGGCAACAGGAGTGGGGCTTCAGTATCATGCACGGTTGGACATGCTGCTAACCGTGTCGTGACATAAAAGGGTTGAAAACCCTGCTCTGAAGGCTAAGTAGAAAAGACACAACAGGTTTTTATACTGAGCACTCCAATAGTTGGTAGGATTCACCACAATCACCACATTTGACAGACTTGGTGGATGTATTATAGTAATTCAATTTACAAAATGAATTTTCAGAGAGAAAAAACGAGCAAGAGAGCATGCAGTACACATATAAACTCAAACCACTAAGCAAGAAAATAATATAAAATCAAGTGTGAAGTGCACACAGCAAATATACCAAAATTTGCTAAAGAACAATCCCAGGTATTTTAAATGTGGCTTCATGATCACGCAACAGGCAGCCGTGAAAGGCGTCTGCACTTACTTCCATCAGAAAGCAACTCCCTAATAAAACAAAACTGAGACAACCTTTATCCAATACAAATGAGTACACGGCAGAAGCAATGGGTGACTTCTTTTACAGAACCAGGTCTTTAACACTAGCACTTGCAACAACACTACTGATACGTCTCTGAATCACATGAAATATGAGAGTTATGTTCTTCCCAATTGTTCTACCTTAATCTTTCGCTCAAGAACATCCTCCACACCTTATCTAACCTGCTGTCACAGCCATTGCAGGTCTGCTTTTTACAGAGCTGGTTACGAAATGTCAATGAGCTCTGTAATCCAGTGCAATGCTACTGGTACCATACAGCTGTGTATTAAAATGAAATACCTGGCACCGCTGTTCAGTGACATATCAAAACCCAATCAGAGTAACTAACTGCTTAGTTTAAAAGTTACAAGATAACCCACAGTTCAGTTGGAAATGGTGAACGTACAGTTTTGCCTATAGCAACAGACAGTTTTACTTATAGTAATAGACACATCTCACTCACTGCTAACATCCACCATGTCTGACCTGCTTTGAGCACATCTAGGTACATACATTCCTGAGGACTCCAGGAAAGATGGAACAAGGTTGTTCTCAGTGCTGGCAAATCACAGAACAAGGAGCAATGTCTCAAGTTCCAGTGGGGAGGTATAGGTTGGATATCAGGAAAAGCTTTTTTCACTTGGGAGGTGGTGAAGCACAAGAATGAGTTACCTAGAGAAGTGGGGCAATCACTGTCCTCAGAGATTTTTAAGGCCTGGCTCGAGAAAGCCTGGCTGGGATGAGTTAGCTGGGGTTGATCCCACTTTGGACAAAGAGGTTGGACTAGATGGTCTCCTGAGGTCCCTTCCAGCCCTCATGTGATGATTCTATTCATATTTCCATAGTTGTTTACCTATACCTGTGCACCTACAGTCTTTTTCAAGCAATACGCAATGGCAGGAGGGGGTGTGTCTTTCAGTAAATGCTGAACAGAATTGTACATTAAATGTTTTCTGCACCCGGTGATACAAAGGATAAATATGAATGCATGGGCCAGATATCTCAGTCCTTCAGATCCCTCTGCATATCACAGACCTAAACTTTCATGTGGCAGATACCTGAAGGTGGGTATCCTGGCCTGAATGCCCCCAGCTGGCACAACTGACATGGGCTCAATCCTGTACTCCTGCTAACCTCTATACACATCTGCACCTTGTAGCACCACGTCTGAGAGAGGATGTGTTTGGGGGAAGCTCTTTTAGGAGTAATGTGGTGAAGTCCACCTCTCCATGCATGAATTCTAAACGGGCAGCTGCTTACTAGAAGCCCACCCTTCTCACTACATATGCCACTAACAAAAATTATTCCCCTGTCCTTCTTCCATGAAATAAAAGTGTGTGATATGGTTACTCCTAAATCACCAGCGTCCTTTATGTATTTGGGGGCTTTAATGGGAACAGCTTGTGTTTGTGCATGTTACAGCGAGAAGGTAAACAAAGAGCCAACAAAAGCCATTAAAGACACAATGAGAAAGAAAACTCCCAAACCAAAAGTAATGTCTGGGAATCTGTTCTCTAAAACATTTATAACATTCAGTGAAGCAACAGAAGCCTGGTTTTATGACTTTAGAGTGAGACCAGAACTACGAAATTTGTTGTTTTTCTCATCTTACAGAGTGTAGGGGGTCTATAACCAATACATGTTAACCTCATCCTGTCCTTCCTTACAGTCTGTCAGAGATCCCAATATGGTAGATTGTGTCTCTCCTCCCTTCATGCGTCACCTCTGTTTCAGGATGCAGGGCACTCAAAATGGCACGAAAAGTGATGTTACAGTCCCCAATTCTCTGACAGGCCCAACTCACAACAACAGCCTGTCAGAGAAACATTCAGAAGAAAAATTATATTTAGACAAAACACCATCTATTTTCCTCCCACCATTGTAAGTGCCAAGCTGTGAGTTGATAATAAGAACAGAGGCTGCAAAAGGATAAACCCACACAAATGAGATTCTCTTTTTATATGCAAAACACATTTGTCTGCAGCTGACTGCATTTTCACCAGTGCATTCCTGTCAAAATTTCATTCAAGTCAGTGGAGTTACATGAGTGATCTACTTGGTCCACTACATTTAATGGAGTTCCAAAGGCACAGCCATGTTAGTCTAGTTCAGTGAAACAAACAAGGAGCCCTATGGCACTTAAAGACTAACAGATCTATTTATCATGTGAGCTTTCGTGGGAGAAAATCCCACTCTTAGATGCTTTGAAGATGGGGGAACTTACAACATATATTATATTTATGGAGCTACTCTGCAGGAAGGTACATCGGAATATGATCTAAAGAGGAAGAATGGCCCAATTATTGTGTTGCTAGATGAGACCTACATTCAATTCCTTGCTGTACCACAGGATTCCTGTGCAACCTTGGGCAAGATACTTGGTCCCTCTGTGCCGCATCAGTAATAAAGATAGTATCACTGAGGTCCCTCTCAGGGATGATGTGAAGATTAAACAAAAAACAAAACAAAACAAAAAACGTAAAAGGCTCTGATGCTATGGTTAGGGAGGGAACATTAAAATCTTAAGTTTGAAAGCATACAGGATCTACTCAGTATCCTTTATCAGTGCTATTTCTAATATTGGGACAAACATGCCTCACTTCAGAAAACCAGCAGAATACATCAAAATTATTTGCAAAACAATGTCTGATGCTCATTTCCTTCCCAATGGATACCTATAAAAGTGTGCACCACTTTTTAACCAAGGACTTTCATTTGCATCTTCCAGCTGGCTTTTTCCCTAATGTCTCTTTAAATTTATTCTTTACATTTGCACTGTCATTCATAACTGAGAGGTGCCCATAAAGTGATTTTTTCAAATTTCTACACAGGGACAACACAGTTATATGAAAATGTCAATTTATCCTTGCTCTGGTGAAGAGGACTATAATGAAATCTCCCATGGTGCAATAGACAGGGAGTTATTAATCGCAAAGAAACAGTTTGCACCCGTGCCAGGAGACAATTCATTTTTTATCAAACTTGAGAGACTCTCACAACTGATGGAGACACATCATTCCTTGCCCCCACACTGACATGTTAAAGGGCACATCAGGTCAGCTGTAACATGTCCACACAAAAGACGCATGGATCACCTGAATTCCCTCCCATTGCAATACTCTCCTCCATTTATGATGTGGAAAGTTGTATTTTAACAGTTTCCTCTTCCTTACCCCAGACAATGGCATCATCTGAGCATGCCTTTATGATCAAAGCTACAGGAGTGTAAATCTAGCGCAAGACAAGACATGATGGAGTGAGATGTGGGATTTATGCAAAACCACATCAATATCCTCCACAAATTAGAAATGGGATGAAAAATACATTAAAGATGTGGGTGTGGGATTTAAGGTTTACAGCACAAAAGGCACAAAACAAAACAAACAAATTTAGTGTTTACTGACAAGATCCAGGAGGATTATCCTGTACAGACAATGCAAAAGCACAAGCCAGTAAACAACATTTCCGTTCCTCTCTCCCACCCAGCACTAGAATGTTCTGTTCTTCCTCTTCTGGTATTCTTCTAATATCTTCTGTTCTGCAAAACAGGCTTTGAAATCCTATCAGCAATAACATGCAATTGGGTATTTTAGGTACTGCACGACTACACATCAGGAATGACGTAAATAGATGAAGCCAAACACTCTCGGTAGAGTTGTTGCTATTATTGCGCTCAACCGAAAACTAAGGATCATTTTGTGGAAAATAGAGTTCATAGCATGTGTTTTACATTCCTAGGATGGGAGAAACAAAATCTTGCCCAATGGGTGCAAGATGCTTTCTCATTATTGATTAAAAGACATAAAGCCATGACAAAAACATGGAAAAATAACTGTGGGTTAGAAGGCTACTGCTGAGTTAGTGTCCCTGAAGGAACCATAAATGTGATTTTTCCCAGCATGAGACAAGTTACTAAAATATATTCCAGAGCTCAATAAACAAAAGCATGGCATTGAAGTTGGACCAAAAAAAAAAAAAAAATCTGCAGCATTAAAACACAGAATAACTGAGCACCTGGGGAAGAGGTAGAGAAAACTGTTCTCCATCAGCCTGGAACAATGAAAACTCATTTCAGTTGTCACTAGTTTCAAAAGGGTTTCAGCTACTTCACTGACATGAGCCACAATCCTGTCCTAAGGGAACACTGCATGAGATTCTAGGTATCAGACACAACTGCAGTGTACATAAACTGTGTGGCTATAAACATGAGGCCCGTTAACTTGTCTCTCAGAGCAGACAGAAGGCTTCAGCTCTTCATGAGTGTCATGACAGATGGAATCACAATACTTCTTAAACAGGAAATTTTGAATAAAGATGCAACCACAACTAAAGACGAACAGGCTTTTATCGAGCTTGAGTGCCAGTTTTGTCTCTGGCTTGTGTGCCCTTCTGGAACACCTAATGGCTGAACAGCATATGAAATAAGTGAACATCTCAATACAGTGGCTGGGGATGGGAGGAATGAATTGAGAAGGCATTCACAGAAAAAGTCCTCCTATCTGTGATTGTGCATACTGTCTCTCTATCTGATATGCATAAGACATCTTTGTGGCAACCTGGCCTACTGGGCACATAGAGAAGCAATATTATGATATTTATTTTTAGCTAAATTTTAGTGCATTTTTGCAGCTACTGAGAGGGAGGAGCAACCACTATGTAGCCACCAGCTCTCTACAAGCCCGCAGCAAGAGCACTATAGAACTTAGGTCCTATATACTAAGAGAGCCTTCCCTCCATGTGGATACAAACGGGCAAGCTGGCAAGAGCAGAGTATGGGGCTGCTAGGGGCACGCCGTAGTGTTTTCAGATCTTTTTGCCTCTTGAAATTAATCCCTTTAAGCAGGGAGCAGCTGACCAGTAAAAGAAGGGCATGGAATTCCTGGAGTCCTGTGTGTGTGCCCAGAGTAAAGAACTACCTCCAAAAATCAGTTAACGAGTGAGTGGAGTAGGAGTAAAATCTGCCATTTCTGAATACTGACACTTCAATCTGATAGCCAGATCAACATCCAAAAGAAAATCCGGAGCTCTGCAACCTAAGCCGAAGTCCACTGATTCACAAATTGCGAGTCATCATCTGACTGAGAGAAATAAGATATGGTTAGTTTTCCACAAACTCAGTCATTCCCATTTGCTACTCTTCTTGAAAAGAATATTACAGTAATTCCAGAAGTCTGGGGGCTCCTGTTTCAGTTCTCAGAACGGCCAGTATATCAGATCTAGTTTCAAGCAGAGTTTAAAAGTGGCACATAACCAATATTTAATTAACCTCAGAGAGCAATGAACATGTTAATAGGTTTACAAAACCTGACCTATAAGGAAAGACTGGGAAAACCAAAACAAGATAGGTTTAGTCCTGAAAAAGAAGACTGATAGCGGGGAAGAGGGGGTGGAACCTGATAGTAGTTTCCAAATACGTTAAGGGATCTTATAAAGAGCACCATCTTTTTCCACATCCACTGATAATAGAACATGAAATCATTAGGTTAATATGCAGCATGGGAGATTTAGGTTAGATATTAGGAAAAACTAACTACAAGGTAATTCAGCACTGCAATAAGCTTCCAAGAGAGGCTGCAGAATCCCCCTCCCTGGAAGCTTTTAAGAACAGATTAGACAAACAGCTGCCAGGGATAGCCTTGGTCACTGTTTCTTAAGCCAAGGGTCAACCCTGAGCAATCCTATGATCCTAGAAGTTGCAAGCTAGGAGCAGAAACCTGAGCCCAGCTGCCATGCAGGAGAGGATCAGAGTACTTATTTTGTACTTATCATGTCTATATTATATATCAGGTTTAAAAATACTTAATGAAGCAGATATATATTTTTTGCACTAAAGCCACATGCTGGGTTGCAACTGGACAAATTCCATTCCAGCTGTGTGTGTCTATTTTCTTCATCCATAGAATCATAATTAGAGAGGAAAGGTGGAATTTTATTAAGAGTTTAGAGGTTCTAGCTATCACAGATGAATGTAGGCTGTCTTCTCAAGTTAAAGAGCATTTGTATGGCAGCAGTCTGTATGTGCCTTACCCAAGGCAGTTAGATTCTAGCTGGAACAAATGAAATGCTCTTACGTGCTGGGAAAACCTTCCCAATCTTACCTATTCCCTCTGTTGCCTTGGGGCAGAGACGATCTCTTTCCACCTCTAATTGTCTCAAACAGAACAAGCATTTTGGAAGTGAAAAGAGATGGTGTGCTTCAGGCATGTTTTAGTACTTCGAAAGATTTCACACTTTCCATTCTTTACTTTGAACTTTAGATGAATTGACATGAAAAATTTCAATTTCCATTTCAGTTAACATTTTATTGCATTGTCCCTTGCCTTTTTAAGAGCAAGTTCTTCTACTTTTAATTGGCAGAATCCATAATTATCTTCCAAGAAAACACAGACTACAAAATGCTCAGACCCCACAGAATGTCAGTGGACAAACCGTCTACATTGCTTCAGAGTTCTGCAGATATCTATATAAAAAGCACCTGCCAAAGATTTGCAAGGAGCTAAAATTGTGCTGCTGTTAAGGCCCAGTTGAGATGATCTGTCTTTCTTGAAAGCAAACTGAAACAAAAGCCACATAAATCCTCCAGTTAAGCACAAGGGTTTAGATGACAAAATTGTTACAAAGAAATTCAAGTGTATTTACTGATCATTGAAAAAATGCCCAACAGCTCTAGGGCTAGAACATCAGTGAAAATGACTTAAATCTTTCTATTTATGTCCCTGCAGACAAACTTCCATGAAGATGAGACGTGCACAGCACAAGGCATGTGGAAGAGGGGTGAGTGTTAATCATACAACTTCTATCCTAACTGGAAAGCTGTGAACATTACTAACATTGTTTTTTCCCCTTCCCAATCAACAGAATAGTGGTTCCTGACCTTCTTGGCTCAGGGAACAGAGATACCATATTTACTGCCCTGAACTGCCACCAGTCTCCACCAGCAGCCCCCTTCCCTTCCAAACACTCTCCTTCCCCTGTCCCCTGCACTGCATCCAAATGAAAGGAGTTCAGCGAGGAGGTTGTCTATCTCAACGTTGATCTCCTGTCCCTCTGACGGCACCCAAAAACCTACACTGGTCATGTAGCCTTGCGGAAATGTGCACTATCTGGGTTCTTAGGCCACATCTTCTTTCTGCAGCCTATGGGAGAGAAGCTGATGGTCACCCCTGGCCTGCTGTTCACACATTGGGAGCCACTGAAAGAGATGATTTACCTAGAAAGTAAAGGATGGGATGGATACATAGAAAAGGATACAAATATTCATCAGTTACAATTACCTGACGCATGGAAAGAGAAGGTGCAACCACCAAGCACTCCCTATGAGTAAAGGCATTACCCCACCAAGGATGCGGGGTAGGCTGCAGTCTGCTCTTAAGATACCATGTGACCATGTTAACAGGATCAGACACACTCAGGATTTGGATGGAAGACCTCACAGGAAAAGCTCAGATGTTGGAAAGTGGCTATTGACCTCTTATGAACCCATGGACTAGTCATTTAACGGCCCAGGATTCCCCCTCGTGTGTAATGTAAGCCCAGCCCCACTCCCAAAAGCACTGTGAGGTCTAACTCACTGTGGTTTGTAAAACATTCCGAGGTTCCCAGAAGAAAAGAATTTTAAAATGCTAATAAAAGAGTGGGTTTAAAAAAAAATACAAAAACTAATCTTAGGACAAACACCCAGTTCTGCA
Organism: Podocnemis expansa; assembly: GCA_007922195.1. Taxonomy (NCBI): domain Eukaryota; kingdom Metazoa; phylum Chordata; order Testudines; family Podocnemididae; genus Podocnemis; species Podocnemis expansa. Next base: position 13,802,609 of record ML681971.1, read on the forward strand.
ACCATTTTTCCCAATGTGGGGGTGTGCGGGAGGAAGAAGTTACACAACAGAGGTAATATCAATGAACAACTTAGCATTTCTTTAGCATTGATCCCTTCAATGCATTGGAAATCACTTGGCAATTGTAGGAAGGACAAAAAGAAAGTGATGTGATGCAGTGCATTGAGACATATGGATGAGATCTACTGTAATGATGACCTGTTGATTTTTACTAACTTTTTGATTTTATGAACACCTCAATCCCCAATTAGTTTGTAAAATAAGGGTTCTACTGAAATGATACCTAGCTTTTACAGTGCTTTTCTCATCAGTTTATATATAACCATATTATCCAACTTCATTGCATTATTATCTGTTACCAGAAGACAATAGTGACTCTCTTCTGTATACTATGATCAGACCCTTTACCTTGCCAAGGACCAAACCCGGGGTGCCAGAATGACCAAGACCCAAACCATGGAGAGAATAATTCATGCAAAAACCTTAATACATAGCAGGATTCCTTTCTTTAGTGTAATTCTTCCATAGCCCACATTTTGTGATTCTTTGTTTCTGGTTTAAATAAGTTTTCAGCAATGAAAGTGAGAGGACACCAACATTATGAAACTGAGAGACTGACATGAGCAATATCCCTTGAAATGCAGGACATATGAAAGGTATGGGAATAGCTGGGCTCTTCTCAAGGCAAGGTTTAAAACAACATGATTTAGCATACAGATAAGTGATTTCTTTCATAGTCTGTGCAAACTCTTCTGTCTACTGCAGTTCAGTACATTAACTAGTATTGTCATGAGAAAGAAGGTTGTTCATCTGCACTCCACATTTTATTTTTGGTTTCCTGATGTCCTCAAGACTAATCTGTTCTGCTGGGGAATCAAAATTCAGAGAATGACAAAGAAATACAGATGAAGAAGCATGGCTGACCTCTGGGAAACAATGTACAAGTCAATAATGCATTAAAGAGTATAGAATGACCCACATGGCTCTCTCTTTTCTAGAGCTAACAAATAGCAGTGATTAGCAGTACTAGAAAGCATTCTGTTTTTAAATGTATTCAGGTGACAGAAAACATGAAAATGTCTTTAAGGAGCATAAAAAAAAAATCAGACACAATTGTGTGCTAAGATTTTTCATAAGGAGATGGAAGGGGAGATGGAATGTTAAAACTGGAGAGCCAAAAATAAATTATTGCTAACCCTCAACAGGACCTGGTTAGGACTGCAATAAAATTAGTTTTTCACAAACAAAAGCAAAGCAATTTCTGGAAGGTATATTAGTAACTAGTGCTTTTTCTGAATAGGTCTCAAAGTACTTCATGAAGTATCAGTATTGGAGGTAACTACCATTATTTTCACTTCACTGCACCCCTTCCTTGCAGAACAGGAAGCATAAAACAGTAATTCTCCTTGGCCTTGCACAGCACACAGAGACCTAAACTCAAAGTGCTCTTCTACCAAATATGCTCTCAGAACAAAAACAAAGGAGTCCTGTGCCATTTCTAAAGACTAACAAATTTATTTATCACACAAGCTTTCATGGCAGAAAATCCCACTCCATCAGTCACTTGAAGATGAGGAATATACAGAAGTCTCTTTAAATGTTACTAACTGGTTTGACTATGCTGAGGGTAAGATCGTGTGAATGGAGTGGATCCCTTTGATGATTTATGAAGCTTTCACTTTGTCTTTAGATTTACGTTTGCATTTTTATGGCCAGAAGACAAACCAGTAGCGCACTGGTATGTTGGAAAATCTACTGTTTTCGAACTACTGCATCACTCAGTGAGACAATCAAATAGGAGAGCAGAGCACTTAATCTCTCAACTCCCAAAAAAACACAAAGTCAAACCTAAATAATGGTCTAAATGTTTGATTAAGGGCTAGTGGGGCAAGACAATGGTCCTCAGTCTGTGGCCTGCGGACTCTAAGGGTCCATGAAAGATTCAGACTGAAAACTGACTGAACAGAACTGGATATAGACAATAGATTTTCAAAGGGATTCATGCCTTTATTTGAAATTTCCAAAGGGGTCGGCAAACAAAAAAAATCCATTGAGAACTGTTGCGCTAAGAGATTAGATTCAGTCTTCTAGAGGGGACCAGCACAAAGGAGGCATCACTGAAGTCCTCAAAACAGGGATAGAGGAGACTCAGACTCAACTGGTGTGCACACTTCTCACAAAAATTCACCTGGAAGTATTAGGCTAGGACCAGGCTGCAGTGGCACCTGTCTACCCAAAACCAGTCTCCACGGGAGAAATTCAGGACTTGAACTGACTGGGAGATAACCTGTGGATGAGTCTGATCCAACAGCTATATCAGCTGGAGGAAAGAATGTGGCCAAATCAAAAGTATGGCCAAGAGGTAGGACCCTGTCTCCCACCCATCTAAACTACTATTTTGACTTCCTTATTTTCATCATCACACCCAACTCCCCGCTTTTCTCCAACTAGTTAAATATAAATAGAAAATGCAAATGAAATTAAATTAATTGCTAAGATGGGCAGCGTGCTGGGAGTCTGGATCTGGGTCCACATTCAGAGATGTTCTGATGTAGGATATTAGTCTCACCTATTATGCAAAACAGAAAGCAGATGGTAAGTTGAGATACAGGTCTGACTGTTTCCCACACGTTGGGGAGTGTTCTGAGTCAAGTTTCTTTCTAATAAACTCATTCCCCTATGTGTCTAAACCAGGGATAGGCAACCCCAGCACATATGCCAACAGTGGCACCCAATCCCATTCAGAACAGCACATGGCACCCTGCAGTACCACAAAAATTGCTGCTCCTGCCACCAAAAACCACCCCGGGCAGCTTCCTTTGGGTGCAGTTGGGACACAGAAGGTCCCCTCCATGATACGCCTCCTTGTGACACAGAAAAAGGCTGCTTGGGGGTGGCTCCTCTCTGTAGTGTGATGCTCCCCAAAGGAGCCACTCTGGGCAGCTTTTTTCTGCAGCATGCCTGGGAACCCCTGAAAGGAACCACTTCTTTTCATAGCATGCCTAGGGACCCCCTTCCCCAGGCACAATGCCAAGATTAGTCCCTCTTGGCAGCTTCTTTCTGCAGCATGCCTGGGAAGTGCTCCCACTCCAGTCATGATCACTGCTGAATTTTCAGGCAGCCGCTACATTTTTTCAGCAGAGGGGGCCACTGGCACCAGTTGAGGGTTGGGGAGGAAGGACTGGCACAAGGGTGGCAAAGGTTGCTGACCCCTTGTTTAAACCCACCACTCCAATGGGGTCGCAGTACTTCTAGATTTCACCTTTTTCTCAGATTTCTCTCCAGATTCAGTACTTAATGTAACAATGACACTTCCCTCACATGATACTGCATGCAATTTCAGCATCTGTGTATTCAGTAGGTCAGACTAGATGATCAGAATGATCCTTTCCAATCCTAAACCATATCCTCCCCCCCCCCCCAACCCCAAAATAAAAACCACCACCACCATCACCAAAACCCATGAATTTATGAACAATCCAGTTCCAGATCAGGCATTTGTACCATGTAACAACAGCATCACCTTTTCTTTCCTACATCTCACCTTCTGGCAGAGAACAGAATTCGCTGCTGGTACACACAGGCTGCCTGAGTGTCCTTTCAGTGCAGGCAGGCAGGAGTAAAACATGTTTATAAAGAGTAAAAATATTTTAGAAACATGATACCCTAAGTAGCCACTCCTTTTGGGTAGGGCAGAGACAGTACTGGAAGGACAGATCTGTCTACGTTTCAATAATAGATTTCTAAAGTTATGCTGAGTCTAAAGGTTTGCATAAAGCCCCTGCTCTGAGATATGGTCTGCGGGCTTTGTTCTGGCAGCAGTTAACTGGCTTAGTCACCAGTTTTTTTTTTCCTGCTGCCTTTGACCTGTGGCAGCAAGTAAACAGTATGTTTTTCAAGCAGACTCAGAGAGCTAAGCTGGGGACGCAGCTCAGAGAACAGAAAGAACTTTATCAGAAAAAGACCTTTGATCTCATCAGTTCCTACAAGACAAGAAGAGGGAAGCAGATAAGGAGCTAGGTGACACATTGACTGGTTGGTTCCTGAGCCTTTCATCAGTAGATACTCGAGCTCAAAATCTATCAGGAGGTCAAAAACTGAAACATACCATCCTCCTCAAATTATCATTCTCCTTTTTTTCCTCCCTCTTTTTTTAAATGAGTGCATTTGAGCAAGCACAGAGTACCCATTGTCCCTACGCTATACCAGTGCACCCCACTCCCAACCTGTAAGGTCCCGGTTCCATTCCAGTCCACAGTCCCAGCTATACTCCTGTACCTCAATCCTGAACCTGCATGACAGCCCTATTAATCCAGTCTGAGGCCAGCCAATTCTGATATTGCACCTCAGGCCAGATCTGCAGCACTCATTGCTGCTCTGGATCACGTCTCGCCCTGATCTGCCAATGCACATTTCTTGCTTCCTCTGCCATGTGCTATTTAAATGCAAGTCCCCTTATATCTCAGATTTTTACTATGCAGTGACCTCTGCCTGGTGACCGCCACACCAGAGGCAGCCAGTTGTCTAGTGCGACGATTGCAAGCTCTTTGGGGCAAACTTTTTGTCGTCTGTTTGTACAGTGCCCAGCACAATGTGATTCTGATCCACTGCTAAGGCCCAATGGTACCACACAGTACGAACATGACAACAATATAGCTGAATGCACACAAACCATGGTTACAATGAAAGGGTGACAAAGATCAAGACAACGTATTTGTTGGGTGCTTACGATGAATCTTGTATTTACATTGATTTGGAGGGACAAAGTGACTGACTGACATGGTCTTTATTAATTAGATATAAATTTAAAGTTTGCTTAACCTACAATAAAACAAATTCTAAACCCTTTAAATGAATATTCATTTGACCATGCAAATTAAGCAACATCACTTTTTCTTGTTGAATAGTTTGAGGAGCCGCTTACAGCCATTCACAAGCACATGTTGAACATACCCATCAAAACTCTTAAAATAGACAGATTGATTTGCTTCTCCTCCAATGCAGTTAGTTGAATAAATTCCACAGAGAGGTCATGTCATTAATTCACTCATTTGGCAGGACCCTGTCTTCCTTTTGCATTTCCTGTTGAAAACCCTAGTTCCATGAAACACAGAAGGCAAACAAAAATTGAACACATTTAGAGCCCAGCTCTGGTCCATTTTACTCACATGGACTAGCACTTTCCTCCACAAGTCATGACTATTCTGGAATCAGGTTTTACTCAATATAAGAGAATAGGAATATGGGACTTAGTATTGTAATGAGTTGACTGCTGTGGATGTGCACCACTGCCCCCTACCAGACTGAATCAGAACTGGCCAATTGCATGTCTTAGGTCCCATATTGCTATCAACCAGTGAAGATTCTTTTTAGTTCAGACAGCAGGAGATAAAGTGGGAGAAATGAAGTCTCATTCCACTGGGCTGGATCAGCAGATGGCTTTTCTCAGCTCAGTTCATGGGCTAGAAATATAGAGCAGGGGCTTGAGAACACATTTTCTGCTTCCCCCTAAGTAAATCATGTGCCCAATCAATATGTCTGTATCACACAACAAACCCATTTTGTTATGACAGGAATTCTCCATATACTTTCATTTTTGCCATCATCCCTTGCTACATTTGAAACTGAGCTCCCCAGGAGTTTTCAAAAGAGAGTTTGTGTGAACATTAGCAGAGGACCTACAGTGAAGAGCAATCAAGAGTTGTCAACCAGGATAGACTTTCATTCAGACAGAAATGTCACTGTCCCTTAGAACAATGAGCTGGCCATGGCCCAAGAGAGCCAGGTTTCCCAGCTGGGATTTCATGCAGGACACAGCCAATCAATGAGTCACCTAATAAGGGTCACGAACCTGTTCAAGGTGGGCCATCTAACAGAAGGGACTGGACTCTAGAAGAGGATAAGTTTGATCTCACCTGAATGCTCTTCTCCGCCATGAGCTGGCAACAGAAAGACTATGTGGGAGGTAGCAGTAAGGAGGAGCCTGGCCACCTCACACAAGGAGTGAGCATAAGCTATGAGAGGGAAAAAGAGAGAGCATGTAGGTGTTTGTTGTTTTATCTAGAGCTCTACAACTTGTTCTGGTTTGGGAGGATAAAAAGTCCTCCGCACAGCTTGTGTGTTTCCTTGCTCTAACTGCTGTATGTCCCTGAAGGGGTTAAAACACAAAATCCAGAGGGACCAAAGCTTTAGCAGAACTCTTTAGAGGGTGTAATAGCTGTTGAGGAGGATTAGGAGAGCCAGCACTAGTTTCAGAATCTAGAGCAGTGGTTCTCAGCCACTGTGTTGGGACATATTAATGTGTCACCACACAGTGTTAAGTGTGCTGTGGAGAGCTGGGGAGCAATGTTCCCTCTAATTTTTAATACGCTGTGTGTGCAAAAAAATTCTTTTGTGCAAATTTTCAGAAGCAGTGTTCAAATTTGAGTGCATTCCAGTCAGTGCTGTCAAACTTGTGAGCACAACAAAGCAAGTGTGTATGATGCAAATAATATCTAAATTTTATTTTTATATGGTGATGGAAATGACTTCATAAATTACAAAACCTTATTTGAAACATGCTACTTGAAACTGCCTTCTTAAAGTAGTATAAAAAATATTAGCACTGTTGAATTTTTTTGTGCATGCTTTATTTTGTTGTGTGCACGGGTTTCATGACCTGTGTGCGCGCGCACACGTGCACAGCTTAGAGGGAACATAGCTGGGGAGATTGCTGTATTCAGCTGGCGGTGGGGTGAGGAAGTTTTATTGTGTCCCGTAGGGTCAAAAGAAAGCAATATATGAAGGAAAAACAGGGGGCTGAATAAAGAAACAAAGCAACCCATAAGGAGAAGGGAGAGCAAATTTTTTCCAATAACAAAGAGCTTTGAATCCATTGAAGAAGCATTATGGAGAGGGTCATCTGATAGGAGTGAGAAGACAGAAAGGAGAAGGGGGAGATGGACACCCAGCAGGATATGAACTGGGGTCCAGCATGGGAAATGGAGCAGTGGTCAAACTATCTCTTCTGCCATCTCACATCTACATCCAGGCTTATTTCACCCCACCACTACGCAAACAATGCCAAAACAACATGTATCCATTGCAAGTACCTGCACTGCAGCTCCAAATAAGGTCTACTCTGAAATGCAGAGTACTATCCTGGTAAAGAGGCAGGAGTTTAGGAACCATAGAAGCTGCCAAACTGAAGTAAAACAAACATGGAGTCCTGTGGACTTTTAACGACTGACCAATTTATTTACTGCATGAGCTTTCGTGGGAGTGGCATTTTCTCCCACAAAAGCTCATGCGATAAATAAATCGGTCAGTCTTTAAAATGGCCACAGGACTCGTTGTTTGTTTTGCTGAACTAGACTAACACAGCTATTCCTTTGGATCTTGGCAGCAATTGAAGGAGATTCAAGAGACACGTAAATGAATAGATCAACCCTGACCATGCTGACAAAATTGTTTTACAAAGTATGACATGAACAGAAGGATTGGTCTTTACATCAGAGGTAGAAAAGGAAGCAACAAAAATTAGATTGAAACTAAATGAAGAGAAAACCATGATTATGGAGGTAGGAAATGAAACAAAAGATGCTTAAGATGAATATGGATAGATTGACAGGAAAAGCAACCACCACTTTTGGACGAATGAACAATATCTGGTCAAAGAGAGATCTCCACATTCAACTAAAGGTCAGATTGCACTGAATATATTACTGAATGAAGCAGAGACTTCACCAATGACAGCAGCTAACAAAAAGAAATGGAGGCTGCCTATCACACACGGCCAAGGAAGATGCTACACATTTCAAGGAAAGAAACACGAGAAGGCCATAAAAAGAACCCATTTTATTTTTTAAATAACCTCAAGCCAATTTCATAATTTGGGGAAGGGTGATGCACAGTTTTTGAATGGTTGAGGTTGACAATCTTTTGTTACTTCTGGACCAGACCTTCTAACATTTTAGTTATATCAGCTTGTTGAATCATAAATGGAACTGTCCTGTTAAAGTTAGCTTTATTCCACAAAGGACTCGAGCCACTAACCAACCGACGGCAACACCGCAGAACATGAGTAGGAAGATATAAGGGCTTGTGAGAGTGGAATGCAGCATTATTATTCATATTTCTCTTTTAGTTGTTTCCATCATCTGGATAACACCACTGTCCTAAATCCCTTCCAGACAAACTCCCAGAAATGGGCACCCTGCAGCTTGGGAGATAAAGTTCAGGGTTTCTTTACCGTGCAGTACACATGGGGACAACAATTTACATAAAGCAGAGGTTGTTTGGATTGAGAATTTGGATTTAGCCAGTCAAACAGGGATAAAGCTCCTCATGAACCTTCTCTAGGTCCTTGGAAAGACACAATCACCCCACAGTTACCAGTCAGGTGAACAACTTTAAAAATGAAGACCAAGGAACGGATTTGCACAGGTATTTAGGCACCTACACATTCAGACAGGTAGGTACCTGCTAAGATTTACAAGAGATGATACAGATTATGCACCAAACTCTCAACCATGTGGAATTCACTTATGATATTCCCCAGTTTTCTATCCAGGGAGGTGTACATGGATGTCCATTAAGGTTTTATCAGTCACATGGTTAACAATCATGTTCCTAAAACTTCATCAAGCTTGAATGTTGAACTGGGGAAGCTCCCACAGAAGACAATTCTGGTCAACACCAAAGGTGGGTCCCTGTTAAGTTCATTTAACTTTTTCCCCAATGCTCATTCTACAAGTTAATCATACAGTGCTGTCAAAAAAACCCTCAGCTGAACATAAAGCTATTACATTGTTGTTACACTCAGGCGCACGGCTTGCTCTGTTGAAGGCTGAGAAGAAAAAAAACCTGAAGAGTGACTTCAAAGACTAGCCAGGCCAAAAGTGTGCAGGGACAGACATGAGTGAGGGAGCAGAATTTAATTTCTAGTTAATTTCCTCAATCCTCTCTTTTGCCTTGTTTATCTTCACATATGCTAAGTGCAGTTCTTCTCTGGACACCACAAGTACAAGCAAGAGAAGCAGCCAATAGTTCTGTTTTAGAGTTACAAATATTTAGTTGCATCTGGAGTCACCAGATTAGCCCAAATCCAAATTTGTTACTTGAAATTTTGCTCAGCTGTTCTGTGCTCTTCTAAACAAAACAATCGTAGGAAATATTTTACACCTCTTTTGCCAGTAAAGCTCCCTTTTCAATTACAGAATAGGTTAGTTAACGTGTGGATGTCAGGAGACAAGCTGTCAGGATCGCAGGTAAAATGGACTGCATGTAAACAGGATCATGGCAAAATGTCCTAAAATGCAGTATCTTCGAAATAAATCCATACACAGTGCAATTGGTGTACCTTAATGTGGGCTACCTGGTTACAGTAACCTGAATTTTTTTTTAGGAAAATTAAAAATATAAATGTTAATTCATTATCTTATTTTTTAAAACACATGCAAAAATACACAAAAATCACTAAAAAAAATAAAATTTAAACAAATTTAACAATTTTTATTTAACCATGAAAACAGTGATGAAAATACATACGTATCAATGAATGAAAATACTAATAAACACAGCGAAATCCATTCTGAATATTTATTACCATAGATGACATATTACATGATTGCACATCAAGTCCACAGAGTTCATAATTTAAGAAGTGCGCTCATATAAAGTTTATATAGTCCATAGGTTCATCTTGCTGGGATGGAAGTTTTTTGAAGTACGATGTTATTTTCTGCTGGTTGCCAAGCTGGGCCTTCTTTCTTTTCACAAAATTGATCATCCTACGTAGGTTTAAAATTTGGATATTTTCCGCATCTTGCTCCTCCATATATCATGCAAGAGTTTCAGAAGCATTTAGCACTTGTGAATGGGAAATTTTGGCTTTTCCAAACACAATTCTCATCGCCATCATCTACTCCTTCCTGTAACCGTTCCTCATCATTATCACGGTCCAACCCAGCCTCACAACCTGCAATTATTTTTTTCTTCTGTCAGATCTTCTGTAGTTGAGCCATTTTTGTCTAGTTCTAGCCACTCATTTATGAATTCAGGTGATGTGTCTGATTTAAAATCTTTTATTAATTGAAAAGGAAATATAGCTTTGTCTTCTTTCATTGTGTTTTTGTTAACAGGATATCTTCTTCTGTAAACCATTCACATTCTGATTCTGATCATTATGGGTTGGGTTTTCAGAGGCAGAACCGTCAACAGAAAAAGCCAGCCCGAGAGCCTTTTTCCACCAATTTTCAATAGATTTTTGTTTTATGCCATCCCCAGCTTTTTTCACCAAATAAATTATTTCTTTTATGTTTAATTCTTTTAGGAATTCAGAAACGCTTGACGACTCGCAGGAAATAATTTCTGAGACCAATGCACTTTGATAATTACTTTTCAAATTTTGACTAATGCCCTGGTCCAAGGGTTGGATTTTTGATGTTGTGTTAAATGACAGTGTGGCAGAGGTTGCCCCTCCGGGGAGGGGAGAGGGGCAGGGCCTGACTCGCCAGCCCCAAAACTCTCCCTCGGCGGTATGGGCCAGAGGCCAATCTGCCCCAGCCCAGGTTGGTCTTCTGGGAGACTTCCCTGGGCGTCACAGTCAATTCCTCCTTTTTTTCAGTCTGTCTATCTGTTTGCAAGGGGTTAGGGTGGTAGCTGTCTCCTCAGCCTGGGAGTGGCTCCAGACCTGGAGGCAGCTTCAGTCTCTCCCCCCTCCCTTCTGGCAGCAGCAGCCTTTATAGGTCTGGGCCAGCCCTTGATTGCGCCCAGGTGTCTCCAATTAGCCTGCAGAGACCTTTTCTCTGTAGCCAGGGTAAAGAGCCTTTAGCAGCCTGGGGCTTATATATCTGTCCTGCCACACCCTTCTGTAGCCCTCTGAGCTCACCTTATCACAACAGATATAGCACATAGATTTGCCCATTGTTTGATACCAATAATTCGGAAGGAGGATGGGCCGGACTATTATCAAGTAGCAACAGTGCTTTTGGTTTGAGTTTTGTCTTGCGGAGATGTTTACGAACAGGTGGAACAAAAGAGTTGTGGAAATATTCTTCAAAAATGATCCTAGTCATCCAAGCATTTTTACTATTGGTGTCTATGACAGGCAGTTTGGCTTTGCTAAGGTGCTTAAGGCTCCGAGGGTTGTTGAACTGACCAACGTGAAGCATGAGCTTGTGACTGCCCATCTTGCTCGTACAAAATAGAAGGGTGATCCTGTCTTATTTTTTTGAAGTCTGCTGTTTTTTGGGTTTCATACTTCAAAGCTAAAGTTTCATCTGGCAAAAGCTTTGCAAATAAAGCTATTTCATCATTGTTGTATATTTCTTCTTCACTATAAGTTTCAGTTTCTATGATAGTTTTTAATTTGGCAGGAAACTTGTTGGCAGCAGTGTCATTGGCTGTCCAGCTTTCTCCAGAAATGCTAACTCGGGAAATACCATGGTGACTTTTAAACCAGCTTATAAAGCCTTTGCTGGCTTGATATGCTTCATCGCCCATTAAAGTTCCAAACATATTTGCTTGGGCTTGGAGAACTGGGCCAATTAGTGGCACTCCCTTAGCTCTCTCTTGGGCAAACCATGAGTGCAATGCTTTGTCTACATCAGGCTTTGTCGAATAACACATGCGTTTTCACTCCAGGCCAACTTGAAAAATCTACATTTTGTACAAAACTGGACAGCCTTGTTTTGTTTTTTATCCAACCTCATAATGTTCATTTGGCAATCCCAAATCTCTAGAAATTTTGGCTTGGGTTTCACCATTATATACCCGATCTATAGCTGCTAATTTTTATTTAATGGTGTGTGAACACCGACACTTGTCTCCCACCATTATGAACCAAAGCCTATACTAATATACTGTATCTATTGCACTTACTGAACTAAAGCCTATACTGTACTAGAATATCTATTGCACCTAATGAACTAAAGCCTATACTAAAAATTCCTATTGCATTTAATTACAGCTAATCAAAAATATATATGTTGCATGACAACCCGATTAAGCGTGATACATCTTACCAAAATGGTGATGAAAAGAAAAAGGAAGCACTAATAAAGTCTTACAACACGTGTTTCTGTGGTTAGGCCAACTTCTGATTTTAGGTCAGCAAGTGAGCATATATTTAGAACTACGCTGCATTTTACATACTGTGCATTAATGAGTTACGTGTGTTAAGTTGACAGCTTTGGGGGACATGACATTAGTGCATGTTAAACAAATTTGTGGGTAAACCGATCTACGCTGCACTTACATATAATCATATAAATTATATTAAGATTTAACATATAAACAAACATATAAACATTTAATATATAAAAACACACGCACAGAAATACAAACTAAACCACAATTCATTTAAAATTCTTGCTTCATATATTTCCTTCCTTTTCTAATCTCTACAACATCCCTTGCATCTAATCAGTAATATAATGAAACCCAGAAAGCTAAATTTGTAAAATCAGTGTAGCATCCCCAGCAACTACTGATGGGCCTCATCACAGACTGGGAGCAAGATTAATTCCTTGTGCGACTGATCTCCAGGAATTGGCTACATCAGTCTCAGTGCTTTGTTAATCTCTCATTACCATGCTAGAACAAAAAGGAAGAAAAAAAATATGAACTACAAATCAGTTGTATGCTGTGAACGGAAAGGTGCCACATACAAATAAATTCCATTCTTATGAACTATACAGCAATTTGTTTAGGAAAATGAGAGCGCTTATCAGAGACAAGAGAATAAAAGGCAGTGGTTTTCATATAAGTATACTTGTGGTTCACCTTGTATATAATATACAGAAAGACAGGTCTGTCAAGGTTGTTTCCCCACTCTGGCACTCTGAGTGCAGAAGGTGGGGGCCTCAACAGGCCTTAAAAGCCACTGGCCTTAAAGCCTGGTCTTAAAACTCCCCAAGACCTCCAATTCCTGGTCTTGGAGTGGTATCGCTGCCACCACCCAAATGCAAAACCTCTCGAAAGCCAGGAAGGTGCACTTGGGAATTCCTTCCTGTGAAGTATCCTCAATCACTTTCATTCCTCTCTCAGAAGAGTGACTGAACCCCAGCTGGGATATCAGCTGGAAATGGAACAGAATCCCCTTTAGCAGCTGGCTGTGCAGTCTGAGGCACATGCACAGAAACATCTTGCCCTTCAGGACACAGAACTAGAGCTTACTTAAAAGGTAAAATCTTTAATTAAAAAGAACAGATAAGAAACACAGAGTTGCTTCTCTGGGATTTGACTTAGATAGTTACAGGGTAGGGGGAGGTACATGTGCTCAGCACAGAGAAAACCAAAAACAAAGAAATACCCTGACTGTGTCTAAGTAAACATACTTTGTTCTACTCACGCCTGGTCAGTAACCAACTTGAGCTTATCTCTAGTAAGGATGTTGCTGCATCCTTCCTTAGGCACCTCTGGCCTCCTCCTGATCCTCCCAGGAGCTCTGCTGCATCCAAAGAGGAACAGGCAAGGCTGCTGCTCCAATTCAAAAAGCTGTGCTTTGTTCCAATTGACTGTCCTGGGACTCACTGACCAGAAAGTGTTAACCCCTTCCTCCCCAGTCCTCTTTACTGATGCAGCAGAACCTCTGCCTTTACATGGTGTAACCAATCACGTTTATTTTGGCATTTATTTACATTTTCTTCCTTTATTTTTCAAGCCAAAGGTAACAAAAATGAAGTCGCACACAGTGGATTTAATTTTTAGAAGCACTGGGCTCCCCACCAACATTACAGATTTTGAAGACCAGAAGAAATGATGATCTAATCTGACCCCCAGCACAGCACAAAACCACAGAATTTCACATCACATCCATAACTTTTGGTTATGAGCCCAACAAGCTTCTCAAGTCCACTGGATCTGTGGGTGTTCCATTCCTTGGAGATGTGGGAGGGGGAAGAATCATGCTCCATGGCTTCAAGGAAGAGAATTTAATAAAATAGATTTTTCCTTTTTAAGGTGCCCAATACTGTTGGACCTCAAGTGATGGGCAAGCTTCTGTTCCCCAGCAAAAAAGTACTAAGGAGACTCTAATTTCTTTAGGAAAAACATCGGCTCTTCTATTTCAAGAAAACATTCCTAACAAAACCAGAATGGAAAGTTCAGTTCACACACTCTGTTCCTTCTCTCCTTTTGTTTGTGGGAGAAGGTTGTTGTTGGGTTTTTTTGTTTTGTTTTGTTTTTTAGTTCAAAAGGAAACAAAATTGTTAACCCTTGATTTTTGTCCAGGAAAAAAAAAAAGGGTGCTTGAGAAAATATGGGTGAAAACTGAGTCTGCCATCCATTTGGGGAAGTATGCACACCTGAACAGTGCTTTGGAACATCTACCACAAATTTGGATGTCTTCGTCTTTACCTGTACGTAACAATGAAGCAATCAATTTTATTTTAGGAATGAGATTTGAGAACAGGGATTTAGGACTCCTAGATTCTACTCACATCACCACCACCACACAGATTCACTGTGTGTCATTGGGTTAAGTCATTTAAACCTCGCTGCTGCTCATTCTTGCATCAATTGTAAAACAGGGATAACAACGCATTTGGGCGTGTTGTGAGCTTAATCTCTGTATGTAAAGTGTTACAATTCACTGGTTAGACATGTACTGTCAAAAATATTTTACAAAGCATTTTGACCTAGCATCACATCCATTCAATAAATGAGCCAATTTATTCTATTTTTCATACCATAGTTTGTGTGAATATGGAATAACACTTAAAGAAAAGGGGACAGTGTAAAGGACTGAAAAAATATACATTTATGTGATGACGGATCATGTGTTATAGCATGCGCTACTTCTATTTGAGACATGCATAATGACAGTCCATCCACTCAAGACTTTGCCTTGTTCTGCAATTAATGGCGGTGGCAATTGTCCCTGAAATTAGTGTATTACATTGCCCATGCATGGTGTACAGTGAAACATTTGATAGTGGCCATATTGTCATATATAATTTACACACACACACACACACACACACACACACACACACACACACACACACGGGTATAAACTGACAATGAATGAAGTTAGGCTGGAAACACAATTTACAACTACTAGAAAAGTGAGGGTCTAGAACAGTTTTCCAACAAATACAGCAGGGCAAACAACCAACTAGGTTTAAGATGGAGCGGGCTAAATTGATGAATGGAACTATCCAGTATTATTTGGTCCTTCCCCTATTTATATAAACATATATACCATGTGCACACGTGTGTGCACGCACACACACAACATTCTGCCTGTGCGTTTATACACTAATCCCTCAAGATAACATGTTTTTAGGTTAGACTGTTGTAGTATCAATTGGAAACTTAACATTTCAACTGGCAACACACTAATTTACATAATAAAATGACAAAATACCAGCGCTGACAGTACACTACTGTATTTTTTAAATGAGTGCATGTTCCTAGATAAACTACAGGAATTCTCAGAAACACTTATGAGTGGGAGTGCTGTATATACGTCATTCCAAGACTTATACATACTGTCCTCCTGCCCAAAGAGAAAGAACAAATGTGAAAGCCTAATGGACACAGAGAGATAGCTGCATGTGCACAGAAGTACAGGCAATGACTGGGAGAGGAAATGGACCAGAGTCTGGGCTCAGCAGGCAGTGGCGGTGACTGAGCCCCCCTGGTGCAGCACAGCAGGGAAGGTAAAGCTGAGTCCTGAGTCAGGACTCTATCTAGCAGCTGCTGAGCCAGCTCAGGTATGCTGGCTGTGGAGGGAGTGTCCAGTTTTACATTATAATATGATTATAATACACTTATTTTACTGTTTATATAGACGTCAGTAAAAAGTTTACCATGTTAGTTAAAAAAACAAAACAAAACAAAACAAAAAAAAAAACAACAACAAAAACACCCCACCCAACTCTGGCTCTTCATTTCAGTAAAAACTAAAATGCTTCTTGGCAATTCCATTCTGCCCTTGATGATGAAGGCGGCTGAATTCTGGCTCAAATGCAAAGAAAGAGGAGACCCATGGTACTCTGTCACTGAACAATGCTCTACACTGTTTTTCTTTCTCTTGCTGTGATATAAAACGATTGAGGTATGTTTCCAATACTGTTCCAGAAGTTATTGGTACACACACAAAAAAAAAAAAATAAAACCAAAAAAAAAAAAAAAACCCCACAACACACCACACACCAACAGCTTAATCAGCTTCCTTTGTGGTCAGCCAAAAGCCTTTGCCTAGATGAGCCTGAGGAGTCTGCAGTTTTGTCCAAGAAATGTCCTCCCCTTTCCTGTTTCCTACCCGAACCAGCTTCTTTTGCTAAGAAAGCAAGAATAAGGCTATGTATCAAGAATTGTCTTGAGGATAGTAGCCAACTGAGACAGACAGGGAGGAGACCCTTTTACTGCATATTACTAAACCAAAACCAGACTCTATGGGAAATGACCAAATGATCACAGTGGTCCCTTCTGGCTTTACTGTCTAGAAAACCTAGCAGATCACGATGGCTTCAGAAGCTGCATTATCTTTATACTTCTGAACACACACAGCCTAACAGCAGCACTCAAGAACTCTCAATACCATAGAATGAGGGTGGCGAAATGTGAACGCCAGAGGGAGGAATGTTGGAATTTTTTTTGCTATGCTATGGCAATTTGTTGCAGCTCCAATAGGGCCTGTCCAAATTGCACTTTTTCAGTATTGTGAACTCTCATGGTTTCATCTCAAGTTTCTTGGCATTTGCTTTTTAAGCCCGAGCTCCTGGAAGCATGTGATTGAGAGAAATGATCAGCTTTCATTTAAAAACAAAACAAAACAAAAAAAAGTCACCCCTGCACATTTCTAGCTCACATTTTTGTGGTGGAAATCCTTGAAGCACAAATGCTAAAGGCTCAAAACCCAGGATTCATATGAAGAGAACCAAAAATATAGTTTTAAATAATGAAAAAGCCTCCTGATTTGTGGAGACCTGACTCATGCTTTTTCAATACCTTGGGTTGACAATCAAAGTCAAAAGCCCCCCCCGGCCAATGGCTCTTTGGGCTGACGTGGTTGAGGCATGTCACTTTATTTCATTCTTTATTTTAAACAATCTGACAATTATTTGAAGAGCATCACAGTACGCATAGAGGTGGCACATCCTACAAGCAAAAAGAAGTCCATGCTAACACGAGTATGCACACCAAAACCAGCCTCGAGGCTGAATTCTGTAGTTGCATACATGAAGTCACAGGAGCCACAAAAATAATCAATAACCAAAAAATCCCCAAGCATATTCAGTACACCTTTTTTTTTTTTTTAAGAAGAGCCACTGTATTATTTTTATTTTGTAAAAAAATAATAGATGTTCAGGAAGTCCAGTACGTCAGTCTTTGTTAATTGAGTCTGAGGGCAGTATGCTTTACCATGTGTCCAGTATGGAACTTGCACTCTGAAGATGTGGGTTGATGTTTTCAAACTGAAGGGGGGATTTACTCAAACACCTCCTGTTATGACATCAGTGCAGGATCTGGATCCACCCAGAAATGAGCTGTATCAGCCACATTCTCAGATATATCCTTTTGTCTTCATACTTGATTCACTGATAAGGAGCCATCACAAGGTAATGAGAAGATTGGAAAGTGAGGTTTATTGTATTCCAGATTCAATGGAAGATTAAGAGAAGGAGACCAAGGAAGAAGTCATCCTGGGCCATCATGGACCTTGACGGTGAGTGCAGAGCATCCAAAGACGTTGTGCTCTTCTGCAAGTTTGAGCTAAAGTACGATTAATTGGCAACCCAAGGACAGGTTTGGGCCAAAAGGTTTAATCTGAAGAGATTGGGTGCTCGGGAACATTAATGATGTGTTTAGTTCGCTCCTGCAATCTAGGAAGAGGAATTTGGAGGCTACACAGCAACACGATCCATACAGAAACAAGTGCATCCTATTAATCACTTTTTACCTTGTCCTTATATGAACAATACTTCACCACTGCTTTAGGTGGGATGACAGCCCTATACACAAGTCAAGACGGAGACGGCACAAAGAAGAGCGCTGCAGACTCCGCCTATCTACTCTTTACTTGCACATTTGCTCCTCCTTCTTTTTAGAGAGATTTCACCCTTACATGTGACATGCTACCCCCCCCCCCAAAGACTCAGCACAGGAACACAACAAAGAATGTCATAGATTTATAGCATGAGGATTATAAAGAGTGCACCTCCTTAAAAACGCCATCTTCCCTCCCCCGTAAAGCACCCAAAGACCTTTTCCCTCCCTGTCTCATGGCTCAGCTGGGACTCTTCTCTCAACTCAGGCAGAACAGTGAAAGTACTGGTAGGTGAAGGGAGGGGAGGAGATGACTGAGAAACCATGGCTGTAAAGTACAAACCTTTGGGCCCAAGATCAAGCCCATAAAGTCATTAGGAATTTTGCATCAACTTCAATGGAAGGAATGAGAAGTAAAAACTTGCTACTCATTCATCTGGAACAATCAGATCAAGTTAGATCAAGGGAGTACAGCTATTATGCCCTTTTAACTCCTGAGCTAAATATTACACATCAGTTTAATATCACTGGAATAGACACTGGCTGAGCTGCAGTCCAAAGAAACAATTTAAATGGAAATGGTTAATGAATTCCAGTAATAAATTTATTTCTGGTGGGGGCTGTTTTAAAATGAAGAAACAAGAGATGGAAGGGAGCAGCTCTTCCCCTGCCTTTGCCTCTGATTTTACTTCTCCTTTGTATTTACTTATATGCATCTACTTTGACAACTCAGGCCAGCACTGCCATCCCTGGGTGCCTAAAGTTAGCCCCCCAGATTTGCACTGCTGTCGCCCCATGCCAGGGACTGGGCAAGCCAATCAAAAGCAGCGCCCGGCTCAGCACTCTTGGTCTCTCGCCCACCCCTCCTGCCATGTGTGCTGCTTTCAGCTCTGTGCTGGATCAGCGGGGAGGGAACTGGAAGCAGCGTGGGGCCTGTACGGCTACCCCCCACCCCGGCCGCACTGCCTCCTACCTCCTCCTCACTGCTCCAGCGCAGACCTGAAAGCAGCGTGTGCTCATGGGGGGGAGGGAGCACTGAGCTGGGCCCCATCACAGGACAACCAGTGCAGGGGCAAAGAGGCCTGCCCCTCCCCTGGCTGGCCAGTCCTCCCCTCCATGCCGCGGGGGGGGGGGGGCGGGGGAGCAGGTATGTCACCAAGGGCAATTTGCCTGAGGCCCCACACCACCCCTAGGAACAGCCCTGTCTGTCACTGCCAGTTGGCCCCGTCCCCTGCACCCACTGAGGGTGGGCAGGGCTGGCACAGCGGCTGGCAAAGGGACAGATAGTTCAAAAGCACATGAAGTAACACTGGTGTCCTAAACCAAAACTTCCCCTCTTCCTTCCATTGAAGAGTGGTATCCATTGATTGGCTTTCACATACAGCCCCCAAACCATTTGTGTTCCAGGGCTATTAGGGGTATGTCATCAATAAAGCATGTTTTTGATCATCTGTGAGTGCCAAACATTGGACAAGTGTATTATTTATGTTACAGTAGCAAACCAAAGCTTGAATCAGGATTGGGGCCCCACTGTGAGATATACATTCTATAACAGACCCTCTTTCCAACCCTAGAAACTTTATAGTTTAAGAACATTATTCTTATTGTGTAGTAATCAGGCTTCTTGGCCTAATGGCCTATCAAAAGGGTGGCAATTCTATGTTCTAGCTCAGTGGTTCTCAACATTTTGCAGGCTGTGACACACTTGGTGGCATACTGCAACACTATAGGACACACCAGCTCTCTCCCACTCCCCCCCAGGCCAAATCTAGCCATCTCCCCAGCTCTCTGTCACACACTTACCACTGCGTGGTGACAAAATAATGTGTCCCGACACAGTGGTTGAGAACCACTGCTCTAGCTTATGTATTTTTATGGCCTCTGTTATCATATTATTTGATCACTTCAAAGCATTAGTTCTCGCAATGCCCCTGCGAGACAGGCAGTGCTATCATCACGTTACAGATAAGGACTAGAATCTGGGAAAAGATGCCTTCCTACAGAGACCTTCCTACCAACGTTCCTCACTGAGATCCTAAGAACATCTGTTGCTGTCAGCTATAGTAACGTATCACGGGGAAAAAGCTGGATCTCTCAGGAAACCTGGTCTCGTACCATTTACGAGCTGATGTTAAATAGCGCAGATGTGTCTGTCAAAATACTACCTTTTTAGGAGTTTCATTGAATGGCTTCATCAGGTTGATAGAAAAGCAAGTTGTTGATGACGAGATCTTGATCTATAATGATGGCCCCCAGAAAAGGGAGATATAAACTCAATCAAAAGAAAAAATCAGGCAAAACACACAAATCTTCTGCAGGACTTGAAGAATTTCTCCTAACTTGTTCAGCTTTGTGACCCATTAATTCTACAGTTCCAACTACTTTTTGTATTTCTTCCATCCAGTAAAAGTCTGCCTAGATCCTTCTAAACAAAAATTTCATGTAACCCTGATGGCTAGCTAATGGGCAGTAGTTTTGTCCTGTAAGGAGAAATCTATCTAGTAATATATGTTAATGATCTAAATCCAGAATAAATTTTATGAGATGCCTCTGTGACATGCTGCACCCCATGTACACTCTTGTAATGTAATCTGTGTATCGTTCACACTCACCCTTCTAGTGTAACTCTGTATGGCCTAAGGCAAAGTATGTCAGTGCAGTGTTTTTGGAATGCTCCTCGGATGCTTTACATTACTGCTATGGTATCATGTTTCCTGAAACATCATACAGGTGTACAGATGTGAAATTCTGCCTTATCAATCAATCAATCAATCAATCAATCAATCAATCAATAAATCAAATGTCCCCAGATATATCTCAAATAGACCAGAAAAACAGAGCTGTGTCTATACATCCACCAGATGCATACAAGAAAATGCAGCTTAAGCACCTTGACTGAAGAGGGAAAGATCATCCCACTGGCAGACATGAATAATCACTTGACCATTGGGGGCACAGGAGCAAGGGGTTCAGAAAAGACGAAAAAAACACACTTTGAGCTAAGCAATATCAAGGACTGACACCCACCCAAGAGGGCAGGAGAGTGACTGTAGATCATCACAGCCAAGCCTGTGGGTATACTGAACGTAGACTGTAAGTGATCTTAGTTAAGAATGTGACTTTTTCTTTATTGTGGTTATTTCCTTGACTGAATGATTAATTGACTCCCTATCTGTTTGACTTGTATTCACTTAAAATCCAATGTTAGCCAGTAAACATGTTTGTTTTATTTAAAGCAGTGCAGTGTTGAATGAGTCTGTAAGGCCTCAATGGGAGCAAAGCTGATACATGTCAATTTTTTTGTTAAATTGACAGAGAAGTTTAAATGAGCTTACAGGACCCAGTGGTGGAGCACTGAATCTTGTAAGATGAGTTCCCCGAGTTGTATCTGGGACTAGGGGCATTTGCTGGGGGACCATCCCATGAGTGGCTAGTGAGCGTTCTCCCACTGGTTTAGAGAATGATTACACGCAGGTGGCTGGGCATGAGCTGACCCAGAAGTAGGGGTTCATACAACAAAGTGGTGTAAGTCAGGGTTCTGCAGTGAAGCCCTGGGGGGGGCAACTGTAGCACATCAGCCCAGACTGCAGGAGGGGAACATGACAGCCTCATCTCATGATTCTGTACATTGATCTTCTGCCTAGTGATTCTAACCAGGTTAAATCCAAACAAAACAAATAAAAACCAAAACCACAACCCCAATAAAGCACCCTATTCTTTCTTTCTTTCATGTCTGGTATACAGTTAACATAAAAACAAAGTGCAGTTGAACCCTGAAGATGAATATAATCTTCCCAGCAGTAAATCTTTAATAGATTATTGGGAGCATCATCTCTGGGCTCAAAAGAAGGCCCCTCTTGTTCAAGGCAGAACCAACACAATCTCTTTTCCATCAACTTTCAAAAACTGATGATGTGTAAAGCAAAGAGGGCTGGCTGGGGAATGTTACGGAATTAATACTTTCACCTCAAGGTCTGTAGTTCAAATCCGAACTCATCAGCAATAAATGCAAACTCCTTACCATTTAAGACCTGTTGGCGTCCTTTGTAAACTAAGTTGCTGTTTGTAGCTTACTGTCCAAATGACAAATGCTACTAATGAGCCCTCTTGTTGTCATCAGTCTCAGCAATGAGATCAAGGAATGAGCGGAGCCATGGATGCTGAACTAATCCCTAGGGACAGAAGATCTAGTATAGAGTTATGGATAAGCTCACATTGCTGTTGCTGAGGCATAAATAAAACAAGAATTCAGAGTCACCTGTGCTGTCAATCTGCAAAGGAAAATTGGGATATAAAATCTTGTGTGTGAGCAAATAATTCTTAGTGCTCAGAAAACACGAGTAGAATTTTGAAGACTATGATGAGATGAAGAATTCAACACTGACCTCCAGAAACCTGCCTTCTGGACAATGATGACTTTACAAAAATGTATTGTGGGGAGCGTATGAACAGCAGGAAACATACCACAGAGACTAAGGGTCGGATTCTTTATTCACGCTACTGTTATTTCTTAGAGTAATTTCCAATTTACTCCCCTCTATGTAAGCAAGAAGCCTGGTTGGCTAAAGCAGTCTTAAGTGGCTGACAACCTATCCAATGCCAGATGTGTCCTTTAGAGCAAACTAAGTAAATCAAGCCCAGTCAAGGAAGGATCTACAAGCATGGGGCTGAACAGTTTTCTCGCAGCTGGAGAGCAGTTAGCAGATTGAATAAGTAAGATTCAATTTCCCATCAATTCTTGAAAACTGCACACCTGTACTCAGGACCAGATTAACCAAGGGGCTTTAGGGGCTATAGCCCCAGGCTAAAGGGATGTTATGCTCCCATGCAAATATTCATCCCCAGCCTGAGCTTTGCATTGTGCCAGTAGAGCCCCGTGGATCAGGTCTGCTGCCCTGGCCCCATGTTGACCTGAGAGCACTGCCAGGGAGCCATCTGCCCACTGTCAATCTGCCCGCCCTATCCCCAGGCTGCTGGTGTCCTCCTGTATGCCCAGGAGCCCTGGTCCCCTGCCCTGTGCTGTCCAGGCCTTCCCTCCTGAGCAGCTGGCTGGTCTGTGGGCCCACCCAAGTACTAGCACACCCCTAGTTGGACTGTAGGCCCTGCCCCCAAGGCTGGTAAAACCACAGGTCCTGCCCCCAGGGCTGGGCACTTCCATGGTTGAGGAGACCACAACAATAGGCAGCCTCAGACCCCCAGAAGCTTTGATCCAGCCCATGCTCCAGAAGATATCCACAAGCTCCTTTATGAACATAAAAAACCAGTGGGCATCACTAAGCCCAAAGTAGTAGTCAACATAACCCAGAATGAACGTGGCACCACAGGACCATCCCCTCAGCTTATGGTTCAACCCAAAGCTCAGAATCTGAGTGGGGGAGATCAGCCTTTCTGTAGGCACTTTTTTCATATCCCTCCCTGAGCTGTGACGGGAAGGGGAAGCAAAGCCAGAGTCAGCTTGCAGGGAAAGGGGCACTGTCCCTGAACCTGCCAAAGACAAGTTCAAAAAAACAGCTACCACTTAGCTCTCTTTAACTAAATGCCCGCCCTGTAGCTCACCTTCATGGCCAAGTTTATTGATGTAAGCAGTAACGCTCTCCAAGCTTCAAAATCAGTCTCATGTAAAAAACGTCGTTCCTGCGTTTCCATGGGGACGGCAGTGATTATATATTTAATGGCTGTGAAACCATAAGCCCGCGTGCATGAGCAGAACACTGATCGCATGGACAGCAAAATAGCCACAAGCACCTAAAAGCTGGAAAGGCAAACAAAAACCAGGCAGCACATTTCTAGCTAGACTGACACCAGTATGGCACTTTCTACACTGCAGGAACTAATGAAGAAGCTTCCTATTATTTCACACAGCTCCTGAGATCAGTCAAGCAAAGTAACTCCTCCATATTTTCTTCTTTTAGCAATCCAAAAGGAATAAAGGCTTCCTCGTCCAGGGGGGAATTAACCCACCCCTACACCTCCTTGTCAATTCCACATAGCACAGGAAAACAATTTTCCATTCCAATTTTGCAAATGTTGGCCAGAGGCACCCTGTGTCAAAGAACCATTCTCAGAGCAGTCACTCAATGCCTTTTTATTATGCTGAATTACGAGTGTCTTTATTTATACACAGTAAAAAAGAACAAGACAAAGCAGCAGTGGAACACGAATAAGAACAAAAACCTTTCCACCAGTCAAGACCGCATAGGCTTGCTCTGTTTTAACATAAGGTTCCAATTACCTCTGCACTGTTTATGACCATAGCTATGCATTTTAAATAGCACAGGGCCTAGGGCTGGAGGTTGTTTATCATATCAGCACTCCTGTGCCCAGTCCCTTATAAAGCAAACAAACCATTTATAGTGCACTTTAAGAGACAAACAGAGAGATTCACAGAGTTAAACTTGTTTTGTCCAAGCCAATTATAACTCTCCCTCCCATTTTCAATTATATTACTTCAACAGCAGAATAAATTAAAGGTTTTCACTACAGGCAAAATCAACACCATTTGCCTAGGCACAGAACTACATTTCTATGGTTTATGTAATTATATCCCCTGGGGCAGAGTTGTAGCATCTGAAGTCCTGGTTGAAAAAAAGGGATGAGGTAAATATACTACTGACTGCTAATGCAGAGATCCACTGATTGGGACCTGCAATACACTACAAAATGGAATGTGATTGCCCTAGAAAGAGCTGCCCTAGTCTCATGCTTGTAAAGAAAGGTACTGAGCTCACAAACTGGAAGAGAATCAAGAGAGTGTGCAACACCCAACATAACCCTCTCGAAATGACCAAAAATAATGCCACCTAGCACTTACCAATATAAAAATGTTTTCCATGTGTTAAAACGCTTCACAAATAATAATTAATCCTCACATCTCTTCTCTGAAGCAGGTGAGTAAATGTCATCATTATTAGAGTCCTAGGTGGATGCAAAATTTGTATCTGTATTTAATCCATAAACATTGCATGCAGATATAAAGTGGATATCCACAGATTTGCAGGGTTACCTGCATCACCCTCTTTCCCCAACACGGAAAGTGAAAAACAGAAGGTAAACTCTTTGCCCAGAGCCAGATTAAAACTTAGAGCTTCTAGACCCCAACCATGTGCTCAAACCATCTTGTCCCCATCGTAAGCCCCTATGGTGCTACAGTTCTACTGCTCTCCCAGAGGTGGTAAATATCTAGCTATGCACTCATGATCTAGAAATATCACAAGTCAAAACACTACAATTTGCCCTCAAGCCTCAAACTGTCTCATCTAGAACCCTGGAGCAATGCTGAAGGGCTCCAAAAGTAGGACAACATCTGTAGAACAGTCCAGCCCTGGGAACAGACAACGACACAGCACCTTTTACTACAGGATCATAAAGCCCTTGAGACATCATCGGGCTAGTGGTTAAGCTAACAGAGTGAACCATGCTGAACTGGAAGCTGTTCAAGAATGGATCATGGAGCTTGGGTTTCTTCTTATTTTCTGAACCAGGAAAGGGGACATTCAAACAATTGCACTGAGATAATCAATACATCCTTGTGCATAACAAAGCAATGACCCTGGATCAGGGTCGGCTCAAGGGGTTGTGGCGCCCCAGGCCACATTTTGATTTGCCACCCCTCCCCCCATCTCATTCACGGAGGTTGAAAACGGTTTTCCAAAGTGCAAAAATCTCCAGCGTCTATCTGCAGAGGGATTTAAAGTGCACTCTGCCTATATGACTTAAGCTGCAGGTTGACTAACAGTGCCTGAGCTGCTAGGAAAGAGTTGAAGAGGCGGAAGCCAGCCTGATCTTCAGGGGGCTAGGCGCCCCTAAGAATTGTCACCTGAAGCCATGTCTGTCTCTTGCCTCACAGTAAAGCCAGCCCTGCCCTGGATCAGCCACAGGTTACCAGACAGCAGTCAATGAACTGGGAGTTAATACACTCAAAGAAACAACTTCACTGATATGGAAATTAATTAAGCGTGGCCTGGTCTGGGAAGTGCGAACACTCTGAATTGCCATATTTCTTTCAGTGGTGTTTCTCCAAAGCAACCCACTTTTCACTGCTCTCCCCCTCACCACAACAAACCTACAAGTAGGAAGGGGATGACATTCCTTGTAACAAATTCTCTCAAGAACCACAAACCAGCTCCACACATCCAAGCTGCATTACCACCAGCTGAGGACATCCACACAAACAAGATACACCCACAATGTGTAAAGATCACTAGGCGATGAGTTACTTCCAAGGCAAACCTCACAAACATGGGTGCTGGAGAAGAGGTGGTGCAGCCTTCACCCAACTCAAGCCAGTCTCCAGAGGGAAGTGAATCATCTGTGGCTCTTTGCAGATGAGCAACCAAGGTTCAACATGGTTGTGGCTTGCTGCTTTCCTCCCCAGATACTAGTTGTAAAGTAGTACGTATTAGCTAAATTAGAAAAAGGTGGTGTGGGGGCAGAGACCACAAACATATGTAACAGAGCTGATAGCATCTGATAGTGAGAAACAGGTTCTTAAATTATTACTGCAGGATTTATTCCTGGAAAAAAACAAAAAAAACAAGGAGTCGTGTGGCACTTTAAGACTAACAGATTTATTTTTCGCATGAGCTTTCGTGGGAGAAAATCCCACTTCGTCAGATGCTTCAAAGATGGGTGAACTTACATTAAAATCCCACTTCGTCAGATGCTTCTAAGATGGGTGAACTTACATTAAGTTCACCCATCTTAGAAGCATCTGACGAAGTGGGATTTTCTCCCACAAAAGCTCATGCGAAAAATAAATCTGTTAGTCTTTAAGCGCCACACGACTCCTTGTTTTTTGCTGGATGAGACTAACATGGCTATCTCTTTGGAAATTTATTTCCTGGCACTGCCTTGAGGGCTCTATCGAGGTTAGAGTCCCTTGTGCTGAGGGCTGCACATCCACATTGTAAAAGATGGTCCCTATCCTGAAGAGCTTATAGTCTTAAACAAGATAAAGAGTGGGCCAAAGAAAGCATTAATATTCACATTTTACAGATGGGGGAACTGTTGCAGAAAGAAAGCAAGACCCAAAAGTTCAGCCCTCAGCTCCCATTCAGGTACTGAAATAAGTGGCCACACTTGCAAAAGCATGGTTTGAAAACCTGGCACCAGTTTAGGGTGCTGGGTGCTTGAAAATGTGGCTCCAAGTGACTGACCCAAGCTCACACACTGAGTTTGTGGCAGTCTAGAAATGAACCTGATGTCCCAAACCACGACCCAGTGATTACGCAAAAGACTACCTCCTTGTGGTTTATTTTACCTGCGTCCCCCCATCTGGTACCCCAAGACAGACTATGGTTTCTATTGGCACTGACTCATGACAACCTGCGGCTGAAGAGGTCCACCACCATCTTTTTGCAGAGATCAGAGATTGCAGTCCATGAAGGCTGTAGATTGGACCAGGGGCTTCGCTGGAGCCTGGCACATGGGGTTCGTGCCCTGAATCACAGTGCCAGTGCCCCGAGTCCTGGCGCAGCCCCTGCCTTTCCCAGTCTCTGCCCGGAGATCCAGGGCCTGGCTGTCTATGGTGGTGGCGACCGCTTCTGGCCCTGTCCTAGGCTGGGCCGCCCATGGCTGCCGCTGCCACTGCCGCTCCCTGCCTTGTTCCCAGCTGGGAATCCGGGGCCAGCCTGGCGGCAGCAGGTAGCTAAGGCTGGATTGGGCCCCAGTGCAGAATCGGGGCCAGGGTGTGGCCCACGGCCAGGGTGTGTGGCCTGGGCCAGTGCCCCAGGTCCTTCCCCTGGGCAGCGACACTCCTGGATCGGACAATTATGAAGCACCCTGGCTTTAGTGAATTAGTTTATAATTAGAAGATCTATTATCCTGGTGACTGGTCTAAAATGAGGACATAAGATGGTGAGATTGTGCCCCAGAGAAAAATATGAGCTGTTAATTTTCTCATTCTAGACAGGTATGAGTATGCTATATGGGAAAGCTGGCTAAGTGGCTGCTCAGCTTCTTGCACCAAGATTAAATATCTTTAGAGAAAGGAAGGTATTTCAGTTCTCTAAACAAAGCCACACCTATAATACCCCACTAGTCTCTTGAAAAACCACACAAGACAAAGCCACAAAGACCTGAGGTTTCCTTTACCACCTCCATCCGATTTTTAAAATTACAGTGGAAGAAAGTGGCTACTCAAACACTGAATTATTTAATTATTGCAGTAAACCCAAGCAGAGTCACCAAGAATGGGAGCAGTTTAACCCATTTCTATTGTGAATCAACCATGCAATTCTGCGTTCTCCCCTGTAGTTATGTTGCTACACATTTAGGCAGTGCTGCTGTAAGCGAACGATTACATTGGTTTGACTGTTCTGTTCAGTACACTGGTTTAACTTCAGTGAGTTATTCCTAAAACTCACCAAGGAGATAAGAGATTTGGACCCAGCACAATTTTTTATGTTGTACTACTTCGGACACAACCTATTCCTCCTCCTGAGCAGCCAATAGCTTTGCTTTGCAGCTGATCAGAAGCTCTTGTGCTTTAATATGCTGCTGTGGAGTGCTGAATTCTACAGATTACTAGAAGTCAGTGCCTGCTGCCATGCCTTCTTTGGCTCCCAGCCCAAGCCAGTAACATGGGAAGCAACAGTCTAACACCATAGCAAAGGGAACTGATCATTTCTTAAAATGCCCCAGCTGTGGTGTCACTCATTCACAGTCAACATGTTAGTTGCAGGGAGTGCCAGCTATCACTCAGGATGCACCTGACAGCCTACTTCACACTCCCCACCCTAGGAATCAATATGACTGAAGAGTAACTCAAGTTCTCCTGTAATATCACCTTTAAAAAGCAGTTGATTCTCACCCTTCCCAATAACCTCTTAGATTTACTTCCTCCCATTCTGTAAGTTCCCCCCATCTTTAGAGGGTCTGACGAAGTGGGATTTTCTCCCATGAAAGCTCATGCGGTAAATAAATTTGTTAGTCTTTAAGTGCCACAAGACTCCTTGCTTGTTTTACTAAATTAGACTAACAGGACTGCCCCTTTGGAACATATACCTCAGGTTTCCAATAGAACTGCAGAATTTACTGGCTTATTTAGTCCCTCCGGTATACATCCAGGCCTGGGTGGGCCACAGTTCTTTGTTCCAAAGCTTTAGTTGTAGATGAGTCTATCTAGAGGTAAGTGAAGACTAAAAATAAAATGGATGTGGTGCAGTGTTCCCTGTAAGCTGCACACATGCATGCAGCAGCCCTGACTCCCTGGCACACACCTCACAGCTAGGCACACAGGGCCTGCAGCTGCAGCTCCTTGCCAGCCTTCCCCTCCCCATTCTTCCAGCCAGCAGGGAGCTGTTCTGGAGAGTTTAAAATCTCCCACCCTGAGCATGCTCAGGGTGGGAGATTTTAAACTTCCTGGAGCAGCTTCCTGCCGGCTGGAAGAATGGTGGCAGCGAGGACCATGCTCAGCATGGGAGCAGCTCTGGCAGCCAGGTAGGTGGCCCTGAGGGAGTTGGAGATGGGAAGCTGGGGGAAAGGGTGCCCAGAAGATTCAGGGAAGCTGGCTGGTGGGCGGGGGTGTAGGTGCCCAGTTGTGGGACTCGGGGAAGCCACCAGGCCTGCTGGGGAAGGTGTTTGAGGGAACAAGCAGTTTTCTAGGGCTCGAAATTGTGTGTGTGGGGGGGGTAGGGTGGTAGTCGTTAAATTGGTATAACATTGTTACTAGTGGACAACTGAGGGGGGGTGTTGGGAAATTCAGGGTGGGGTGTAGTGGGGAGTGTTAGGGAAATCCCTGAGTGGGCTGCAATTCAGGAACCTTTGGTTTTATTTTTGACCCTCCCTGTCCTGCTGGATGACCTCAGGCAATGCTTCACCCCTCTCTTATGACCTGGGGCTGCTCCAGCTCCCATTGCAGCATGAGGGTGGGGGGACAGGGAGACAGGACCAGGCCTTGAGTGTCCCCATTTGTAGAATACTTTCAGAGCCTTGGATAAAGTGCTCAGGTGCCACATGAATGTGAATGGTTAGAAGATGAAGTGTTCCCCCCCATATGAAGGGGGAGCCGTGTTAGTCTAGTTCAGTTAAACAAACAAACAAGGAGTCCTGTGGCACTTATAGACTAATGAATATATTTATTGCATAAGTTTCCATGGGAGAAAATCCCACTTTGTCAGAAATCCCTCTTCTTCAAAGCATCTGATGAAGTGGGATTTTCTCCCACAAAAGCTCATGCACTAAATATATTTGTTAATCTTTAAGTGCCACAGGACTCCTTGTTTGTTTGTTCTCCCATCTAGAGGAACAGTGCCTCTGTCATCGGCACTGTGTTCTGAACAGTTCTTGGACCTTCAAGAACAGTCATTGCAAGGACATGCTTGACTTTGGTAGCTCCCAAGCTGAGAGTGGCTTAGTCCAGGGACTGAGAGATGAAATAAAAAATTAGAAGTGCCACAGGACTCCTTGTTTGTTTTGCTGAACTATACTAACATGGCTGCCTCTTTGGAATTTCACAATATTCCATGTACTCATGATCCATCATCATCATCCATGGGAAATCATCATCCAGGGAAAATCACAGAATTTGAACCTGTACAAAAAAATATACATTTCATAATAAGCCAGAGAAACAACTCTAATTCCTTTCCAAGCAAACAGAACAGTTTTATAGATGCAGCTTTACCAACCAACTCTTTAAAAAAAATCCTCTTAAAGCAACATTTTCTTGTTACTAAAAAGAAAGAAACTAAAATCAGAAGCAGAAATAAAATCTGTGGTATGTTTACAATGCATGGGTTTCGAACATTAGTAAGGGAAATACTTTAATTAAATTTAGCTAAGCCTCAGCCATTCTTCTGTGGTTTACTTCAGCTGTACATTGCATGTCTCTAAAGAGCTCTTCTAAACTGCACACAGGCTGCTTTATTCACAGTATATAACAGGCACAGTCAAACTGTGGGTTGGGAGTCACATGTGGTTCTTCAATGAAAAACGGTGGCTTCCGGAAGAACATCACCAAACCAATTAAGGAAAGCAGACCCAGTCTAGGAATTCTGGAGAGGGTCAGGATGGTGGGGAGAAAGGCAGCATGATCAGGGATGGCAGGGAGAAGCATGGCATGGTCGGGATTTTAAAAAACTCGCCACTAGCCTGCAGTCTTCTACAACTGAGCAGCAGCTAACTTTTTACTGTAAAGGTCTAATTTTCATGGTAACCTTAAATAATTATTAGAATCTGACATTAGTAGAGTCAACATTTGCCCTCTTTTTACAATAAAATTAAAGTGTGCAATGAATTTGGAATTAGTAAAAGTATATGGCCATATGCCTCAGTGTGGCTCCCTAAGGTTTAATAATCAACTTGTGTGGCTCTTGAGTTCCATAAGTTTGGCCACGCCTGATATATAAGGATCAGTTGGTTGCCATTTGGGGGCTAAAGGTAGGAAAGAATTTTCTTCTTTGTGAACCTTCTCTGCACAACCAGCTTTATCATTTCATTAGGGATGGGGGGCAAAGTGCTTAGTGTATGGGGCGACAGGCGGGGATTCCACAGGCCGTGTGTTTGAGACCCCTGGGTTAGAGCCAAGCATATGCATTAAAGCTTGGTTCCTTGGATGCACTGCATTCAAACATTTTTTCCTCACAGGCCTTTTTCTTTTGGAGGGGTCCTCCAGCCTCCTCCACGTAAGTTCAACTCCACATCCTGGTGGACGTGGACCCTTTACAGACTGTTGATATCTCTCCTGAACTACTGGACAATGTGGAGTTATCCGCACCCATTAAGGGGTCACATGCACTCCCTTCATAATGCCTAATGATGATATGGCCAAACTCAAATTTCCAGTCCGATACCTTTATGAGGACATGCTAAATTACTCCTAAACCTTTGGCTTGGGCCCCTCACACTAGACTAGACTTTGCAACCACACCAAAAAGAATAATAGTCTAAGCCAGTGTAAAGGTTGCTCCTTTGCAGAGTTGATTCTTTGCTCATTCCCAAGTTTCCTGCTTTCAAATCAAAAAGGAACTATTTTGTTTTTGCCAATAACAGATTGGAATAGTTTTTTTTTTAATTGATAGTGTGGTTTCTCAGGTAAATATGTATTTAGTCTTGCGTAAATGTAGTCTTAAGAATTGGTTACGCATTTACTAGGGTGCACCAACAGTTTGTTACCGACTTGGTCAAATACGCACTTTGCTTCCCAAGACTAAGTGCTCCAAGCGTATAACCCTACATCATGCCTCTCTATCTGTGAACGTTGTCACCCCTGTGGATTAAACACAGATTCTGGGACTTGCTCAGGTTACCAGAGATGTGCTTTGCCTTGAATCTCTCCTTTTCAGTTTGAAAATGAAGCTAAAATTCTGAGATAAATGGAGAGACAAAACTGATCACATCCCAGAAGTCAATTGTGCCCACAAGATGTTGCACAGATTTTCCAAGAAAAACAGAAAAATTTGAAAAATGCTATTTCAATAAAAATAATTTGCTTCTTAAGGACTCTGGATTTTTACTGTGCACATGGAAAGAAAGAATAGCCCAAAGCTTTGTATTAAATACTGTTAAATAGGACCAAGAAAACAGCTACTGGTGACTATCAGCACTATGTATATCTTAACTCACACTCTGGGGGCAAAAATGTTTTGTTTTGCTCCTTTAAAAATCATTCAACTTGCCTTTGAAGGAATTAATAAGCTGTACTTATGAGCAAAAATTATTTCCAGAAGTAGTGAATTTCATAAAGATCACTGAAATTTGACATCAAAATTTCAATTCCTGGTTTTCAACCAGCTCTACAACTCACTCAGCTAAGTATTCATGTGACTCCCTGCCCCTGAGCACTGAATTGATCCATTCTTTAGTCCTGTTACTGCTATTTACTACATAAAGTGGAACTGCCGACACAACCCTCAGCCCAAGTGTAACAATCGTAGCAGTCAGAATATACCATCCAGGCCTTAGAAATGTGAAGGCCCATGTTTACCCCCCTAAGGGCAAAATTTTTTCCTGCACAAAAACTGTTAAAATTTAAGTCAAAACTTTTTGGTTTAAACTTGGGGGAGGTTGGGGGGGGGGTTAAAAAAGCTGTGGGGACTGACGAGAACTAAACTCATCCAAATTTGCTTTTTGTTTAATTTTGACAAAAAATAAAACAGAACAACAACAAAAAACCCATTTTGTTTCTTTCCATCTTAGGTGAGCGTATTTTCCACCTAGCCCAACAACTGAAAGTACTGCACCTACTATGTGCTTTTATTTTGTTTTATTTTTTTATTTATTTGCAAAGGACAGAGCTGACTTCACAGAATTGGTAGATGAGGAGGAGTAATGCACAGCTATTTCTGATTCCTTGGGAACAGAAATTAATAGATGCTGGCTCTCATATACTGTATTTTCCAGCACTCATGTTATCAACATGTAATTTTATTTTGTTAACCTAATCACTTTAGCAATACTGATTTCTCCAGCAACTTAAGGACCACTTAGGCCTGGATTCTGTAAACTGTCCCATGTGGGCAAAAGGCTGGGCTCAGGTAGAGCCCAAGTAAAGTCAGCAGAGCCACACACGGGAACAAGGGTCTGCCTACAGCAGCCACTTAGGATGACTGAGCCTGATATGTAAGTTAATCCTCGCAACTAGGGTGAGCAGAGAGCAAATGTGAAAAATCAGGGACATGGGATGGGGGTAATAGATGACTATATAAGACAAAGCCCCAAATACTGGGACCGTCCCTATAAAATCAGGACATCTGGTCATCCTACTCAAAACCCAAATGTGGAAGCAGGAAAATTATCCCCATCTTCCACAAGGCAGAAGAATGGAGGCACTGAGAAGCTAAAGGACTTGCCCCAGGTTACAAAGAAAATCAATAGCAGAGTTGGAAACTAGCCTCACTCAGGCGTCTGCAACCTGTAGCTCTTTGGTTGCCTCCTTGCAGCTCTGGACTCCAGGAATTCTTCTGCCACCAGGGGACCCTGCGGGCTGCCTGTGCAAGGCTCTGGGCTCCCCCCCTCATCATGTTAGTGGACCCTGTGACAGGTGCCCTGGCCCCGCTCCCCTTCCTTCGTTTCCCTGTATGTGTGCTGGAGTCTCAGTACTTCACCATTCCCAGCAGTTTATCTACAATTCTAATAGCAAATTCCTTGAGCCAGGGGAGGATCTGGCACATATGCTCTAGAACAGGGGTGGACAAACTTATGGAGCTCAAGAGCCACACAACTTTTATCACAAAAAGGGGGCAAATATTGATCCTACTAATGTCAGATTCTGATAATCACTTAAGGTTACCATGAAAACTAGGTATATACAAGTAAAAGCTTAACTGTGGTTCGATGTAGAAAACCACAGGCTAGTGGGGAGTTTTTTTAAAATCCTGATCATGTCATGCTTCTCTCTGCCATCCCTGAACCCCTCCTGAACACCCAGGGCCTGATGCCAGCTCCTCTGGGCTTACCCCCGCCTTCCCAGGGCATGCTCAGGGTGGGAGATTTAAAACTCCTAGGCTGGGGCTGCTTTCCTAAATTGATTTGCTGGCATTCTTCCAGGAGCCGCACTTTTTCATTCAAGAGCCACATGTGGCTCCCGAGCCACAGTTTGGCCATGCCTGCTCTAGAATCACACAGGAAGAGAGGCTACTTTTCAAACAGGCATTAAGGCCCTGTTCCTGCAACCTGCTGCATGTGGGCAGACTCCAGCACCTGCAAAGATAATTCCAGGACCCCGGACCAAGTCCACATGTTTCAACTGCAGTGTAAGGGCTCTATAAATCACTGCTCACCAATCAGTGACTCCATGCCGATCTACAAAAAAAAGATGGTTAATGTACAAGGGATAAGGAATTATTGCTTGTGTGGAGGATGCTCTTCAAATGGCTTTGCATATACTCAGCTTAAGTCATATGCAAATGCTGCTATTTGATCCCTTTCCCTCCAAATTGTCCTGCTGACTTAGCCAATGAGTATCAATTCATACGGTTGTAAAACAACATTTCCTCAATTTCATCTCTCATTTTTAAAAATCCCCAGTCAGGCCAAGTACAACCTGACCAAAGATATCTTCTGAAACAGACTTTTATGAGCATGAAGTTTTAAGACAGGTTTCACTGCTCTGTCAGATGTTCAGGGTGGGGATCTCCTCAATGTATTTGTTCTGTGAAATGCCTTAACGCACTTGGCTACCGAAAAAGCTAATACTATTTATACAAGGTGAGAATTAAAAAGGAGAGAGTGTCTAGTACCTAAACCCAGACTATAATCTCAAACAAGTTGACAGGAAGTTCATACTGTACACAGGGAGGGGGAGATTTTGCTTATATGTACTTATGCTTACAGCCTGTTTAAAAGTTCAAATGCACGCTGCAGAAGAAATTGAGATCCCACAGGATCCAGGCCCGTTTGCAGGGAATACCCATAAAGTTAATGTTCCCACAGAAGTGCTCTGGAAGTTAAAAAAACAACAAGGAGTTGTGTGGCACTGTAAGACTAACAGATTTATTTTTTGCATGAGCTTTCGTGGGAGAAGATCCCACTTCCTCAGATGCTTCAAAGATGGGTGAACTTACAGAAAAGAATGAAACTAAATGCAAGTGGGTGTAAAACATGGGATCTTCTCCCACGAAAGCTCATGCAAAAAATAAATCTGTTAGTCTTACAGTGCCACACAACTCCTTGTTGTTTTTTTTACTGGACTAGACTAACACAGCTATCCCTTTTGAAATTGACAATACTCTGGAAGTTGCCAAAGTGATTATGTTAGACCAGTGGCTCCCAACCTGGAGGTCCGCGGCCTCCAGGGTGGGGGCACAGAGTGGCTCCAGGCGGTCCACTGACAAGGCTTCTGGTGGTAGAGAGCCTCTCCCAGGCAGGGAGTTTTTAAAACTTCCGCGCCCTGAGCATGCTTAGAGCGTACACAGGGAGAGTAGCCTGTGGGTGGCCAGGTGCAGCAGCTCTCATCAGGTAAAGGGTGGGAGAAAAGGGGCTCTGGGGAGGTAGAGGTTAGATAATGGGCCAGCGGACAAGAAAGACTCTGGGGAGGGGCAGGGGCAGGGAGGCTGCCCCAGAGTGGTGGGGGCCACTTTCTGCCAGTGGGGGGCTGGATCCCACCAGCATAGGCTCCTCTGGAGCAGTGAGGGCTGCATTCTGCCAGCAGGGGCCACATTGTGCCCTGCATTAGACCTTAAAATAAATAAATGGCTGCACAAGAAAAGCAACTGCTAGAACAAAATAAGCTAGCTACCTGCCACCCTATCAGTGTAGTGTTCCATTGGTGATTTTCACATTTATATGCATTCACATGCCACCAGGGGGTCCATACTAGGGGTAGGCAACCCCTGGCACATGTGCCGACAATGGCACCCGACCCCATTCAGAGCAGCACGCAGCACCCTCTGCAGTACCACAACAAGTTGCCACTCCTGCCACCGAAAGTCATTCTGGGCAGCTTCCTTCAGGTACAGCTAGGACGCAGAGCGGGTCCTCCATGTGACACAGGAAAAAAAAGCTGCCTGGAGTGGCTCCTGTCCATACAGTGATGTGCTGCAAAGGAGCCAACGTCTTTTTGCAGCATGCCTGAGAACCCCTGAAAGGAGCTGCTTCTTTTTGTGGCATGCATGGGGACCCCTGTCCCCAGGCACACCACCAAGATGAGCCACTCTGGGCAACTTCTTTCCACGGCATGCCTGGGAAGGACTCCCACTCCAGTTGTGACCGCTGCTGAATTTTCAGGCAGCTGCCACATTTTTCAACAGAGGGGGCTGTTGGCACCAGCTGAGAGTCAGGGAGGAAAGGACTGGCACGGGCGTCGGCAAAGGTTGCTGCCCCTGGTCTATACAACACACATACCACTGTATGGGAACCATTAATTGCTAGTGCCAGACAATCTGTGTCTCAAGCTCACATTGCCTTTCCTTTCAATTGTTAATTTCCATTCATTGCCTTTTGATTTGATTGACTTCCCATTTACTACACTGAACTGTTCTTTCTTCTGCAGCCACACAGTCTTATCCCCACACTCAACACACGCACAATTCTTCCTGCCAATAGCAAACTCTAAATTCCTGTTTTAATGTAGAGGTGTATCAACCTGATGTTTCCAGGGAGATCAGGGTGGAGGCACCAGTCACCCATGAGTGTTGACAATTCCAGAACTATTTATTGTGACATTTGGTGATCTTCCTCAAGGTCTATGCTTCATCAGGTGATTGTGCAGGAATCTGCATTTTCTTCTTGTTTTCTTTTAAATTAAGTTTCTAGCTCTCGTGGTTGTAGACACAAGCTGAAATTGTGAAGTTCCAAAGGGACAGCCGTGTTAGTCTAGTTCAGTAAAACAAATGAGTCCTGCAGCACTTAAAGATTAACACATATATTTATTACTGCATGAGCATTCTCAGAGAAAATCCCACTCCATCAGATGCTTTGAAGATAGGGGAACTTAAAAAACTTCAAAGTGTCTGACGAAGTGGGATTTTCTCTGACAAAAGCTCATGCAATAACAAATAAATTTGTTATTCTTCCACTGCCACAGGACTCCTTGTTTGTTTTACTGAAATTGTGAACTGAATAATGCATCTTAAAAACTCAGAAACAAAAAGACAAATACAAAGAAGCCCAAATTCATTAAAAAACAGAACAAAAACAAAATCAGGGCCTGATTCATCAATTTTGAACATTTCAGCTTGGAAATACTGAAAACAGCATGCCACCATCTTCCTCAAACAAATAGTTTCTCCAACCAAATGCGGCTTACCCAACATTCGTGAAGTATCTCAATTTCCCTGGATTAATATTAAAATTACCACTACTCTGAGCCTGTAGGGGACCATTCCTAAAACAAAAAGGGGACAATAAGAGGACCCCTATCAGCACTGCTCCTTTGAGCCCCAGTCTGAGCTAGGAAGATGCAAATGAAAGCCAAAGGAACAGCAGGTTACTTACCAGTAACTGTCCTTCGAGATGGTCTGCTCACATACATTCAGTTACAGGTGTTTACGTGCTGCAGTGCACGATAGCTCGGAAGGCCTTCAGCCTTAGCCTGTCAGGTCAGGACACGCAGCCAATGTCCCCTCCACAGTGCAACCGTGGCTATATAGATGACCGTGACCCTGACCCTCCTTGTCCCATATACCTTCGCCAACTCCGTTAGCAGGGATAGTGGGAGAGTCCTGAATGTATGTGAGTGGCCCACCTTGAAGAAGGATGGTTACTGGTCAGTAACCCACCATTCTCCTTCGAGTGCTGCTCACATCATTCAGTTACAGGTGACTGCTAGCTGTACCCATGGATGGCGGGAGGAGTTACAGTCTACCCACATTGAGTACAGCTCTGCCCAGAGCGGCATCATCTCTAGCTTGCTGGGCACTGGCGTAGTGCACCGTGAAGGTATGAATCAATGACCACGTAGCAGCCCTGCAGATCTCTTGGACTGCCACCTTGGCAAGGAAGGCGGTAGAGGATGCTTGGGCCCTGGTACAGTGGGCTCTAACAGTTTCAGGAAGGGGAGTTTTCAACCTTCCATAGCAGTCCTTTATACGGTTCACAATCCATTTGGAGATACACTGAGAGGATACCGGTAAACCTCTCTTACTTTCAGCGACTGTCACAAACAGTTGCGAAGTCTTGCGAAACGGCCAGGTGTGCTCCATGTAAGTTAGGAGCGCCCTCCTCACGTCCAGAGTATGCCACTTCCTCTAGTTCTGTGTAACCTGGGAATCTGGGTAAAAAACTGGCAAGCAAACTTCTTGGTTAAGGTAGAAAGGGGTGGCCACCTTAGGAAGGAAGGATGGGTGGTGATGCAAAAACACCTTATCTGAGTAGAACCTTGTGTACGGGGGTTCCGAGGAGAGGGCTTTCAACTCCGAAACCCTTCTAGCAGACGCGATTGCTACTAAGAAGGCCACCTTCCAAGACAAGACCAGGAGGGTGGCTGAGTCCAAGGGTTTGTAGGGCAGCTCTGTCATTGCCCGGAGGATGATATTCAGGTCCCACGGCAGTGTGGGCTTACGAGGTTGGGGGAAAAAGTCTCTCCACCCCTTTTAGGAATCTGATGGAGGTGGGATGGGAGAAAACTGATTGCCCATCCACACTCTCATGGAGAGCAGAGATTGCCACTAAATGGACTCTCAGTGAGGAAGGAGAAAGGCCTCCTTTCCTTAGGTCTTGCAGATAGTCAAGGATCAGGTGAATCAGGGCTGATATAGGGTCTACACCCTTGTCCCGGGCCCAAGTGGAGAATCGCTTCCATGTGGCTGTGTACGTGGACCTGGTGGATTGTCTTCTGCTACCAACCAGGACCTTCTTATCCCTGCCTGAGTAGAGCCTCTCCCGCCCACTAAGCCAGAGAGCATCCAGGCCGTCAGGTGGAGGCGGCCCGGATCTGGGTGCCAAAGGCGCCCTGAGTCCTGCATCAAGGGGTCCACCCATGGTAGAAGACAGAGTGGGGATCTCTATGGACATGTCCTGCAGGAGTGGGAACCAGTGCTGTCTTGGCCAGTCCAGAGCTATTAGTATTATGTTCACTCCATCCCTGTCGATTTTCAGGAGAAGCCACTGAATCAGGGGAACTGGCAGGAAGGCGTACATCAGGGGCCCCGACCAGCTGATGAGGAAGGCATCAGTGAAGGACTCCTCCTCCCGGCCCCTGAGGGAGCACAACTGGGAGAATTTGCAATTCTATTGTGTCGCAAACAAGTCTATCTGGGGGAGACCCCATTTGTCTATCAGGAGGGAGAAGACCTTGTCGTGAAGGGACCAGTTGTGGTTCGCTAGCGGTTTTCTGCTTAGAGAGTCTGCCAGTCTGTTGTTCACCCTGGGTAGGTGGGAGGCCTCTGGGATGAAGTTGGGTCGTATGGCCAATTCCCAGATTTTGCACGCCTCCTCACAAAGTGGCATA
Organism: Podocnemis expansa; assembly: GCA_007922195.1. NCBI lineage: Eukaryota > Metazoa > Chordata > Testudines > Podocnemididae > Podocnemis > Podocnemis expansa. Next base: position 13,842,417 of record ML681971.1, read on the forward strand.
GAATGACCCCCCCCCCTTGCCAATTCATGTACAACACGGCTGTGGTATTTTTCATGAGGATCTGGACCGACCTACCCCATATCTTGTCTAGGAAGGTCAAGCAGGCTAGCCTGATGGCCCTTAGTTCCTTCACATTTATGTGGAGAGGGCCATTGGTGGGGGATCAGAGCCCCTGAGTGGAGAGTCCCCTGGAAATGTGGGCCCCCCACCCTGTGTTCGAGGCATCCATTATTAAGGTCACTGAGGGCCCGAGGTCTTTGAAGGGAATATCCCCATGGCAAAGCAGGGATCCTTCCAAACCTGAAGTGTCCCCAGAGTATCCTGTGGGGCAGACAGTACCTTGTTCAGGGAGTCCCTCCATATATGGAACACCGTGGAAAGCCAAATTTGGAAAGGCCTCATCCTCAGGCACACCGTCTGGATCACTGAGGTGGAGGCTGCCATGTGACCGAGGAGCTGCAGGCACCATCAGACTGTGGTCACGGGGAATGTCTGCAACTCTGTAATGATGGTACAAATGGACCGAAATCTGGAGTGGGGTAGGAATGCTAACCCTTCGTGGGCATCTAGATGTGCCCCTATGAATTATATGTTTTGGGACTGGCGGAGCTTTGACTTCTCTTGGTTTATATGTAGAGTCCTGCAAATCCACGGGTATCCGCTGCAGATCCGCAGGTATCCACATCCGCGAGTGTGGATAACTGCAGCCCTATTGCTGTGGATCAACTCACGGATGCAGCTTCTATTGTTACCTTATCACAGTGGGATCCATTGCTGAAACTGCTATGGGCAGCATGCAGGGGAAGCCGGAAGTGCTCTGGCCAATCCTAGATTGTGATCTGCCAGCCAATCAGAGTCTCAAGGTGGGACTTGGAGACTCACTGCTGGCCTTTGATTGGTTCATTCCCCTGCCTGCTTCTTCCTTTTTTTGCTTCCAGTTGGCAAGCCATTGCTGTCAGTCAATCAGAGAGGCAAAGAAATCTGATTGATAGCACAGCATGCAAACCACAAACAAGAAAGGAAAAAGTGGGTGGTACCCATCTGGGGAATGAACCAATTAAAGGCTGAATAGTTGTATGTGAGCCCAAGCTCGGTTGCAGTTGCAGTTACAGATGCAGCTAAACCCTGGCATGCGGATTTCGGATCGGATTAATGTTATCACTGAGCGGATGCAGATCGGATGTGGTTCTACATTTTTGTATCCATGCAGGGCTCTATTTATATGGAGGCCCAGATAGTCGCAGAGCCTCACTACTGCTTTGACATGGAGCTCTACTTGAGAGCTTGATTTCCCAACTATTAACCAGTCATCTAGATAGGGATAAATTCTTATGCCCCATCTGTGCAAGTATGCCGCGACCACCACCACGCACTTCGTGAACACTCTGGGGGCCAGGGAGAGCTCGAAAGGGAGAGAGGTGAACTGAAAGTGGTTGTTCGCCACCTTGAACCTTAGGAACCGCCTGTGGCAGAGCCTTATGGCTTTGTGAAAGTAGGCATCTTTCAGATCGAGGGCTGCGAACCAATCTCCGGGAGACAGAGACAGAAGGATTTGTGACAGGGAAACCATGCAGAACTTTATTCTCCTTATGTGTTTCTTTAAGGCTCTGAGATCTAGAATGGGCCGAAGATCCCTGTTGGATTTCGGGACCAGGAAGTATCGGGAGTAAAACCCCTTTCCCCATTCCCGCTTGGGGACCTTTTCTATGTCTCCAAGGGAGAGGAGTTTCCAGCATTCAATCTCCAGAAGGTAGGACAGTTCCTGGTTTCCGAGGGATGAATGAGGGGGCAGTTTTTTGTCCTGAGGAATTGAAAGTAACTGAATACAATACCCCTCCATGACCATCTCAAGGACCCACTGGTCGGATGTGATGTTGGCCCAGTGGTGCATGAAGCGGTGTAAGCAGTTGGGGACCAGTCGATTCGTGGATTTGCTGGCCATAGGATAGCCATCAAAAATGCTGTTTCTTCCCTGATAAGCGTTCAAAGGGCTGCCCACGCCTACCTGATTGGGGAACGTGGGACTTCTCACTCTTTCCCAAATTGACCTTGTCCCCATCCATGTATGTTCCCAAGGTGGTGCTGGGAAAAGGGGAGGGACCTTGGGAGTGTACTCTGCAGTTGGATCTGTTGTTTTAATTGCTGAAGTTATTGTTGGAGGAGTTGATGGGGTTTTAGAGAGCGTCTGTTAGGTTGTGGGGTGTAAACTCCCAGCAACTGGAGCATGACCCTTGAGTCTTTCATGACATGGAGCTTCGCATCCGTGAACTTGGTGAAAAGGTCAGGGCCTTCGAATGGGAGGTCCTGAATAGTGAGCTGCAGCTGTGGCAGTAGGCCCGAGCCCTGTAGCCAGGCCAAATGATGCGTTACTACAGCCGATGCCATCGTATGGGTGACTGTGTCCACGGCATTCCAGATGGCCATCAGAGCATCTCTGGATGCCATTTCCCCTTCTTCGAGCATCGTGTCGAAGTCTCTAAGACAATCCTTCAGGATAACAGCACGGAAGCCTTGCATAGCGTTCCAGAAGTTAAAGATATACCTTGTCATAAGCGGTGAGTGGTTTGCTATGCACAGCTGAAGGGCTCCTGTGGAGCAAACCTTCCTGACAAGCAGGTCGAGTTTCCTCGCCTCCTTATTCTTAGGGGTGGAACCCGGTTGACCTTGCCTCTCTTTCTGGTTCACGGTATCGACGACCAGTGACCCTGGAGTGGGGTGCTGGAACAGAAAGGAGAATCTGTCCTGAGGGACGTAGTACTTATGGTCTGCGACCTTGGATGCTGGTGGGATCGAGGATGGGGTTTGCCAGCGGGCCTTGACAATGCTGTATACCCCTTCGGGGAGTGGTACAGACACCTTAGCAGGTGGAGCCCTCCGGCCGACTTCAAAAAGGGGGTTCGTCTCCTCTTGGACGACCCCAAGCTCCAGGTTCAGGTTAGCTGCCATGCGGCATAGCAACTCCTGGTGGGCACGAGAGTCCTCATAACAGTCAATCGATCTCTCAAAAGGTATAATCGTCGGGCAAAAAGGAAGAACAGGCCCGCAATCTACTCCGATGTGTGGAGTCGGGATCGGGTTCATCATCCAAGAAGTCCAAATCCATGGTCTCTGAGGGGACCGGACAGAGCGGTGCCATGAGGCTAAAGCATCATCAGTGGCCATGTCCAGCCAGTCATGTGACCAGTCGTTAAAAGATGCTCTGGCCTCCAGATGGTGGGAAGAAGAGCAGCCTCGGCTAGGCTGCAGTGCAGTACCTGAAGGGGAGGGCCCCACTGGTTCAGGCGGGCCTGAGAATCTGTGCTTGTGTAGACGTGCAGGCGAGGGAGAGAGCTTACGGCACTGTTCCCCTAAATGTTCTCCTACCCTTGTTACCACCTTGAGAGGAGAAAAGCATACCAAGGCTAGAGGCAAAGTCAACGCCAATCCGTGGGAAGGGGCGCCCAAGGTGTGGGAGCATGGCACCGACAGATCTTGGAAGGAGCATGGGGAGGAGGCCAGGGAACAGTCCTCCACTGAATGTGGTACCGAAGGTGTGCTGAATGGCACCGGGTTGGGATAGCAGTCTCCAGTGCCGGATTGCAGTGCCGGCGATGGGTTGGTCGGTACCGGGTCGGTAGGCGGAGCCACTACGTGCACTGACTGGGCTTCTGGTGCCACCATCGGCATCGAGCTAGTTTTCTTCCACGGTGCCAGTATGCGGACCGGAGAATGTGTCTGCACTGATGTGGAATCCTGTGGCATCAGCAGTGCCGCTGGCAGTACTGCCTTGGGTTCAGCGCTCGGTTAATTCGGCGACTGCAATGTTTGGTGCCCTGACGGTAGCGACTGGGACATTGACCAAGACTTTAGGCTTGGCACCAGAGATCAGTCCTGGGGTTTTGGCGCCTGGGCCGATGGGTGAGCTGGCGGAGCACTCAGGGCTCAGGCGGCATCAGAGGCTTGCATGCTGCTCCCGGAAAGGGATCAGAGGCACAGCTCTCTGTCCTTGCGAGTCCTCCTTTTGAAGGACTGGCAGAGGGAACAGGTCTTGGCAAGATGGGACTCACCAAGGCTTGCGAGACATTTATCGTGCAGATCGTCAAGTGGAAAAGCTTTGCAGCATCCTAGGTACAGCCTGAAACCAGGCATCTACCACAAAATTCAAGAAGACAGGCATTTGCTTATGCAAGTTTCTTGGCTGGGCCTAAACCATTGCTGAGGGTGGAAAAAGGAACTGGGAGGGTCAGGGTCACGGTCACCTATATAGCCACGGTCATGGCATGGAGGGGGTGTTGGCCGCGTGCCCTGACCTGACAGGCTAAGGCTGAAGACTTTCCGAGCTACAGTGCGCTGCGGCATGTAGACACATGTAACTGAATGATGCGAGCAGTGCTTGAAGGAGAACACACAGTGTAGGATCAGCCCTCTACAGAATCTTTATGCAAGTGGGAAAATGTATCAAAGCCACTTCCTGTTGTACAAGCACATGATATATTCTTTTACAATGGCCTCTACTAAATCTTTCTGTCTGCTTGAGCAACCACCATTTACACATGTTCATATTGTATCATGCTGTTTCTTCCTGCTAATCCCAGCTCTGTTCCACCTAGAACAAACCAGGTACTGTAACCTGCATGCTCACCTGAAGGCAAACAGCAGGTAAACATTAAACCACAGCAGAGTTTTCCATCCAACTCTCTACACACAATCCCGCTATAAAATGCTGTTTGAAATTCAACCTACAATTTAAATTACATAGACCCACCTGGGAGGTCACCACTACTTGTTAAACACAACCAGTTTCAGCTGGTTGAACACTTCCCTGGAAATTTGGGGATGGCTTTGGTCTTTAAAAACTGTTCCTGGAACTGAGAGATTTAACAAAAGATTGTCCCGAAGATGTGTCAAACAAAAAGTCCTGTAAGTATTCATAAATTGCCTCACTGCCCTAAACTAGATCTGTAGCCATTTCATTAAAGGGACAATGCTGAGATAACCAAGCTTTTAAAAATACTTCTTTATTATTGTTATTTTGTATTAGTTAAGCATGTCAGAGCCCCAGTCATAAAGCAGGACTCAATTGTGCTAGGCACTGCACAAACAACAAAAATACAGTTCCTGCCTTTCATCTTTATTGTTAAAAATCTTTAAAATATGTTAAAAATAAAAAAAAAATCTTATTTGCCTTTTACTGTTTTGTAGGACTGATTGAAAAAATATTTGAAGGAGCTGTTTTCTGTCAGAAAATGCAGTTTTGTTGAAACTATTTGTTTTGTAAACTACAATTTCAGTGATGTTTTCAAAGGAAAAGCACCTAAATGAATCACTTGGAGTTTCTGATTTCAATAGGTTGAAATTTTCTTTTAATTAGATTAAAAATGCTGTATTCTGACATGTATCATTTCATTCTGACACATTGTATTGAATATTGTGAATATATTTGATATTGCACAAACTTATATTTTAATTTTTTGACAGTAGTGAAACAAACTGGTTCAATGTTTCTGAATTAACAACGGAATTCTCTTTTCAACAGTTTGTGTATGTAGGGTAAAATCAACAACTACTGATCAAAATCTAATTCTTGCTTGCTTTGTCATACAGAAGGAAGGGAACAAGATGGTACTTGGAGAGTGAACAGTAATTAAGGGATTTTTTGGGCCACAAAGTCAGGAAAACTTATGACATGCACTAAAATATGAATAATAAAAATAGAGAACATCTTACATTATATAAAAATATATTCACATGAGCCTTTCTGAAGCCAGAACACAGCTCTACAAACCCCTGGATTCAGGCTATCACTCTCCACCATTACTATGAATGCATAGAGGAGAAAGAACTGTCTCGATTATGGTTGTTTCATAGGCTGGCTAGAAAGGGCAGTTGCCTTCTGCCAAGTAGCTCTTTAAAAAAGGGGCTCTTACTATTTGACCTTTATGTGATCTCCAATAATCAATTTGCTAAGTTTAACAAACATAAAAGGTTAATTTCCTCTAACCACTGGCACTGAAAGCTCAACATGGACTCACTTAAGGATAGGTCTGCACCATGCTCAGAGGTGACTGCAGCGGGGGTACAGCAGACCTATCTTTGAGTGAGCCGGCTCAGGTAATGACAGAGTGAAGCCACAGTATTTAATGAACCATTCTGTTGATGATTCATGATCCAGAATAGAATTCAACTGCCTCCTGTGTCAAAGAAAAGTAAAACCAGACTTTGAAATCAACAGTCAGCAAATAGAAGGATAAGATGATGCTAAGCTGACAGGCATTTTCTACTCTTCATCAAATCTGGTTAGGACAGACTTTAGACTCTGACACCTGTTCTACTGTAATTTTAATTAATTTTATTTTATGAGGCCAAAAATTCAGGTTACCTGGGAATGATAGCCACAGGACTGTTGTTCCCCTTCAAGCTATGCCTGTGTTTACAAACAGGATGGGAAACTAATGGATTACTTCCAATTAAAATACGAATTTTGTGTAGCTATTATTGCTTTTCACTCCCTCTATTTACAGACAACAATGGAATTCAGCACTACTGAGCCAGCAAGGAAAAAAAAAATTAAATAGCAGCATTTATCCCACCATACAGAATAATTGAGCAGGGTCCTTGCAATGCTGACCTCGCCATCTGGACATGTAGCTAACCCAGAGCAGAGGCATTTCCAGCATTATACTCCATAATCAAGTAAAATTGTATCCTGATGAGATGAACCAACAGTCCCCCATTCCAAAGACCCAGCCAGTGACTGCCGTCAGTCACTCCCCTTTACAGATGCCAGACTCCACAGAAGTAACAACAGTAATACATAAATGAATAGCCACTTCACCAACTAATTAAGCATCACAATTCATCTGCAAAGCAAGCGCTATTTCATTACCCCCCATTCTATAGTCAGGGAAGCCTAAACAGAACTAAAAGGTAGATCCCACACATGGCTGAAATCAACAGGAGCTTTGTGGGGACAATATCAAGCAATAAGGCACTTCATTAGGCCATGCAGTGCATCAGAGATAGCACAAAGATGAGAACCTTGGAACAGTTCCTAGTTCTCAGACCTGTGCTCACCAGACTATACTGCCAAATAACATCATGACATCAGCACAGTCAGTGCCTGCAGCCTGTAAAAATAAAATAAAAAAAAAAAAAATAAAAAATCTATACCTCTCCCATTGGGTTCTGCTACACTCTTCAGATGCACAACTGGTCTTGTATTTCACAAATGTGGCTAAATATCAGCACAGGGCATTGTGTTCTTGAAAATCTGAACTCAAGAATCTTCTATAAACAACGCAGCCCACACATCCAAGTGATCTGCAATGGAAAATATGAAGTAGTTCTAGATTCTGCTCATGCTTCAGTACTATGTTCTAGTGTGACTGGTCTCGTTCTTTTTACACTAAGCATCTCACTTCGGCAATTTCATTTCTGCTGCCCCTACTGCAAACTAAAAAAGAGAGAGGCAGGGAAAGAGATCATCTTGGAAGGAGAGTGAGCATTGGCTCTATAGATTCTTGTACTGTATAGCCAGAAAGGGGACAGTTACTTACCTGTAACTGGTGTTCTTCGGGATGCGCTGCTCACTTCCATTCCACCTAGGGTTTGTATGCGCCAGCATGCTCGAACACCGGAAGCTTTTCCCAGCCCGCCCTTGTGAGATCAGCGGTGGCGCCCCCTGGAGTGGCGCGCATTCCACCCGTTAAATATGCCACTGGTCCAACAGGCGGTCAGTCCCTTCTTTCTGCAACTCCAAAGCGGGGACAGTGGGCGGGTGTGGAATGGAAGTGAGCAGCACATCTCGAAGAACACCAGTTACAGGTAAGTAACTGTCTCCTTTCTTCTTCGAGCAGCTGCTCACATACATTCCACCTAGGGTAGATTCCTAGCCTTATGCTGGAAGGAGTTAGAGACCCTGGACTGAAGAACGGCTGCGGCGAAGGCTGCGTCATCTCTGGCTTGTTGTATTGTTGCATAGTGGGAGGTGAATGTATGAACCGAGGCCCATGTTGCCGTGCGGCAAATGTCTACAATTGGGACTCCAGCCAGGAACGCCGCCGAGGAGGCTTGTGCCCTCGTCGAGTGGGCCCGTGTGCTACCCGGTAGCGGGAGTCCCACGAGGCGGTAGGCAGTCTTTACACAGGATATCACCCACTTAGAAATAGTCTGTGATGACACTGGGTCACCTTTCATGTGGTCCGCCACAGCCACAAAGAGTTGCATGGTTTTTCTGAAAGGTTTTGTCCATTGGATGTAGAAAGCCAGTGCCCTCATACATCCAGGGTATGGAGTCTCGCTTGTTCCCTGGTTGCATGCGGTTTGGGGTATAATACAGGGAGGAATATGTTCTGATTTAGGTGAAAGTAAGAAAACACCTTTGGGAGAAACGCTGGATGCGTTCTGAGCTGTACCTTGTCCTTAAAAAACATAGTGTATGGGGGCTCGGAGGAGAGTGCCCTCAACTCTGAGACCCTCCATGAAGAAGTAATGGCTACCAGAAACACCACCTTGCGTAACAAGGTCAACAGTGGGCACATTGCCATTGGTTTGAACAGCGGCCCAGTTAAGACTCCCAGGATGACGTTCAAATCCCACTGTGGGGTGGGTTGTCGCACTGCAGGGAAGACACGTTGTAAACCCTTTAAGAATCTTGTCACCATTGGGTGGGAGAAGATGGAATGGCCAGCCACTGGCACATGTGCCGCAGCGATTGCCGCCAGATGGACTTTAATTGAGGCCAGCATGAGGCTTCCCTGTTTCAGCTACAGTAGGTAATCCAGAATGACACTCACTGGAGCCAAGTGTCGATCCACGTTCTTAGCCCTTGCCCATTCAAGGAAGCACTGCCACTTGGCACCATACATCGCACGCATCGAAGCTTTCCTACTGCCAACCAAGATGTGCTGTACCTGGGCTGAGCAGGACCTCTCTTCCACGGTTAGCCAGATAGCCTCCACGCCGTCAGGTGAAGCGACTGTAGGTTGGGATGCAGGAGGCGGCCCCGGTCCTGAGTCAAGGGATCTGGCCTCAGTGGTAGTTCTCAGGGGGCAACTATGGACAGGTCCCCCAAAATGTAGTACCAATGCTACCGAGGCCATGCTGGGGCGATCAAGATCATCTGGGCCTTGTCCCTCCGAACCTTCAACAGGACCCTGTGGATTAGCGGAAGGGGGGGGAACGCATACAATAGAGGCCTTGCCCAGGACAAGAGAAAGGCATCCGTGAGGGAACCTGGTTCCACCCCTCTCAATGAAGAAAACCAGCAGCATTTGCGATTCTCTCTGGTCGCGAATAAATCGATTAGGGGAAAGCCCCAGCTATGGAAGATAGGCGTCAGCACCTCTGGGTGTAGCGACCATTCGTAGAGTGAGTTGAAGTGTCTGCTCAGGTGGTTGGCTTTGTTGTTCCTGACCCCAGGGAGATGAGATGCTGTGAGATGAAACCTGTTGAGTATAGCTAACTCCCACAGGCACATGGCTTCACAACACAAGGTGGGTGAGTGGGCTCCTCCCTGGTGGTTGACATAAAACATGGCTGCCGAATTGTCCATCAGCACCTGACTGAGTGCCCTCGGATGTGTGCATGGAATACTTGACAAACGAGCCTGATGGCCCAAAGTTCTTTCACATTTATGTGGAGTCCCTTCTCTGCCGCAGACCATCTGAGTTATCTCTTGACGTCAATCTGCGGTCCCTAGACCCCTCTAGTCTCAGCTTGCTGTTTTGATGGGAGTCCTGCGGCAGAACCCACGGAGTCCAATAGGGCCAGCTGGATGGCCAGCACTGAGGTGGGGGTCCCAGCAGGGGTGGTTGTCCTGGTCCCGTTGGGGGCCCTGACTGGTGCGGCTCTTGACTCCTGGATCCCTCTGCTGCCAACAAGGAAGACTGAAAGGAGTAGGAGGTCCCAGAGGAGGAACTAGAGGGCTCTCTCCTCCTCTGTCTCTTGGTCCAGTGGGACGACCCATTTCTGTGGCCTGTGCCCCAGTGCCGGGGGGCTGGAGAGGAGGCTGACTGGGAGCGCACCCTCTTACTCCCAGATGCCCAGTGCCGCTGGTACCGTTGTGTGCCGCCGCATCCGCAACTGCACTCAAAAGCTGTAGAAGGGGCCGGTGCTGCTGCAGACCAAGCCGGCTCCGGCAAGCTCCACCCCTGCTGCCGGGAGTCTTGGGGCATAACCCTGGCTGATTCCACAGGCGGGGCAGTTTAAGGCACCGCTTCTCTCCAGGTCAGTGAGCCCAGCGGGGGCTTTCCCCATGACGGAGGGCAAGAAGAGGCTAACGCTGGAACTGGGGAAGGTAAGGTTGATAATGCCCTAGCTGTGGCATAAGCCTCAGGAGTGGATGGGGCCGGCAGGGGCAGAGATGGAGAAGTACCCAAGGTCGAGGGAGAGTCCCTGCACCCAGCCCTGGCGTGCTCCCGACCCACGCGGGTATGTCCCGGCACCGCCGGTGCGGAGTGGCACTGCAGCATCGGCAGGCTCGCTGGCGCCATGGCCCCTTGCTGGCTGGACGTTGTTCCCGCCGCTGAGGTCGGGCTCATCCCTGCCACCAGAGGTGGTGGATCCCCCGCAAGGGCCAAAGGAGATTACATCAGCAGGGCCTTCAGCTGGATATCCCGGTCCTTCTTCGTCTGCAGCTTGAAGGCTTTGCAGATTTTACAACGTTGAGGTCAGTGTGACTCCCCCAGGCACCTCAAGCAGTGTTCATGGTGGTCACTAACTGAAAAGAGTTTGCCACAAGAGGCACAGTTCTTAAATCCTGGAGATCCGGGCATAGCCCTGGTAGGGATAGCTGTCACTATTGTGGAGCTGTTTCCCGGTGTCCGACACACGACGGAAAGGAGGAAACTGACCGCCTGTCGGACCAGTGGCACATTTAACAGGGGTGGAATGCGTGCCACTCCAGGGGGCGCCACCACTGGTCCCACAAGGGCGGGCTGGGAAAAGCTTCCGGTGTTCAAGCATGCTGGTGCATACAAACCCTAGGTGGAATGTATGTGAGCAGCTGCTTGAAGAAGAAGGGGCAGTTGTGATCAGCTAGTCTGACCTCTTCCTTACTTGTACAAAGAATTCACAGAAACTCTTGCATCAATCCCATAACTTATGTTTAATCTCTACAGCATCCATCCAGCCCAGTACATGACTGTTTATTATTCGCATTACAGTAGTGCTTTTTCTCTAGACCCCAATGTAGAAGCACAGAACAAAAAGCCCCTACCTCAAAGACCTTACAACACAAGTGAATTATTTTATAAGCTTGCTACCTGTGTCACAGGAGCTCTAGAATCCTAAAAACAGCAGTTGTTCCCTTTAACCAGATCGGCGTAAAGAGATGTTCTTTCTCTGAAGCACCACATTCTCCGGGTCTAGATGCGACAAGAACAAAAAGCCTCAAAGATACGAATGATCAAGGAGGTACGGACCAAAAAGAAACCGTTCCCATAAAGAAATTATAAAAACCCATATCAATATAACCCTACTTCACTGGGGCATCAGAGAGCAAATGTGATGTTTCAGATCCATTGAAACAAGTAAAGTCTCGTATCCTATGTCTCATATCAGACTAACATATCATCTGTCAAAACAGAAAAACTTTCAGCCCATCAGACGGAAGCAGGTTGGAAAATATTTGCCTGTTGAGAAAGTGAATCCATCTGTCAAAAAGAAACAAGAAACAAAAAGAAAAAAAAACACAAACAAAAAAATAAATCCTAAATGCCAATCCCAGAGAAGAATGAACTTTTGATAAGAGAAGTACTATCCAAAGCTGAACACACTAGGACAGGGGTCAGCAACCTTTGCCGACCCCTGTGCCAGCCCTGCTCACTGCACCCTCAGTGAGTGCCAGGGGCCTGGCCAAAAGGGGGTGTGGCCATGCCTCCAGTTCAGGGCTGGGGCTGGCTCCTGCCCTTGCTGGTGGGCAGCCTTCAGGTCCCAGTCAGAGCCGCCTCTATCCCCCTGCCGGCAGGTGGCTTCCAGCTCCAAGGTTGGAGCCAGAAGCGGAGGGTGGGGAACTGCCTCGTTCCCCTCCAGCCCTGCCCAGCAGGGGGCTGGGTACTGTGGCTTCTGCTGGCCTGGAGTTACAGCATGTGGCTCTTTCCACCCAGCCATGCAGCAGTGGGGGAGTGGGGCCAGTGGGGAAGCCTGAATGGTGCCACGTGCTACTCAGGCTTGGTCCCATGCCATTTTTGGCATGGGTGCTGGGGTTTGCTGACCCCTGCACTAGGATAAGAACTTCTCAGTGACTTCTCCTATCCCAGGAGGAAATAACTTGTTTTCAGGAGATCTACTATCATGTAAAGACAAGAAAACTGCTTTAATGAAAAAAGAGAGTCATCGACACAGAAATTCTGGGTAAAACAGATTGTCAAAATAAGAACGGCAGAGTTCTTCGCAGTCTGAAAACCTGGTGATGAAATTCAGATAGCCTGAAGGACAGGAACTTTCTAGTAAAACAAATATATTCAAGCATCATGTTTGCCTACTGGCCATGCCAAAACATATTCACAAGGTGCACCGATTTGCCAAGAATTATTTAGAAAAATATCTAAAAAACTAAGCACAGTAATTTTCTACATGGAATCAATACTGAAGCTCACCTTGCAGAGTGGATCTGGAGTTCAACTGATTGAGCACAGGCTTAGGAAGCTAGCAGATCTAGAATACAGGCTCAGTACTACAAACAAGAAGTCCTGTGGCACTTAAAGGTTAACATTTATTTATTGCATGAGCTTTCACGGGAAAAATCCCACTTGTCAGCATCTGATGAAGCAGGATTTTCTCCTACAAACACTCATCCAATAAATAAATTTGTTAGTCTTTACGTGTCACAGGACTCCTTGTTTGTTTTACTGAACTAGACTAACACAGCTGTCCCTTGGGAACTAGGCTCAGTGCTTATTTTCCCTTGTAAGTTTATTAGCAATAATGTCTGTATTGAAGAAGGAAGATATAATTTGTCTTTTGAACTAAAACTAAAATTTTCAGTAGTTCAGTCGATATGTTATAGAGGCCAGATTTTTAAAGGCATTTAGGTACATAGTGGGATTTTCAGAAGCATGATGCTTTTGAAATCTCACTAGGAGTCTAAATACCTTTAAAAATCTGCCCTAAGCCCTAATCTATACTTACAGGACTTTTCAGTAGCAGTCAATGGAAGATACCTTGCATATCTGCCAATGACTTTCTAAGCCACTGACACAGACTACAGGAAGCCAACCACAAATGCCTTGTGGTCAGCTTTCAGCAACTCCAGTTCCGGGGCTGGAGTTGCAGAAGCCATTTCCAGAGCAATTCAGCAGGTTCAGATTCATCGCTGAATTGTGCCCTGAAGATCATGCTGATGGCAGCCATGTCAGTATTGACATATCCTAAGTCATAAACATGTTTTCTTTCATCAGAATTTTAATAGAGTGTCATAGTTCTGTACCTGATCATTGCCAAGATGAGCTAAGTGGAGCCACAACACATTTCAGTGGATCGCTGTAAAATCAAAAACTCAGTTTCACTTAATAATGGCACACAGAACAAAGGGTAATTGCTATGGTGGCTCAATAAAATGCACAGTTCGATCATGTATCTGTAGTCTCAGTTTTTATACTCTTGGAAATAGCTAGCTGACTGGCAGCATGCATGCAATCTATTATGCCTATATGAAGAGAAACCCATAAATAACTTGACTAGGTGTGTTGCATATTGTTGGTGAAATAATATGGAAAAAAATTAACAAATCAGGCCAATATCTTCTTTCCCAATTAAGTCAATGGCAAAACTCTCACTGATGTCAACAAGACGAAGACTCTTCCTGTTCGTAACATAGGCCAGGTCTCCTCATTGTCACTCAGAACTACTTAGTCCACTTCCCTGAATTACCCTTACTCAAATCATGTATGTCACCTTGTTTCATTTTCACCTGTAATACGCAGAAGGTAATTTGACATTGACAGAAAGACGGAACATGCCCCCTAAATTATAAACTAATAAGGACTAGAAAAAGTAAAATAATCAGAGCATGCTGTTTTCATCTGCTGTCAGAATGCTTTCAACCCAGGATATTTCCTGTTCAAATATAAGGTGATTTATGACAATCAATACTACTACAACGAACAAACTGAGAAACTTCAACTAAACCCAGCAATGGATTTAAAATTAAGAGATAACTTCCTCCCTTTTGCCATAATACTGGACGATGGAGACTTTGTTTTGGCTGAAGCTTTTTAGAAGATCTAAGATTGGTACCCATCCTTCATCAGAGCCCCCCCCCATCACTACCTGCAGTAGACTGTTGCATGACTGCTTTTTGTCTTTTACCTTTCAAGATGCTCTGAAGCCCCTTGGACTCTTCCTGATTCTGGGCAATTGGTTCTGCCCTCCTGATGTGGGTGATGACTAAAAACAAAATGCCTTTGGAAAAAACTAACTTGGGTTATAAGTAGATGACTTTAACAGAAACCAAAGATTTCTAGCTGGGACAGTCTTATCAGCCAAAGGCACACATATACTCCAGTGTGCTTAGCATTTCTATCTAGCCTTTACAAGCCCAAGAAGCTCACCTGTGTTTTCAGACCACTCTGTCTCAGAGACCAGTGGAAAGCTGTCCTCTGAAATTACGGCATCATTCCACATGGACATTATTTCATTAATATATACGAAGGGCATCTCTACATTGAAATATTAGGTCTACCAATTATGCAAAAAAGCCCCATACCCAGCAACACACATAAGCCAACCTAATACTTCACATCTGGGGAGGGGATTTATTTCAGGAATGGGAGAACCCTTCCCATTGGTGCAATAAACGTCTACACTGACATACTACAGTGCTGTTAGATGCAGCTATCCTGCTCCAGACAGTTAAGTGTAGACATAGCTAAGAACCAACATGCCTTCCTGCAGCAACAGAGAAGACCACACACAGAAGAGGTGTTGAGAAGACAACAGATTCCTGCACCATTTTGCAGACGACCAGTATCCTCCACCCCCACCCTGATGAACAAAGTTTTCAAAACATTTCAGAGCCAGCTGAATGACTTGCTGACAATGATGCTAACTAGCATCAATGTAAACCAGTTTCAAGGACCTTAATGCTACAGATCACCAAGGACACTTTTCCAGAAGATTCTAGTCTATCAGTGCCCAATTTGGGCAAGCGAAGCATTCCACCTAAACTGACACTTAGGGTCTGATTCATATCCCACAAAAGTCAATGGAAATGCTCCCACTGACTTTAGTGAACTCAGGATAAGCTACTAAGTGACTCCCAAACAATGGCTAGGTTTATTCTGACATTAACTTCTCTGTTGAAGCAGCAGTTGCAAACAGGACAGCTGTCTTCTGCTGAAGTTAGTATAAGCTGTGGCCACCTTCTAACAAACTGTTAACATTTCGATATGAACAGTTACACAATCAGAACTCCCATACTTGAATGTTGATTACTATTCTTGGAACCCCATTTCTGATCAGTACCAAGAAATAACAAGTAATCGATTTAACCGTTGGGTCTGGATCCTAACGTTATCTGGTTGCTCAGCATCCTGTCACTGTAGAAAACTGTGCATTTAATTGCTTAGAGGATAAAAAAGAAAAAAAATAAAAGAATAAAGACTTTCTTTGAGAGAAGAACAGACAGAACTTTCCCATGGAAGAAAATCACAAACCTATTACAGGAAGATGAACATTTCAGCTATTTCTTTGCCCTTTATGAAAACCGGGGCACAACAAACTTAGTCAGGATGTTACATGTTCCCCATAGCTGGAAGCTTGGCCCTCTGAGGTGCACAGGAGTTCAAATCGTTATAGACGCTACAATTTTGTAATGACTTGACTTCCACAGACCACAGTTTATCAGCAGAGACTGGGCCTGAATTCTTCAGCACTAGAAGCAGAGGCCTCTACCATTCAAGCTAAAGGAATGACCCCATGAGTGGGCAGCAAAACTAGGCTCTTATGCTCTGGACACAACACAGTATATAATGTGACAACAAAATTTTTCTTCCGTTACCTGGAAATATTATGATCAGCAAACACTTTTCCTTCTTCTGAAATAAGAAAAGATGCCTGAATGGTGGTTGGCTGCTCAATATGCCCATGGCCATAACAGGTGAAGACAGCGAGTTGAGCAATAAAACCTTGCAACAGGAATCAAAGTCCTATTTTAATTCCCTACTGCAAATGACTGGGGACAACACTTCTAGCCAGACAGCAAGAGTTCTTCCCATGTGGGGAAGATAATTAAAGGCCATGTCTTTACCAGGAGCAATTCAACCCTACAGGAATACCAGTGCACTGTGTCCCTTGTGACAACATAGCTATGCCAGCAATGATATGCTTCATCCCAGAACAGCAAAACCACTCTTTCAGAGTGAAATGCACTATACTGGTGAAAACACAACTTACTAAGATAGCCGCCTCCACACCACTAACTTCAGGTAGCCCAAGTTCCCACCAACACTGCAATGCCAGCAGAAGTCTGTAGGTTACACCCAACTTAAAGCCACATCAGCTAACAAAAGATTCAGCGTTACTCAATGTCAACGTCAATGGCAGCAAGACATCGGAATTTCTTTTTTGCATGGGTGTGCAAACTTCGCAAGATCCATTCAGATGCTAGTGCCTTTGCCTTACAATAAATGCTTGAGTGCTCTTTCAGTGCTGCCAGTTCCCTCCCATAAACAATCCTTCAATGAGGAGCCAGTGTACATGTGATGCAAAAGGATTGCCTTGGCCATTAGACACTAGACTGCAACTCGGAATATCCTGTGGCTCTGGTCCTCAGTCTGCCACAGAGTCTGTCAGCCCTCAGGCAAGTTGTTCATTCTCCCTGTGCTTCATGTTTTCTGTGCACATAATAACGATAAGTTCCAAAGGGTAGCTGTGTTAGTCTAGTTCCAAAAAAAAAAAAAAAAACCAAAAAAAACCCAAAAACAAGGAGTCTGGTGGCACTTTTTAAGACTAACAAATTTATTTATTGCATGAGCTTTCGTGGGAGAAAATCCCACTTCATCAGATGCTTGAGTTCCATACCTTCAAGCATATGACGAAGCAGGATTTCCTCCCACGAAAGCTCATTTGATAAATAAATTTGTTAGTCTTAAAAAGCGCCACCAAACTTGGTGTTTTTAATAATAGTGATAGTAATTCTGTTTCAGAGACGTGTTGGGAGGTTAAATTCTTTGATGTTTGAGATGTCCCCAGGTACAAGGAGCACCATACAAGTATATAAAAATAAAAAGGTGGGTTTTATGAGGGAGGAAGCCAAGAATCATAAGAAGAAAGATGTCTCTTTCAACTCTCAAGTGGCTATTAGAAGCAACTGTGATTTTATAAAGATTTTGTAAATGGTGAAAAAAAGTGTTCTTTTCAGCTCATGCTCTTAACTTTTATATTAAAACGCTTTAACGCAAAGCCACACCCAGTAAGACAGACACATATAAGTGAACCAGGTGACCAAAAAAGGAGAAGTATTGCTTTAGTTTGAAAAAATTACAGGAAACTTCATCTTTCAATTTGATAAAGGGAGGCAACTAGTTCATCTCTGGAACAACACAAGAAAAGAATGATTAGCGGTATGAGAGGATAACTCTTAGCAGCCCAGAGAGCTGCTTATTTATTAGCTAAACAATGTGTCAGTATTATGAGCAAGTCAAACACAGTAACTACAATTTCCTTTGAAAACTAAGCAGTGCATGATTACACTTGTCCACTTGGAGACTCCCTACTGGTAGCTCAGTATTCTGCTATTGTTCTGAGCACTGGTGTCTAAATAGCAGACTGTGTAAGCCAGGCAGCCTGAACATGTGTTCTTTATATTCAGTCCATATAACGGCATCTGTCATCTGAAGGATAATGGGAAGTGAAACATTCACTATCCTGAAGGGTAGATACTAGAACACCTACAAACATGTTTTTGTCTGTCATTGGTCACCACCTCTCATTTCTAGCTGAGTCAATTTTCATTTCAAGAGCACTCTGTCTTGGAATGACATATACATGTGTTTGTAGCTCTTGTTTATCACTCCTGGGAAGATTTCTGTTGTCCATTTGGATTTCTAGCAACATCTTTCAACTCTGAGTATCCCTCAAGGTGCAAGCAGAGAAAAACAAAGTGCTAATCAAACAAGGAGCACTAGGAATGTGAAAGAGGGCATGAAAAGAGACTAACATTAGAACCTCAGACAGCCGATACGACAGAAGAGAGAGGCATGCTCTCTCTCTCTCTCTCACCCCCCCCCCCCAAAGAGAGTACCCTTTCCTGGGCAAAGTGCAGGAACTGGAGACAAGACAGGATGCTTTATTCCATTTCTACCACAGACTTGTTCTGAGAGCTCAAGTGACTCAATGACTCATTGTGCCTCAGCTTCCCCAGGATGGCAGTAGTTCCTTACCTCTCAGAGGTACAATGAAATGCCTGTTTGCAATGTACCTTAAGATCCTCAAAAAGAAGCACAAGAACGGTAAACAACTGTATACAGTAGTGGTATCTAGAGACTTCAATCAGGGTCTCAGCGTAGGGACACTGAACAAACATGTAGGTAGACACAGCCTGTACCCTGAATGCTTAAAAGCATTTTATTTAAAAGACTGAAATAAAGCTTCCCAGCTACTTAAAGTTATTCCTAACAGAGACAGCCAAAGAATCATCTTTGTAGTTTCCTTCATCAATGGCTCTGTCAGTGGCCCTTCTCCTCCGTTTTCATAACTCACTAGCAGATTGAGAGGTATTTTTTTTGACAGCAGACAAAATTTTCAACACAGACCTAAGTGAGTTAGGAGTCCACATCCAATTTTCAAAAATAACAGGCACTTTAGCACCTAAGCCCCATCAGCTTTTCAAGGAACTTTAGGATCCAGCGTCTAAGAGTCCTTTCACAATGTCACCTGGGCGCTTTGAAAATTTTGCCCTGTGACTCACCTTTAGTTTGATATAAAATGAGTATTAAATGCGAGCAGTGTCAGGTTTCCTTTCTCATCAAGGATTTGACAAGTGCTTAAAGTGCATTTTAAACTTTGCTTTGCACACAAGTCATTTAAGTAGCACCAAGAAACGCTTTTATTTTCCTTTTCTCTCTGTTACTGCTATACAGAATAGATAATAAAGCAATCTGTTCAAAAAGGATGGCAGGGGAGGCTACTGATTTGGTGTATTTTGAGTCTAGAGACATTTCTAACCCTAGTGGTGAGTTTGCCAAATGACACACTCAAAGAAAGAAAGAAAACCCTGTGATAAATGGGGGGCTCACTCAGTCACTGTGGGTCCTGCACTTCAGATCTTGGTAGCCAGCTGGAGCCCTGTTTTCTCAACTCCAAACCCCCAAAGTTACAGTTCCCCTAGCCCCCCTGCCCTGGAGCTGGACTTTCCAGCCCTCAGGCCCCTATGGGCAGCTTGTCCTGGCTACCTGTATCTCCCAGGTGCTGGTAGCAACAGCTACTGGTTAGCTTCATCCAGCTCAGCTCTCCTTCACCCACACACTCCACTCCTAGACACTCTTCCTCCAGATACCACACCAAAAAGCCCTGACTGCAACAGAGGCTTTTTTTTTTTTTTTTTTTTTTTTAATTTATTGTGGGCAATCATCCTAATTGGACTCAGGTGCCTTAAGTGACCTGGAGCAGCCCCACCCTCATTACCCAGGAATCAGGGCTTTGCTGAGCCTGGGGCTGATACACGTGCCTTCCAAGCCCTCAGGCTTGCTTCTTTCACAACCCATTTGTTTCTACTGGAACATATGTTTTAAGAAACAGTGAGGGAACACAAGGCTCAAGTCATTATACTAGTAAAACTGACAGGCCAGCTATGCAAGTAGGTAGGTGTCATTAAAGTATCCCTCATACAGTTCTAGCAAAATATTGTCTCTGCTGTCACATGTGGTAGGTCCCCATCAGCCATACAGGCAAAAGAGGTGGTTGCCTAGGACAGCTAATAACCGAGCATCTAGAAACTCCCTTATGCAATTTTAGTAGAGTTTTTCAAAAAAAAAAACCCATTATATTATTCTAGTCACTGGGAATGGTATAACTGGAAAGGAGTGAATAATGATTTTATGCCATAGAACATTGTTAAATGTGGATTAATAGCTAAGGACACTGAGGTTTAATGCCTCAAAATAATGTCAACAATGAGGAAAAATTAAAATTAAAGCATATGCTCAAGTATATACATGCACAGAGACTGTGCACAGTCTTCTGTATTTGTTATGCCTCACATTTTGTTCTATTTTTCCTTCATGGCCTTACATGATAGCCTTTAAAAAAGGCCCATTGATCAAACTCACAATCTGCCCATTAAAATATAGCAATAAGTGATCATATAACTTGGGAACCATTTCACCTTTCAATTATTCTAATGACTGGATTTGACCCCATCACAATTAATAGGGGCCCTTCCAACGGACACAGGAACAGACCCTTCGTGAACTAACATAAGCTCTTAAATTGTATGACGGGAAGAGCCCATGTGCACCATTTGTTTCAGGCCCCTGTCCATTAATTGCACAAAGGGACAAAAGCAGACTTTTACATTGAAGCGTAGCACTGGAAGGGACCTAGACAAGATCCCTTCACTCAAAGCAAGACTACAATAACAACTAGATTATTCCTGACATACATTTGTCTAAGTTATTCTTAAAATCCTCTAATGATTGAGATTCCACAGCCTCTCTAGGCAATTTGTTGTTCTGCTTAACTAACCTGACATTTAGTATTGTTTTCCTAAAGCCCACCTTAAACCGCCCTTGCAGCAATTGAAGCTCACTGCATCTTCTCCTGTCCTCTGAGGTTTGGAGAACAGTTTTTCCACATTCTTCCCTGGAGCAATCTTTCCTATATTTGTAAACCATTATGTCCTCCCCTCAGTCTTCTCTTCTCCTGACTAAACATATACAGGTTTGTTTGTTTTTTTTAATCTTTCCTCATGGGCCATGTTTTCTAGACCTTTAATTATTTTTGTTACTCTCCTCTGCACTTTCTCCAATTTGTCCACATCTTTCCTGAAATGTGGCACGCAGAACTGGATACAACATCCCAGCTGTAGCCTTGTCGGCACACACAAGCGGTAGAATTACTTCTCCAGTCTTGTTTCCAAGACTCCTGCTGATGGATCCCAGAAGGATGTTTGGTTTTTTTGCAACAATTTAGCTTGTGATTCACTATCAGCCTCAGATCTCTTTCCCCTATACTGCTTCTAAGCAGTTATTTCCCATTTTCTTCATATGCAACTGATCCTTCCTCTGTGGTGTACTTTTTATTGTCCTTATTGAATGTCATCCTATTCACTTTAGACCAGAGGTTTTCATAGAATCATAGAAACTGGAAGGGACCATGAGAGGTCATCAAGTCCAGTCCCCTGCTCATGGCAGGATCAAGTTCCCTCTTAAACTACCCCAATAGGTGCTTGTCTAAGCTCCTTTTAAAAACATCCAATGATGGAGATTTCACAGCCCGCCTAGGCAACTTACTCCAGTGGTGAATCACCCTGACAGTTAGGAATTTTTTCCTAATATCCAACCTAAACCTCTTTTGCCATAATTTAAGCCCCTTCTTTCTTGTTGCATCTTCAGTGGTTAAGCAGAATAATTTTTCTCCTTTCGCCTCAGGTACCTGAAAACTATTATGTCCCATCTTCTCTTTTCCAGACTAAACAAACTCAGCTGTTTCAATCTTCCTTCCTAAGTCAAGAATTCCAGAACTTTAATCATTCTTGTTGCTCTTCTTTCAACACTTTCCAATTTGTTCACATCTTTCCAATTTGCCCACAAAAGTGTGTCACGGTGCAGTGACTGCTGAGTGTGAAACTAGGCTGCTATCAAAAGCCCGAGAAAAGCTATGACAGCAGGCTGATTTCACACCACTGGTCCTTTCAGAGCCAGAGGGATGGTGGCTCTCTGCAAGAGCTGCCATTGAATCAACACAGCTGTGCTCTGTTTCTTGGCGGTGGACGCTGCCAGTCTCAAGCTTCCTGCTGCCGAAAACCCCATCCAAGGGAGAATTTCTTTAGAGGCAGGTGCCACTGTAACTTGACCTACTGTCGGAAGTTCTGGTGCTGTGGAAGGAACTTCAGCAGTGGTGGCAGTGTGTCGCACATAGCTGGGAGCCTTTGGACCATTTCTCCGTATCATTTTCCATTTTAATCCTCTCCTCCAAAACACTTGCAACCCCTCCCAGTTTAATACGATCAACAAACTTTCTAAGTGAATTGTCTATGCCATAATTTAAATCATTTGTGAAAATACTGAAAAGAACCAAAGACTGACTTCTGCAGGACCCCATTCCATATTCTTTTCACCCTTTTATTTTTAGGGTATTTAATCTTATTTTGTGCCTTGGCCTTTCTAATTTTGTCCCTATACACTTGTGTGGGTTTTTGTATTCATCCTTTGTAATTTGACCTAGTTTCCACTTTTAGTTGGACTCTTTTTTTTAATTTAAGATTATTGAAGGTCTTCTGGTTAAGCCAGAATGATCTCTTTCTATACTTCCTATGCTATGTGACAGTTTGCTCTTCTGTCCTTAATGTTAGCTCTCTCAAACTATTTTTCTCCTTAGACTTTCCTGATGACAACTGCCACAGAGTCCATTTGTCCTGGGACTTCAGTTTAGTTATTATCCTGAAGTTACATCATCTGCCTGGTGGTGTGGTAAGGTGTATAGACGAGAGAGTGAATGACTAACAAGGGAGTAAAAGAAGCAACCGAATGAGGAGCAGCTTGCTTCCCATAGTAAAACTAAGGAGAACATTTTCTGTGCAGTGAGATTTCACCACGTGACTGCTATTGCAGCAGGGTTTCCAGAAGTCTGCATTAACTAAAGGATAATTATTCCTAATGGCTGTACCACCCCAGAGCCAAAACAAAACAGAATAAGACATAAGTAGATGTAATACTCAGGGAAGAGTTAACTAGTTAGTTTGGTTAATGCTGTAGTGATCCAATGTAAGGAAAACAACATGAACATCTTCAAAGCATCTGATGAAGTAAGATTTTCTCTCATGAAAGCTTATGCGATAAATAAATTTGTTAGTCTTTAACTGCCACAGGACTCCTTGCTTGTTTTGACATCAGCATAGAACCTTTACAAATTGCAATCAATCAGAATGAGAGATGGACATAATATTTATTCCCATTTCACAAGTATGGAAAGAGACCCCATCCTTTGCTCCAGTGCTCTGTGCCAACAACAGTTCTCTATACTAGTCCAATGCTGAATGCCAAACCAGCCAGGGTCTAATCTTATCTCTAGTTTAAGACAGAGCATGCTCAAGGCTGCCGTAGTGTATGCTAGTTTGTAACAGCTTACTATTGCTAGGAACTAGGGTCATGCAAAATCATTGCAAGGAAAATCGAAGGCCCAAGAAACTAGCAATGGAGGCATATTCCGCACCCTGATCTTGTAACTCCAGCCTTTGAGGTTCCATCTCCAAAGTCAGCTGTGAAGTTGTGTGATCTCAGCCAGAAAAATACTTTTGCACTTGTTAATGGAGATAACCAGCCAAACTTACTTTATGATACTTTATGGAAAGTAACACCCAGTACTACAAACTTTTTAAAATCTCATTTTGTGGGAAAAGTATGGCTCCACATACAAAAGCACTAGATCCCCAAGTGTCAGGATTCCACTTCTATATTAACTGTCCAAGTCCTGAATGAGATTCCCAAGCAGTTCTGAGTTGTTTATGCTGATTGACATGGCCAGGTTTGTACCTAACGACTCTGATCTTTCCAGGAAAACAGATTCAAGTGCCAGGTCAACCCACATTGCTGCTCACCTCCTTGGCACTCAATTGATATGAGAGATTTGTTCATGGCCATCATTAAGCCATCAGCACATCTGTCA
Source organism: Podocnemis expansa (assembly GCA_007922195.1). Classification (NCBI taxonomy): domain Eukaryota; kingdom Metazoa; phylum Chordata; order Testudines; family Podocnemididae; genus Podocnemis; species Podocnemis expansa. Next base: position 13,866,222 of record ML681971.1, read on the forward strand.
GATACATATTAAAAAAGAAAAAACATTAATACTAAAATATTTCCTACCTCATACTAAGAAGATGCAAGTATCAAATTCAATGAAACTCAAAGGCACTTTGTGAATTATTAGACCTCTCTAATACATCCTCTATTGTGGGCAGATGCTTATCCGGGTTCTCACTGTTCTATCCCAACAACAACTACTGTCATCCTATGCACAACTGAGTTAATCCAGATTCCACACTAAATTGTGGAAACCCAGAAGAATGAGTTAGTTTTATTCACATGGGAGATCTGCAGCCTATGTTGAGACTTCTAACTTATGCCACAGAATTTAGGGCCTCCTGAAAATACAAATACAAAGTAACTGATGTCTCAAAATATCTTTTTGGTCCCCAGATAACTAAATAAATATTTCTAAATGCCTTATCTCTAACTTTCACCCACAGTACAACCAAATGGAGCATGAGGAGAGAACCAGTGAAGAGTGCACAGCTCCATACCTTGACTAGAGGAGCACACATGACCATTCCAGAAACATTGTTTAAGACATGGGCTGGCCCATGAACAAGCCAAGGGGAAGAGCATCTATCTGCTTTTAATAGCTATATGGTCCCCACCAGCATAAACTCTGAACACATCAGAATCGTCAGTGAATTCATCCTCACAGCACTCTTGTACTATCAGCCTGTTTTACAGATGAAGGACAGATGCCCAGGGAGGCTAAGGACAAGACTTTTAAAGGTAGGTAGGGGTCTAAAGGTTCACATAGCTACTTAGTGGGATTTTCCAAAGTGCCTTGGTGCCTAGCTCCCTTCTATTTCAATGAAATTTTCAGTACCTAAATACTTTTAAAAATTTGGTGCTAGGTAGGATTACCAGATGTCAGGCAAAAGGAAGACATGTCCTCCTTTTTACATTGATGTCCTTCATTCAGCAAGCATTTTAAAAACATATTGTTTTGTAAAGCTTTTTACTTACAGGGGTTAGAGTGTGCTGGAAGGCCCTGGAACACCCTATTCTTAGGGGTAAACACTCCAGACCCCCTAAAAACAGAAGAATATTACAGTAATACGACATTTTCTCCATGTGTCCTCAAGCATCCTCCTTTTCGTTCTTCCCTGTCCTCCTTTCCATGCTTTGGTATCTGGTAACCCTAGTGCTAGGTGAGTTGCTCAAGGTCACTGAGATTTGAGGAAGAGGAGAAACCAAAAACTAAGTCTCCTGAGTTCTAAGTTGATATCCTGACCAGTGGGCTGTCCTCACTTCACCTACTACTGAGAGAAATGTTATGCAAGTATCGTCATAACTGGCATTCAACATTGCAAGATTCTTTGATATATGCTGTTATTTTGAGAAGCCCTGGGACAGAAAAAACAGTGTCTTTGTCCCAGATATAGTTTTAGAAAGCCTGCACGTTCATTATGATTTGTTACATTCAGAGACAGATAGCCCCACAAGAGTTTTAACTTGTTTATCCACCTCCCAACTCATAAACATTCATATTTGTCAGTCTTTAAAAGTGCCACAGAACTCCTTATTTGTTTTGCTAACTAGACTAACATGGCTACCGCTCTGGAAATTCCTATTTGTAGTACTCATTTCTATGAATCAGAACTGGCAAGAACCTCTAGGTTCAGAAATTCCAGAGAGCAAATAAATCAAATAAACCCCCCCCCCCCAACAAATAAATAAAACCCCCACCTAGTTCAAGACGACTTTAAAGCTACATTTTTTTGATGACTTAACTGGCATTGTTCTGGATACACAATTAAACCTTTATCTCGCAGAGATGCCCAAACTTTAAAACAAGAAAAACATCCGTAATGCTTTTGGAACCATACAGTTATTTAAAAATTCCAAAACAAACCTACACATGTACAATAATACTGTTTGTATCTTCAACACATCAATACAGATTGGGGAACTCACTGACAATGACAGCCTGTAACGGCTCAGTCCCACCCTATTTCTCGCTGTAGTTGTAAACAAGATGTCTAGTGGCATTTTAAAAATTAAGTGCCTTGCATCTTGCCCAGTTCCAAATGGCAGCTGTGTTAGTCTAGTAAAGCAAAAAAAGAAGCCTCTTCAAAGCATCTGACTGTCAACAGAGGTGGCAGACATAATGGCCACCCCGCCCCCCAACATAGCCCTCTAGACTACGGAGCTCACAGGGAGGAGTGTTAAGTATCTATCTCCCCTGATGGGTCTCATCTCCGGGCTATCCAGCTCAAGGGGAAGAGTGTTAAGGATCGATCTTCCCTGATGGGCCTCAATCTCCTGTGTGAGTTTCTCCCTCCCTAGCTTTGTGTCAACAAGGAGGGGGGTGAGTTCCTATCCCCCCTGAACAGTTTCTCGACACCCCCGTCATCACGAAGGAGGGGTCATTGTCTGGGGTCCCAGTTTTATCATTGGTCCTGACCAGGATCCCTCTCCTAATTGGCTATTTTTACTCTGGCTGGGCAAAATTCTATTAAAACCCCCTGTCTCAGCTAGCTTGTTGTTCTCCCACCCTCGGATGCTAAAGGGCACGTCGCGACCCGGTTGGACTGATCCCCCAACTGAGACAGGGAGTACCCACCCCCGAGACCCTCTTTTTTTTTTGGGGTGTACATGGATTGCCGGCCGAACGATTAAGTGCTGAGATGCTGCAGCTGGTCTGCCTCCTCGCTTTGGGTTCTACTGCGGTCCTGGGACAGGTATTATAAATCGATATAGGCCTCCTACCTTCTCTTAATCATTCTACTTGGTACCATTTATATATAGTCTGTGATTGTAGCTTCTTCACCTGAGTTTTGCATAGTTTGTGTAGTTGTTATTATTTTCTCTGTATCCTGCATAATCTTTTTATGATATAGTTGTTTAAGGTCTAGCATAGTTTTGTGTTGTTAATTTGCCAGGTGTTTTGTTAGTCATTTGTATTTTGCATCCTTCTTACTGTATAATTGTTCATTACTCTGCTTCTGCTCTAAACTGCTGGCCCCAAACTTCCCCAGTGTACACGGGGGGAGTGTGGGGGTTTGTTTTTCTCTCATCTGATTTTTTTCATTCTGCCGCCCACCCTTCTTGGCTAGCAAGGAGGAATGGCTTCCAGCCATTGGTAAATACGCGTCAGGTGGGCTGGTCAGTGCCTATACCGATGTTGAGGCAGTAAAAGGCCAGAAAAGTCCTTGACTTATTATGGCCACCCTCTTGTAGGTCATTAATCCATACTGTTATTTAACTATAAGTACTTTTGTAGGTTGTAAGTGTTTTGCATAGACTCTCATACTTTATCCTGTTGTTTGGCTGGAGGTGTTTTACAGGTGCTTTATATAGACTCTTGCTCCACACTGTTACTTGGTTATAAGTGCTTTGCATAGGTTTTTAGCTTTATATTGTCATTTAGTTATAAGCGTTCATTTAGATTTTGCTTTATGCTGTTAGTTGGTTATAAGTGTCCTGTATAGATTTTTGCTTCATATTGTTAGTTGATTACAAGTGTTTTTGTATTGATCTCCTTGTTTACACTGTTAAGTGGTTAAAGGTGTTTAAACTGTCACTATAAAAGTATTTTTTTTTGTTTACTTGAACTGGTGTCTGTCTCATTGGTGGGTGTCGCTGGTCCATCCCAGTCACATCGCGAACCCGGGGTTCAACACTGACGAAGTGGGATTTCCTCCCATGAAAGCTCATATGATAAATAAATCCGTTAGTCTTTAAGTGCCACAAGAGTCCTTGCTTACAAAAAAAATTAACAAATTTATTTCATGAGCTTTGTGGGAGAAAATCCCAAGCTCATGCAATAAATAAATTCGTCAGCTTTTAAAAGTGCTACTAGACTCCTTGTTTGTTTTGCAGAACTAAACTAACCCATCTACCCTTTTCAAATTGATAGTTTTATGATAGCCCACATCTTAAATGGGGCTTTGCAGTCATGTTAGGCTTACTCAACTGGAGAATCAGGAATGATTGAAACACATCCCCTTTCTACCCATCAAGACAGGCAGGGTTTGAATGACTTCTAGAATGCAGAAGGGTGGTTCATGTAAGAGACACAAAAACGGTTGCAAATAGCTTGACTACTGCTTGCATCTAGACATCTCCACTACTCTCTTCTGCCAGCTTTGTGCTGAACACACCATCTGACAACTCATCATTACCTGCACAAGCCTTTTAAGATTGAAGGCTTCTAAACTGCAGCTTTTATTTAACCTTTAGTTAAGTGTACTTAACCGATACAAGTGAAGAAGTTAACTCTGGCGGTAAAGCATTAATGGCTTTGTTTGGATGGCAGAATAGAGCTTTGCATCAAGCCATTAAAAAACGTTTATTACACATCAAACCTCAAAAGAGATCTTAAGGATCCCAGTTACATGGTCAACAGAGTAAGTTTTGTACAGTAAGTCTGGAACTAATGGAAAATTGGTTAGGTCTCTTTCGCAACTGTACAGTCTTTAGCCCCTTTATGCTATAATGAAACATTTGTTTGTTAATTGTTTTCTCTCTTAATAACTATATCTTCTAATTAGCTACACAAAAGCAAGCTGAGCTCTAGAAAAAAAAGATCTTTCTACTTAGAAATGAAAACTGCAACTTACAAGCTTTGCTCTGTTGATTTTAAACTGCAGTGAATAGAGTTATTTCCTCACTAACATTCTTGCTGTGTAATTCTTCCTTTACCAACATTCAATTATCAGAAGATCAGAGCTGGAGTTTTCTGATGCTGGCAATAAACAAAAGAATAAATCCATGCAGTGTTTCTGCTGAAAAACAGAAATAGCAAGGCTTGTCGAAAGGTATTAAAACAGTAACACTTAAGCATGCTAAAGGACTGTTTAATTTATATATAATTTCCTAAATGTAGTAGCATGGCCAGCAGATAATTCTACTGTATAAAAAAGGGAACGGTTTATATTTTTATAAAAACAGAAATGGGGGATTGTCAAATAGGTCGAGGCTTTAAATTGAACCTCATCTAAACTATAATACTTTGATAGAATATCCTATTGATTCTAAATATGTCAATAAATGACTTGCCAACACTGTTACTAAGTAGTTGTAATAAAAACACATCAACCCAGGAGTGTCACTGCTCCGGGGCAAGACCTGAGGCACAGCCCAGGCCCTGCCCCCCATCGAGAGCCCTTCTCCCTTACCTTGATTCAGGGCCTAGGCCCAATCCCGCCTCCGGCTTCACTCACTGCGGATGGCCTGGCCCCAGATCCCCGCCTGGGAACAGGGCCCAGAGCAGCAGCACTGCTGCGGGTGGCCAATCCCTGGATCCCCAGCAGGGAACTCCAGCACCACTGCTCCCAGCCCCATTCCCAGCCAGGAATCTGGGGCCAGACTGGTGGCCTGACACTTGGGGCACTGGCACTGAGGCATGGGTCCCATGTGCCAGGCACCAGTGATGCCCCTGCAACAACCATTTGTCTGTCTTGCATGAACAGGAGGGTGAGGTAACATCTTTTATTGGACCAAGTTCTGTTGGTGAGAGAGACAAGCTTTCAAGCTTACACAGCATTCTTCTTTCAGTCTGGGAAACTAGTTCAGAAATCAGAATCTTGCTTCTAAAAGACAAGATAGAAAAGATTATTTTTAGTGTAAGCAATTAACACATTTCAAGAGACCATTCAAGGTGAAGTGTCTCCTTAGCACCTTTTCAGTCTTATGGAGGAAAGTAAATGGGGGGGGGGGGTAGAAGAAAAGCAGCTGGGTGGAGAGGTTGTTAGTAGGTTACAGATTGTTGTAAGAAGCCATAGATCCAAAGTCTCTATTCAGTTCGTGACAAGGTACAGAATTCTGTTGTTCTGTTGCTGAAGACACCTAACCAGCAAAGGGAATGGCTACAAATCAGAAGTCATCATTTTTCAAATTCCACAACCAACTTTCACCTGAATATTTCAAAATGTTGAACTAACATCAAGCCTAAGAAACTGTTAGTGAGGTAGGTAGAGTTCACATCATCACTGGGCTTACTGCCCCTACCCATCTTCCACACCTCACGCATGGCACGGCAGTAATGCAAACAGTTAAGGACAGAAAGTGAGGAAAAATACTAGATCCATTTGAAACTACTGGGTCAATTTAGTGAGTCAGAATGCAATTGGCTGAATGAAATCAAGAAAGAGCCCTGGGTTTAATAGACCTAGCCTAGGCAATGACAAAGACTAGTCACAACTTCAGTTTAACTTGGTATCTGGAAGACAGTACCTCTCTCTGCTAACATGATGCTTCTTGGTACAAAACTGAGGATTTGAATGTTTCAGCTAAATTCCATGGTGGTTCGAGGGAAGTGTTGCATCCAAACTTCCTGCATGGATTAACATCCAAGATGGCACTGGATGCAGAGGTCAAGGCTTCAGCAATGGTAACAACAAAAAAGGATGCAAACTAAGGTGCAGTCATACTGGTAAGATGCACCAGAAGAAGAAAGGGGGATGAGAAACAATGTTTACAGACAAATTATGAAAAAAGATCAGATTAGCAAGGAGGAAACCTGTTATTTCCAAGGTCCTAAGACACTGGATAATGTCCTCTAAGGGCTGTCAATAGACTTTCTAGTAATTTACCCTTCATAAGTGTAAATGGCTGCTATTCCTAATGGAAGAGCCATATTCCCAAGCTGGCAAAGAGAAAAGAATGAAATTCATTGTCTGCCCCTTCTGTTCACCCCAAATTTTACCAGGTGTCGCATCTCTTCAACTTAGTTCAGTTCTGTACACAGCTGGTGCTCTTGGCAAGAATTAATGCATGCATGTGCAATTGGCAGTGTGTTTTGGGGAAATCAGTCAACTACGGGGGACAGGGAGGAGAAAAGAAGCCATATTTTGATGAGCCTTTAAGTAGCAGCACAACTCCCCTCTTCATAACACTATGTGGTCATGGTGGTTAGCACTCAGATCCCACTGTGATGGGCAGGATATAGATTAGACTGGTAAACCACAAAGCTTACATTTCTGATGTTGCAAATGCAAGCCTATAACAAAATGAAGGCACATAGGCCTTTGAATGATCTCCACACCAATATTCACTAAGGCGGGAGAAGGGGGGAATACCCAAATAAGCACAATCTCCTCCCAATGTTCTGGCATTAAATGTAGCTTCTGATCTGTAGAAGTCTTTTGGTGACTCTTCAAAGCAAGAAGATGATGGAACTGGAAATAAGAGTCACTGGGTAATAGCAAGAATTTGCCATTGGAGAAGAATTACTATCTCACAACAGGGAATCAGCCATAACAGCATGACTTACCCAGGCTCACACACTGGGCCAATGGCAGACTTGAATACCAGTTCCTAACATCCAGAACATGCTGCGCACCCAAATGACATAATACAATATGTTTTAAGAGCTTCTTCACGTTATTGCATCACAAGGTCTGAAACAGGGATGATAGTTTGATGCTGTATTAAATTATCCCCAGTGCGGACATTTATGAGAAAACAAGTGCTAGTGCAAAGAGAAAAACATTTGCATTCAAAATATCAGCACACTATTAATTAGCAGACCCATGTATATTACAACTGGTTCAAAGAATAACTCACTTCTCTCCTAAAAAGCTCCCCGTTTTAGTTTTCACCTCTGAGAAATCAATTTAGTCAGAGACATACAGTTAATTACTACTTCTCTCCAGTCACAGACATACAGTTTATTACTTCTCTCCTTATTACATTTTGATTAACCAAAGTTAAAAAAACAAAAAAGCCAAAACAAACAAACAAACAAAAAATCTTTTGGTTTGTAAACATATCCTCTGCCTCAGTTCAATACCTTTCAAATTCATCCTGATTATAAAGTATTATAATTCAAGCATCAAATTTACCTTGGACTGATATGTTTTGCTCCTTATTACTAAATCTTGAAATCAGAAATCAAGCAACTACTGCTGCTAGAAATCTTTACACAGACTCAGTTAATTATTCTTGTCAATATTACCCACTTCACCGCAAACTAGTTTTTCTTCTTTTCTCTCTCACTTTCACATTTGGGAGCTCTCCCCGTGGTCTTCTCAGAGCTAATATCTCAGACAAGGGTTTTGGACTAGTATGGGATCATCTTATACTCAACCCCTCTTGAACTCGACCCCTCTTGAAGAATCAGCACCCATGAAGTATCTTTTCAATTATCTGTTTGAGAATTCAAAGGATGGAGCACTTGTTGACCTACTCAGCCCAGATGGTTGACAGTTTGGAGCACTGTTCAGAAGTTCCAAAAATAAAGAGCAACAACAGATATACAGACAATCACCTGTACACATACACAGTCTTATAAACTCTCAAGATGCTGTACAATTGGTTTGGACCATGAATGGCAGTGAAAGTGATTTATCAATATTGCTAATTATTATGATTCCTGGATCAACCTTTGCTCAAAAAGTTTGGAAGACAATCTCTCCACCCTACCCTCCAGCCCTTGCAGGATGTCTTTCCGGACTCAGATTCAATCCTGTGACTGAACTCTTTAAGTCATTTACGAGACAAGATATCTCTGCTTCCCTTCAACCTGCTACTTGCCTTGCTAAAGCACAGAGTGAGTATTTAGCTTCTAACCCCCTGGACAGGAGAGGAGGGTGTAATTAGAACATTTCAGGCAGGAGGCAAGCAACGGTGTTAATGAACTGAGCAACTATTGGTTGTTATTCAACTGAAAGTCCTTCTACGGGTCACTTGTGGTGCATCATCTCATGCTATGCAGCAGGTTACTCCTTACCTCTGCAGCAGGAAGTGGAAACGCAGGAGGGATGGGGGAGAATTAGGGGAAGGATTTGGTTCTGGTGAAATGAAAGCTGCTCTTTTATACCTTCACACAGGTAAGTGTTCTTTGCAGACATGTAAGAAACCAGCTCCCTCCCCAGAGAACTTGCATTAGAAAAAAAAGACACCACACCAAAAAAAAAAGTGTGGGGCGAGAAGGATGCAATATTGAAGTTAAGTGATTAAGTAGTGGAAGTTGCAATTTCCCAGCTTCTAAAACCATGCTCTGTGCTTTAAAGTTTAGACAACACCAAGGCCCTCACTACCAAGGAGTTTACAAGACAAATTTAGGTAGGATTAAGGTTGTGAAAATTCAGTGGGTATTTTTTGGTTTTATAATTTTCATAGATAAACATACACTTTATTGATTTCAGTGTTCACACAGTTGGGCAAAGTTATGTTTTTATGAATTTTTAATAATTTAAATTTGCACAGATGCAGGAAATTATGGGGGAGGTATCAGAGAACAGGGAAAATCAGAAAATAACAGCAGACAGTTTGGGATTCAAACAGTTGAAGTTTTTAACCATTAAAACAAACTGTCAACATCATATATGAAAATATACAAAGTAAATACTCTTAAATCAAATGCTAATAAATGCTCATGCAGCATATCTTACTTAGTCTATACTTCAATTCTGAGTATCACTGACACATATCTGTCATTGCTCTGTGTGTGCGGATGGTACGATCCACATCTACCAACAAAAAAGGCTAATTTTTCCAAGCCTAGACATGATACAAAAAAAGAAAATAGCAAACAATGGGGAAGGAACAAAGATAATAGCAGGAAAATTATATTGATCTCCATTTTGATATGTGCAGGTTTCAACTGTGCCATTAAACATACATGATCAAAATCTTCAGCTGGTGAGAGTCCATGTAGGTCTACTAACTTCACTGATTTACACCTGCTAAGAATTTGGTTTATTGATCAATGCAACTCCACTGATATCAACTGCCCTAAGAGATTAACACCAGCTGAGGACATGGCTCACAGATCCATTTCGTACACTGAATTTTTTCTGGGAGCCTTGCAGTTTTTTAGTCTTTATCCATCTGCCATTTCAAAATTAATAAGCAAGAAGTCCTGTGGCACTTAAAGACTAACAAATTTGTTTGTTTATCACATGAGCTTTTGTGGGAGAAAATCCCACTTTGTCATACGGTTTGAAATGGGATTTTCTCCCATGAAAGCTCATGCAACAAATAAATCTGTTTATCTTTAAGTGTCACAGGACTCTTTGCTTCTTCTGATGAACTAGACTAACATGGCTGCCCCTTTGGAACTAAGGAGAGATGTGACCCTCCCCTAAAGGTTTGGTTTTGGTTTTTTTGTTTTTAATTTAAGCTATGCAAAAATTGTTCCAGCCATTCTCCTGAGACAACAAAAAGATTTTGCGATGTTAGGTGTATAAGGCAGTATTCATAACAGCTCACTCATCTAACTGTGGGGAGAGGGGTCCTCAAGTCTGAAGAGCTCAAACTACTGATACCAGAATATTGATCATTTCACTGCTAGTTCCCCAGCTCAAATCCATCCCAGACCAATGGATACCAAAAGCCATCCCTGTTTAACAGCTGTAAGGCAGCACAGGTGACCAATCAGTCTGAGGTCTCACTCATACATACACAGCAAAAGGTGAGCACTGCAAGGCGCCACCTTTCATATCTGAGCACAGTGGCTTAATGGGTGTGGTCTGGAACAGCAGTTCTCAACCACTGTGTACACAGCAGCAGGTGTGTCATGGAGAGCCAGAGAGATGGCTGGATTTGGCCTGGGGGGCGGTTCTAGTGTGTCCTGTAGGGTCACATAACACCAAGTGTGTCGCAACCCGCAAAAGGTTGAGAACCACTGGTCCGGAGGCTCAGTTACCCTACGTTCATCCTCCCTTTTGGCCATGCTAAACTAGCAGGGGGAAGGGAGGGTAGGAAGTCTGTGCTATGGATAAAAAGAGCATTTTGTGCATCTGATCATCAAGACACCATCACATTCACTATAGAAGATCAGAAAGGTGGGGGCAGGGACGTGTTAATAAATCAAACCAGCTATTTACTTCCACTTCCATGCTGGATCTTTTGTGGTGTGGGTTATGTGCATCAAAGCAAAAGCTCCTAGAGGCAAGAACCTCGATCTCCTACCACCCACAGAGCATGGTGGCACTACACAGAAAACGTTACTTCAGGAAGGTATCAGAACGTCAACACTTCACTGGTGCCACGCTCGATCCCTAAATCGGTACTAACAGCAGCCACAACAAAATAAAGAGGATAACTGAAATCTTTTTCTAAAGGAAGCACAAAATCCTCCTCATGCAGAGTTTGACCCTGAAAAGTGAGACGTGCCAGAGACTCCAGGAAGATTATTAGGGATTTGGTATTGCTACTAATTTTACATGGAATGCACTCAGATACAACAATGATGGGCAGCAACATGAAGCCTAATGTAGATAAAGCATTACCCAAATTCAAGTTACCATACTGCACACAAAGGTAAGAAATGCATATTGACGTTCTAACTCTATTCATATGGTTGACCAGTTTTATTGACAAGAGCTATAACATGAAGGTGGAAAAAACTGCACCCTCCTTGAACTTGAAAAGCAATATGCATGTGAGGAGCCACAGAGGTAAAGGCTCCAAATGTTAATGTTAATGCTAGAGAAGCTAAGATGGGTGAGGTAATCTTGGTCCAATAAAAGATCTTACCTCATCCACCTTGTCTCTCTGATACCCTGGGACCAACAAGGGGTACAATGACAAGGCACACAGCAATAGAAGACTTCAGTGCTGACATTTCAAGCATCAGTAAACAAAGTGACTTGATTAGCAATTAAAGGGAACAAAGGTTAGCAGTCACTTTTAATTAGTAATGAAACTGTACATTATAAAAAGGCATTTAAGTTTTAAGCCTTTAATACCCTGTTGAGTATGCAGAGGCAGTGGTAAACAAGGTGCTGAGTTACATTAGGCTGAGAACAATGTCAGTGCTGAGCCAACTGAGATGAGCCACAAAACAGAGTGAAATTTCAATGCAAGAAAGTTTAACTGTAAGAGATAAGGGACTGCAATCACATTATGCCACAAACAGGTCCATTCACCTGTAAGTATTATTGAAGAGAGCAGATTGAATTACAGAATGGAAAGAAACAGTTTAGAAAGATAACACTAACTTTCGTGCTTGCACTCACTCCTCTTGCCAGCAAAAGTCCTCCTCTGTCTTTAAACATAAATGCAATTAGGGATGATTCAGTGGGGAAAAGTGCACTACAAATCATCAGGCTCAAAAACCAAAAGAGAGTTTTGCTTATGTTATTTACCTCCCACTCCATGTAAACCAATCAAAGTCAACAAGCTGCTATATTTTTATTACAGAGTGTCTATGTATTTGCAATTCAAGTTGTTTTCCTCTGAGGTGCCTTGGCAGAATATGTATGTATTTTTACAGCTTGGCCAAAAGAAAACGAAAAAAAATTCACATACTGCCTCCCTCTGCATGTTTTTTCTCTTACAGAGGGCTCTCACAAACCACAATGCTTAATAAATAAATAAAAAGAATACAAAACACAAGACTGTAATACTGCGATGCAACAATGCATGAATTCCTCCTTACTCCAGGACACTCAGCATTTAAAAAACACCCTTAAAAGAGCAAATCGTATAATGGGTGTTTGTTTTAAAGAACTGCTGCAAGGAAGGGGGAAAAAAAAAAATCAATCTACCACTCCTCCTCCTGCTTTTGTCTTTGTTGTCCAGCCTGATCGCTTTTTGAAATTTATTTAATTTTCTTTCAAAAGAAAAGACCATGGCTCCTTGCCCCCCACCCTCCTTTGTACATTCCCCACACCTGTTTTCATTCATCCATTCATTTACAAGGATCAGCTCTTGGGCGACATATGCACGTTAAAGAAAAGAACAGCTAAACAAGGGGACAGACTGAGGTTTTCTGTCACAAAAATAGACAGCAAACCAAAAGCAAGAAAAACAAAAACAAACAAACAAACAAAAATATCTCGAATGTGTGGAGACGGGGGAGAAAATATGCAAAGGCACGAAGTTGTTTTCCACCTCTCTGTCCTCTCCTCCCCCCGCCCCCCCACCTTCTGCAATGCAATTAGGCAGGGGAAATCTCTGATTTCACTTGCAGCCTCTTTAATAGCTCTCATTTGGCTCCTCTTATTTATTTATCGGGCACTTACCTGGTCTTGGAGGAAAGGAAAGCAAGTTTGATTAATCCATAGGTAAACAACTGGATCCTCTCCTTGACTATGCTGGCTACTTTTAGCCTGTGCTCTAAAATGTGCAGCTCCATCTTTTCCTTTTTCTCATTTGTAGTTCATCTAGCTTTGATTTCTTTTATTATTCTTATTATTTTTTTAAATGGGAGGTTTTGTTTTTCTATTGTTTTCTTCTTCTCCCCCTTTAAGACTCCAGGAAAGGGGAGGGGAGGAAAGAAGGGGAGGGAGAAAACGATGTGAAAGTTAGAGATTTAAAGCAAGAGAAGACGGGGAAAGAGGGAAGCTAAGCAAAGGACCAGAGGCAAAGGGGGTTAAGGGAGCTCAGAGGCAGCAAAAGCTCCAGAGTGCAGAAAGCAGCTGGTGTTACAGTGTAACAAACAACTTGCCACTCAAACTGACCTTCACTGGGCATGCGCTCTCCGGTTGGTGCATGCTGGGAGTTGTAGTCCTTTGGAAGGAACCTGTAGCCCTGGGCTTCAGACAGAGAGGAAATAAGACAAGCAAGGAGTCCTGTGGCACTTTTAAAGACTAACAAATTTATTACAAGTGCCACAGGACTCCTTGCTTGTTTTGCTTACCTCGACTAACACAGCTACCCCTTTGGAACTAGAAAGTGAATCAGTCACATTAGTGTTTTCAGACCTTCCCACTCAGCAAAGCATGCTAGAGTTTTATTCCCCGGCTATTTTTGGAAGCATCTTCCCCCTTAGATTTTGCTGACAAGTTCCAAAGGGGTAGCCATGACAAAGGGAGATTTTCCCCCATGGAAACTCATGCAATAAATAAATTTGTTAGTCTTTAAAAGTGCCACAGGAGTCCTTGCTTGTTTTTCTTAGCTATTGCTGTAGTTTTTATTGGGCTGACAATACATGGGTATGCATGCATACACCTTTTACAATTGTCTTCTACACTCATGGTCCCCATCAAAAAACAAAAATCCCAAATAAGTGATCCCACGGACTGCAATAGGGCCACGTCCATAGTTAAGTTCATCATGTACATCAAATATCTGTCAGACTGCTAGAAGATGCCACTCACCAGAAAAGCCAGAGGTGGGAAGAATTTGCAAGCTGTCTGCAAATAAGTTATGACATTTCAAATTCATTTGCTTGTTTGCACAATCATAGGTAATGGGTGGACAATGCCTGCTCCTGCAGAAAGCCAAAAACATGTGACTTATGTACAAATATTATGAAGGTCAGGCAGCCATTTGTTTTAGACATTGTATTTCAATCAAAGCATTTAAATCATCATATAAAAATGGTAATAAAAGTGCTATCAAAGCGGATTCTTTTACATGTTCCAGTCCATACACATGTAACCTCTAAAAACTATGGCATTGTCCCCTCAGCCAGATCCTGCAGACTGTCCATTAAAATCAAAGGGACTACTCAGGCAAGTCACTCCTCAGAACAAGGAGGGAAAGAGTTGAAGGCTGGACCCTTGAAACTGCGCACTCCACATGTGCAACTTTATAAATCACACTGGACTGCAATATTCTGACTGGCTTCAGTGGTAAGCGAAGCAGACACAGTATTCTCATCAGTGCACCTCTCGTACACTGTTCTCCCAATGGGATCTGGCCTCAAAGACTGATCTAGAGCTCTTTGAATGGCAAAGCTTGTTTACTTTAGTGGGCTTTGGATCAAGCCCCAATCCTGCAACAAAATAACACCACCACCTCATTCTCATATAGTCCTTCTCATGAGTAGATCACGAACTGTGCTATAAAGCAGACAAAAATCATGGAGAGATGGGAAAAGTGAGGCACGGAGAGATGATGTGCCTTGTAGGCAATGTAAGCCCATTGTCCTGGCTCCCAGTCAGGTGTTCTATCTACTAGACAACACTGGTTCCAGACATGCACACAGAAACTTTGCCTGTGAGGAGTGGAATCAATTAAGCATTAAGGGCCTGATTGTGCTCGTGTGGTATAACACCTACTGCGATCAGTTGTGCGGGATGAGTCTTCAACTGCCAGCCCAATCATTGTGCGGGATGCGTCTTAACTGCCAGCCCAGTCAAATCATGTCACCCTTCAACTCTCCCTGGAGCAGAATTTCAATTTTTCCCCAAAGTACAATATGCTGTGGGTTATGGGACAGCTGAATTCCACCCCTGAGTTGTGGCCATATTTTAGTGGGACTCTCTTTTACTTCTGTAACGTGCAGAAAGACTTAAGATGGGCTCTATAGAAACTGAAAATAGATTAAAGCATGCACAGAGTTTTCAAGGCACTTTAAGAACATATGGGGTGAAAGACGTCAAACAGCTATCAAGGGCTTGTTGTAAAGCCCTATTGGAGCATTGTTCTTCTGTATTTCAAAGTATCAAAATTCTGAAGTCGTATTCTTTCTTTAAAGCAATGCAGAAGCTAACAGATTACACAAAATTTTCTCTTCCAGGAAGCTGAAACAGATTCTCAGAGAGCTTCCGTCATCAATTTAAGGGCTTGCTCCTAATCTTCAAAGCCATTAATAGATAAAGTCCGAGCTACAAACAGGTAGTGGTGTGGTCACTAAGGTGCTTGCCTTCATCTAGAACAATGCTTCTTTCTGGACTTTGTGAACACCAATCAGAGACAAAGCATTCTCAATCAAAGTTATCTGGTTGCAAATGAGCTTCTGGGGGTGGGTGGGGAGAATCAGATAAATGCAGTGATTCAACCACCTATAGAAAATCCTGCAAAACATTCTTATTCAATGATGCTTTCCCGTCACAATCAGATCACCACTCACATCATCAACCATTCATTTTTAAAAGGAAAACCTGCTCCAACACAGATTCCTAAAACCCCAAAAGGAAGAAGAGCCAAAGAGTACCGGTACATAAAGTTCTCTAAAGATTTTGTTATAATCCACCTAATTAATAGAAGACATGCTCAGATCCCACACCGATGGGTGACAGTACAACCCCAAATGTAAGGGCAGGGAGGAACCTTCTGCACCACATGCTTTCACAGGGCATATGGGAAAGGAGAACATTGACTGTGAGTCATATCACCTAGACTCATAGAACAAGGCTTTCTCTGTCTGAGATTTCCACATTTGGTCTGTTCAGTTGCCAGGTTTCCCCAGTCTTTAAGAGAATGCCTGAAGGTCTGTTTTCAGTTGAAGACCCTGGCCCCATAGCTATGTGAACCTTTGTACAGTTGACTGCAGAAGCTTCTCTTTGGCAAGTACCAAAAAATAAAAGTGGGCCTATTACAGCAAGGCAAACTGGCAATTAATCAGATCCAAAAAGCTCTGATGGGTCCCTCCTCCTTATTGTCATTAGCATTCAAATTCCAGCATCCCGCAGACAAGCAGACAGAAGTCTGTATATAAACTGAGGCTTCTCTGGGAGTCTTCATTCAGGAAGGGCCATGGAATGTATAAAATGATATAAACACACTGTGAATTGTATCATTATCCTGCTTTGTCCCTATCACTACAGTCTAAGGGCCTCAACTAGGGATCAAGTTAAGTGCTGTAGGCTGCCTCTTGTGGGCAACACAGCAGAGGCGAGTTTTAAAGAAGAGATTTTAAAGATAATCAGGTGGTCAAACTCAGACATGACAAAGGTGCAAAGGAACAACCTGATTTTTACAGCACAGATTAAGAGTTTACAGACCAAGAAGCTTTCAAAACAATTTCATAATGTGGACCATAACTTAATGGAGAAGTTGCCGTGTTGACATCTCTGCAGCTGTTATGATAGCATGAACTGCCTTCTATGCTATCTGCAATCCAGAAGACTATCTCATTCCCATTCTCTGCTAGGTAACAACCCTGTGGCATTTTAACCAGTGCTTGCATGGAAAAGATCCAAAGGGGTAGCTGTGTTAGTTTAGTTCAGTAAAACAAACAAACAAAACAAAACAAACAAACAAGGAGTCCTGTGGTACTTAAATACTAACAGATTTTTTTTTGCATGAGCTTTCATGGGAGAAAAGTGGGTTTTTCTCCCATGAAAGTTCATGCAAAAAATAGTCAAGTTCCAAAGGGGCAGCTGTGCTAGTCTAGTAAAGCAAAAAAAGCAAGGAGTCCTGTGGCACTTGAAGATGAACAGATTTATTTATTGCATGAGCTTTCGTGAGAGAAAATCCCACTTCGTCAGATGCTTTGAAGAGGGGGAACTTACAGAATTGGATGAAAATAAATGCAGGGGAGTGTAAGACATGGGATCAGGTCCAGGGGCATTGCTGGAACTGGGCACTCCAGGGCATGTGCCCTGAACCGCAGCGCCAGAGCCCTGGATCTCTGGCCCAATCCAGGGCCCGTCCCCGGCTGGGGATCCAGGGTCTTGCCGCAGCGGCCCCGCCCCCTGCCAGGGATGTGGGGCCTGGCCACCCATGGTGGCACCTGTCCCTGTCCCTGGCCAACCCTGTCCCCGGCCTGGCCCTGTCCCTCCCCCAGCCAGTGACGTCCCAATCAGGTCATACTGCAACAGCAAATCAGAGCATTTGTAAGAATTCAAACTCTTGGAAACAGCACAGAGGGAGGGTGAAGTCTAATTACCTGTTATAATGTGAAAAGAATCCATAGTCACGATTCAGCCCTGCTTTCACACAATCTAATCTGCATATTATTTGAATTTTGGCTGCTTCTCTTTGAAGCCTTAATGTCCCATTGATTTTCTTGAGGACCATGCGAAAAATAAATTTTTGGTCTTTAAGTGCCACAGGATTCCTCATTTGTTTAATAGAAAAGTGGCTTTAGGTCAGGCTCAGTGTACTTAGCTGGCTTTAGCATGGAACATGTGTTGACAGTAACTACATACTGCTTTTGTTCTGAATCTCTCCTCTCTTTCAGCTGAAAACAGGGAAGAGATGCTGAACTGTGCTACCAGCCAGCATTCAGAGGGCTACCCAGATGTGTTCTGCAGACAAGTTTAGGAACTAGTGAGGACCTTTTCATTTACTCCAGGGGGATTTGGATTAGACCTGAAAACTAAGGATCATCATCGTCATCACAGAAATTTCCATCCCCACGTAATGCGCAGACCAGTGTCCAAACCCTATCGACAGGAATGATTTGCAGCTACCTCCACAGTAAAAGCAAAACAATGATTTAACACTGAACAAGAATGGATACTTCAGAATAAGAAATGAACATAAACTATAATACCTAGCTCTGCTCTAATGGTTTTCATAAAAAGATTCCAAAGCATTTTACAAATTGTGGAAACTGAGGCACAACTCTTCTGGTGAACGTGCAAAAAGAATTACCCTTAAGCAGGATTTAATTACCCAAGATGGAATTTGCTTAGGTCCCCAGGTTTAAACCTATGTTCTTTTAAAAAAGGATTATTTTTGATGATATGACCTAAAACATTTTCTACCACTACTCCAGGAAGTTGTGGAATATTTTATTTCATGTAGAGACAGGAAAGTTTCCTTTCCGTCATCTGAAGTTCCTTTGATGTCACAAACCACTGGAGTTATGCTCATTAAGCAGAGATGAAGTTATCTGACACCATTAAAGAACAGATTTCAGTGTATAATATCTAAATTCATAGTCAATACAAGCCCATTTTCAGGAAATAAGTCAAGCATTATTTAGAATGAAAGCCTTTCACACTATGTGTCTGGTATCACATTGGTGCAAACCATGTCCACTTAGTTCTCATTCTGCCCACATCAGAGCAGTGTTACTTTGATCTCAGCAATAGTGTTTTGACCTCAGGCTGGGAGGCTTATCAGCTTGTGAGATCTACAATTAGTATAAGCAATATGAATCTTAATAAGGACAATTCAACAACAATCTTGCTGTCTTAGATTAATACACTCAAAGCAGATTTAGTCAGATTTTGCAAAGGGCTTTGAGATCTACTGATAAATAGTGCTATGTAAGAATTAAGTGTTGTTATTTTGCATTTCTTTGCACCAGTGTGTACTTTTTCAAGGTGAATAGACTGTGCACTGCTACAAGTAACATACACTGCATGTGAAGAAAGACAGCATTTCTATAGTGCTATTATAATCCTCAGGACTGGGTGAGTGTTGTTTACTTTTCCTCATTTGTCCCAATACACAGAGTTTACAAGTGTGTAATAGCCCCTATCTCCAGAGCTGGGCTCTTCAGCCTAAAAGCTATGGAGAAATGTGAATTAATTTGTTTGTTCTCAGATGAAAGGTACTTATTCATTATTACCTTAGAACAATTAACAAAAGTTTAACAAGCCCCTAGCATCCAAGCACAACCAAAACCATTTTACAGAGGGGTAAACTGAGGCTCAGAGTGGTGAATGCGATATCCAAAGTCACAGTGGGTATAGACCTCTGTCCTAACCATTAGGCCATATAATTTCTAGGAAGGTGTCTCTTAGGCAAACAAATTGGGGACAGGTTATGAGCTGTAATGTTGCATTGCAGTTACAATTAGCCTCTTTAAATAAATGAATCCTTAAGAAAAACTTGGTCTAAAAACTCAGACATGTTCCCCCAAATTCTTCTTCTGGGCTTACACTTGTGAAAAATTAGCCATTGAATTGAAAAGGTCAATTTTATCAGGCTCATCTCCTCGTAGCAACTAGAGACCTTTCAAAACCTTATCGCAGCAAATGTGCCAAGGTTTCTAAGTGTTTTATTCAACTATCAAATAAGATAATGAAGTTCTTTAATTTACTGCTCAAGTACAAAATGGACTGAACAGGTCAGGCGTTTCTAGCCCACAGGGCAGCTGAGATGAAAACTGCACATCTGTGATGCAACATTGATGGAGAAGTGTTTAACTGTTCCAATAGAAGATTTAGAGAGGCATAACTGCCATGTGTACGGTACAGCATGTTCAGAGGCAGTTCAAAATACTCGCTCACACTCATATTTTATCTGACCCAAAACTGGGGCAGACAAGGTAAGACGAATTCAATGAACCGTTAAGAACCCAGCTTGCGAATGGGAGTTGCATGGCTAAATTTTCTAGTCAGCTTTGGAAATCTGAGCTCCATTTCCTGATGGTTTTTGAACTTCTTTAGTGCATTCAATCCAAAGAAGAGCTCACAAAATTTTTCAACTAAAATTGTTTTCCTGCACACATAGATTCAGTGACCCAGAAACATTTTGTGAATTCCTGTTGATTTTGCCAAATTATTTTAGTTAAAAAAAAAAAAACAACAAAAAAAAAAGGTAAAAAAAAATTCCAAAAACCAGAAACATCTCATTTTGGGACTTCTCTGATATTTTGATATTTCCTTCTTAAATTACTTTTCGCTTAAAAAATGCATCTAATTTTATTTTCAAAATTAAGCAAACATTATTAAAGCTCAAAATTAAAATGAAATGTTTTTGGTTCAACTTAAAAGAAAGATTTTTTTTCACTTTCGTTTCACCAAAAATTTCAAATATATTCATTTCCAGTTTGACCCTAACTATTTTCTTCCCAATTTGTAAGAATCATGAGTGAACTGCAAAATCCATTATCAGCCCTAATGAGATGGGATTTGCTTTGAGGTTTGGAATCATTTTACATTTGACTGAAGACAATGTCCCCGAAGAGGTGACAGGGAAAGCAAGGGATAGCACTGGTAAGTGACTTGTCAGAGGTTGCATGGTATGAATAACCAAGAGGGCAACAGAATCAAGGTGTGCATCTCTTGGGCATCCCATTCATTCTACAACAGTACTACTAGGAAGGTTATTAGACTACATTTGTCTGCTATTTCACACTGTGTACTGCACTCTTATTTCAATGTTTCCCAAACAGTGTGCCACAGCACACAGGTGTGCTGCCAGGCTTGAGCAGGGGTGCCACAGTAGTCTTTGAAAAAACTTGAGAGTTCTGGATTGGCTCATGAATATTCATGAGTTCATTGGGAGACTATATGGCCATGTGCCACAAAATAATTAAAAAGGTAGCAATGTGTGCCACAGCAGAGAAAAAGTCAGGAACCACTGTTCTATTTGTAACTAAGAGGGTCACTAAAATAAAACCCAGCAGGGTCATCTAAAAGCCAACCCACTACATTACAGGGGAGCAGATATAGAACAACAAACAAAAAACCCACCACTACCAATTCCATAGCTTGGAGCACTTTCCCATGGTCTACAGAATACAAGAATTTATTTAAAACAATAAGCACCATTATGAGAGGCCTAGTGGATCAGGCACTAGACTGGGATTCAGGTGAGCAGGGTTCTATTTTTGGCTCTATCATTAGTCTGCTGAGTAATGTTGGGCAAATCTCTGCCCCTTGCTGTGCCTCAGTTGGCTCATCTGCAAAAACAGAGATAAAGCTGCTTAGCTCCTTCACAAAGTACTTTGAGACTGATGAAAAACACTACACAGAGCCCAGTATTATCATAATTTCTCACTCATTTTGCTGGGGATCTAAGTCTTTTCTGTCACTATTGTTGCCCCACTAGCCCCATCCAGAAGAAAAATCTTTCGCAAGTCACATAGTAGATGAGTAACGGCAGCAGCAACAAGCCACAGCTGTCTTAAGTGGGTACATTTGGAGGCTTGCCTTTTCAGAACAACTGATTTTGGTCCCTGCTCTCTCCCCTTCTATTCTTCTTCCAGTCATCATTTACTTCAATGAGGGGCTGGCTTCTAGAAAGATGGAGAAAAAACGGCCTACTCTAGGGAAAGAACAGCACTGAACATCAGTCCCCGACCTATGGGAAGGGTAAAAGGCTATTTACTGTTTACCTACAGTTCTGCCTGGTGCAGAAATACTTTTCCTTCCCAACTAAGCATCTTGAAACACTTAAATCTGAGTAAGCTTCATAATACCCCTTTGGTTAGGGGGGCAAATAGTAGCCTCATTTTTTAACTGAGACATTGAGAGCTTGGACATTATGCCCACAAATGCAGACTGCAGAACAGAATTCTCAAGTCTTGCCTTGGTTGTCTGCTGCACCTGTTAAAGAAGTGTGATGGGGTGTGGAGCGGAATCTGATGATACAACTGAGAACCCCTTACTGCCAATAGTGAGCAGAACTCACACAGATAATCCCCAGGACCATATCTGTAATGCCTTCTATTCTATTTCTACAACATACTCTAACTGTAGTATTTGCACATCCTCTCAAAGTCCTGGGAAGAAAAACACTAATCATAGAAATGTAGGGCTGAAAGGGACCTCAAAACACTATCAAGTCCAACTTCTTGCACTGGAGCAGGTCCAAGTTAACTTTGATCATCCCTGATGGCTTTTTGTTCAACCTGTTCTTTAAAGCCTTCAGTGATGGAGATTCCATCATCTCCCTTGGAAGCCTATTGCAAAGCTTAATTACCTTTATCGTCAGGAAGGTTTTAATGTAATACATTTTATTAGTCCTGTGTAAGAATCAAAATTGCTTATACAGGTGTTGATCACTGGTGAAGAAAATTGTAAAGCGAACTATACTGATCCACATACTGTGCTATGCATTGCTATCATGAGTCAGAATCAGCCCTGGCATACAGAAAATAATTTCATCCTTGTACCCAAAGACTGGTCAAGTCATCAGAGTGATGTTCACGTTGATCAAGGCTGAATTTGATCATAGGCATATATATATATAAAAAAATTCCCCTCTCACCCCTATGGGTGGTATGTGTCTTCCTCAACCTCGGGTCCTCTACCAGAGGCCTGGGAGTTTGAGGGTTCTGCGCAGTATCTTAGCTGTTCCGACCACTGCACTCTTCTGGACGGAGAGCTCTGGTGTTGTTCCTGGGATCTGTTGGAACCACTCTCCCAGCTTAGGAGTCACAGCCCCGAGTGTTCCTACCACCACTGGGACCACTTTGGCCTTCACTTCACTTTCCACATCCTCTCTAGTTCCTCTTTCAGGCCCTGGTACTTGTCCAGCTTCTCATACTCCTTCTTCCTGATGTTGCTGTCACTTGGCACTGCTACATCTATCACCACCGCTGTCTTCTGGTCCTTGTCTATTACCACAATGTCTGGTTGATTGGCCAGTACCTGCCTGTCTGTCTGGATCTGGAAGTCCCACAGAATCTTAGCCCTGTTATTCTCCACGACCTTCTGTGGGATCTCCCATCTGGTCTTGGGAGGGTCTAGCCCATACACTGTGCAGATGTTCCTGTACACAATGCCAGCTACTTGGTTGTGCCGTTCAGTGTATGCTGTTCCTGCCTGCATCTTACATCCTGCCACTATGTGTTGGACTGTCTCTGAGGCCTCTCTGCACAGTCGGCACCAGGGGTCCTGTCTAGTGTGGTAGACCCCTGCTTCAATGGATCTGGTGCTCAGTGCCTGTTCTTGTGCTGCTATGATCAGTGCCTCAGTGCTGTCTTTTAGGCCAGCCTTTTCCAGCCACTGGTAGGATTTCCCAATGTCAGCCACCTCAGCTATCTGTCGATGGTACATCCCATGCAGGGTCTTGTCTTGCCATGGCACTTCTTCTGCTTGATCTTCCTCCCATGTCTGCTGCTGCTGCCTCAGGCATTCTCTCAGCAGCTCATCTTTGGGTGCCATCTTACTGATGTACTCCTGGATGCTCTGGGTTTCATTCAGGACAGTGGCTTTGACACTCACCAAACCCCGCCCGCCTTCTTTCCGGCTGGTGTACAGTCTCTGGGTGTTGGACTTGAGGTGGAAACCTCTGTACATTGTGAGGAGCTTCCGGGTCTTCACATCGGCAGCCTCCATGTCCTCCTTCGGCCAGCTCACTATACCGGCAGGGTATCTGATGACTGGCAGGGCGTACCTGTTGATGGTGTGGATCTTGTTCTTCCCATTGAGCTGGCTCTTCAGGACCTGTCTTATCCTTTGGTGGTACTTGGATGTTGCTGTCTTCCTTGCTTCCTCATTGTGGTTCCCATGCGACTGTGGGATGCCAAGGTACTTGTAGCTGGTCTGTATGTCTGCTATGTGGCCTGCTGGTAGTTCCACCCCATCAGTCTTGACTACCTTGCCTCTCCTTACTACCATCCGGCCACACTTCTCCAGTCCGAATGACATCCCAATATCCTCACTGTAGATCCGTGTCAGGTGGATTAGCGAGTCGATGTCTCGTTCAGTCTTAGCATACAGCTTGATGTCATCCATGTAGAGGAGGTGGCTAATGGTAGTTCCACTCTTGAACTTGTATCCATATCCAGTCCTTGTGATTATCTCGCTGAGGGGGTTCAAGCCAATGCAGAACAGCAGCAGGGACAGCGCATCACCTTGGTATATGCCGCACTTGATGGCCACTTGTGCAAGCTGTCTTGAGTTGACTTCCAGCGTTGTCTTCCACAGTCCCATTGAGTTCTTGAGGAAGGTCCTTAGTGTCCTGTTGACTTTGTATAGCGCCAGACATTCACAGATCCATGTGTGCGGCATTGAGTCGTAGGCTTTCCTGTAGTCACTCCAGGCTGTGCTCAGATTGGTCTGTCTAGACCTTGAGTCTTGGGCGACTGCTCTATCTATGAGCAGCTGGTGTTTTGAGCCTCTGTTGTTGTTCCCAATGCCCTTCTGAGCTGTGCTCAGGTACTGGCCCATGTGGTCCTGTAGCTTGGCGGCTATGATGCCTGATAGGACTTTCCATGTTGTGGGGAGGCAGGTTATTGGCCGGTAGTTGGATGGTGCTGTTCCCTTGTGGGGGTCTTTCATGATCAGCACCGTCCTTCCTTGTGTTAGCCAGTCTGGGTGGGAGCCTGCTGCTAGCAGCTGGTTCATCTGTGCTGCTAGGCGTTCATGCGCTGCTGTTAGTTTCTTTAGCCAGTAGGTGCGGATCACGTCCGGGCCAGGTGCTGTCCAGCTCTTCATGTTCTTGACCCGCTGTTAGATGTCTGCTGCTGTGATGGTGACTGGTTCCTGTTCTGGGAGATTGCTGTGGTCTGTTCTCAGGTCCTGCAGCCACTTCGCACTGGTGTTATGAGTCTTCTCTTTCTCCCAGATGTTCTTCCAGTACTGTTCAGTTTCTGCTGTTGGTGGCTCTGCTGTTATTGTGTTGTTGCACTGCAGCTGGGAGTACACCTTGGATGGTTCTTTGGAGAACAGGGCATTTATCTTTTTGGCCTCTGCTTCTCTAGTGTATCTCCTTAGCCTGGTAGCCAGTGCTGTGAGCCTTTGTTTAGCAGTCTCTAGGGCTTCAGATGGAGTCAGGCCCTTGTATTTTTTCAGTAGCCGAGTCTTATCCTTAATCTCTACACCCTTCTGTACTTCCACCAGCCGGCTAACTTCTCTCCAAGTTGCCTTGATCTTATCCTCCAACCTCATTTTCCAGGGGGTGTATGTAGTGGTGTTCTTCTTGATCATGTAGCCAAGCATCTCCAGGATTACAGAGGCTGTAGCGTATACCAATTCATTGGTTTCAGTGATAGTGGTAGTAGGAATTGTCATTAGGGCTTTATTGGCACCTTCTAGCATACTATCTGATGGTACTTCTCCAACGAGCCTTGGTAATCGGTCTCGAGGGTTGACTGTAGCTAGTTTATCCATGATCTTATGCCTCATATCAGCTGCTGTGCTCTGTAATGGAGGGGGTGGCAGTGAAGTTTCAGCTTCAGGCATTGGCTGCACATCTAGTTGTTCTTCTGGGTCTTCTTCTTGAGTCCACCATGTAATGTGGAGTTGGTCTATCTCCAGTTGTGAGAGCAGCTGCCTCTTTACTATGTTAAAGCATTGGGTAACTAGCTGTTTCTCAGTTAATGTGGATGTAGGTCTTTTGTCCATCCATAGTTCCCTCATACATTCCCTCTCATTAGATCTACTATTGTAGTAGCATTCCATCAATTCCAGGTTCTCTTGTCTCATCCATGTATGGTTTGTTCCAGTAGCCCACTTATCGTCAGATTGTCCTGGTTCTCCAGCATCTGGCATGGACCTTGTTAATCCCGGCAACATCCAAGCCAGCATGACTTTCCTAGTTCGTGTCACTCTCATATTTGAGGTAGGCAAGTGAGGCATTAGGGGGTCTTTTGCCCAAGGATCCCTAATGGGAAGGTAGGAAGGCAGGCACCCACCAGGATTTGAACCCCAGTCTCCTATATCAAAGGGCATCACTCTTAACCACTACACTATCCAGTCACCCAGATAGATATGTGAGAGATAGACAGACAACCCATTTTAGATTGTGGAAGAGACAGCTTCACAACTATGGGGACATTTTAAGCCTGACTTCATTTTCCCTTCTACTGCCTATAATGGCATAGGTAAGAAAAGTTTACTTCCCCCCACAAGGATCAATAAATCTGCAAATACATTCTAAGAAATCCAGATTGTAGCCTGCCTTATCTCCTCTTCCTTCCTGAATCAAGATGTGTCACATGAATTAATGCATAAAATGTGCAGGTACAGTAACTAATGTGACATTACTGACGGATCAGTAGAGATCTGCAACATTGAACAAATACCCTTATTTGCAAGAGTGCCTTCTGAACAGATGAAACAGGTGACCTTGTCTTTAAAGGGTTACAAAGTGAAGTTAATGATCTGTAGAGTTGGGATAAAAATCTGAGCTGAAATCTATTCAGAGATTCCTCTTACCCTGCAATTGTGAAACACCATGTAACTGCTGTATGGAAAAGATCAGTTGAATAGTATTGTCCACATCCTGTCACTGCTGGCATAATGGGTAGGAGGTTGTCATTGCCTCCTTTGCAGAAACTATTCCTGCTCATTGGAGTAGGACTCCGTGAAGAAAGTTGGGAGTAATGCCCAGTTTTACAGCCTCTGTTGCTCCTTGAAGCAAAGAACATGCCCCCTTTAGAGGTTGCTTCTGACTGCTCTGTATTCATAGGTATCTGTGGAGCGATGGGCTAGATGCAACTCCCTGCCTGCATACCACAACCCTTTGGAGACCTCTGATATGTGGACCAGAATGCTAGTGTATAGCCTCCCTCAGAGTTGTTTTAGTCATCGTGGAGAGATTCTATCTTGCTGTTTGCATGAGAAGATCACCCCTTATTCCCTGCTGTGCGATGGTGCAGCACAGGGTGGAATTAAGGCCCAGGGATGAGGTAGTGCCACAAACACTGGAAAATTCCTGGTAAGCCACCTTTCAGTCCTGTTCACAGACAATTTCCCCAACCTAAATTTATCTTATAGAGTTATAAAGTGCTGCTACTCAGAGATTCCCACCTGCAGGCAAAGTTATGTTTTACTGCCTTATCGCAGTTTGCTACTTCCACCATTTCTCTATCTGCTGGTGCAATGGTAGCAAGCTGTGGTGGACAGGGCTCCTTCCTGTCACAATTTACTATCCCTGTGATTTTCCTAGTTTTAGTATTTTTATTTTTTTAAAATAGTAATATTAAATAATTAAAATATTAATAAATGTACTGTAACAAGTTGTAAAATCAAGAAAATCAGGCATCTCTATATATTCTAACAAGTGGTATAAAGCACAGGAGTGAATCACCCATTCCTGCAGAGAAAGCTCCCAGGCAGGACTGGATTAAAGTATAACCATTATAGGTCTGTGTCTAGGGCTGGATTAAGGTATAGACATTATAAATCCTGCGGCTGTTAGAGGATTACATTTGAATCCCAACTTTTCCTATTAAAAATAAATGCTTGCAAACAAG
This sequence comes from Podocnemis expansa, assembly GCA_007922195.1. NCBI lineage: Eukaryota > Metazoa > Chordata > Testudines > Podocnemididae > Podocnemis > Podocnemis expansa. The sequence continues at coordinate 13,893,618 of ML681971.1, forward strand.
AAAGTGATTCATGCCAATAAAACCTCTGAAAGATGTTAAACAGAAGCTACTAAAGTTATGGATTTTAAAATCATCTAGTCCAGATAACTTCCATCCAAGAGTTTTAAAAGAGCTGACTGTGAAATTCACTGAACTCTTTATGTTGGTTTTCCACAAGACTTGGAGCACTGGGGAAGGTCCAGAAAATTGGTAGAAAATGAATGTTGTGTCACCTTTCAAACAGGATGAACTGGGAAATTGGAAATCTGTCAGTAGAGCCCTGCAAATCCGCAGATGTCCGTGGATATCCGCATTATATCCACATCCGCAGATACAACACAGATATCCATGAACCATTTTTTGTGGATACAGATCGGATACGGATCCACATATTTTTATCTGCACAGAGCTAGAGCCCTGCAAATATGTGGACATCCATGGATATCTGCATTATATCCACATCCGCAGATGCAACACAGATATCCGCAGACCATTTCTTGTGGATGCAGGTCGGATTTGTATCTGTGCAGGGCTCTATCTGTCAGGCTAACACTGAACCTGGGCCAGATAATGGAGTGGCTGATATGAAACTCAATCAATAAAGAATTAAAGGATGGTAACGTAATTAATGGAAATCACCATGGTTCATGTAAAATAAGATTCTGTCAAACTAGCAATATTTTTATGAGATTACAGGTTTGGTTGTTAAGGTAAGAGTGTTGACATGTTCCAAAGAGCTAGCCGTGTTCAGCCAAACAAGCAAGGAGTCCTGTGGTACTTAAAGACTAATAAATGTATTTATCACGTGAGCTTCCATGTGCGAAAATCCCACTTGGTCAGAAGTTTTGTAAGGTCTCCCATCTTCAAAGCGTCTAACAAAACGGTACTTCCTTCCATGAAAGCTCACGCGATAAATAAATTAGTTAGACTAAGTGCCATAGGACTCCTTGCTTGTAGCGTTGACATGGTATACCTAGATTTTTGTGAGGTACTTGACTTTATGCCATGACACATTTCTGTATCCCAGTAGTCTCAAACTCAAATCACCACAAGAACCGCCCGAGAACTAGTATGTTAGCCAAGGGCTGCACCACTGAAACCTTTTCATACAATGATATTGCAAATATTGGTAACAATAGTGTCATTGCGGGGTGCAGGAAATAGCTTTACGGGCTTTGGGTTTGAGACCCCTGCTGTATCCAGTTCTGGTGCCCACAGTTCAAGAAGGAACAATAGGGAGGGTTCAAAGCAGAGCCATGAGAATGAATATAGAATTAATAAACATGCTTTATGGATAGATTGAAAGAGCTTAGCCTTTTTATGTTAATAAAGAGAAGGTTGAGGGGTCATTTGATTACAGTGTGTAAGTATTTACACAAGGAGAACTTATTCATTAACAGACTCTTCCATCTAACACAGAAAGATATAAATACATTCCAATGGCCAGAAGTTGAAGCTAGATAAATTCAGTCTAGAAATAAACATTGACGCCTTAACAGTGATGGTGTTCTAACATTGGACAACTTTACCAAAGGTTAGGAGAATTCTCCATTGCTGACAATTTTAAAATCAAGATTCACTGTTTATCTAACAGAACTGCTCTAGGAATTATCTGGGGGAAGTTTTATGTCCTGTGTTATTAAAGAGGCCGGACTAGATGATCACAATGGTCCTTCTGGCCCTTCTTTGTGAATATATGTTTAGTTACAACTCTGACTGATCATACGCTCACAGTGATAGAACATGCAACTATAGGTGTGAAAATGCATGTCCACTTCCTGGGAAACCTGACCATGGATCTTCATTTTACTACTAATATACTGAGGGAAGAGAAGCTGAAATCTGAGTAAACACTGAAGAAAAAGAGAGGGTTTTAAAGCAGCAGAAGGCAGAGGGAGCCCACTAAAATGTTTTTAATTATGAACACTGAACAAAAAGCAACAGAAGAATAAAGAAATGAGGCATTAGTATATGGAAGGACAAATGGAAACTAAAAAAAGTAAGCTAACATATGGAGGGAGGCAAATTAAGACTATCTTAATTACATACAAAGGTTATTTTACCTGACAATTCTACGACTGTGGTTAAATAGCAGCGTGGCCATATCCTTCATCTATAAACACTAACACCATGAAGAGCCTCCCAGCTTTAGGGTTCATGGGGGGAGATTACATATTAGAGACTTTAAATTAGTTGCCGTTTTCACCATTTAGAAGTTCTAAGCATCATCTGCTCTTAATGTTTGAAAAGCTGGCAGCTTTAAATAGAGTGTACGAAACCATTGCCCATTTTGTGGGACCCTGTTTCCGAGCTGTCTGTGGCAGGTCTTGTTACACTTAACATCACTCTTTCAAATTGCAGTTTTGATTACTTTGGGCCTGTTTTTCTTGTTATGTTGTTATTCATTTTAATGAACTTGGGTAGAGTTACCCTGTCATTTGAGTTGGGCTACAAGATTCTGCAAACTTCCAGAATGGTCATGCTCTGCACCATTTCTGGACATTACAGAAAAATAGCTTGAAATGGAAATGAGACCAGACAACATGTAATCATGTTTAGCCACTAGGGAAGATGGGGAACAAGGAGGAATTTAAAAAAGAGGAAGAGCAAGAGATTGCCACAAATATCACACAGAGAAAGGAATTATTTCCTAGTCCTAGTCGACCCATGATGCACGGCAAATGTACATTTAGCCAAAGAAATAAAATAGATTATTTGTATAACTATGGTGGTGTGTGGAGAGCAAGTCCAGTGGTTAGAAACAAGGTGATGAACATTCTCCTTCCTGAGCTGGAAATTGACAATATAGGAGCTCAGGGATCACCACAGAGACCAGACACAGTGCACAGACTCAGCTTCTTTACTATGGAGCAGTGTAAATGGCTTTAAGGAGACAAAGCATGTAAAATTAGGAGTTACTGAGGAACAGACCTGCTGCAGGAGATGAGGCCAAGACCTTTACTACATTTAAAAGTTTTGCTGCTTTAAGTATGCAAGTATAGAGTGGCAAAACCCACTGCTGTTGACCCAGTTACATCAGTATAATATACAGTTATACAGCTTTACTAGTATAATGGCACTTACACATGCATCTGACCAAGTGGGTTGCAGCCCACAAAAGCTTATGCCTGAAAAAATGTGTTAGTCTTTAAGGTGCCAAAGGACTCTTGTTGTTTTGCAAGACCAATTCTTCCCACACCCTTGAAAATCTGGAGTCACTGTCATTTCACTCAATCTGTGTAAATAGTTTATTTCAAATAGGCAAAGTGCAATAAGCGTCACTGATATAACATCCCTTTGATCTGTTCCATGTGCAAGCACAGGAAAAAGAGCCAAGATGGTGCAACTTTCAGGCTTCTCTCCTTCTGCCACATATCCTGCCCTTTCACATCAAGCACTTTTTGAAAGCAGAGTTACTAAGCTTCGTCATCTATATTACATTTGCATGCTCTCATGCCCCCTATTGGGAAGCTATCTATCACAACTAAGCATTCACACTAAGGCTTTTACTAGTATAAATATTTTGGTTTAAAAACAAAAAATCCCACCACTAACTGAGTTAGTTATCCTAATAATAACTGTTAGTGTAGACCACATCTTATACTCCAGCAACAAGAAATTCAGCTTCTTCCTTCATTTAGTGGCTGCAAGACCAATTCTTCCCACACCCTTGAAAATCTGGAGTCACTGTCATTTCACTCAATCTGTGTAAATAAGAAGTCAGTGAGGGCCCTTGGCCAGTGTTTTCAATTGTTGTTTGAAGAATTGAGGTTACTTGCTTCAATACCTGACCCCCCCCCCATTTAAATGTGGCTGCAGTAAGACTTAATCTTTTTCATTTTCAAAGACCCTGGCTCTACAAGGTCAGGTTTTTTAGTCCTGGCTTTAAAAGGCCAAGATTGTTCACACATGAAAGTTAATACAAAACATCCAGACAGATGGTTCTCAACCAATTTTTCATGGCATGCTGCACATTCAGCTCTCTGTGTGTATTATGTGTGCTGCATCCACACACCATATAAACTGCCTGTGTGCTAACTGGACAACAAGTGGCCCATGGACAGAGAGCCACTGATCCAGTCTAAGCTGGGGTGTGTGTTTAAAGCTATGTATAGAGCTAATTCAGAATAAGGCACTCTTCTGGAGCAAATCACTGACACATGGAGTTCATCAGGAACAGCTAATCAGAAATGCCGATTCTGAAATAACTCCTCATGGAGTCCTAAATGAATGTAGCACCTTGGGGCTATCAAGCTATGGAGACTGGCCCATGTCATCACATCTACAGGGAGGCATTCTAGGACAGGACTTATACACATTGGGGCATCCAAGGTGATAACGACTCTTTTTCCAAAGGGGTAGTTGTGTTAGTCTAGTTCTGAAAAACAAGCAAGGAATCCTGTGGCACTTAAAGACTAACAAATTTATTTATCAGATGAGTTTTTGTGGGAGAAAATCCCACTTTGTCAGATGCTTTGAAGATAGAAACAACAAAAGTAAGTTCCCCTGCAATATTTGTTCTAGGGACAAACAGGACTTAATTTTACTCTGCCCTTGTCAACCCTGCATTTTTCAGCAGTATTAAATTCCCATCCGTCCAGAAGTCCAGGAAAAACTCTCTTTATTTCTATGTATGTAGATAGGTGATTGGAGAATGGGTTCTTCTGCAGCTAGGTGACTGAGGGAGGACATAGCACTGGCCTTTAAAATGCAACTTAGTTGAATCTAATCGAGTTTCCCCAGCAACAACAAAAGAAAGTCCACAAAACATGAACACAGCCACTAGTAGTCTGGTCTTTCAGTTAGCATTAAAGACTGAATCACTGACATTTTAGGACACATGCTAGGGATCAGTGAGTAGAGCCACTCAATCAAAAACTCTGTAGGAAGAGTTAAAATGAACCATGCGGTGGCCAGGTACAAAAAGCCATTAAAGGGACCATGTGAGTGAAAGTTCTCTAGTGGACAGCTACAGCTTTTGAGTGACTGCACACTAGGAAAGTTGATGGAAACCACCATGATCTGAGCTGATCAGTTTTTGTCTAAGGCACTTCCCACCCGTAAAGTTCAAGGGCTGAAGGCATTGCAGGAGGAACTACGGGTGAAGTGATGAGAGTCCAGGACAATCCAAAGCTAATGCTTATGACAGTGTGGAGCTCACAGACTTTGTATGCTGAACACAGGTATAAATGGCAGCATTGATGACATGGCATAGCTGAGAACAGGGAAGAAAGAATTGCCCTGTATGCCTGTACCCTGTGGTTTATAACCTATGTGGCTCTTTATACCTCCTGCAATGCCCCATCTTTCAGCATATGTGAAAAACCATTAACAAAGCTCTTGGCTCCCATGCTATAAAAAAAGTTACATTTCTGAAACTTACACTAAATGCTATCATGAAACCCATCACTCATTTTTATTTTTTGCTAGTTACATTTTTCAGAGAAAGCTTAAAACTGCAGCTTCCTAGTAGCTCCCATTCTTCAACCCTAATGTTTGTGAGATTCATATAACGCTGCAGCTTGGCTACAACTTTTCGTGGAAAGACAGGGATCTGTGCTATAATCTCATATGATTCAGGCACTCCCATTGCAAACCTGGTTCTTGCAGCCTTGCGTTTTAACAACCAGAATTTAACCACCACAAATTTATAGTCTTCCAACATTGGTGATTTTCCAGTCTAAAAAAATAAAAGTCCAACACCTCAACAATGCAGGGTGATGAATTAGAAGTGTTGTATTTATTGCCTTAATACAGTGTTACATCTGATAGACAGGAGCCAAGAAAAACCCACAACAGCCTGATGACTAAGGCAGATTCTAAGGGTGTAACTTCACTGAAAAAAATAAAAAATGTATGCACAGCATGGATTAGCTAACTTGCATTAACTAAGAAAGTTAACAATAGCAATGAAAACATGGTAACTTGGTTTTTAAACTGGGTTAGTAGCCCAGTCCAGCTTTAATTTTAGCCCCTAATCTGAGTTAAAAGCCAAGTTCTTGTTGCCTTTGCTGCTATTTAAGCGAACACTTTGTTTTGTGCCATGAAGATATAGTCGAATAAGTCTCTTGGCTTCACTATATTTGACAGATGAATTAAGACCACCATTCAGAGGCTTCCTCTTCTCACCATTAATGGCTGAATGATTTATACAATCAACATATCCAAATCTCTGTTCTTGGCTCTACAAGTGCTTGTATTATTTTTATTTTGGTAAGAACAAATGCAAAAATGGGCTCACACCCAAGGCTTCTGATGTCCCTACCATAAACTGCAAAAACAAATCATAGCAAGTTTGTTTTGCTTTAAAATTTCTTTTAAAGATGTCCTTTATTGAATGACTAGTATTGTTCAAATAACTGAATAAGTGAAACACAGTATGTCTTGCTAACATTGGTCTAATTGGTATGCTATTGTTTGAAGTGAGAAGATTGCATGGTGGATGCTATTTAAAATGGACATAAAACCATGTTACAGTTTGTAACAGAACAGCATATCCCTGAGAAAATGGTGGGTTACTTACCAGTAACCATCCTTCTTCGAGATGGGCTGCTCAGATTCATTCAGAAATAGGTGTCTCCGTGCCGGAGCACCAGACTGGTCGGAACTTTTTGCCCTAACCTGGCAGAAGAGGGCATGTGGCCAACGCCCCCCACGCCACCCTGTGGCTATATATGTGGCCACTGCCCAGTCCCTCCCCAGTTCCTAAGAGTCGCCAACTCCACAAGTGGGGACGGGGGGAGGGCTCTGAATGAATCCGAGCAGCCCATCTCAAAGAAGGATGGCTACTGGTAAGTAACCCACTGTTCTTCTTTGAGTGCTGCTCGGATACATTCAGAAATTGGTGACTGTTAGCCATGCTGATGGATAGTGGGTGGAGTTGGCTCTTCTGCCTTCAGTGCGGCATAACTGTGACATGAGTAATTGTCCAGCGAGCAGGCCCTTGAGGGTCTAAGAAATTGACCTAAGGACCTTCATCAACAAGGGTAGCTTGGAGATGTAGGACGTAATCCAGTGGAGAGAAGTAGGCTCAGATTGCCCAAACAACAATTGGTGTGCGTGGGCATGATGGCCTGAGGTTGCCTTATGTGTAAGAGGTACCAACGCATCGTGGCTATGGCTGAGGAATGCATCTCTAATTGCTCTTCCTGATGGGGTATTAGCAGACGCTGCATGGAGGCCAGAAGATTCAGTGTCCTGGCAGCGACACATGTTGGTGTAATTCCTACAGGGAAGTTCCAGAGGGCCGAAATTTGCTGAGCTGGCAGTGGTGGTTATCAGCACTGCAGAAAATCAGAGGAGGAGAATTAGACTGTCTTCCTTTATGTCTGGTATTGTAAGGCACATGCAGGTCATGGGGCTATGCGGGGGACTTGAGAGGGCTGCATCTCCCTGGGCCCTGTGGCAGTGACACCCCCAGCAGAGAACATTGGGTACATAAATCTGGCACACTCGGTATGCTGCAGGGAAGGTGGGTTACCAGGGCAGGAGGGAGGAATCTAGAGAAGTTACTTCGATCTAGTTCAAGAAACAGTCAGGACATTGACGGCAACAGTCAACGACCCCATAGGGCACATCCATAAACGAGGCAGTAGGACTGGCATGGAGGGACCAGATGCCTGGCCCATCCCAGGGTACTAGATAAGAGACACACACATGGGATGTTCTGTGAGCTTGAAAGGTGCGATCAGGTCTCTGTGAGCTTACCGATGGCACTGTGACAGACCCCTTCAGGGGGATGTCAGGGTCTGTATCCTCGCACGAGACAAGGAAATGGCATTACTGCTACCCATGCCCTTCACTTTCTTCTTCTTTTAAATTCAGCAGCTGGGAGGTAGCCATGGGAATACTAAGGCAAGGGGTTGGACGTGGTAAGGCTATGGCTTGCGGACGGGCTTGTGAGCACGATAGGCCCGGATGCTAGTACCCGTGGCCTACAGAACCACTTACTTTGACCTACGTGGGCTTGCACCGTTGGGGAGGATCATCCCGGAATGGGACCCAGCTTAGCTAATGCTGCACAGGGGTGCTCACCAGGATTGAGGCTCGCTTCAGGAAGGGCCCCAGGGAAGGGTCAGGAAGCATGGAGAAGGAGATAGGCTCCTCCACAAGGGGGGGGGCGCGAGGGTATGCCACCCCAATGGGGTATATCTGGCTGTCTCCTCTTTAAAACACTTACAGTATATCTGAAGTGTCCCCTATGAGTATGCTAATGATGGTATTAGAGCTTACTGGGAAGGTGAACTCTATCAAGGGACAGACAGATTCTGAATTCTGGTCGTTGAGAGGAATTTCAGGGTGGATGTAGAGTGTGCTTTGTCAAGTGCGAAACCCTGTCACAAATGCTTAGGACAGGAGTATGTTATTCTAAGACACGGCTACTAAGACTAGGAGAGCCTTGGGTCGTAATGGGAAGGAAGGAATTGTACCCATGAGACTCCTGAGTGAGAGTCTCCATTAGCTAGGCCAGGATAATCGCGGTGCTATGGCCAAGACCCAGGGGGTGAGCTACGTGAGAGACACTGCTGGATGAAACCCTGGGAGGCAAAGATTGGCCCCAGGGAGTATCCGTCTGTGGGGGTGGTTTCCAAACCAACATGGAGGGAGCGAGTGGTGACTATGAACATAGCAAGAGGCGGAGGGACGAGTTTCCCTGCCTTCAACCGAATGGTGAAGGGAGAGATCCGGATGGTTTCATCGCTATTATTAGGTTATCTCCTCTGGATCTCCGAGACCTGAGGGTTTCCCAATTGGGATATAACAGAATGGCCACCTTAGGGATAGAGAGAGGAAAGTGACCTAGGCTCCCTCTGTGAGAGGCAAGGCCCTGTATACTGGGGTTCTGGCATGAGGGCATGTCCCAGGTGTCTGTGACTCATAGCAGTTACTTTGATGGCCACCCCTCCCAGGCCATCATTAAAGTACATAGAACGTGTGAAGTGAACAATGGCGCCTTCACCTTAACTAGATGGCCCCCTTGAACTCAACTGGATGGCCACTACCACCCTGGGGGCCCACTGTTTTGCAGGGCTTGGTGTAGGTGGGCTCTGCCTAACTGCAAGGTCATAGAATCATAGAATCATAGGGTTGGAAGGGACCCCACAAGGTCATCTAGTCCAACCCCCTGCCAAAAAAAGCAGGACCACTCCCATTAGATCATCCCAGTCAGTGTTTTGTCCAGCTGGGACTTGAACACCTCCAGAGATGGAGATTCCACCACCTCCCTAGGCAGCTTATTCCAATGCTTCACCACTCGCCTAGTAAGGAAGTTTTTCCTAATATCCAGCCTGGACCGCCCCAGCTGTAACTTGAAACCATTGCTTCTTGTTCTGCCCTCTGTTACTACCGAGAACAGTCGAGCTCCCTCCTCCTTGGAGCAACCCTTCAAGTAGTTGAAGGTTGCTATCAAATCCCCCCCTCAGTCTTCTCTTCTGCAGGCTAAATAAGCCTAGTTCCTTCAGTCTTTCTTCATAGGGCTTGTGCTCCAGCCCTTTGATCATTTTGGTTGCCCTCCTCTGGACTCTCTCTAATTTGTCCATGTCCTTTTTGTAGTGGGGAGCCCAAAACTGGACACAGTATTCCAGATGTGGCCTCACTAGTGCAGAATAGAGGGGAATGATCACATCCCTTGATCTGCTGGTAACACTTCTTCTGATGCAGCCCAGTATGCCATTGGCCTTTTTGGCAGCAAGAGCACACTGCTGACTCATATCCAGCTTCCCATCCACCATGACTCCCAGGTCCTTTTCTCCAGTGCTGCTATTTAGCTGATCACTCCCCAGCCTGTAGCAGTACATGGGGTTTTTTTGTCCCAAGTGCAGGATTTTACACTTATCCTTGTTGAACCTCATGAGATTCCTCTTGGCCCACTGCTCCAATTTGTCTAGGTGTCCCTGAATCCTGTCCCTGCCCTCTAGGGTGTCTACCGTTCCCACCAGTCTGGTATCATCTGCAAACTTACTAAGTGTGCAATCTATCCCATCATCCAGATCATTAATGAAAACATTGAACAGAACTGGCCCCAGGACCGACCCCTGGGGCACACCACTTGTTACTGCCTGCCAACTTGACATGGAGCCATTGATTCCTACACGCTGAAACCGTTGTTCTAGCCAGTTTTCTATCCACCTTACAGTCCATGCATCTAACCCATACTTCCTTAATTTGCCAATGAGAATGCTGTGGGAAACGGTATCAAAAGCCTTGCTAAAGTCAAGGTATATCACATCAACGGCTCTTCCCGCATCCACAAATCCAGTCATCTCATCATAGAAGGCGATGAGGTTGGTCAGGCATGATTTACCCTTGGTGAATCCATGCTGACTGTTCCTGATTACTCTATTTTCCTCCAAGTGTTTCAGGATGGATTCTTTGAGAAGCTGCTCCATGATTTTTCCAGGGATTGAGGTGAGGCTGACAGGTCTGTAATTCCCAGGATCATCTTTTTTGCCTTTCTTGAAGATAGGTACTATATTTGCTTTTTTCCAGTCCTCTGGCACCTCCCCTGTTCGCCACGAGTTTTCAAAGATAATGGCCAACGGTACTGCTATCTCATCAGCCAGCTCCCTCAGCACCCTCGGATGCAGTTCATCCGGCCCCATGGACTTGTGCACATCTAGTTTCTTTAAGCAGTCCCTAACCTGACCTTCTGTCACCAAGGGCCTCTCTCCTGCAGGGCATGACTCATACCCCCATTGTTCCCCGCATTCCCTGTAATCAGGGAAAGGCGGGAAATAGTCTTTAAAAGCTGAGGTTCTGGGGTGCTCAGGCAGGATGGTTTACAACATCTCTCCTGGCCTGATCAACCAGAAGCTGCCTCCTCTGCTCACGAGTTCCCCCTAGAGCGTATCCATGAGTTACCCCCACGAGTTACTGCCCGCCGATTACGAGTCTCCTCCAGCCTGCAAAGCTGTTACCCTTGCTGCTAGGAGTGGTAAGAGTCTGCCCTGCAACCTCTCTCTAAGAAAAAAGTTATTCTATTTTTTTAGGGCTGCTTTAAAACTGCTTTCCCCAGCTTTACAGGCTTGTGTGTGTACCTTTCTGTTTGCTTGCAGCTCCAGTTTGTGTTAGGAGCTCCCCGTGTCTGTAATTGCTTCTTGCTACTTTGTATCACCCAGTGTATCTCTTTTCCTCCTGGGTTGTTTGAACTTGCTTTAAGAGTATTGTGTTTTGCAACATTGTATAAAGTTAATTGGTAGCCTTAGAAGTCTTAAGTTAGCTGTTAAGATTGTTTCCTTTAGTTCCTAGCCTTTAGAATTGTTTGGTTAAGTTGCCTTTGCCCTCCCCTCTGTAACCTCCCCAACTTAAATAAACCTTTTTCTCTTTAACTTTACTTGCTCCCTCTTCATTTCTGGGATCCCCGGTGCGCTTCAACTTTCCTTCTGTCCCTGTGGCTCCCCGCTCCCGAGCCGCTCTCCCCGCCCCGCTACCCTTGTGGCTCTCTGCGGCTCCCGAGCCGCTCCCGCGGCTGCCATCGGTTCCCCCGATCCCCGCTGGACTCTCTAGCGGCCCCGCCGCTTTTTCCCCGGCTCCTGCGGCAGCCCGCCAGCCCTCCCCATCCTCCGCCGCTTCCTGCGGTTCCTGGCTCCCGAGCCGCTCCTATGGCCGCCCTTCCTGCCCCAGCTGCCAGCCGTTCTTCCTCACCTCCTGCCCCCGGCTCCTGAGCCGCTCCCGTATCTGCCGCGTTCCTGCGGCTCCCGGCTCCCGAGCCACTCCCACTCTCCTGCGGCTCCCCGCGGGCTCCCCGCCCTAGCCGCCGCTTTCCTGCGGCTTCCCACAGGCTCCCCGCCCTTGCTGCGGTTCCTCCGCCGCTTTCCGCGGCACCCCGGGTCCCAGCCGCTTTTCTGCAGCGTGCCAGGCTCTCCAGCGGTGCTCCCACTTTCTTTGCGGCTCCCAAGCTGCTCCCGCGGCCACCGCCGCTTCCCACGAACCCCTTCTGCCTTCCCCGCCAGCCGCTTCCCCGAACCCCTTCTGCCTTCCTGGCCGGCTGCTTCCCCCGAACCCCTTCTGCCTTCCCTACCATTTTGCCTTCCTCTGCCTCCCTCACAAACCCCTGAATCCCCTTTCAGCCCCTCGTGCTTCTCCCCATTGCCCACACTCCCACGCACCTACAGCCCTTCTCCTGCCTCTGTCCCCTTACCCCAACCCCAAGCACCTCCTCACCCTGCTGCCTTTTGACACCCCCCCCCACTTGCCTTTACTCCTCTTCAGGCCCCAGTTTCCCTGCTACTTATCTTCTCTGCCACTGCGGCACACTAATTTGCATTGTACCCCCCCTTTTCCTATAGTGTGTTAAGGTAGCCTTTAGGTTATAGTGAGTAGGGCTATAGTGTTAGTAGGTTAGTTGAAGAACCCCATTGTTCCCCAACCTGTCCCCACTCCCGAAAGTTAGGTACCCCCCAACACTTTACAGAAACCACTGTGACAAACACGACATACACCGACCACCGCTCACCTTACCCTATACTCATTTTAATAAAGTGTACCCCAGATCCACCCCGTACCCCACGGGTGCAGTGGTTGCCCCCCAAGATCCTCAAATCTTCAAACCTGCTGGCAGGGTCACCAGGTAGTGGTGGCTGACGGCCCAGGTTGGGAGATTTCCAGGGGAAAGGTTCACCGTTCACGTGGTCACCCCCCCCTTCACCTATATTTTAAAAGATGGTAGAAGGATGGGGTGGGGGCCCCGTTTTTATGACCTCTCTCAAGAGCCTTCACCTAAGCTGAGAACCAGTCAAAAGTAGCAAGTACTGGAGGGTTCACATCTCACAAGGACCATGAGCGAGTTGGCCAACAACACTTACGTCTAATGGCTGGGTCCCAACATCTGCATCTGGCAGTGGGCAGGTGGGAATGAATTACCTGCTCCATGGAGTCAGGGACGGTTTGGGTGTTTCGAATTGGAAGCGTATGCCCGCAACCCTAGTGAGGGTCAATTGGGTGGGAGCGATGCTTAAACACCAGCTAGTCTTGCTGGTGGTAATGGCAGGATGGACAAGGTGGCGAGCTCATTCATGCTGTGGGTAGAAGGGTGGGACCCAAGAGAGGGCTCACCGACCATCAGCGTGGGGCGACAGAATGATAGGGCCTCATCCATGGGGAAGCATGCAGGAGTGTAGCTCTTGGTATGAAAATGACCCCATGAGGGGAGGCTCTGCTTGGTTCTGGTGGATAACGGTGGGTGATACACTCTCCGATGTTGGGGGTGTGTTCCACAAATGCCATATGTGTCCCACTGGGGTTAATAGAGTTGCCGCCCAAGAAAGTGGAAAGGGGGGGCTTTTCCCCTTGGTGATGTGTCAAATACAGAAGCGTGATAGCCTCCTGGGGGCCAGGACCACTGGCTATCAGGTGCCTGCATGGGTTCAAATGGCAGGCTTCCATTCTACCCTCCACGGTGGGCAAGGAGGTTTGGGTAGTGAGAGGGTCAAGTCCTCTCCGGGCATTAGGGTCAGACGAAGGGGTGTGAGTATGGGTTATGCCCTAGTCCTACCCAAAGGGGAGGAGGCTGCCTCGCCTGTGAACTGCCCATTCTCACCAGGAAGGAAAGAGGGAAAAGGGCTATCTGTCATTTCTGAGAGGGAGAGTCCCACAACGGTGGGCACTCCACTGCGGTTTGGAGAAGGTGATTGATGACAATATTGGTGATTATAACCAATACTGCTGACTAACAGGTCGAGACCTCCCTCGAAGTTGAGGAGAGGGGCCTTGCCAAGAGGGTCCCCCCAGTGGGATTCGAACTGAAGTTGTGGTGGTGAGGATCGAGTCCTCACCAGTAGCTGTTAAGGGAGAGGGGTGGGTCTGACTTACTACCAGGCCTTATGGGGCTGGAGGGCGTGGAAGAGGCCCCACCTGGAGGAGGCCAAAATATTTAAGTTCTCCCCAGGGGTCGCGAGTAGTACCCAGAATGACTGAGGTCTCCTCTGGAAAGAGGGTGTCACCTCCAAAGTGCAGGTCAAGGGCCACCTGCTGTGAGGCCGGGGGCACTCTGGCTTTCTGTAGCCAGGCTGCATGGCACAGGTTTACAGCTGAGGTCATAGTGCAGGCCGCTGTATCCACCGCATCCCAAGCTGAAAGGAGGAGGTCCTGGGAAGCTATTTTACCTTCCTCTAGGAAAGCATGATACTATTCCCTCTCCTCTAGTGGAAGTAGATGTCTAAATTTGTGTACTGACTCCCACACGTCCAACATGTATCTACTAGTCAGGGCCTGATCGTTTGCAACCTGCAACTGGAAGGCCGAGGAAGAGTAGACATTTTGTGGCCCAATAACTCGAGCTCCCTGGTGTCCTTCGATGTCGGGAGAGGATCATAGGGGGCCTGTCCCAGCCCTAAGGCCACCTCCACCAACGCACAAGGTGGGACTAGGTGGGGGGTAAGTGAGGGGAACGCTAGCCCTGGAACTCTGTACTTGAGTCCTGCTGTATCCAAAACCGGGGAGATGGAACCTGGGTTTTGCTAGCGGAAGGAGGCCGAGTCCCAAACCCTAGGGTGGAGGGGGACCATAACTGGTTCCGCCAGTGAGAACACTGGCCCGAATAAGATGTCAGAGGGTGTTTCTGAGGATTCAACCTCCGTGCCCATGTGAGCTGAGACAGTGCAGAAGATCAAAGTGCTCTGATAAGTCGCCCGTATATGAGCACGGCACCGGGTTCAGTGCTCTCACTGGTGCCAAGGGGGCTGGTGCTAGCATAGAGGGGCTTCTTGAGGGGACCATTCCTGGGGGCGATAGCGAAAGGGCAACGGCGCCAAGAGATGGTGCTGAGGCCATTTGGAGCCCCTTGAAGCCCCTTCCCCCAGGCTGGAACAGGAGGAAACCTCTTGAGACTCTCGGGGTGGCACCGTGAACAGCAGAGTGATATGGTGCTGTGGGGACAGCTCCACGGTACTGGGGCTCACAGTAGGCTCTGGTGTTTGGGGGCCTGGGGCCAGTGATGAGGAAGCCTAACGGTGCTGTATGCATGGCACCCAGGCCTTCGAAAGGAAGGCCAGCTTCCCCCTTCTAGGTGGCTTCGGAGAAGGGGGTGTAGGCAACAGGAGGAACACCCTCACTACCTCCATCGGGATCGATACCGAGGATGACCAGTCCCAGGAGGAACCCCATGCCGAAGAGGCAGGGCTATGTCAGCACCGCAGTACTGAGGTCGGTACAGAGCTGGTCCTGTGTCGCCTTTTGGCATGGTGCCACCTGGCGGGCTCTGGTGCTGAACTGACATGAGGTGCCACAGGAGACCCTGAAGCCTCAGGGGAGGAGTGCTGGGCCTGCTTGGAGGCCAGGGCACAGCACCTTTGCTCCCTGTCCTTGATTGTCCTCAGTTTAAAGGACAGGTAGATGGAGCACACGGTGACCATTTGGCTTTTGCCCAGGCACCGGAGGCACTTCTCGTGGGGATCGTCCTACGGGAAGGCCTTGCTGCACTCAGCACAGGGCTTAAGCCCCAGCATGGCGGACAGCGTAGCACGACGTTCCAGCCCAGAAATGGAGACCTTCTTTGGCGGGACTAAGTCCACAAGTAGATTCTCCCAGTCGGGTCAGAGGCTCATATAGCAATGATGGACAGGCTGTTTGCGAAGCAAGGAGCGGGCAGTTCCACAACCGACACTAAGGCGGAAGAAATGAAACTGGAGAGGGGCTGGGTGGCAGCCACATATATAGCCATGGAGTGACGGGGGGGGGGGGCAGTGGCCGCCTGCCCTCTTCTGACAGGCTAGGGCAAAAAGTTCCGACCAATCCGGTGGCTCAGCACGGAGACACCTATTTCTGAATGTATCTGAGCTGCGCTCGAAGAAGTGGTATGCCCTCCTCCTCGTGTTTCTAGGTCCTGGATTGTAATGAAGATTTAATCCAAAATCTTTAACAGGCATATGGAAGACACATTGCACAAGCTCTGACTGTCTTCTACAAAAGAAACTTCAAATGAATCATTTTTTCAGGCTGCTGCTTCTTATCTGCTCCAGCAGCTACCGGAACCTTTTAGCAATAAACTCAGACTAACACTCTATAGATATTGAGATGGGCATGTACAAAGGAGAACAAATATTACCAGCTGGAACTTTTGTAACAGGTTGAAAAAAAAGAAATCAATGACTTTCTTCTTTTTGTCACTCCTGCTCAGGTATGTCATTTGCCTCACTTTTACAAATTCTGGTGGGCTCCAAACCAGTTGAATTAGGAACAAAATGTAGATTTCCTCCATAGTAGCAAAGAACATCTGAACCCACAGTCCAGGGGTCTCAAACTCAAATCACCACGAGGGCTGGATGAGGACTGGTGGGTTACTTACCAGTAACCTTCCTTTTTTGAGATGGACTGCTTGGATCCATTGAGTAATAGGTGTCTCCATGCTGGAGCATGGGATTGGTTGGAAAAACTTTTGTCCTAGCCTGTCAGGAGACAGCAGGCGGCCACTGCCCCCCCCCCCGCCACCCAGTGGCTATATACATATGGCTGCCTCCTGACCCCTTCCCAGTTCCTAGGAGTCGCCAAATCCAGATGTGGGGATGGAGGGAAGGGACCTGAATGGATCTGAGCAGCCCATCTCGAAGAAGGACGGTTACTGGTAAGTAACCCACCGTTCTTCTTCAAGCGCTGCTCGGATGCATTCAGTAATAGGTGACTACTAGCCACACTGATGGATGGTGGGTGGAGTTGGCTCTTCCACCTTCAGCACAGCAACACGCCAGAAGGGGATAGGCCTAGTGAGCAAGGTCCTTACCAGGACTAAGACCAGTTAGGGCTCCTGCCCTGGCAATGGAGGGCCAACCCTGAGCAATGGGTAGGTCCAATCCATCCAAGCCAATTCGCATGCATGGGTCGGACAGACTAAGTCACCTTACACCAGGGATTTGCAACAGTGCAACATGACTAACATGGAGGAAGTCATGTTCAATTGCTGTACCTGAGGGTCTAGCTTGAGGTGTGAAAGCCAGAGGGTAAATCTTCTGGCCGCAGGACACTTCGGCATAAACCTTACGAAGAATCCAGGAGCCTTGCAGAGACCAATAAGAGGGGATAAAATATCATCCCTCCAACCAGCTATACAAAGACCCATAAGTCACATGGCCAAAGAAGCGTGTGTATTTGGTATACCATTGAAGCTGCAAGGGAAAAGGCTAGCGGAATTAAGCGAGATGATTCTAGAGGCAGAAACTTTGAGCTGATTAAAGGAAAGGAAAATTGGCAGAGGTCGTGCGATCGGCACCACATAGTATCTCAGCCCTGTAGTCCCTGGGCCAGCCGGGGGAGGGGAGGGGAATGCAATACCAGACCATCAGCGGTTACAGAGCCCTGACCCGGGAGACATCTTACGTTTTGGAAGAAATACTCCAAGGCACTTGCAAGCTAGCAAGGTGGGCTTTAGGAAGTACTGTTGGCCTTGGTTGTCTTATGAAAACTCAAGGAGACAAACCCTCCTGTTGTCCCATCAAGTTCCTCCTAGGATTCCACTACTGGGAAGACTATGTGGAAAAACCGAAGGAGTGATTAAAGCAGAGTTCGCGACGCCTCCAACTAGACGCCTAGTTGTTACAACCTGGAGGCCTATGGAACTGAAGATACATTGATTTATATAACCCTGCGTGCCTGGGGCACCGGCAGGTATGATATGGGCCCCTAGCTATGACGCGCCTAAATGCGAGTCAGGGATGCAAGCTCGTAAGAGGGAAACTGACCCCTCCGAGTAATAAGGCTTAACTGAGGAGGCAGTGGTCTTCTGTGAAGACCATCTGGCAGGGATATGATGCTCACAAGGCACAGTTGGTGATTCTGCAGGTGTACCTTGGATATTTGGGGAATCCAACAAGGGAGACCTATGTTGTTATCCGGTCTTACCCAGGATAGAATTCCATCATGGGAAAACAACTATTTCCTGATTTTCCATGCAAGTTGGACATCAGGATTAGTAGATTACACTTTGTGAAGTAAGCAGATGGAGATGTCTTAACAAATCTCTTATGGCGGGAGTATCATGCAAATTCTACCAACGGTTTCTGGACCTGAAGGAGGTCCTGTGGAGCAAGACGAATCTTGCCCACCAGGCGCCCGGGTGACAGTGCCCTGGGTGACCATGGATCTCTGGTCATCCCTGGGGGAAAGGACAAATTAGGATATAACCCGGTTGGGTGATGGCTATACGTGGAGCCCCACGATGCGCAACAAATCTGTCAGGAAGCCATTGCCGCTGGACTGGCTAAGGGGTAATTGGGAGGCATAAGAGGGTTTCCCCCCACTCCATCTAAAAGGTTGTGGGGGGGTAGTATTGCCTCTTCTCCCATGAATCTCACTGACCTAGTTGAATCTAGGTTGAGTATCCGGAGTTGCCGCTTCAGGAGTGGGAAGAGGGAAGGGACGCCGCTTCACAGTGGGGGACACTCTGTTCAGGAAACCCAAGCCCCTAGCAACCGTGATAATGGATACTTCAGACTCAGGTTAGGGAGGAGTGGAGACGTACCGCCGCCTTCCTGGGAGAGTGCAGCCTAATAGGGACTCCCGATCAAAGATATTCTGGAAAGATATAAATCAGTCCTGGAGAAACAGGACGAGTTCTAGGCCATTATAGGTTGATTACTCCATGGGGAGGGAAGGGGGGGAAAACGAGGAGCAAGGTAGAGATTCATGAACGACTCTGCCTTAGTAACTGCCTCCAGGGCCCAGAGCAGCGGGCGGTAAATGATACCGAGCATCGTGCTCCCGTCTAACAGGTGGGATAATTAAATAGGATTTATAGTCCTGGGGAGGTTGCGAAGGACCTACTGGGACTGACATACGCGTGTGCACCTGCTGGTTTTGTAGGGGTGGGAAAGGTGCCTAGAGGGTCCCTCCCAAGTTCAAGTTGCAGCAGCAGGTCCTATCTGTTGCAGGGCAGGCAATGGACTGGCAAAGGCGTTTCCCAGTTGTCCAGTGGGCACATGCGTCTCCGCAAACTGGAGGTATCTGTAGCTTTGACTAGAGCTACTAGGTGGTTTGCTCTTGGCTTAGTGAAGGTCTCCCTAACGCCTTAGGAGCAGGAGGGATCGCTGGCCGAAGCAATACCCGGTTCTGCTGAAGAAAATACTGACCCAAATAGGGTATCCAAAGGGGGCTCAGAGGATTGCACCTCCATCCCCAAATGGGCTGCGGCGCGGTGCAAGAGGTCGAAGTGCACTGATAGATTGCCTGTATATGAGCCCGGTACCCAGGAGAGAGTGGTACCAGGTGCCCTAAGTGGGACCGATGGCGATGACGTCTCATGTGGACACCATTCATGAGGGCGGACACGGAAGGGGGACGGTGCCAAAACACTGCAGTGAGGCCGCTTGGAGCCCCTTGATGGGCCTTCCTCAGGACTTGAGCACGGGGAAACTCGTGATCCCCGAGGTGGTACCAGGGACGGCGAAGTTATATGTTGCCACAGGGAAGGTTCTACTGTGCCTGGGCCCGAAGGAGTAATGGGTGGTGGGACTTGGGTGGCTGGGCTTGGAGGGGGGATGGAGACCGGTGCTGTTTGTGACGCACCCAGGCCTTTGATATGAAGGCTGGCTTGCCCCTCCTAACTGGTACCGGGGAAGGAGATGTGGGCAACAAAAGGAGTGCTCATGCAGCCTCCACCACCTCTGGTGTTGTTGAGATCAGGAGCAACCCCAAACGGTCTCATGGTGAGCCCCTACCAGGAGGGACGGGGCTGCCTTTGTGAAGTAGCACCAGGGAAGAGGGTGAAATTCGACCCTGTGGTGCCGAGGACAGCCGGTGCCGAGGCGGGCCGGGCACCGTCGGTACAGGGCTGAAGTGAGCCTGCGGTACCGGAGGTGATTCAGAGCGGTGCCCGAGTGGTGCCTGTACTGTTGGTATAGGGCTGAGGTGAGCTTACAGTGCCGGTGGTGACCTAGAGCAGTGCCGGGGTAAGCCTGGTGCCGGTGGACTGTGTCGGCACCGAGGTATCAAAGTTGGTACTGAGCTCATCCTCCTGTGGCCTCTGTCATCATGGTGCTGGGTACGTCCTGGTGCTGAGCTGGCTCATGGTGCCGGATGGGCTCCCAAAGCCTTGGGAGAGAAGTGCTGAGCCTGTTTAGAGGCTAGGGCACAGCGCCTTTGCTCCCTATCCTTGATTGTCCTAGGTTTGAAGGACAGGCATATGGAGCAGGTGGTGACCAGATGGTCTTTGCCTAGGCACTGGAGGCACTTCCCACGGGGGTCATCCCGGGGGAAGGCCTTGCCACTCAGTGCAGGGTTTAAACCCCGGCATGGCAAGAGCTGGATTTCTATGTTCCGGCCCAAATGCTGGAGCCCTCTTTGGTGGAACTATGTCCACGAAAAGGTGCTCCCAGTCAGGTGTGAAGCTCATACAAACGCGGACAGGCTGCTTGCTTTCACAAGGAGGAGATGTTCCAGATCTGACGCGTAATGTGGAAGAAATGAAACTTGGGAGGGGTTAGGAGGTGGCCATATATATAGCCACTGGGTGGCATTGAGGGCGGTGGCCACCTGCCCTCTCCTGACAGGCTAGGGCAAAAGTTTTTCTGACCAATCTGGCTCCAGCACTGAGACACCTATTACTAAATGCATCCGAGCAGCACTCGAAGAAGAATGTTATGTTAGCCCAAGGGCTGCACCACTGAAACCTTTTCATACAATGATACAAAGTATAGTCAAAATGAAAAAAATGAAGAGTAACATACATTTGCTAAGACTAAGAAAGAATTACTGTCATTCAAGATGAAGGTATCACCAAGATGACAAAGAGTAAGTAAACAAACACACTTTTAAATTTTACATTGTCCATTATTTGAGAAATTCTAAGTGTCATCGCAGGCTGCGGGAAATAACTTTAGGGGCTGCATGTGTCCCACGGGCTGCAACTTTGAGATCCCTGCTGTAGTCCTTGCTGAGGGACAATTGTCACAGAGGGTTTTTCTTCTTTTTTGATTAAGGTCTAGAAGCCACAGATGACATGTGAAGTAAAGGCCCTCATCTCCCAGAGAATGTAGGAAGCAACTGTTTTCATGGTAATAGGTATCAATGTCATGCACATTAGCATCACCAACGTAATGTATATGCATTGAGAATGAAATG
Organism: Podocnemis expansa; assembly: GCA_007922195.1. NCBI lineage: Eukaryota > Metazoa > Chordata > Testudines > Podocnemididae > Podocnemis > Podocnemis expansa. The sequence continues at coordinate 13,914,642 of ML681971.1, forward strand.
CTCTTTAAAGAGGGCTAAAATTGAGCATGCTTTGCACCCCCTTTCTTTTCAGATTAGATTTTCTCCCATTAGTCAGTATTGTTTTTCCTCCTCAGGTGAACTCTTGGAAAAAGGAAAAAAATCCCCACTGTAAGATAGTGAAAGCCTTGAGGTATTAAATGTGTGCTACTACCATCCCATCACCTCGGCATTATGCCTTATTCCTGCAGCCTCCAAGGAGCATGTAATTAGTGTTCTTCTGAAAATGCATCTCTTCCCTGAAACACAACATTGCCTAATCCACTGTTGGTTTTGACCATGCTGCTGAAGGAACTGAGATGAAACAAGGAAGGAAAGAAGAGTGGATTAAATGTCCTTATTTGATGTAGCTTGCAATGCAAATGTATGGAATATATAGGTACATATGCTTAATAAGTTACAAAGTCTTACTCCAGAGCATTGGTTCTCAATTTTTTGTGGGTTATGGCACACTTGGTGGAATACTGCGGCCCTATAGGACATACCAGCCCACCCTCACCAGGCTGAATCCAGCCATCTTCCTGGCTCTCCAAGATGCACTACTGTATGGCAACACAGTAATGGGTCCCGATACAGTGGTTGAGAACCACTGCTCCAGAGAATGTTGTGCTACACTTCCAAGAACCTCCAATTACAAGTAGTTCTGAACTGAGGGATTCCACTTGTCACTGCCATATGTTGCCACTGTATTGCTACACTTGCACAATGATGATATTCCGACTGGTAATTACATTTTTAGGATAACAGGTTTCCATTAATGCTTGATTTAACAATGCATTCATACATCATACCTTCTTTCCTCTTTCAGAAATGTGATGATGACTTGGATTAGAACTAAAAATATTATTCAGTAGGATAAGCCATGCCAGCTAATTGCTATCTATAAATCTCCATTCCCACCCCAAAATTCACAGTCCAGGAAAAACACCATTCCCACCCATACCCCAATGAGGGAAACTATGGTTCAGTTCCTGCAGCAGCATAACCCATCTGCAAATCAGCGGGATAAACAGCATCAAGAGCCTCCAGCATTCTACCATGGCTTCCTTACTTTTATCAGTAGTGACTACCACTTAGCACCTCAATATTCCCTACAAATTTCCCAAAAACCCAAAATAGCTAATACAATAAAATACTGGATGAATAAGGGAATAGGAAAAGAGGGAGCAAGAAAGGATGGTGATAAGAGCTATAAGACCATGCATTTATACAGATTTCATACGTATACTTCAGTATGGTTCAGTGAATATGTCAAACACAAGGAAGATAATGAGATAATGAACACTCGCCATGACTCACTTATTGTGACCACTGACAGAAAAAGTGAGGCTTGTAAGATCTGCTGTCAGCAAGATGACTGTATCTGGGGAGATCAAATGATAGGTTGTGAGGTCAGAAGGGGGTATCACCAGTGTCTAGTCAAATGCCCTATTCAAACCACCCATTTATCTAACATGAGACATCTTTTTCATCTTCTCTCTGATCTGGCATTTGCCTCACCAGCACACAATCCCATGACTGTGTACTCCAAGAGAACATGGAGTATAGAAGCATGAACAAGTGAGCCACATACATATAAGATTATACATGTTCAGCTTAAAGAGAAAATACATAAAATAAGCCACCCATGACTATGAACAGTTCTGGGGGTATCTTGTGGATACTACTTTCCCACCTTACATTTTGTTTTAGAAACCTTTCTGCCAACCTCACGTTGGAAAGTACTTTGTACTCATTGAAGCCACTGAAAATCAGAGGTTTTCAGCACCTCTCAGGATCAGGCCTTGAAAGTGACATTAGTTCTCATTTAATGGAGGAAATATACCAATAGTTAGTAGCCAGCTGCAGCCACAATTCAAAAAACTGTGGTTTTTATTACTCTCTGCAACCTATTTCCCATTATGTGCATGCACATTGGAGTGTGTCAAAAAATGTTTACTGGACTTCTATGGGGTGATAAAAATGGCTTTTTGACAAAAGGAAATTTTCTCATGAAAATGTCAGATTTTGTCAACAATGTTGGGTTTCTCTCTCTCTTTTTTTTTTTCAAAGCAGCTCTGGAAAAAAAATACAAAATGAAAAAGCTGAATCTCCTAAAAGTTTTCATGCCACATAGGGATGTTTCTGCCACTCTACCGTATATTATTAGAACTCCTAGTCATAAGCAGTGAATCCACCAACAATGCAAGATGCAAGTTGGTAGATATGTGCAGAGACATGAGTAAATTGTCCACATGCCATCCAGGAGAAATCTCCCATTTGACAAGTTAAAGTCTAATAATTTATCAGCAGGGGTCAGCAAACTTTGCAAGACGGAGGACCACACCCAGGTGCAATGTAGCTTTGGTATTCACACACACACACACACACACACACACACACACACACACACACACACACA
>ML681971.1:13917070-13959918 GCA_007922195.1 Podocnemis expansa
ACACACACACACACACACACACACACACACACACACACACACACACAGCCATATTAGTTCTCAGGTAGTCAATCGCTACCAAGGCCAAAAACAACTGCTGGGCTTTTGGAAACAATATGCAGCAGAGGGTGCTACAATATAGTCTCTGCAAGGTATTTTCACAACAATTAAAATACGAGCACACAAACAACCCAAAAGGCAGCTCCATCAGTTCAAGGAAGTTAGCTAGCTCTATTTCCCCAGAATTTCAGCCATTCCAAAATGCCTGGGAGCAGACTGGCCTTTCAGCAGCCACTGAAGGCCAATATACTGGCTCTTTGTTACACCAAGATCAGGGAGGCAACTTAAGGATTGTGATGGAAGATGTCCTCTATTAACCTCTGGGGGCTGCAGCACCAACACCCCTAAAGATGGTCATGGAACGTTAGTGTAGAATGCTTCCAGCAGGATTAGGATGACCAGATAGCAGGGGTGAAAAATTGGGATGAGGGTAGGGGCAAATAGGCACCCATATAAGAAAAAGATCTACAAAATTGGGATAACTGGTCACCATAGGCAGGATACTTTGCACAGTGAAAATGCAGCTCTTTTCTGTACCTGCCCCTGATTTTTGACATCAATTTATTCCAAAAACTACATTACCCCATAAAAGAAATATACACAAACTGCAACCACACACTGTGATTGCAGTGTACATATACCACTAGGCCCATTGCCTTTAAATGAGATCAAGGCTCCTAAGTCACTAAGACTCTTCTGAAAATTTTATTCTTACTCTTTTTTATAAGCTTTCCCCTACCATGGATCTTGTTAATTTGATATACCATACTTCTGGGAATCTTACACATATTCAAAGCAGCAGGTCAAGAAAACAAATACAATTTTTTAAAAAAAGAATTGCTTTCAAAAGCTCAAGAGAAACATATCACAATCAAGCACAGAAAAGTAAACCCTCCGCTTGCTTTCATTAGATAGTTAGGTGAGAAGTTACGTTAATAAAGAAAAAACTAATTCAGATATGACGTTTATAGGTAAGATGTCTGGTCTGATTTTCAAAAGGTGCTAAGTATCTCCAGTACCCACTGACTTCTGTGGGATTTATGATCTCAACAGTATTTCTGGAAAAAAAAGGCTACCTAATTATTAGCAAGAAAATACAAGATACAACAAATAAAAATAAAAATAACACAAATACCAAAGTGCTACAGTATCTCATTCTGTACCTTTCCCATCTTCAAATGTCTGATGAAGTGGAATTTTCTCCCACAAAAGTTCATGTGATAAATAAATCTGCTAGCCTTTAAAAGCGCCACAAGACTTCTTGTTTGTTTATTTTTTAAAAAGGGAATAGTTTTCTATTGTCACATGCAAAATAATAGAGGGACAAGGTTAGTGAGGTAATGTATCTTTTACTGCACCCACCTCTGTTAGTGAGATAGAAAAGCTTTCAAGCCACCTTGAGATCTTCTTTAGGTCTGGGAATAACTGAGCATTACAGGAAAATTCAAGGTGGAACCAACTGTTTACCATAACTAGTTACAATCTGTACTATGCAACCAGTCAAGGCAGAGTGGACCATTAACACCTAAGCAGTCATAGGACAAAACGAGGGAGTTAGTGGATTACATTGTTGTAATTATCCATAAATCTGGAGTCCGTGGTTTGGTGTCTAGCAGAGCAATTAATTGAAGTTCCCAGGCTTGTCTTTTGAAAGTGTTATGGAGCCAGGGGTTCAAGTATAATTTGGTGGGCCACAGAACCCTCCAGCATGGCTGGGCCCCCCCAATACCCATCCCCAGAACAAATCCCCTGCCCCAATACCCACCCCCAGGCAGACAGAGACACACAAAACCCCTAGCAGCCTCTCCCAAGCCCTTACCTCTGTTTGCAGGCTGCCCGACTGGCTGGAAGCTGCTTCCAGCCACAAGCTGCTCCACCCTGTAGTGGGGGGAGATTCACAAACTCGCAGCCTGCCACAGCTCTCTGCTGGCTGGACTTCAGGTGCAGCCACAGGAACGCTGCGTTCCAGTGGCTTGTGCTATTCTTAGCGGGGCCCAGGAAAGCAGCATTCTGGTGTGGTCCTCTATTTTTAGGGACCCCAGAATGCTGCCAGCCAATGTTCCCCCTAAGTTGCGCAGCCACATGGCCACACAGCTCCCTGCCGCTGCCCCCTGCAGGAGACACTGCCTGCTGCAGACGGCCAGCAGCCAGGACTCCTACCTGGCTGGAGGATGCTGTCTTCCAGCCGTCTAAGCGCTCCTCCGGAGCTGGGAGTTACTAAAACTCTCGCCCAGAGAAGCTCTGATGGAGCATGCTCAGAACATCTGAGAGTGCTGAGGGAGTGGGCCGATGAGATAGCAATACTGCTGGCCATCGTCTTTGAAAACTCTTGGTGAACAGGGGAGGTGCTGGAGGACTGGAAAAAAGCAAATATAGTACCTATCTTCAAGAAAGGCAAAAAGGAAGATCCAGGGAATTACAGACCTGTCAGCCTCACCTCAATCCCTGGAAAAATCATGGAGCAGCTTCTCAAAGAATCCATCCTGAAACACTTGGAGGAAAATAGAGTGATCAGGAACAGTCAGCATGGATTCACCAAGGGTAAATCATGTCTGACCAACCTCATCGCCTTCTATGCTGAGATGACTGGATTTGTGGATACAGGAAAAGCCATTGATGTGATATACCTCGACTTTAGCAAAGCTTTTGATACGGTTTCCCACAACATTCTCATCAGCAAGTTAAGGAAGTATGGGCTGGATGTATAGACTGAAAGGTGGATAGAGAACTGGCTAGATCAACGGTCTCAGCATATAGGAATCAATGGCTCCATGTTTAGTTGGCAACCAGTAACGAGTGGTGCAGTGGCGTTGCTAGCGCTGGGCACCCAGGGCACGTGCCCCAGGTCCCAGCGCCGGTGCCCTGGGTCTCCGGCCCAATCGGGCCGGGGATCCGGGGCCCGATCCCTGGCGGTCTGCGGCCACGGCGGCCGCGTCTCCGGCCAGGGATCCGGGGCCTATCTGGCTGCCCGGCAGGCCCTGCCCCCTGGCCTGGGATAGGGCCAGGGGGTGGCCACGCCGCTGCCGCCAGCTAGCCCTCGCTGCCATGCGGCGCGGCTCAGCCTAGCCTGGCCCGGTGCGGCCGTAAGCGGCCGCTGGAGGCCGGGCCTACGGCCGCAGCCCTGGATCCCCGGCCGGGGACGGGGCTGCTGCGGCTGCAGCCAGGCCCCGGATCCCCAGCGGGGGATGGGGCCGCTGCAGCCGCGGGCTGCTGGCCAGGCCCCGGATCCCCAGCCGCGGACGGGGTCGCCGTAGCCACAGGCGGCCAGGCCAGCGATCCGGGGCCTGGCTGGCCGCCCGTGGCGGCCCCGTCCCCTGCTGGGGATCCGGGACCCGGCCAGCAGCCCGCGGCTGCAGCGGCCCCATCCCCCACTGGGGATCCGGGAACTGGCTGCGGCCGCGGCAGCCCCATCCCCAGCTGGGGATCCAGGACTGCTGCCACAAGCCCGGCCGCACCGGGCCAGGCCAGGCCAGGCTAGGCTGAGCTGCGCCGCACGGCAGCGTGGCCCAGCTGGTGGCAGCGGTGCTGCGGCCTCCCCCTGGCCCTATCCCGGGCCGGGGGTGTGGCCTTTTGGCTGGGGGTGGGGCCTGCCCTCCGGGGCGGGGCTGGGCCCGTGCCCCGGGTCTTTCCCCACCCCAGCGACGCCCCTGGAGTGGTGTGCCCCAGGGGTCGGTTCTGGGGCCAGTTCTGCTCAACATTTTCATTAATGATCTGGATGATGGGATAGATTGCACACTCAGTAAGTTTGCGGATGACACCAAGCTGGGGGGAATGGTAGACACCCTGGAGGGCAGGGACAGGATTCAGCGAGACCTTGACAAAGTGGAGCAGTGGGCCAATAGAAATCTCATGCAGTTCAACAAGGACAAGTGCAAAGTCCTGCACTTGGGATGGAAAACCCCATGCACTGCTACAGGCTGGGGTGCGATCAGCTAAGTAGCAGCACTGTAGAAAAGGACCTGGGGGTCATGGTGGATGGGAAGCTAGATATGAGTCAGCAGTGTGCTCTTGCTGCCAAAAAGGCTAATGGCATACTGGGCTGGATCAGAAGCAGCATTGCCAGCAGATCGAGGGATATGATCATTCCCCTCTATTTGGCACTGGTCAGGCCGCATCTGGAATACTGTGTCCAGTTTTGGGCTCCCCACTACAAAAAGGACGTGGACAAATTAGAAAGAGTCCAGCGGAGGGCAACAAAAATGATCAAGGGGCTGGAGCACAAGGTCTATGAGGAAAGACTCAAGGAACTAGGCTTATTTAGCCTGCAGAAGAGAAGACTGAGGGGGGATTTGATAGCAACCTTCAACTACCTGAAGGGATGCTCCAAGGAGGATGGAGCTTGGCTGTTCTCAGTAGTAACAGAGGACAGAAAGAGGAGCAATGGTTTCAAGTTGCAGCTGGGGAGGGTGAGGCTGGATATTAGGAAAATGTTTCTTGCTAGGTGAAAGGCAAAACATTGGAATGGGCTACCTAGGGAGGTGGTAGAATCTTCGTCTTTAGAGATCTTTAAGGCCCACCTGGACAAAACTCTGGCTCGGATAATTTAGTGGGATTGGTCCTGCTTGTTTATGGCAGGCGGTTGGACTAGCTGACCTCTTGAGGTCCTTTCCAACCCTATGATTCTATCTGAGCATGCTCTGTGAGTGCTTCTCCAGGAGGAGCCATGGCTGGGACCCGCACGGCCAAGTAAGAGTGCAGGGTGGGGGGGGTCAAGCCGGCTGGGGAGTTACTGGGGGGAAGCAGGCTAAGATAGGAGGAGGGGATCTGGCTGCCTTGGGGGGGTGGTTACTGGGAGAGCTGTGAGGGGGCAGCATCGGGCCTACGGGGGTGTGCAGGATCAGGCCCGCTGGGGGGGGGCCACTCAGTGAGCAACTGGAGTTGCTCAGCTGCCTCAAGGCCTTAAAGGGAACATTGCCACCAGCCTAAAAATAGGGGGCCCCGGAACTGCATTGCCATGCGTTTCCCCTTACTTTAACCCCTGTGTGTAGCTTTCTTTTGAGGATGAGGAGTTCTAGATCAGGTATGGAGTGATTGCTTTGTGTCACATCTGGAGAAGAGACTTGAAAAAGAAGAACTGTACAACTCTTACCAACAGAAGCTCATCCAATAAAAGATACATTACTTTACCCACCTTGTGTCTCTAAGTATCTTGGGACTGACATAATTACAAAGCATATGATAAATAAATGTTTAACGATGCACCAGTGTTTTGAAATACAAAGGCATTATGAACTAAGTACTTAATTCAAAGTCATCCTGCACCTAATGTAGCCATTTACATCACTGCACCTCAACCAGACCAGAATGGAGTAATTTCACACCTAATTTGGGCTGGTTTGGTGCTGGACAATAGGAAACTGGGCTCCGTGACTTTACAGCCTGATCCTGCCCCCCTAGTTCACCTTTAGAAGGGCTTTACCTTGTGAGCTTTCCCATTGTTCTCAAGGAGATCCAATGACACTCAGATGCTTTAAACTGAGTACCAAAGGGGCAACTGTGTTAGTCTAGTTCAGCAAAAGAAGCAAGTCTTTAAGTGCCACAGGACTCCTTGCTTTTTTTAAACTGAGTAATAAACCCATCTCTAGAACTATGTCTACACTTGCAATTTAGTTCAAATTAATGAGGCTCAGTTCAAACTGAATTAGTGCATGGCCACACTAGCTTTCATTACTTTGAACTAATGAAGTCCTTAATTCAAAGTAATGCACGCTTACTGAGAAGTTGTAAAACCTCCCTTTACTTGAAGTAACAGTTAGTTCAAACTTATTTGAATTAACCCAATGGAGCTGTGTTAATTCGAACTAACCATTAGTTTGAATTAAACGTGGTTTGTGCCACCCAGAAGAGCTGCCTGCCCTGGACACCACCCCTCCCCACCCTCAGAGGCACACCCTGCCCAGGCAGCCATGACTGACTTCTGCAGCTATAGCCAGGGCCGTTGTCGCACGGCTCCATGCTGGAGCCACAAGGAGGTCCTCAGCCTCCTCAGCATTTGGGGGGAGAGAGGAGATCCTCTCCTGCTTGCAGGGCAGCCACAGCAACCAGGATATCTACGCTGACATTTCCACTGCTCTGGCTGCAAAGGGCCACAGGCGGCTCTGAGAGCAGGTCTGCAACAAGATCAAGCGCCACTGACAGGACTAAACCTGGGTTTGGAAGGCAAGGCAGTGCTAGGGCAGCTCATACCACCGCTATTACAAGGAGCTCCACGTGTTCCTGGGCAGGGACAGCAAGAGCCCCACAGCTGAGAGTGTCAGTTCTGCCAAGTCCTCCTTTGTGACCAAACTCCAGGAGGAGGACTTGGCAGACGATGATGCCTGCGAGGTGGCTGAGGGCAGCCCACCACCAGCCGCCTCTGTGGCCAGCCCAGAGCTGTTCCCCATCCCCAAGGAGGGAGCACTCACCCTGGAGGTGGAGCAGGAGGAGGAGGCGGCTCCTGAGGATGCTGCGGGAGAAGTGACAACATGCCGGACATCCAGAGCACCTGTTGGTGATTGTCCCCGCCTCTGTGTGGTCAAAGCCAAGCTTGCCTGTGGCACAGGCACTGCGGGAGACATGGCCCAGAGACAGGCAGGGTCCCAGGGAGGGGTGTGTGTGGAGGCCCTCCCTTGAGGCAGGGGGAACCTGAGGTAGCAGTGTCAAGGGCAGACAGCACGAGGCCAACACTGCTGACACGTGACCTTGGGAGATGTCATGGGTACAGGGCAGGGCTGACTACTGCTTGCTAATGTGCAGCATGGCTGCGTGTCCCTTGGGGGCCCTATCCCACAGGACACAGATCAGGAAGCACAGGGACAGTCAGGGCACACCTGCTCACTGCTGTCAGGCTGCACACAGCACTACTGAGCTAGCTGATGCGAGTAACCCTGTTCTCTGCTTCCCTCCAGCAGCTTGTGCAGCCACCCAACAGCACACTCCTGAGAGCCCGCCACTCACCACCAAGTGGAGGAGGAGGATGACCCACTGGCCCAGGGATGACCTCCTCAGCGACCTCATCCACCTGGGCCAGATGGCAGAAGACCACCTTCCTGCCTGGAGGGAGAGGGTGAATGCCCACCACGAGCATAGCCGAGGCATACTCCAGCACTCTCTGGAGCGAGATGAGCACCGGACTGCCATCTGGTTGTCACTGTCCAGCGACTGGTGGATCACTTTGTTCCTGGGGACCCCAGCATCCAGCACCACTGGTGCCACGGACCCAGGGTGCTACAGGGAAGGTTGGGCCATCCCATCCTAAACTTCCTACCCCCCGAGTCGCCACTTCTCCCCCAAGCCCCAACCCCCCTCCTTGCCCCCTTGTAAATAGAACCCGTTAGACTGTTATTCTTGTATCTTGTTGTTTTTATTGGTTTGGAGGTGGAGAGGGAGCAGGTGGGTGGGGGAGGTGAGGGTGCCTGGTGGCAGGTCGAGCCCTCAATGTTCCTTGCTGAAGAACACATCCTTTAGCACCTCCTGGATGCTAGCCACTCTCCTCTGGGTTCGCTCTATCTGGGGCACAGTCTCAGGCTGCTCAAAGTGCCCAGTGAGGCATTCAGCTTCAGCCTCTCAGATGTGGGGGACCTTCTTCCCCTGCAGTTCACACAGGTTGTGAAGGGATATACAGGCACTGATGACCTTGGGGATGGGTTGCTCTGTCAGGTGGAGGCACATCAGAAGGGACTTCTGGGAGGCTTTGAGCCACCCAAAGACACGCTCCAGAACCTGGCGGCACCTTTTGTGCCTCCTATTGAAGAACTCCCTGCTGGCATCCAGGTGGCCTGTGTACGGCTTCATGAGCCATGGAAGCAATTGGTAGGTGGCATGTCCCATGATGAGGACAGGCACCTGCACATCCCCGAGGATGATGTTATATGGGGGTGTAAAGAGGCCGCAAGATGGCAGCCTCCAGAGGCCGCAAGACGGCTGCCGCGGAGCTGTCACTGTAAAGAGGCCGCAAGATGGCTGCCTCCAGAGGCTGCAAGATGGCCGCCGCGGAGCTGTCACTCACGCCAGAAGGCCGGGGGCAGGACAGGAAGTATAAAACCAGGGCCAGCGAGCTCAGTTCAGCCCTGGCCACTGGAGGGAAAGGATGTCTCCCTCCAGGCTCCTCAGAACCAGCCCTTGCCCCAGCAGAGGAGGGTTAAGCCTACCCACCGGTCACCAGCCCCGTGCCAGGAGGGCTGGCTGGGGCCTCCCATGGCGGGTGTCCCGTGGGAGGATCCTCCCCCACTTGCAGTGGATAGACAGTGGGCCCAACGGGAGCCGCGGCCCCCCCCGATGCCTGGGAAGTTCTGGGCTCTAGAAAAGGGACCCCAGAGCCTACTGGGGAGGACTTGGAGGAACTGCCCCTGGCCCCACCAGAGGAGAAGCCCACAGAGGGAGCAGCCCTGGGGGAGCTCCCCCGTGTCTTGGACGTGGTGATGCTACCCGAGCTACCCCCTGAGGAGATGGACGGCAGCCTGGGACTTGCAGACCTGCCCATGGTGGACGCTATGGAGGACTTCTACTCGGTACCACTCAGCGAATACCCTGAGGACGTGGAAGCTACACCAGACCAGGTACTCCGGGTAGAGGAGGGGAGTAGTAGCCCAGGGGAGTTGCACATCCTCCGATCAGGGTCAGCGTGTTGCGGCTGGATCCCCGCTGACCCCTTGGTACCAAGGCCAGGCTGCTATTAGGGCCCTGGGCTGGGACACAGTGGAGTAGGGCGGGCCTGTGTCCTACCCCTTCCTCTCCCCTTTTTCTCCTGAGACGTCAACCTCAACTCTACCCCACCTTGTGTAACCCCAACTATATTGTGACTTGTGGACTGTACGCCCACCTGTGGGCACCGGACTCTGGGTGAACTGACCGACCCAACTTCTAGCTGACAGTTATGCCCCCCTCGTGGGGGTGGGAATCGACTACCTGCTGCCTGTCCCCCAGGGAGGAGATGGGCCAGTCGGACTACTTGAGACGATAACTCCCCAATGGCCCACCAGGGACGCTTGCCCGGTGGGCCAGACGCACCACACGCTTACTAGCGCCCACAGAGGGGAAGAAGATGCCCCTGTACAGGATGGAGTTCCTGAGTATGCGGGCATTGTACGCCCTCCCTGGCCAGCCAACATAGAAGTTGGTGACTATCCCTCGGTGGTCCATGAGGGCCTGCAGAATGATGAAGTAGTATCCCTTCCAGTTTCAGTACTCCATGGCCTGGTGTTCCAGGGCTTGGATGGGGATGTGCGTGGTGTCCAAGATGCCTGTGCAATTGCAGAAGCCAACTGCGTCAAGGCCATTCTGCAGGTTCCCCGGGGTGATGATGTGGGCTAGCAGGACTTGAATTATGGCCATGCTGACCTGCAGGAGCACAATCCTCATGGTGGCCTTCCCAATGCCAAAGAGGCATGTGACGGAGCAGTAGGACTCTGGAGTGGCTGTCTTTGTTGTCCGGGGGGGGGGGTCTGAGCTGGGTGTCAGTGAGCTGCAGGATGGGGGTGAGCTTATGGACCAGCTCTAGGAAGGTCTGCTTCTTCATACAGAAGTTCTGCACCCACTGTTTGTTGTCCCAGGTGGTGAGGACTATGTGCTCCCACCAGTCACTGCTGGTTTCACGTGCCCAGAAGCGACAGGGCACAGAGGGCAGTATAGTGATAGTAACAGCAGGCAGTGTGAGCAGGGTAGTGGTGCTGATTGCTGCCTCTTCGCTGTCTGTGTCCATAAAGAGTGTGCTGCAGGAGACAAGAGCACTGCACAGGTAAGCATGGGTGCTGGCCACCTTTTGGACAAGCTGAGGGAACTGGGTTCAGTCTATAACCTCCTTGCTCTGCCTCTTGCCAGCCAGAATGGCCAGAGGGCTGAGATCAGTTCCTGTATTTGTGGGACTGGCTGGGGCAGTGGCCCTTCTTGGGGGCCATGTTGCCAACACTTTCCAAGGTGCCCTCCTCCTAAGCCAAACTAGCAAGTCCTGTGCATGGACATGCTAGTTTGATTTAGATTTTTAGTAGGGGCATGCTAGTTCAAATTAACCGCTATTAGTTTGATTTAATGAATTCAAGGTAAGTTAATTCAAACTAATATTCTTAAGTGTAGACATAGCCTAGGCTACTGTATCTCATTAAAATGATATGGAAGATGATTGCTCTTTGCAGTGTTCCATTGGCCCTAAGATGTAAGAGACACTCAGTGGGTAAGGTTTATCCTTTATTATATCAGCTCTTGTGGGTGAAAGAGAGACCGTGTCAAACTTACACAGAGCTCTTTTCCATGTCAGAGGAAGGCTTGCAATGTCATAGGTATATACAGATTGTTAAACATAAGAAGCTAACACATGTTCCAAGAGACCATTCAAGATGAAGTGGGCGGTTATAACTACTGCAGGTGTAGGACAAAGGAGAGTTAGTGGGTTAAAGACTGTTTTACTGAGCCACAAACCTAGTGTCTAGTGTTTTAGCAGGCAACTTGAGACTAGGCGTGTAAAGGCATAGATGTAAACTCTTTAATGGCATTTAGGAAATTACCCAAAGTATTTCTCTGCAACGAAGCTGTATGAAAGTTCAGTGCAGAGAAAAGCAACTTAGAGCCCCCCCCCCCCCCAAGTAAACTAATCGTTTTCAGTATTCCACTTGGTTGCCCTTTCAAATGCTCAAGGCTGAAAACCCTGGCAACTTCCATCTCCTTATCTGCTAGTGCTTCCTCCTTCTTATCAGGTGTTTACAGACAGCAGAAGGGTGATAGGCATGCCTCTGCTAGTTCTGCCTCAGAAGGGGGCAGTGGCAGGGAGACAAAATCCCAGCCAAGTCAGTTTCCTAAGAGCTCCTCACCCTCCTGTATATAGCCTTCACTGATAAAGACCAGTGAAGATTGCATATTGCTAAACCTCGTGGACATACATTACTCCACATTTTTCATAATGGAAAATGGATTTTTAAAAAAGGAAAACAAAACCAGATATTTGTCTTTTCAATTAACAGTCAAAAGGAAGGGGTATAAAAGAAAAGTTATTGCAGTGCATAGATTGTGCCGGTCAAAAATAAGACCCCCTCCCCATTAGCAAAGAAATCTAAGTGGATGATTCTATGACACAATGACAACTGGAAAAGATTATGCACCTGCATACGTGACACCAGTCCTGCTCAACCTACCATCATTAAACAGTACGTGTTGAAGGTCAACAGGAGTTAGGTTCTGTCAGGGAAGGAAGCAAGTTTCTGCTGAGGACACCACTTGTGCAGCTCCCTCAGCATATAAATCTCAACCCTGCAACATGTTCTGCTTGCAGGAAGCCCCACAGAATTGGGTGGAGGGTCTGCCTGCTTGTAATTCATTGCATGCTTGATGCTAAAGCACCTTTCAGCTCAGGAACAATATAGAAACTCATCCTGCTGGAGAATAAAGGGATTCAAGCAAAGCAGAGCAAATTCTCTGTGCCAACTATCCATTTTTTTTCCTCCAACCATCTGATAATATGTTAAGAGGATGAAAAATGTAGGTTTTTTTAAACAAGATGGCACTGTTCACTGGCAAATATAAATTCAAGATCAGAACTGTTCTAGAAGGGCAAAGTGACCTTGTGTTTAGGTGTTAATTTCACCCCTAAAAACTAAGAAATTAAAAACTTTGGTTATGCACTAAAAAGTTGACAAGAGTTTCTTTTGCAATCATACTGGACAAGGAGTATCATTGGGACTTGAAATTTGTTGGATGCATCCAAGAAAAGTGAAAGACTCCAGAAAAGAAGCAGCAGCAGCTTTACTTAGAGGTGGGTCTTTGACTGGAACCTTTAGTCTGTAACACTGGAAGCCACAAATGATGTTTGGGGTTGGTTCAGGTAAAGTGGAATCAGATCAAAATCACCCTTGTGAAATGACCCAATGCTGTGGGTCATTGTGCCCACCTGGGTCACAGGTGAGGCTTAAACCCAGAGCTTTTCATTCCAAATAGCATAAGCCACAAACATCTCCAGGCAAGCTAAAACAGAATCTGCATTAGCTGTAGCCACTGCTGTCAGCCATTCTGTGATATAGAATAGCCCTCAAGAAGAGGACACAATGCATGTTGAGGCCTGTCTTCATGTACATTTTAGTTTTGGTTCAACTGTGGAGTGTCTTTCCAACTCATTCCTTTTCCTTATGGCATGTGTCCTAAAACGGGTTTAATGTCCATCACAGTGGATGAGATAACTAGGAAGGAATTGCGTTGGCATTTTACCTTGCTGCCTGAGACTGTGCATTTATTTCATGAAGACTTAATGGAAAGCATTAAAGGAAAACCAGGCCTCTGAGAATAAGGCAAATGCTCTTTTTTTTCATTTGAAAAGAAGGAGGAATTTTCTACAAGCCTTTATGAGAAGTCCATTCAATCATACAGGATGTGACATCAAACAGTACTGAAGAAACTTTACCTCTGCCTTGTGTATGGAGCATACAGAGTTAACAGTCTGCCACAAATTCAAATATTTGTGGCTGATAAGTGTTAATTGGCCTGCATACAGAGGGATGCAGGAATGAATTCTCTCAAGGGCACGAGCTTCTCTTTGGAACTTCATTCTTATCTTTGCATGTTTGGCAAGCAAGCAAACAAACCTTTTCTTTTTTGTATGCAGAGGCCCACCATAAAACTTTAGAGCAATGAAGCCTTATCCTGTGCAACCACACACAAGTCTTCTGGCCATGGCCGGCCCAAGGTTTTTTTGATGCCCTAGGCATACAAAGATCCCCGCCCCCAAGGTCCAGCCATGGGTAGGCAGTGGTGCTGCCACCACTGGAATCCGGCCATGGTCAGGGATCCAGCCATGGGCAGGGAGCAGCACTACTGCCAGGGTCCTGCACTGGCAGGGGTCCAGTCACTGCTGGGGAACAGCGCTGTGGGCAGGGGATCTGGCCATGGGCAGGAAGTAGAGCAACCCCAGCCCAGCCCTTGGTGCTCTTAATTTTTGGCACCCTAGGCAACCGGCTAGGTTGCCCCTAAAGAAGTACTGGCCCTCTTCTTAGCACAGAATCTGGCCTAGTTTGGAATACTCTCCTTTAGTTTCTTAATTCATCTAAAGCACTTATATTCACCCCTGCCTTTACCTCATGACCCCTCACTGTCTGAAGAAGATTTGACATCCTACATTTCCTTCAGTCCTTCCTCTCAAAGACCCCACACCAACCTCCATCTGTAGCCAGACTGTTTGCTTCCTTTTCCCTTCTTAATATGAGGAACATCCTTCACTTCCATCACTCCTCATTTCACACCACCTTCCTCCCCATATTCCTACGGTCTTTGTGAGCCATGCCTCAACCTTTACAACTGAAACATGGACAGCAGCCCAGATGGACCACTTCTGCCTGCTGTTAAAGATGGTGGCAGAAAGAATTGAGGCATCGTCTCTGAAATCTTTCAGGAAACCCTAGCAATAAAAGATAGTTCAGGTAATGGAAATATTGGATTTTTTTCCCCTGCAATAAATATGGGGTCTGTACTCCTTCCACAAGGTTTTCTCCACATCTAATATTCTCACCAGGCTGCTGTCTTAGCTTGTCTGAACCTATGGACTAGCTCACTAGTATCACTAACAGAATCAACCTATATTTACAAAGTAGCTCTCAGTAGAGAGCTCTCAGCATGTCCATCTATTAGATAAGGACTGCCTCAGCTGGTTACATTCATCCTAATATCTGTCCAGGTGGCAGACATAAGGACCTGATGAATAGAAAGAATAAATTTTGTGCCATTAGGCTATCAGACAAGTCCTCAGAAATTCCTTGTGTTTTACTATTGTGGTGCTATTAGCAGGGATTTAAAAAAAAAAGGCTCTTCCAACTCTCAGATCTTCACGTGCCTTATGTGTAAAGGTGGTGCAGGTAACTTATTTCAGGCTTTAATGGTAACACGCAAGAACCATGGTCCTTTAAGTAGGCCTGTACATACGCTCTATGTATCATGCAAATCCAACCGTGGTACTTCTAATGGCATGTGTCCGCTTTCCTCCTACTGCGCTCCAACTATGAATGGCTTCATTGGATCAAAGAACAAATTTCAGAGTGACCGATGTGGATCAATTTCTTCTCAATCAAGTTAATGGGCTTCTAACAGAAAAGGAATGTACAATTTGAATAAGGCAAATCAGAATTCCCTCTCTTCCCAATTTTTCCTTGGATTGTACACCACATTTTAATTTTAACCCCCACTTGAGGATGGCTCAGCAGCTCATGGATTCTTTTTAATGTGGCACAGATGCTTAAGACTAGGGAGGGGTGGAGATTTTAAAGAAATATTCTTTACTGGCTTTGTTGTTGTTGTTGTTTGTAAACCCAGGTAATTTGCTGATATAGGCATAATGTTAGCTAGCATCTCTCCTCTGCAGAAATAATCTTTTCCTCCCCATATCAGGGTTCAGTTTCAACCAGATATTTTAGGTGAACTCAGCTGATCACGTCTCTGGCAAAGTGACTCACTAATGCTTGTTCAGACATAAAGAAAGATAAAACTGATTGCTTGTCTTCCCACTAGCTAATGATTCTATGGGTTTCTGTGAGCAACCATATATGATAGGTATAGATTTTGTTTGCTGCAGAAGAAGTGGAAAGATGGGCTCTTAAGATTAATTTTTAGGAAAGCTTCAAGTAGTTTAGAATGGCAACACTGTTAGCATTGTTGTGCAAGTTTATCTTCTGCAATAAAATTAGAGGCTACTCTGTGGTGGGCAAGATATTTTTAGATTTTAGGGCTCAGTCCTGTGAATTCTCAACTTGTTTTTGTACACAAAACTCATTGCATGTCCAGAGACCTTGCTGTCAATATAATGAAGAAATTAAATCTTTGGCAGTGGGGAAAATGTTTATCTGTCTGACTGTTTGTGCCATACAAGGAGGCTATTTCAAAACTGAATCCACATGGAGTTCCATTAGTGTCACTCCTGATGTAAGCCAGCCTCCTGTAACCTAGAGCCCATAGCCGTGAGCCTCCCAGCCTGGGTTGACAGACTCAGACTTGTGGGGCTCATGCTGCCCGTTAACAATAGCTCTGTTGTCTGTACTTTGAAGTCGCAATTCAGTTTGGAACCCTGGCTTTGAAGCCTGTTCATCCCCACACTTCAGAGCCTGAGCTACATCATCATCCAAGCTATTTTTAGGGGCATTGTATGAGCCTGAGGCTGTTGACCGGGGTGGGAAGATCAGTGGCAAGGGCCGCTGTCAAGATTTATATCTTTTGTTCCCTTCTTTCTGGAGTAGCAAGAGGCTCTCTATTTGAAGATGAGACATTTCAGGAATAATGTTTATTGGTTGCCTGTAAATCAATGGAGACAACACCCATGAAAGTTCTTTGGCTGCAGAAGTATGATTTATTTTTTTCGCACACAAATGTTGCCATATAGTGGTGGTGATCTAATAATATTAGCCCTCTCACCCTAGCCCATCACAAATACCACAGGGGTATATACTGTTTCTGCGGTTAGCTGGACCCCAATCCCTAGGATGCTGAACGCCACTGTACACTCAGATTCTTATCTTGTTTCTTTTGCCTGCTTAGTCTTATAACAAGCTTCTTGCAACTTGCTGTTCTTTCAAAGCTGCCTACTCAAGTCTAGTATCAGCTCCTACACCACACTCCAGCAACACAATCCCAGATTAAAATTTGACAGACGGTCACTTTTATAACAGGGTGGCTCAAATTTTCAGAGGTCTTCTAGGTCCTTGCGGTGCTACTTTGACTAAACACTTTAAATTATAATACAGACCTGAATAAACCTGAACTACAGGCTTTTAAAATTACAGACCTCACACCTGGAGCCCATTCTTAGTCTTGATTCCTCTGTCTGCAATACCACCTTCTTATTGGGAAGTGTGCCTTTACAGTCACGTAACAAGCAACAGTTAAATTCCAGTCAGCCTTTGCTTCTCGGCTATTTCCAGTGCAAGACTGTGGGTATGTCTACACTGGAGCCTTAAGCTGACTTAACCTCCCTTAAGTCAACTTAAGGAAAGACATGTCCACATTGGACTTCTGTTAAGTCAACTTAAGCACTTGCTTAAGTTGACTTAATAACGCCAGCCCTTAAAGTCAACTTTATTAACTCAACTTAACACATTGTAGATAGGGTTGTCTACACTATAAGTTTGTTAAGTCAACTTAACAGAGCCCTCCAGTGTGGACATAACCTTTAAGTAGACTTTGTTAATTTGACTTAAGTTGACTTAACAAGGTTGACTTAAGTTAACTGAGCCCTCTAGTAGAGACATAGCCTGTGATTGTAATCCATTACTGTTAATAATACAGGGCTCATTAAAGATATTTTTCTCATACCTTTTAAGCAAAAATTACCATAACGAGAGCACAATGGCTTCAGCATTATCTAATGAAAATTCTCATTTTATTTGCAAAAGGTTCCTCCCATTAATTAGCTTATAATAGATTTGTAGGGAAGATAAGTAAACTCACCAAAAAGAGGTTAAATTATCTAGGTTCATTAGGGCATTTGCCCTAAGGCACACAACTGCTTCTTCTACCTACATTTCTGGCTGTTGAAAGTAGCAAAAGAACGTGCTGCTGAACCCTCTTATTCCATTTCCCTCTCTCTACCTGATTCAGAGGTGATACAATCTCACTTCAGCTCCAAGCCAGGAGACTTTTTCAGTCCATTTAAACTGCAGAAGTTTAATACCTCTTGTTCTGGAGGTCCTGGGTTCATTTCCCACTGATGACAAAGATGAAGTCACTACTTTACTGAACTGGAGGGAGAATACAAGTATGAGTACAGTAGAAATGCATACTTCATGAAGTAAGGATAGAAAAAGGATATAAAATGCTGAAGTACCTATGACACCTACTTAAACTGTGTTTAGCAGCCCACAGATTCCATCTGATTTAATTTGTTAAATCAGAAATTTGAGATGCAAAAGCCAAGGGTTAGAGAAGACTACTCATTTATAAAATCATTCAGCAGCTGTTTCTCTCCTCTGATTTGTAATACTGGCCATGGGAAATGACCGCTCACTGACCTGGGGCTTGGGATAAGTCAGATGTTGGTTGTTAGCAACAATACATTTGGTATTAGGTCACATTTAGAATGATCTATTTCTGCTACCAAAGCAATTGAGTGAAGGAAATGGTGTATCAGGGCTTTAAAAGCTACTTGACCACAAACCAATTCCCCCTCATTACAGTATTTTAGATCAACAACAGGAAAGTCTGGAGATAGAACTCTGGTCAGTAACAGGGATGAGTCACCTGTGTTTAGTTAAAGATCCCTGTGGACCCTACAGTACACCTCAAACTAATCTTTGTAAGCAATCTGGCCTTGCGCATTGTACAAGGAAATCTTTAGCACTCCTACCAGAACACACAGTTATACCTGAGAAAGAAGGCTCTCCAACATCAATGATGCCACCAAACCTGCAGCTGATCACCCTTAAAAAAGAAACACTCATCTCTGTTTCTTATGCCTGACAGAACTCCGCTAATGCCTCCTGAAGTTTATAGCTAGCTGTGTTAATTCATGACAACCAGACAGCTGTTCCAGCTTACCTTTCATTCCAGTCAGAGGTGTTTCTTTGAGAAAGGACAATCTGAAGTCTCTTTACTTATGCTTTGCCCCACAGGCTCTTATACATAAAGTCCACAGACAATTTGGGACTGTAATACACTGTGTCATATCAGACTACTAACTTTAAAATCTAGTTCAGCCATTTTTCATAGTGTACATGTTCAGTAGCAATGTTTATTTTAAATGATTTACAAAGGATGTTGTTTGAAACAAGGTAGATGAGAGAATATCTTTTATTGGACCAAGAGAAGTTGGTGGTAGGTAAAAGCTTTAGCAAAGACATAGCATAGCCTGGAAAACAGTGCAGTAAGCAACTATTTCCCCTCTCCCTTCATGCCCCTGCCCCACTTTTATTATTATTTTTAAAGTGAATTTTTTGTGTGTTACATTTGTACAGACTTCGCCATTTGTATTGGGGGGTTGGGTATGGCAGAGTCTGCACTGGATTTTTAAGAATTGCACTGAACATCTATGTTCAAAAACTCCCCTTCCCCTTTTTCAGATGACGCAACTGGTGTTTTGTTTGACTTTTTTTAATGGCTGAAGAAGCTGTTAAATACAAGGTCTCTAGAGTAGCTCGTGTGTGAGTGCAAAGTTCAGGGCAGACCATCAAGGAACCCTAAACTGGTGGTATGTTTTATAATTAGATTTCCCCAGCCAAGTAGCAAGTATGAACTCAAAATAGAGTCTTCACAGACAGTCCTCAGAGCCACTTGAAGGGCTGGCCAAAGGTTTTTTGCTGCCCCAGGCCAACAGGGATTTCATCTTTAAGGTCCTGTTGGGGAGGTCTATGTTGGATATTAAGAAAAACTATTTCACTGGGAAGATGGGTGGTGAAACACTGGAATGGGTTACTTAAAAAGGTGAAGAAATTGCCATCCTTAGAGTTTTTAATGGCATGGCTTGATTAAAACCTTGGCTGGGATAATTTAATTTAGTTGGAGTTGGTTCTGCTTTGAGTAGGGGACTGGAATAAATAACTTCCTGAGGTCCCTTCCAATCCTAATCTTCTGTGATCACAACATTGCTGCTTTTGTTTAATTACTGTGTTGCCCTTTTGAGGGGGGAGCTTGTCATTCAGTTGCTCTGATACTAAGATGAAGATAATGTAGGAACCTAAATAGAATGGAATTCACTTTTGAACACAGAGAATCTGTTAAAGAAATTGGGAACATGGCTTTTGAAAGAATAGATGAAATACTGAAATACCACAAGTACATATTGCTACTGACACCACCCTTGTAGGGTAAAGATAACCCATCTGACTCTGACAGATTCATCACTACATTACTCTTTCATTCAGAAAGCCATATTCTGAAAGACAAACCAAACATTCATCTGCTGTTAGCCTACTGCTGATAGAGCAAGAACATTCAGGACACTGTTTGCCGAGTGCATCTTTGAGCTTTTCATCAATCTTTGAGATAAAATGCTTTCCACTCAGCAGGTTTGTCAGCTTGTTTGGGCAAAGCAGAAGCAGGAGTGTTATCTTTGCTAAACACTGGGAATTCAAGATCTGGACAGCACTGCACATGGCCAATTTCCCTTTCTAGTTATTTGCAATTCTGCACAGAAAACACAGCACCTTCTGTACTGTGCTGCTGAGCTCCCACAGGGCACATTACTTGAAGGCAACCTGTCACTTTCATTACATGGGACACAAGAAAACATTATTCCCAGATAAAATTTCATAGTGCATCTACATTTACTTCAAGTACTGTGGACTTTACAGCCTCTTAAAATGATAGCAATGATCTAGCAACTACAACTATGCTAACTGACAATTGTGTGTGCTTGACCTGCGTAATCCAGAACTAATAGGTATATTGTTGGTTACTGGAAATGGGACTGCAGACAAAGTTAATTGCTTTTCAATGTAAACATTCTGAAGCTCGCAAGGATTTTTATCTGAATAATGCTCTCATAAACCAGTTCTCTTGAACCAGCCAGCCTTGTTTGCTACAGTTGTTCATCACAAATAGTGTTTTGCAAAATTTTCTAATATTGTCAATAAATGTTACTGTAATATTTGCTAACCTTTATTTCTTAGGGACTCCCGCAACAGTTAATACAGCAAAAGACATTTTACTGGCAAGATCTCTACAGGGCACTATGGGCAAGAATCTTCACTGTATTGCACCATTTTAATACCAATATATTTCCACTGATGTCAATGTAATTACATTACAAGAGGTTAAGTTGTTGTATGTTGAAAGTGCTATATGGAAGTTGATGATCATCTGCTAAGCACTTATGTTTTACATTTTTTTTTTTATTGATAGGAAAAGCAGAAACAAAGTGACTTCCCCATGGTCTCAGAGTTGGGATTGGGTCCTCACATCATGCCCCCTCTCAACAGACAGCCCATATATTTAAAAGGAAGAGGCTGCTGAATTTAAGTGAATACCTTGAGTAGGAAAAGTTTTATTTTCAATTATGTCAATGTCTTCATTCTCTGAAATGGTAGCTGTAGTCTATGCTGCTTAGATGCTATTGAAATGTTAGGTGGTTTAATGGCAAAAAAGGAGGGGAAAATAGTTAGGGAGGTAAATAGCAAGATAGTTGGAGAGAGAGAAAACAGACCAAACCAACTTAAACACAGTGGAAACGAGTCAATCACGTGACACAGCCCTAGTTCTGAGTCTTCCAATGTCTGTCACTCTTTTCTTTTCAAGAAGATTCTAGGAAACTGCTCCTATTAATTCAAACAACAAAATAGGCTTCAGATTAGTAGAACCTACCAGCTCAAGAATGGGTCTGTTCAGTGTTAGGAAATTACAATGGAGACAGTAACAAGCAACAATAAACTTGTGAATTAACATTTTATGACAAAACAAGCAAATGGGGGGAAAGAAAACCACAACTCCCAAACCCTGGCATGTTTGCCAGACTATTACTTGTGTTGTGAGAGTATTTCATGAGTGAGACCACTGCCCAAATCTGAGATCACATCGAAAGTCTAGGGAAGTTCACAGCTGGTGCAATAACAATACCATACTTATTTTAGTGCTGATCACTAAAATTCAAAATGCAAATTAAGACTCACGAGAACTTTGTGGGAGGGACAGAATTGTAGTTATTAACCTTTTATAGATGGAGATTCTGTTGCAAAAGGTTGACCAGTACAAGAGCTTAAATTAAAACTCCAAAGTTCTTAAACCCCAGTCCTGCGCTTATGCCCCCAACCATGCTCATTAGCAGAGGAGCTCTTGTCCAATCTTTCCTAAGTTCAGAATGTGATGACTGATAGCTCTGGTTCTGGATACACTGAAGCATGAGTAAACTCAGGGGAGGAGTAGTGCTATTCACATGCACAA
The DNA here is from genome assembly GCA_007922195.1 of Podocnemis expansa. Classification (NCBI taxonomy): domain Eukaryota; kingdom Metazoa; phylum Chordata; order Testudines; family Podocnemididae; genus Podocnemis; species Podocnemis expansa. The sequence continues at coordinate 13,937,936 of ML681971.1, forward strand.
GCGTTAGCAGGATGTTGGCATATGACAGACACATATGGAGAAATATATACAGATTTGCACGCAAGCCCACGCATACACAGACCACATTTTGAATGATAAATAGGGAGCACGAACTATTTATGTTGGTGCCTAAAAGAGAAAAGGTAATGTACTTGGAAGATGTAGGTTCAATTCACTGGTCTGCCATAGTCTTTTTGTGTGCTTTGGGCAAAGCACTTCAACACAGAGCAGAGGTGGAGTCAGATTTATTTGGGACCTAGGCACAGAGAACATTTGTCTCCCTCCATTAAAACCCCATGCCTGCCCCCCCCCCTTTTAAACACAGATGGGTCACAGGGGTTCATGTTGCTTCTCACAAACTGCAAGTCTTAGACAGGTGCAGAGGGGTGCTGTCAGGGACTGCTCTTTTCCCCGGGGGAGTGAAAAAGGGCCGAGGCACCCCTTTCCCCCATCCACCAGGAAGTCTGGCACCATGAAGGAATCACTTATTTCTCCCTGGGAGTAACCAATAGTCTGGACATGAAGGCTAAAGAGCAATTCATTTAATATGCTTGGGAATACCTTAGTCATGCAGCTGAGCAGCCACTCAGCAAGGAACCCCACAGTAATCAATCACATTACTTTCATAAGTAACCGGTTCTCCTTTGAGTGCTGCTCACATCATTCAGTTACAAGTGTCTATGTGCTGCAGTGCATGGTAGCTCGGAAAGTTGTTAGCGTTAGCCTGTCAGGTCAGGGTGCATGGCCAATGCCCCCTTCACTCCGCGACTGCGGCTATATAGGTGACCGTGACCCTGACCCTCCCAGTTCCTTTCTCCGCCATCAGCATCAGTTTGGATCAGCATTATCTTGCAAAACGCAAGGGCCTGTCTTTTCAAGCAAAACTCGAAATGCCAGGTTTCAAGCTGTGCTTGGGATGCTGCAAGGCTTTCCCAGTGGATGACCCGCACAAGAAATGCCTCGCTTGCTTGGGTGAGTCCCACCCTACAGCGGAATGCCCCATTTGCTGATCCTTCAAGCGGAGAACTTGGCTGGAAAGGGAGCATTGCCTTTGCCTCATTTCGGGGACTGGAGCCACTCCGCTTGAAAGCGGCCGAGCCACCAGCACTCCGCTGGCTCCTCGATTGGCCCGGGCTCAAGATTCCCACCGATCTCCGGTACCAGGCTCAAAATCTCGGCCCTCTATGGTACCTCGTTGGCACCGACCTCACTGGTCTCCCACTAGCCTCCCGGCCACCCTGAGTAGGGCCCTGGTTCAGGCACCAGCTCGCCAAGGGCATTTAAACCCGGCTTCAGTGCAGAACAAGAAGAAATGGGCCACAGTGGCACTGCCTCCCTCGGCACCACTGGATACAGCACATCCCCAAGCGGCACCACCCACAAGTCCGGCACCGTTGTCAAACCCAATACTGCTGGACTCAGCACCGTCGCCAATAACGCCGCTTCCGGTGCCGCCACTTCCGGTGCCTTCGGACTCGGCACTGGCAACACCCGCACCAATACCGGTACCAGTATCATCACAAGCCTCTTCACCCCTCTCCAACCTGGCACTGTCAAACCCGGTACTGGGCCCAAGTTCTGCGGCTCCACCTCATTGCTCCTCTGAGGAACTTTCGGTACCGGACTGCCGGTTGTCAGGGAGGAGGTCATCCAGATCATCCTCGGAAGACCCCTTTCTTCCCCCTCAGGAGGAGTGCCCGAGAAAGAGGGCCCGGAAAAGTTCCATGTCACTGGGCTCAAGGGGAAAACACCCATCAGGGGAGGTGCCTGCTCCCCTTATGACACCTATGCCACCGTCGAGGTCTCTGCACAACGAGTGGACCCTCGACTGGCTGAACGCGACGGCAGACGATACCACCGTCTGCTATGCCTGCTCGCTGGCACTGGAGTCCTCGGATTTCTCCGACGACAAGCCAGACCCTGATTCTACCCAATGAAGCAGATCAAGGGCCCCATCATCTTCGTTGCCCGACGAGGGCCTAATTGATATGTCTGCCGACCGCGAGGGGGATCCTTGCATTGAGCAGGACCTCCTCCGCCACGTGGCGGTGGACCTGAAGCTGAAGCTAGGAGTGATCTAAGTGTAAGATGATTCTCTCTCTGACGTGTGCCATAGAGCCCTGCCAGCTAAGGTTGCAATTCCCTTGCACGCCGGGGTGTTCCGCATTGTCCAAGAATGCTGGCGAACACCTTCCTCGATCTTGCCAGTGTCCAAAGTAGCAGATAAGAAATATTCTGTCTCCCCGGAAGGATTCCCCTTCCTGTTTCATCACCTGGCCCCAGGATCCCTGCTGGTCGATACAGTTAACCAAAGGGAGAGACAAGGTCAACCTAACACCACGCCCAAGAACAGAGAGGCGAGGAGGCTTGACCTGTTGGGCAGGAAAGTTTACTCCTCTGCTGCCCTCCAGCTGCACATCTCAAATCACCCAGCCTTGATGACACACTACATCTGTGGGAAGCTCTACAAAATCTCCGGTCAGCCATCTCTGAGGATCGCCTGAGACACTTCGAGGCAATGCTAGATGAAGGAGAGAGCGCATCCAGGGATGCGCTTTCAGCAACCTGGGATGCATTGGATACAGCGGCACGTATAATACCATCTGCAGTGGTGATGCGCCGTTTGGCCTGGCTCCAGAACTCCAGCCTCTCCACACAGATGCAACAGATTATCCAGGATCTTCCCTTTGAGGGCCCCGACCTCTTTGCACCTTACACAGATGCGAAGCTGCATGGTATGAAGGACTTGAGGGCTATACTGAGGTCCCTCAGGATCTACACTCCTCAACCTGTTAGGCGCTCCTCGAGGTCGCACCAGCTACAACAGCAGTTACGGCAACTGAAACAACAGCTGCAACTGCAGACCCAGTTTCCAAGATCTCTCTAGCTTCCGCACCGCCACCTCAGGGACCTGGACAAGGACAAAGTCTGATCAGGTAAAGGGGGTAAGCTGGGCGCCTCCCAGTTGGGACAGCATGGACAGGGGTCGGACCATTTGTCGGGCCGCAAACAGCGTTTTTGACAGTCCCCCCCCAAGGGCTGTGCTCCACAGCCCCTGTTGTCCCCCCACCACCTCCGCCACTTTGCTCCACAATGGACCTGGGTCACATCAGACCAGTGGGTCCTCGACACAGTGGCCAAAGGATACTGCATCCAGTTCCTCTCAACCCCCTGGGACAGAAAACCGCCCCCTCCCATAATGCCAGAGAACCCAGATCTGCTAAGCAAGCTCGAGGTCGAGTGCCAGAAGTTACTCTCCCTTGGAGCCATCGAAAAGGTTCCCGAGAGAGCGCGGCAAAGGGTTCTATTCCTGCTACTTCCTAGTCCCCAAACCCAACAGGGACCTACAGCCCATTCTAGACCTCAGAGCACTCAACAAAAACATAAAGAAAATAAAATTCCACATGGTCTCCCTACCACAGATCATCCCCTCCCTGTCCCCAGGAGTGTGGTTTGCAGCCCTCGACCTAAAGGATGCTTACTTCCACATAGCCATTGACCCCACCACAGGCAGTTTCTCAGGTTTGTAGTGGCATGATGCCATTAGCAGTTTACCACCCTCCCCTTCAGGCTATTGCTAGCCCCCAGGGTGTTCACAAAGTGTGTCGCATCAGTCGCAGCCTTCCTAAGAATCTACCTGTTCGTGACTCATTGTATTGATTTTATGGCCGCCCCTCCCAGGCCATCACTTAAGTATGTAAGGAATGTTAATCGGAGCAGATGGCCCCCTTGAACTTAACTAGATGGCCCTTACCTCCTTGAGTGCCCATTGTTCTTACAGGGCTTGGTATAGGTGGGCTCTGCCTGACTGCAAGGTCCTGCAAGGTATGACTCATACCACCATTGTTCTCTGCATTCCCTGTAATCAGGGAAAGGTGGGAAAAACAGCTTAGAAGCTCTGGTCTTGGGGGGCTCAGGCAGGAAGGTCCTCAAGACACCTTGCCTGGCCTGATCAACCAGAAGCTGACCTCCTCCTCTCATGAGTTCTCCCTGAGCGTACCCCATGTTTAAACTGCCAGCCCGAGTAAGAGTCTCTCTCTCTTGCCTGTAATGCTGCTGCTGCTGCTGCTGCTGCTGCTGCTGCTGCTAGGAGTGGTAAGAGCCTGCCCTACAGCTTTCTTTAAAGATTAAAATTACTTTATTTTTCTGGCTGCTGCTTTGAAACTGTTTTTTCCCAGCTCTACAGGCTCGTTTGTCTTTTGCCTTCTCCTTTCCCCTTTTTTACTTGCTGCTTCATTTTGTACTGTTAAAGGAGCTCCCGTGTCTATAATTGTTTGCTGCTACTCTGTATCGCTTAGCGTATCTCTTTTCTTTTGAACTGTTTGAACTTGTTTTAAAAGTATCATTGTGAAGTGAAACATTGTATTGGTTTAATTGGTAGCCTTAGAAGTATTAAGTTAGATGGTAAGATTGTTTCCTTTAGAGTTGTTTTGTTAAGTTGCTTTTGCCCGCCCCTCTGTAACTTACCCAACTTGAATAAAACTTTTTCTTCTTAAACTTTCCTTGTCCCCTCTTTATTTCTTAACCCCCCCCATGTGCCCCAAGTTCGCTGCTGCACCCCCCCCACCGGCTCCACTGCTTTCCACGTCTGCCCCGACTCCTGCTGGCTTTTCGCGGCTGCCGCCTGCTTCCCGCGGCTCCGCTCCTGCCCCCTTTTTCTTCTCCTTTCCCTCTTCCCCTTTCTTCTGCCACTGCTCTCTTTGCTGCCATTCAGCCCCCCCAACTCCCTCTCAAACCCCTGAACTTTTACTCAGGCCCCCTGTTCCCCTGTTGCCCCAAACCCCCGCGTGTGCCCCATCCCCTCTTGTGCCTCTGTTCCCCTACCCTAACCTCCATGTGTGTCTCCTGAGCCCCCACCTGCATCCCCAGCCTACTCACCCTCTTCTTTGAACCCCTCTGCACCAGCCTTGGAACACCTGCTCACCGCTGCACCCCCTTGCTGCAGCCGCCGGCTCTCTGCCGCACCTGCCTGCTCCCCGCGGCTCTCCACTGCCCCCCCCCGCAGCCGCTGGCTCTCTGCCACACCCGCCCGCTTCCCGCGGCAACCCCCCCGTGCCGCCACTTTCCGCGGCTCCAGCTCCCTCCAGCCACTGCTGCCAGCTCTTGACCCCCCTTGTTGTTTCTTTCCTTTTTTCTTTTTCTCCCTTTCTTCCCACCGCTTTTTACAGCCCTCTTCCCTGCCACTCAGCCCCCCCCCACCTTCCTCTCCTCTTCCTTGAGTCCCTCCAATGTTCAAACTTCTGCCTTCCCCTCTGGCTCTTAGCCCTTCTCCGCCACTGCCTCACACTAAGGGCGCAGGGTATCCCCCTCTTTCCTTATATGGTGGTGGAACACCTTTTAAGTAAGTTGGTTTGTAATTGTAAGTTAGGCTAGTTTTAGCAGAGAACCCCCATTGCCTCCCAACTCATTGCACCCCACGAAGCTGAACACTCCACAAATCTCCATTGCAGAAACAGTGTGACACACACCACGTATACACCCCACTGCTCACCTTACTCCCATACCTGTTTTAATAAAGATTACCCCGCACCCCCCTCCCCCCGGTGCAGTGATTACCCCCCAAGGTCCCCAAATTTTTGAACTTGCTGGCAGGGTCACTACCCCTACCTAGACGATTGGCTCATAGTGGGCAAGTCAAGTCAACAGGTACAAGACCACATCAACATGGTAATGAACCTGTGTGAGTTCCTGGGCTTCCACATAAACCTGGAAAAGTCCAAGGTTTGCCCCACTCAGGACATACGGTTCATTGGGGCATGTTTAAACCCCCAGCAAGGCACCACATTCTTGCCCGTGTCAAGATTTCAGTCCATCTGCACCATCATCACAGAGTTCCAGGCGCCGGGGTTGACCACAGCGTGCAGAAGCACGCAGATCCTGGGGCACATGGCAGCAGCCACGTCGGTAATCTAAACAGCCCGCCTGAGGATGAGACCATTCCAGCTCTGGTTCACCACAAGCTTCTGATCAGAAAGGGACCGCCTGGACAAGGTAATCTCGGTACCCCAATATGCCCTGGAGTCCCTCCAAATATGGTGGGACTCCGACTTCACGATGGGGGGGAATTCTGTTCAGGGAGTCCAAGCTCTCAGTGACCCTGATAACAGATGCCTCCAACTCGGGATGGGGTGCCCATCTGTCTGGGGGCCTCTCCACGCAATGTGTTTTGAACCCTGAGGACAGTCTCCTCCACATAAACATGAAGGAGCTCAAGGCCATCAGACTGGCCTACATGACCTTTCTAGACCAGATCCAAGGCAGGGTGGTCCTAATCCTCTCAGACAACACAACTGCCATGTTTTACACAAACCACCAAGGGGGAGTCCGCTACTCGGCTCTATGCGAGGAAGTTACCAAGCTTTGGCAACTAGCAATAGACCATCACTTCATGCTAACTGCCGCCCACCTACCTGGGGTGGACAACGGCATAGCAGATTCACTCAGCAGAAAACCCCTGGCGAATCATGAGTGGTCCCTCCACAACGAGGTTTTCTCCCTGCTGACAATCAGATGGGGAACCCCTCAGATCGACCTCTTTGCCACGGCGCAGAACCGCAAATGCCCCCAGTTCTGCTCCCTCTGAGGTTGGGAGAAAGGTTCTCTCAGCGATGCCTTCCTCCTCAATTGGTCGGGAGCCCTAATGTATGCCTTCCCGCCAATTCCCTTGATTCACCGGGTGCTCCTGAAGGTCCTCGTGGACGAGGCACTCATCATCCTGATAGCCCTGGACTGGCCCAGACAACACTGGTTCCCTCTCCTTCAAGACATGTCAGTGAGGACCCCGCTCCGCCTCCCATGGTGGGCGGATCTTCTGACAAAGGACTCAGGATGCCTTTGGCACCCAAATCCGGACCTCCTGCACCTAACAGCCTGGATGCTCTCTGGTTCAGTGAGCAAGAAAGATGCTGCTCGGATAGGGTTAAAAAGGTCCTGGCTGGTAGCAGAAAACACTCCACCATGTCCACCTACATGGCAAAAATGGAATCTCTTCTCCACTTGGTGCCATGATAAAAACATAGACCCTACCTCTGCACCAGTTCAGGCAACTTTAGATTACCTTCTTGACCTAAGAAAGAAAGGCTTATCCCTGTCCTCATTGAAAGTCTATTTGACAGCAATCTCAGCCTTTCACCAAACAGTAGATGGGGCTCCACTCTTTTCATACTCCATCTGCCATAGGTTCCTGAAAGAAGTAGAAAACCTTTTTCCCCACATCTGTAACCCCACCCCACAGTAGGATTTGAACATTGGGCTGTGGGCTCTGACAGAGCTGCCTTATGAGCCCTTGGACTTAGCCACCCTGCTCATGCTGTCCTGGAAGGTGGCTTTCCTGGTAGCTGTTACCTTGGCCAGAAAGGTCTCAGAGCTACGAGCTCTATCCTCTGAACCCCCTCATAAGGTTTTCTTCCCAGACAAGGTGGTCCTGTGTCACCACCCCTCGTTCTTGCCCAAGATTGCCACTCCCTTCCACATGAATCAAGAGATCTGCCTGCTGGTCTTCTATCCAGACTCTCAGGTGACAGAAAACCAGAGACGGTGGCACACCCTGGATGTGAGGAGAGTGCTCCTAATCTATATTGAGCGCACACAATCTTTCCGCAAGACCTCCCAACTGTTCGTGGCAGTTGCGGAACACATAAGAGGTTCTCCAGTATCCTCCCAATGCATCTCCAAATGGATTGTGAACTGCATTAAAGACTGCTACAGAAGGTCAAACACGCCTCTCCCAGAGACTGTGAGAGCCCACTCTACCAGAGCTCAAGCGTCTTCCACAGCCTTTCTTGCTAAGGTCCTGATCCAAGAGATCTGCAGGGCTGCTACGTGGTCGTCGATACATACCTTCACAACGCACTACGTCATTGCCCAACAGGCGAGAGATGCTGCTGCTGTGGGCAGAGCTGTACTCAGTGTGGGTAGATTGTAACTTCTCCCACCATCCTTGGGTATGGCTAGCAGTCACCTGTAACTGAATGATGTGAGCAGCGCTCGAAGGAGAATGGTTGGTTACTCACCAGTAACCATCCTTCTTCGAGATGGGCTGCTCACATACATTCAGGTTCCTCCCACTGTCCCTGCTAATGGAGCTGGCAAAGGTACATGGGACTGGGAGGGTCAGGGTCACGGTCACCTATATAGCCGTGATCGCAGTGTGGAGGGGGTGTTGGCCGTGCGCCCTGACCTGACAGGCTAATGCTAAAGACTTTCCGAGCTACCATCTGCTGCAGCACGTAGACACCTGTAACTGAATATATGTGAGCAGCCCATCTTGAAGAAGGATGGTTACTGGTGAGTAACCAACCGTTGCTAAAGGAGTTATCAACTGCCTGTGAAACAGCAAAGTTCTTCAGATTATTGAGAAATGGAAAATCAATTTCTGCCTGCAAAACCACTGGCTATGACCACAGTTTTCAGATGAAAATGGTGTAAATTAGATTTAAATATCATGACTTGACTTGCTATGGGGATGGTAAACTCTTGAGAGCTGGGGTTGTGGTTTTGTTCTGGGTTTGTACAGCACCTAGCACAATGGGATTCTGGCCTGTGACTGAGATTTCTAAGCAATTCAGTAATACAAATAAATCATACTACTACTTTCATTCTTAATACATTGCCTTCAAGCATCGTCTTAATGGTTTTAAAGACAATACTGTCCTGTTACTGCTATGGACCCTTAAAGAAATTTTAATATCTTCAACACAACATTCATTACTTAATACTTCTATTTTCTCCATCAGCTTTACAGCCAATGATCAAGCTAAAGAAAAAATTTATACAGCCTCAAATGTATGGAAGAAAGAGGACATTTGAAGTGGATAATGAAGATCTGCTACCGTTCTGTGTTTGTATAGTGTCTGGCACAAAAGGGGCTTGGCCCATGTCTAGGACACTTGGGTTCTATAGGAGTACAAATAATGAAAACACAAATGGGTAAAGCACTGCACAGAGAAGTTAAGCTGTTTGCCCAAGGTCACCCAGTGCTATCACACATTATTTCCTCCTTTGTCCTGTCTTTTTGTGACCAATTTTGTAAGCTGTCTTGAACAGGAATCTCATCTTTACTTGCTCTAATAGTGCATGTACACTCTTGATATTATTCCTACACAGACAGATATCATAAATGATGGTCTAGTGCTTTCATTTATGGGACCTATGGTTTTCAAAAAAGCCTACTGCCACCATTTAAGATGATGATCTTATTGAATTTCATAAACACAAACAACACTTGCTAACAAATGGTCAACAAGAACCATTGCTAGAAAGCAGCATTAATATAGATATGTCCCCACTGCACTTTATTATTTTAACTGTCTATAAGAAACCTCTAATCTTCTAAATTTTACATGTTAACCTCAATTATTTTCTGACAATAAAAACCTCACACTGTGATATCATTACTGAGCTACCAGATGATATGAAATTTTTTAATGTAAAAATGACAACACTCTACTAGACAGATAAGAGCTGCAGAAGAGTTATTAGTCAGCAGTTCAGAATATCCCTCATGGCAGCTGTTTTCAGAATAGAAAGCAATCATTACTCAGATTGGCTGCCAGAGTCTCTGAACAGGTGGAAAATCACTCACAGTTCAGCATTCTTAACCAAGATATTGCAGGAGTCATGAGCAGCATGGGAAAAATCAGCAGACTATTGAGGTTATTTAGGAGCCAAAATCCACAACATCCTCCCCCCCCCCCCTTCTGTTATTACCACATCATCTCTTTCTTTGGAACATAAATGTTCCTAATAGAACAGCCATGCTGCAAAACAAGCAGAAGCTGTTTCTGGTGGCTGCTAACTTCAATACAGCTGGTTTTGTAGCAGAAGAAATGCTAACTGAGCATTTAAGCACCAGCCAAAAGACAGAATTCCTGGCTGAAAACAATGACAAGGGGCATCAGAGTGACCAGAAGATTTTTCATAATTATTTCATTCTAACCTAACTCAAAACGTCAAAGTGAAAAATTAGACTGAAGAAAGAATCAAAGCTAAACCATTTCCAAGACTTCTCTCCCTGGATTTCCACACATCCTTGATTTTGAAATAGTCCACACAGTAAGGCTGCCTCAGAGCTATGGAAGCTCTAGGCTCCCCAGCAGTCTGCTAAGTGAGCTGATGGAATTCAGGGGACTCTTTCTACAAAGTTCATCAAAACCAATATGTGTCTGTGAGCAGAGTTTTGAGGAATTGACCCAGAGGTGAAAAATCGTGTCATCAGAAAATCCCCAACTTGTTCTAAACGTAATACAGTTGTAACTGTAGGGTGACTTAGAACTTCTTTCACTGACCATTTAGGAACATGGAATAGAATCACAGGGCTGGAAGGGACCTCATGAGATCATTGAGTCCAACCCCCCCCGGGCTTGAACCTAGGCCCTGCTGCATACTAAGCAGAGGTACTAGCCACTATATACTGAGTAGTGACTTCAGAAGACAATAGGGGTATGTTTTCACTCCAGTTAACAGTGGTCACTTACACCAAAGATCATGAAATATCCAAGTTGCTCCCAGTCCCAAGAGACCAGTCACTTATCCCTGTTCCTCAGACCTCACACCAAAGACAATCCATTAGTAAACTAATTAAGGTTTCATTAACCAGGAAGAAGAAACAAGCTATTTTCAGATTTAAGGAAGTAACATATATACACAAATGAGTTACACAGTCTGTGGTTCCAAAAGTTTACAGAGTTGTAGTTGACTGTCAGGTCAGTTTAGTGTCTCTGACTTTGTCAAAGTCAAAACATAACAGAGAAAGTGAGTGTTCTGGTATCCCTCTTTAATTCCCTTCTTCCAGCATTCAAACTGATAGGACAGACTTTCTTTCATGTAGTGCCTCCATAGGTTAGAGGCCCATGAACCAAGTCTTTGCATTTGATGTTTGGCAATGGCCCCATTTAGTCATTCTTGATGGAGAGTGGAACCACTCCTTCTGACTGGGTTCCCAAAGTTCACAGCCAATATTTTTACAGTTCTGAAGTAAAACTTAGATATTACCTTATAGCATGGGAAACAGACATTATAAAATTAATGCATGTAGCAATATACAAACACCTAGAGTCTAAACACTAACTATATTGTTTTAAATCCAATATCTACCTTGGACAATGCTAACATACAAGGGAGCTGGTCAAGTTTCCAGCTAGGAATTTGTTAGTGCGTAGCTGACACCTCTAGCCTTGGCAAGAGCTGGCACTTGATCTTCCAGCATCACAATGTTGTTTATAAGTCAGCTCCACTTCACCGTCAAGTACACTACGATATCATCACAGCTAGTGACCACAGAATCTTGGGCAATTAGCAAATGACAGTGTAATCAATGACATATCACCTACAGTGAACTGCATGCCAAACACTTATGGAAAACTATCTGAAAAGTCACTAAATATTTTCTCAAGAAGCAGCAAAAGAATCTGTAGCAAGGAGCAAGACTTGGCTTGAAAACTAGATTCAAACCTTAAATTTGCAGCAAGGCATAAGCAAATATTCAAAGTTTGAGGTAAGCTGTACCTGTGAACTTGCAATTGCAATGGTCTCATTGTTTTCAATGTAACTGATACACCTTTTACTTTTACAGGCAATGTGTGAAACAGTACAAACCAAGGAGATAACTGTCTTAACAAAAGTCCATCTTGCATATATGACATTTACTTTATTTAAGGATCTGGCCTGGGCAGGACTCCAGGTTACTCTGCCTGTCAGCTCTGGCTTAAAAGCTAACAAGAATATGTTTGGTAAGGATGTGCTTCAGTGGCAACACTGAGATATGCTACCGAAGTCTGAACTGCATCTTAATAACGCAATAAAACAAATGCTAACCACTAGGGAAGCCAGCCCTGGCATTAAGGTGAATGTTCATGGCTTATACCAATACAATAGTCAATGAGATTCAGCTAGCATGTCTGTCCTGTCTATAGACTTTGTTTTTACCACCTGGCCCCTTTAGTCTCAACCAGGAATGGGCAGAAAATGATTTTCCTACCCAGCAAAAATGTTTGAAAAATGTCAATCCTGTCCCAATGTGAACAAAAAGTCAAAATCTCAGAAGTTCACAGAAATTAAGAAACCAAACAAAATGTTGGTTTTTGTCACTGAAAACACTTTATTTTAACTTTGAACATTTTTTATTGAAACCTGTGATGAGCTTAACTTTTTAAATGAAAAGTCACTTTGTAGGCTTTCATTTCAGAAGTGTACTTTCTACCTTTAATTTGAGTGAAGAAATGTTGAAACCAAACCCTTTCCCTTGAACCATTTCATTTTCAACTAACTGATGTGTTTCCTATTGGAACAGGTCTCACTGAAAAATCACCTACCAGTTTTAGTCCTGGCTCCCAATTTACACAACAATTTACCCAGAAGACAAGCCAAGTTCTCGCTGCACTGAGGAGCATTATTAGGGGATTTTTTTCATCTCACCCCACAAGGATGATTGCATGTTAACCAAAGCCCTAATTCTAAATCCAGCGGGACTCTGCAGGCTAATCTCTGAAGAACTGAGGCCCAAGTTTGATGCTTTCTTGGCAGGTTATGTTATTATTCACAGGAACACTGGTAGGTACCCAAAGTAGAGTAATTCCTTTTTACTAGGAGAGGAGTTAATAGCTGCTTCCGGACCCCTGCTGCATCACCAGAAGTTTTAAACAAAGGAATGCAAGAATCAGAATCAAAGATGAGTAAACTCTAATAATATCAGCATCTTTTCCCCCTAGTTGCATGTGGGCTAAATTAACCAATTGAACAGTTACAAAACATCTGTGCTGCTTCAAAAGGATTATTAAAAATAAAACTAAATAAAATCAGGGGGGAGGGTAAATTTACCACATATATGCCATTCATTCTTTTGTCCCCTTTCTGACTCACAGCAGTGAGTTCAGCACGTTCCATAACCACAAATATCCTGTAGCTCAGGGGTCTCAAACTCAAATCACTATGAGGGCTGCATGAGGATTAGTATGGTAGCCTGAGGGCCACACCACTGAAATCTTGCCATACAATGATATTGCAAATCTCGGTAGTGATCGTGTCATTGTGGGCTGCAGGAAATAGCTTTAAAGGCCACATGTTTGAGAGCTCTGCTATAGCTCTATCCTGTAAGCTGGACCCAGGCAGAGCCCTGCAGAAGTCAATAGGGCCTGCCTTGAGCTCCTTGGAGGATTCAGGCTTTAGCGTACACAGCATGCCTGATATTACCACCTTGTACCTGCTCCTTAACTTGCTCTGTCCCCTCACAACTGTGTCACCTTTAGTCAGGATGAAAATCAGATCCTTACCTGTGGACTGAGAATCACCGTAGCTTGTTAGCAGCAAATTCAACTGCCCGCTCGCTCCTTTACTTACCTTGGTCCCCCGCAGGCTCTGCTTCTCAGCTGTCCCATTCTCTGCTGCCCCACTCACAACTGCAGCCCTCAGGGAGGGGCAGGCCCCTATTTTCTCATGAAGCTTGACACACATGGAGAGCCAAAGAAAACCTTAAAACCATTCCTAGTCAGACCCCATTTTGTCTCCCCCCCCCTTTCCTTGCCCCCTAAGCCTGCCCTATTACCCCACACAGAGCTCATTACAGGGTAAGGCTGGAAACCCTTACCCCCCCACTGCCATCTCAGGTGGGAATTCAGGTCAGCAGGGCTCCCCAGACCACTTTAGTGGAATTGTTACCTCAGAAAAACCTGGCTCAGTAAACACCTCAGCCCTGTTACCTCAAGGAAACCTGCCTTGCTGTCCTGCAACTCATATACAATAGAAACCATTCTGAAAGTGAAACAGAACAGCTTCCCCTTCAGAAAATAGTATGTTTAAAATAAACCCCCTTTCCTCTCACTCGCTGAGCTGGGCTGGCTGGGAGTTGCCCTGCTCAGCTCCCTGCCCAGGTGAAAACATTTGCACTGATTGTGGTAGCTCAGCTGCAATTAGGTGACTGGCTCAGGCCCCTGGGGAAGCCCTGAGCTGAAAACCTGGAGAGCTACATAGTCTGCAGTGGCAGGAGTAGGCAGGACTCTTGCATGTATGAGAAAGGAAATAAATTGAAGTTTCAGTTTCTTGTTGTCTGAAGCCTGTGTTAGTCTCCTGGGCTGTCTACCCTAGCAAATGAGCTTGAATTAAGGAACCTTAATCGGAACTAATTTGAGCCCTGTCTATGCTACACTTTGCCTAGTTCAAACTAAAAAATTGTTTAATTCAAACAAAGCAAAGTTTAGTTTGAACTAGTTAGTTCAGCTGGCTCGTCCAAATGTTAGTCTTGTCCAGCAAAAAAAAAAAACAAGGAGTCGTGTGGCGCTGAAAGACTAACAGATTTATTTTTTGAATGAGCTTTTGTGGGAGAAAATCCCATTTCATCAGATGCTTTGACTACTTAGTTTGAATTTATTTTGAAATTTAGTTTGAACTAGCATGATGTAGTCATGCTAGTTCAAACTATATCAGTTCAAACTAACAGTTAGTTTGAGGTAAGTGCTTTTTTTTAGTTTGAACTAACTTTTAGTTCAAACTAACCATGCTTTTTTAGTTTTGAACTAAGATTTTAGGTGTAAACATAGACTTCGGGTTATGTTTTTAGACCATTTGGGAATGAAGTTTGTAGAGGTTGAAAGGATGATATTGATTGGGATTTCCCATCAATGTTTTCATCCTCAGAGAATGGACGGGTTTGGTGTCTTTCTCTAGCTATCATCTCATTTGGGTCAGTGTGTAGTGAGGGTGCTGGATTTGAATGCAGAGGATTGATGCATAGATCTGCAATGTGAATTGGGCAAGCTGCTTCTTCCCTCTGTATGCTGGGTTTCCTAACTATAAAATGAAGCTAGTGTTTTCCTGGGAAGGTGCTTTGAGTTCTATAGATGACCATCACATATAGGACAGTAATATTTAAAGAAAATGCCCCTGCTGGCTTGTAAGGACTGTGTTGTCTACAGAGTTCATAAGCATCTTTTTGCTGCATTTCTGTGTAATTTGGAAGTTTCCTCTGCTATATGCTGCACTAATCTGAGTGTGGGTAAATTCTAAACACAGTAAATGAGTACATGGCACACTGCAACACTCACAGAAAAAAACACCTTCTCCAGAATGAAAAATGGTTTTTAGAAGTTATGATTGGGAAAACCAGGGGTGTCGCTGCCCCGGGGAAGCACCTGGGGCACTGGCCCAGGCCATGCCCCATGCCAGAAGGCCATGCCCCTGGCTGCAGGCCATGTTCCCAGCTGGTGATGGAGCCGGGGGTGGCTGCAAGCAGCTGAGCCCCAGATCCCCAGCCGGGGACGGGGCCAGGAGCAGCCTCCATGGCCGCGGGTGGCTGAGCCCTGGATCCCCAGCTGGGGACGGGACTGCTGCAGTCACAGACGGCTGGGCCCTGGATCCCTGGCTGGGGACAGGGCCAGAAACGGCCTCCGCAGCTGTGGGCAGCTGAGCCCCGGATCTGCAGCTGGGGACAGGGCTGCCATGGCTACGGGTGACTGGGCCCCGGATCCTCAGCAGGGGACAGGGCTGTCGTGGCCACGGGCAGCCGGGCCCTGGATCTCCAGCCCAATTGGGCCGGAGACCAGGAGAGGTGGCCCCACCAGAACCAGGGCACTGGCGCCGGGATTCAGGGCACGTGCCCTGTGTGCCCGGCCCAGCGATGCCCCTGGGGAAAACTAATTGCAAAAGTGTCTCTATGTGAAACAGCACAGTTTGAGAGCTCTGTACATGGTTTAAGAGCTCAATACTTTGTAGCAGTTTGGTTTAGGGCATGCACAACTCTCAGTTCATTACCATTGTTACAGATTTGCCATGTTTCATTGAGGACAAGACTTACTTTTCAATTGACTTTATTTTTTAAAGACTTTCTCTATGATTAAGGATTTTTTCTCCATTGGAGTAATGGAGCTAATTAAATAAGATACCAAAAGAAAATGATAATTGGAAATGGGAATGTATAAAAAGAATACATAGCCAGCCTGAGAAGTTAGCAAGTGCCTAAAGCAAAGGAGCCACAAGTTCATTGTGTGGGAGAAGCCCCTGATGTCAGTTTGGCTGCAGTGAAGTCAGTGATGTACAGAAATTAACCCCTACATTGTACTTCCTCTTGAAATCTTAATTTTCTTTAAAACGTGCAACCCTGGGAAAACCAACGAATACCCCCCCACTGAAGAGACACTGAAGAAACTAATTTTTCTTTCATTTTCCTCAAATTTCTTGCCTTTTAAGTGCACCTGGGCATACGCTGTTACTTGTGATAATTCTGATTCCTGTAAGGCTGATGTCTGCTGAAAGCGTGAGCCAAGGTTTCATTTGTGTGTAACCCAGATTTTTCTGGGCTGCCCCACAATCTGTGATGAGATCATGCTGAATAATGCCATGAGACCAGCCAAATCGGACTTATTTTTTAAAAGACATACATTAGATATTTGTGTGTGTGTGTGTAGATGTCTCTATTTATAGCACCCACTCCAGTGTTTAAAGGGTTAAAGATGAGTGTTTCAAAAACACACTTAAAAACCCCATGTGCTAAATGGTCACAGTTTGAGAGTCCTGAAATCATGCTGCAAGAACCCCAATTTGGGGAAATGGGTGTACAGAACATCCGGATAAGAGTTCAGTGGGTGGATGAAAGGACATCTGTGCTATAAAACTCTTTTGGGGACAGAATAACCATGTGGCACAAATGATCAAAATGATTAAAAGGGAAATATAGAATTATTTTGCCTCTCCATTTATCCCTTGGAATTTAAGAGACAGAGAGATACTATGGTGTACTTGAATAACTGGGCTTTTAAATAATATATGTATTTATAATTTTACAGAATTTGTATTTGGCATTTTGCCCAGACAGGACAGTTGGGGTCTGATGCTATCAACACTTCAGTGTGAACAACACTATACACAGAAATATGTGCATTTATTTAAATTGGGTTCCTTAACTGCTCAGAAACAGTCTTACACATTTATTGGTGTTTGTAGGCAGCCTCATGTTACAGTTACTGTGAAAGAAGCTTGGAAATGCCCAAGCCTTTTGTCTTCTGCATACTGCACCTCTAAATCTCTGTGAATACTCTTAATAGGGTTTAGCAGCCATTTTGTTCTCGGAGTTTCTGCAGCTTGTTACAGAAATAACATTACTTTGGTCCATTTTTCTTTAAATTAAAATCTAGACTGAAAGTGAATGATTTTTGGTCTGTTTATGGGAAAGAAGCAAAGCCTTTTTATTCAATTTCCTGAATTGTGTAGAAGGATTTCATAGAATCATAGGGTTGGAAGGGACCTCATAGGTCATCTAGTCCAACCCCCTGTCAGAGGCAGGACCACTCCCACTAAACCATCCCAGTCATGGTTTTGTCCAGCCGGGCCTTAAACACCTCCAAAGATGGAGATTTCACCACTTCCCTCGGCAGCTCACTCCAAGGCTTCACCACTCGCCTAGTAAAAAAGTTTTTTCTAATATCCAGCCTCAACCTCCCTAACTGCAACTTGAGACCATTGCTCCTCGTTCTGTCCTCTGGTATTACCGAGAACAGTCGAGCTCCATCTTCCTTAGAGAATCCCTTCAAGTAGCTGAAGGTTGCTATCAAATCCCCCCTCAATCTTCTCTTCTGCAGACTAAATAAGCCTAATGCTTTCAGTCTTTCCTCATAGGGCTTGTGCTCCAGCCCTTTAATCATTTTGGTTGCCCTCCTCTGAACTCTCTCTAGCATGTCCCTGTCCTTTTTGTAGAGGGAAGCCCAAAACTGAACACAGTATTCTAGATGTGGCCTCACCAGTGCAGAATAGAGGGGAATGATCACATCCCTTGATCTGCCACCTCCTACCCATCTAGTTGTGCCTGGAGGGTTTCCTAATTGCTGCTGCTACAGATAGTTGTGGACAAAAAGAACATCTCTGCAGCACCTGCTCTGTTCCCAGGGCTCTGCCTAGCCTGGCTTAGAGCATGGGGTAGTTTCTGGGCTGTGCTTTTCTCACTGCCGCTGTCCACACTCCTCCTGGAGTCATGAAACATGGGCTCCTCGCTTTTGTCTCCTGAATGAATGAGCCTGTCCCATGCTGCCTGCCTTTGTGCTCACCCCCCAACCCCGGTGCCCCAGGAACATGGATGTGACCATTTCCGAGCTCCTGGAGCTCTTTCTGCAGAGCCCTTTGGTGACCTGGGTAAGTTTGGACCCTCTGTAATGCAGGCTCCTGAAAGTGTGTTCTGGGGAAAGGTGCTGCCTGCTCCTCCCCCCCCCACCTCCTTAAGCACCTGGCTCCTACCCTCAGCTACTGGGGGCAGGTTAATGTCCTGGCTTTGCTGAGTGCACAAACCAGAGCTACTTTTGAGCAGTGTCTTCAGTGAGGGTCTCTGGGTGCCTAGGGGGACCAACAGGGAGTTGGAGGTCTGGGGAAGGGTGGAGGGGGCATGGGGACAAGGAGACTGGGTAGGGGCTGGTGGTGGCTGGGTAGTGGTAGGGAGGGCCATGAAGGACTGGAGTGGGGACTGGGTGGGGGACTGGTGTGGAGGAGATTGGGGGGCTGGAGTGGAGGCTAGGGAGACAGGGGGCTCAGGAGGGGTTTGGAGGTCTGAAGGGGTGGAGTGAAGGCAGATGGGGGCTTAGGAGGGCTGGAGTGGGGAGCTGGGGAAAGGGAGCTTAGGGAATGGGGCTGAGGGCTGAGGAGGACATGGGGAAAGAGGGGTGTGATGTGGGCACTAGTGTACAAGGTTGGGGTGATGTTGTGGATTTGCGGCTGTCCTTCATTTGTGAGGAAAGAGCTGGTAGGGCTCCAAAAGGCCTATCCTGGGCTGGGGCCTGCACATGCATGGAGGGGACCTGGACAAATGGGAAGGGGGCCTGGAGATTAGGAGGGTTCCAGGGCCTGTCAAATTATACTTTAATTGTTGGGTCACGGTCATAAATATTTTTTTCAACTGGGTCCTGAGAAAAAACGTTCGACAACCAATGGTCTAACTCATGCATGTCAGCACGAGCAATGCTGGCTGCAAACTGCATATGCCTGGGGAAATACCATATTAATTTTTGACACTGAAGATGTGAAAGGTGAAATTGTGAATGCTAAGGGCAAAACTGCCATCCAGGGAATAAATCTGTCTGGGCAATAAGACAAAGGTACCCTACTTGTGCCTACTTTGGTAGGAGGGAGAGGTGACAAACTGACCATTTCTGCAATATTCTGGATGAAATTTATTGAATTAACTTAAACTTCTTTGGAGTTCATCATATTAAAGATACAATTGTTTGTGTTAGTGTAGAATCGTAAGTATGGTTCTTTCTTAGGAGACTGATGGAGAAGACAGACTAATACACTCTCTGGAAGCTATTAAGGACTTCAAAGATTTTTTAGAACAAGTAGGTTTGCCTAAGAAGTACCTGGGGGCAAGGGGAATGCAAATGAGCCACTTAGAATTTTAGAATGCATCCTTTTGAAGCTATGCCCTAGGGTGGAAAACCCATTGTCTACTTATAAGCAGCTCCTGGAAATGCCAGAACAAAGGTGTACTAACCCTGCTATGAATGTGCTTGTTCTGAGCTGAAGCCACAATGAACTTGTGTCCACAAAGGATGTTCTTTGGGTGGAGTGTTGGACTGCTCCTGCCAGAGCCTGTATTAGAGTTGGAAAGATGGCTGCTATGGTTATTAGCGTATGAGTAGGTTCTTTTATTGTTTTGAATGCTTTCTCTGTAGTGCTTTTATTTTTACAATAAAATGGGCTTCCCTAAACAGAACTATAAGGTAATTTATAATTGTTGATAATTGCTCTGTTATCAGTCTGAAGAGAAAGCAAGCAAGCAGCCTGTCTCTGCTGCGAATAAGTCAACGAAGAGAGGCAACTTTGCAGCCTGGAAAATACTCTGTTCAGGATGGGGAGAGACAGGGTTGTCTACCTGAGAGGGCAGTGACTTGGGAGCTGGAAGCCTGACTTTAGCCCTAGTCTGCACTGAGGGCGCTTTTCAGCAGCAGTTGACCGGCATTTATGCAAGGCAAATAAAATGCCTTGAGTAACTGCTGGCGACTTCCTAAGCCACCAGGACGCACTCAGGAAATCTGACTGCAAATGCCTTGTGGTTGGCTTTCCCCTACATTTCCTGGGGGCCAGGACTTCTGGTGTTGACTTCTGGGAGTGAAACAGCAAGTACATACTCACTGCTAATTGCACCTGGAGTGTCGGGTTGATGGTGGCAATTTTGCCACAGTCAGTATAGACATACCCTTAGATGTCCTGGCTGGACCACTGAGGGGGAAATAGAGATCCAGTTGCCCTGTACTGTGACTATGTACAAAGTTTAATATAATGGGGCACAACTGTGATGCTACAGAAATAGAAGTAGTTAATTTTATTGAGAGACTTCTATTTCTGCAAACTTTCAAGTGTGGACAGCTTGTCAGGAAAAAAGGCACATCAACACATGGATATTAATGACCAATTAAGACATTTAAAGTCATCTTTACCTTACTGACTTGCATTGTGTATCTGAGCTGACCATTTTATCAAGAGCTTGATCTTTCCACAAAAGAAATTTGATTCCTACAAAGCAAAGCATTTCAAACAATGAACACATGAAGGCGACAAATTTCTAAAATCCTCTGACTCTTTGGCCTTCTGAGAATCAGTTCATACTTGGTTCTGATATCAATCAAGTTGAATCAGATCATAGATAATGGAGCAAGTTAACTCAACACCTGTGACATTTAGATAAAACCTACAGAACTCTGACATTAAATGACATTACTGTCATTACACAATTCATTTTGAAGCTATGAGTAGCCATACAGCTCAGGAAATAGAATTAAGTTGTGGTGTTTTACTATAGCCAATTCCTCAGCTAAAATAATATATATTATTGATAGTCAATTATAGGAGGCTTAAATTTAACTTGAAATATTTACCCTTTTGTAGAGGACACATACCATCCAATATGTAGCACTTAAAATTTTTCATATACAAGTTTAGATGGAATATAAAGTCCTGTGTGGGCCCTTTGCAGGGGTGAATTTCACCATGAATTAATACCATAGCCTGAGGAATGATTCTGTACCATATTCTGCTATCTGAATTTCAGAGCAGGGACTCCACTGAATACCAGAAAGAAAACTCATGTACAGGGTAATGTTTAGCCATAACAAGAAGACACATGACTTGCTCTTAGAAAATGGACAAAAAATAAGGTGCTGTGATCCCCTTTTTAAAAAGTGGTACTACATTATTGGTCTGAACACTTCACCTTATAATGGCAATTCAGGATTATTTTAGGCAATTATAGCAGAATGCATTAGTATTTTCCACTGTGTGTGTGATGGGGTATCCTTTTGGCTAATTCCTTCAGAACTAAAAGTAGGCACTGCTATAGGGGATCTAAAAAGCCAGGGTGCTGAAGCTGGGGATGTAATAACTCTTGTGGATTGGCACAGTGGGGAACCTGAAGTACGTACTCACCAGTGGATTACATCTGCAAAAACCCTACTATTTCACCTTTCCCACAGACTTCCCAGACCTGTCATATACTTTTTCAGACAGACCTCTTAGAGAACATAAAGCCCCTATAAAATAGCAGATTATGGTTGAGACTCTTCCGCAACTGTTTATGTTGAAGTAAATGCAAAATGGCTGCCTGCCTCTGTAGACAGCAGAGTTACAAAGAGACAAGAAGCTGCAACATACAGAAAAAAGGTGGTATAATTTGTAATGATCTTGAGGGTTCATTAAAGATGATACTATTGAATGAGTAAGGAATAGAACTTTAATCATACAGACAGGTATCCAGGTGTGTACCTGGGAGCAGCCATGTTAGATCTTCTCTGGGGCACGTCTCCCAATTTACACAACAATGACAAGCATATCACCACATCTTCACCCCTAAGGAAAATAAGTAAACACTTATATACACATAAAAGCTAGCTAATGATGCATGCACTGACATCTAACAACACATAACAGCTATCTAAAAAACATGCAGAAGAACAGTTCATAAACCCAGGATACGAACTACCTAGAGAGGAGAGGTTACTAGCACATCACTCTCAAGTGAG
>ML681971.1:13959928-13981740 GCA_007922195.1 Podocnemis expansa
ACTAGCACATCACTCTCAAGTGAGTCTTTACCACCCACTTCCCTTACGTATCCTAGCAAGTCTCTATGAGTCTTTCTGGACGTTTGATGACTCGATTAGATCTTCTCAGTACTGGTCCTTTGTTCAGGTCTGAATTGTCTTGTTCCCTGATGGTTTCATTACCATGTGTTGAAGAGATCAGATCAGTCAGGGGAGGCATGCCAGAATCCACCTCAACTCCTATGGTGTTGGAACTTTCTGGAATAAGTCGTAGATCCCGTCGATTACGTCGAAATGTGTGCCCTTGATCTGTGTGGACCATGTAAGACTGTGGATGCAGCTGTTTTTTATTAGTACCTCTTTGTCCCCAGGTATTGGAAGAGTGATTCTTCAGGCACACTCTATCGCCTGGGTTAAGGGATGGAAGATCACGAGCCCTTCTATCAAAATAATATTTCTGCTTCCACTTCTGGTTTTCTTTCATCTTTCGAATGTTAGCATTGTTCTTAGATTGCAGCAATTTATCACTAATAGGTAAATTAGACCTGATCCTTGTTCCCATTAACAGCTGAGCTGGATAAAAGCCGTTCTCCAGGGGTGTACTTCGGTAGACCAGCAATGCTGTATACAGATCACCTCCACTTTCAAAAGTCTTTTTCATCAGGTTCTTTACCATCTGTATAGACCTTTCCACCAGTCCGTTTGATTGGGGATAATTGGACTGGAGGTTTCATGATGAAAATCCCAATCTAAGGCAAACTGCCTGAATTCTGCACTTGAAAATTGTGGCCCATTGTCGCTGAAGACCTCATCAGGAATTCCATGTCTGGAGAAAATTCCTTTCATGCCAGTGATCACTGAATTACTATTAGTACTGTTCAGCGTGCAAATTTCTGGATATAAAGAATAATAATCAGTGACTATTAAGTAATCCTTGGAGCGCCAGGTAAATAAATACACAGCTACCTTCTCATAAGGTCTCTGTGGAACAGGATGGGGTCTCAGTGTCTCTGCCTGTTGGCATGGCCTGTATTTCAAGCATGAAAAGCAGTTTTTTACCACATTGGTAATGTCATGATTGATCCGCGGCCAATACATGACCTCTCGTGCTCGTTCTTTGCACTTCTCAATTCCTAAGTGACCTTCATGAATCTTCTGTAACATTTCTTTTCGGAGGCTCCATGGTATTACAACCTTATCACCTTTGAAAATCACCCCATCTACCACAGTCAGTTCATGCCTGCAGTTCCAATAGTCTCTTATACTTAGAGAGCAACTGCTTATTATTTCACGCCATCCTTTAATTATCACCTCTTTGAGGAGTCCCAACGATTCATCTTTCTCAGTCTCATCTTTTATGCGTTGCAGTCTTCTGTTAGTTATGGGATTTGCGCTCACTAGCATATCTACATAGGCTTGAACTTCTGTTTCCAGTGTCTTCTCAGGTACCATGGGTGCTACTGCTCTGGAAAGTGCATCTGCAGTGAACATAAATTTGCCTGGTGTGTAGGTCACCAATAAATTGTATTTCTGCAATTTGATCATCATTCTTTGAATCCTTAAGATATAGTCATTTAGTGGTTTGTTAAATAATGCAATCAAGGGCTTGTGATCTGTTTCAACTTCCACTCTCTGTCCCTAAATATACTGACTGAATCTCTCACAGGCGAACAAGATTCCTAAAAGCTCCTTCTCAATCTGTGCATATCTAGTCTCTGCATCAGTCAGTGATTTGGATGCATATGCCACAGGTTGCCAGCAATCTTCATGTTTTTGTAAAATCACGGCACCCAACCCCGACTGTGATGCATCCGCTGAAATTTTAATGGGCTTCTCTGGAGCAAAAAATTTCAGTACTGGTTCCTCTATCAAGTCTTGTTTTAAACTTCTCCATGATTCCTCCTGTGCAGCATCCCAGCACCATTCATTTTTGTCCTGTAGGAGTTGTCTCAATGGTGCCGCCTTGGCAGAAAGATTGGGTATGAATCTTCCAAGATAGTTAACCATTCCCAGGAACCGTTGGACGTCTTTCTTTGACTGGGGACGTGGCATCATTTCAATGGCTGAAATCTTCCTATTATCCGGTTTTATACCTTCGTGAGAAATAATGTCCCCTATAAAAGTCAGTTCTCTAACTCCTAACACACATTTGTCCTTATTTAGTTTAAGGTTTGCGGCTCTCGTTGCATCTAACACTTGCCGAAGGCGACGATCATGCTCCTCTTTTGTAGAGCCCCAGATAATGATGTCATCCATGGAGGTGTCCACACTGCTAATATGTTCATAGATCATGTGTACAGTTTTGTGATACACCTCTGGTGCTGAAGCTATGCCGAAGGGTAGGCGTAAAAATCTGTATCTTCCGAAAGGAGTATTAAATGTGCATAATTTTGAGCTTTCCCCTGTTAATTTTAGCTCCCAAAATCCAGAGGATGCATCCAATTTACTGAAGTATTGAGCATTTGCAAACTGAGGCATAATCTCTTCTCTAGTTGGTAGTTTGAAATGTTCTTTTTGTATAGCTCTGTTGAGGTCTCTGGGATCTAAGCATATGCGTAGCTGGCCATTACTTTTTTGCACTATAACTAGGGAGCTCACCCATTCTGTTGGCTCCTCTATTTTTTGTATTACTTGCATTGCTTCCATCCTTTCAAGCTCAGCCTTGAGCTTATCACAGAGTGCAAATGGCACCTTTCTACATGGATGAATGACTGGAGGGATCTGCTTGTTTATGTGGATTGTATGTTCACCTTGCAAGCAACCCAATCCCTGAAACAGGTCCTGATATTTTTCAAGGAGTGCCTCATAGCCAGATGCAGGCCTATCTTGTAGTGAGAGCACCCTTTTTACCAGATTCAGTTTCTCACAGGCGGCCAAGCCCAAAATTGGTGTCACCTCCTGTGGCACTACAATGAAAGGCAGCCTGTACATGGTGTTCTTATGGTTAACACTGGTGAAGCAGCGTCCCTGCACAGGTATATTTGTTCCAGAATACCCAGTTACTTTTATGTTTGTTGGTCCCAGCTTGGGTCTTATTCTCAGTCTCTCATAATCTCGTGTAGACAGAATGTTAACCTGAGCTCCTGTGTCTAGTTTCAGTGGAATGATTGTTCCATTCACTGACAGAGGCAGTATCCAGTCCCTCTCACTAGGTTTCCTTGATCCCAATACATCTACAAAGCACTCCTCAGTCTCACTGTCAGTAACTAAATGCACTTGATTTTTGCACCTTTGGGATCTGCAGCACTTTGCAAAATGATTAAGTTTCCCACAGTTATGACAGAGTTTCCCATAGGCAAAACACTGTTTGGGACCATGCTGTGATCCACACTTGCCACAAGACTGTCTGGACTCAGTCTTCCTGATAGCAGGAGTTGGTTTCACATTGTGATTTGAACCACTCTGGCTACATGCTGTTTGTCTAAGTGCATGCACTGTCCTTTCTGGTGAATTCAGCTCTTTTACTTGTGTTTTTACCATGTCAGTGGCCCTACATATTTGAAGGGTTTAATTCAAAGAGATCTCTCCCACTCTGAGCAGTCTTTCTCTTAACACATCGTCTGTAATACCACAAATGAGTCTATCTTTGATCAGAGACTCTGCCAAGCCACCAAAGTTACAGCTTTTACTGAGTTTCCTTAATTCTGTCACATATTGGTCTATGGTATTATCCGGTTTTTGCATGCATGTAAAAAATCTATGCCTCTCAAAAGTCACATTCATTTTTGGCAAGCAATATTCCTCAAACTTAGTCAGTATAGTGTTTAAATTCATGCTTTCACCATCTCGAAATTCAAAGTTATTATATACATCCAGTGCCTCCTCCCCAACAACATGCAAAAATGTAGATGATTTCTGGTTTTCATCTTTGTTCTGCACACCAATGGCAGACAAATACAACAGAAATCACTGCTTAAACTTTAGCCAGTTTTCTGCAACGTTACCAGACATTTGGAGAGGTGAAGGAGCCTGTAAAACATCCATTGTTAGAGCTTACACTTACTAGTTGAAGGCTTTCTTTGTTTTCAGAGATCCCTGATGTTTTGCTGTTTTCAGGTGCAAATGCAGGAATTTTCCTCCAAGTCTTTTTAGTTTCCAAACTCATTCCCCATCTTCTGACACCATGTAATGATCTTGAGGGTTCATTAAAGATGATACTATTGAATGAGTAAGGAATAGAACTTTAATCATACAGACAGGTATCCAGGTGTGTACCTGGGAGCAGCCACTTTAGATCTTCTCTGGGGCACGTCTCCCAATTTACACAACAATGACAAGCATATCACCACATAATTAGGATACTAATTATGTATGCATAAAACTAGAGCTATGTAAATTCCCTAATCTGGCTACCTCTGTCAGATTGATACCTCTATTGAGGAATAACTCTATTTATATTCCTTATCAAATTATTAAAATACACTTCTTAAGTAATTTTAAACCATTCATACTTCCAGAAGCCTTGGCTGTTTGAGAGAACTGATGTTTTCTGCGTACATACTGGTTGCACAGCAATACCTAATATGGTGACATCTAGTCAGGAACCAAAGCCTCAAAAGTACTGATCTCTGCTGTTTGAACAAAAGTGGTAACTCTTTACTGGTGCTGACAATGGGCATTGTAATCTGTCTCTGGGATGTTTGGCTGTTAGAGGAAGACTCACCTAATTCATCTCACCAGCTGCACTGCTTGAGTAAAGAACCTCAATGGAAAAAGTGTTCATTTTGTTCCGGTGTGAGGCTGGTGCTTGGTTCTTGATCATGTTGAATTGCAGAAGAAAATAAGGGTGTAGGACTGGAAGAGATTTCCTGGCTCATGGAGTTTTGTTCTCTGCTATTGTTGTGTATGTTTTTTTGGTAAAGGGATGGCTCAAACTGACAAAAATAAATCTACTCACAGGACTGCAGGCTGAGAACTTGCTGCTTCCTTTAGTGGCATTCAAACAGAATTTGTGTGTGTGGTGGAAGTGGGAGGAAAGCAGGACTCCAAGTAATTAAACAGGTACCGCATGGATCCAAGCCATAATACTCTGAATAACACTTATTCCCTTGATGGCTACTTTACTACTGTAGACTGCCTTATTAAATATGGGAATGGGATTATATGACTCACGATTTTTCCTTGGCTGAACCAGCCCCAGTCCTGATGATACAAATATTAGCCATGTGAATGATCCCATTGATGTCAAAGGGACTATTTAATTGAAAAGTTAAGTGTACATGTTTGCAGGACCCATGCTACAGTCCATAACCTAGTTTTACTACTACTAACATTGAGTATATCCTGATCAAATGGGAAGTAATATTAACTGAGGCTCAATTTGTAGCCAGCCACTTTTCTTTTTATTTTTACACTAATAAATGTTCATTTGTGATACTTGGGTAGAAGTTCTACTGAGATAAACATACTGTGGACTTTCCTTGTGCAAGAAAGATTTTGTTAATGTGCCAAGTTCTGGTCTGGAGTTAATGAATACACTTCAGGTCAAATAGGTTTAAAAACAAAACCTTCATCCCCCCCCTTAAGTCTCTGCACTCCCTGCATTTCTGGGGTTAGCATAAGGTAACCATCAAATCTTGTTGGATTGAAAACTTCTGTGGGTGAAGCCCAGATGTCAAGAATTATATGAAGAGATTCTGATAGAGGAGACATCATGGGGCTGAGAGTTCAGCTGCTGTGTTTTGGGGCAGTAGTATATTCATAGGGCAACCTGAGGCACTGTATTAACTCAGAGAGGTGTTGCAGGGTGATCTGATTTATGTCTGGGTTTCTTGAACACTCCAGCACTGTGCCAGCACAAAAATGTTTTAAAGCCACTGTAGGCCTCTTTTTCTTCCTCTGGCCTGTGAGTTCTATGTTTAGTGACTCAACAGATAAATTTATGGAGGGGATGGTATGATGGGATGGCCTACTTTGGAAATTGACTGATCTTCAATCTTTGACTCCTGGTGTAGGATATGCAAGTGGCCTAAGAAGAGAGGATATATAGGGTGGGTTCTGAGTTATTACAGAGAATTGTTTCTTGGGTAACTGGCTGTTGAGATTTGCCCACATGCTCAGGGTTTAACTGATTGCTATATTTGGGGTTGGGAAGGAATTTTCCCCCAGGGCAGATGGGTCTAGGGCTCTGGGGTTTTTTTGCCTTCCTCTGTAGCATGGGGCAAGGCTCACCTGCCAGGGCATTCTCTATATCTTAAAAGTCCTTAAATCTTGTTTTGAGGACTTAAATAACTCAGTCATAGGTTAGAGCAGTGGTTTCCAACCTAGGGTCTGGAGACCCCCAGGGTCCTCAGAGCCTCTCCCTACCAGGGCAGGAATCCAGCTGCAACCTCGATGCTCCCCGCCAGGGCTGCCTCTCCCCATCTGTGGCTGGAGGATGGGGCTGCACTGGCCCCCTGGCAGGGACAAGGGCAGGGGTCCATAGCCGCTGCGGCTCAGCTCCCCAGCTTGCTGGCTGTCCCAGTGGTGCCACCAGAGTGGCACAGGCCAGAGTCTGCCTGTGCAGACCAGCTTACATAATCAGCCAGGGGGGCTGCAAAGATTCTTTTTTGTTAGAAAGGGGTCCTCAGCCTGAAAAGGGTTGGGAACTACTGGGTTAGAAACTTATTGCTGGAGTGGGTGGGTGAGATCTTGAGGCCTGCACTGTGCGGTAGGTCTGATTAGATGATCATACTGGTCCCTTCTGACCTTAGAGTCTGAGTCTATGAGAATTTCCCTCTTAACTTTTAATTGATCTGTTACCTTTACTGAGCTGTGTATTTTTATTTTAATTGCGAATTCATCTGTTTGAATTGAATGAAACTAGAATGTCGAAACTTTTTTGAAATTTTTGGCTAAAAATGGGACACATTTTGTTAAAAAAAAAAAAAGACCTCCGGAAGAAATTACCTTTAAAAAAAAAAACAAAAAAACATTTCCAGCTGAAACTTTGTATCAGTAACAATGAGTCAAATTAAATAACTGATACAAGTTTTTAAAAATATCATAGAATCACCAGTTAGGCAAAAAAGTAATTTAATAAATTATAGCTATGTTCAGGCATCCATCTTTATGGGGAATTCTTTTATAGAAATAACTCTACAGAATTTTATATTTTTTCCTCTATTAAATAATTTAAGATCCTTCAAAAGTCTTATAGACAATCCTCTTTCTATTGATTTTTGTAGACTTTTAGGTATCATTTTCTATAGATCCGTTTTGAAATTCCATGCTTCCTTGTTGGATTCCTAATAAACTCTACATTGCCAGGTTCCAAAGGGGCAGCTGTTTTAGTCTGGTTCAGTAAAACAAACAAGGAGTCCTGTGGTGCTTAAAGACTGACAAATTTATTTATTGCATGAGCTTTTGTGAGAGAAAATCCTGCTTCATCAGACACTTTGAAGACACTTCAAAATGTCTGGCAAAGTGGGATTTTTTCTCATGAAAGCTTATGCAATAAATACATTTGTTAGTCTTTAAGTGCCACAGGACTCCTTGTTTCTTTAACTAAACTCTATGCTATGTTTCCATGAACTGTCATTCTATATACCTGGAGCTCACATGTTCCAAGACACTACCTGCCTCTTTGCTCCTTTCATTCTGTTGCTATAGATGTTTCAGAAGTGAATAATTTTAAAAATTCCTTTCAAAGGAACATGGGCATTGTTCAAACAGTGTTTCTTTACAAAACACTTCCCCTCTCTTCCAGTAAATCAACTAACCATCAATATAAAATCCATCCAGAAATCTCTATTTATAGTAAATAATGCTGGGCCAGCAGTTGAAGGTATTTTGCATGAAACTGTCATGTTTCTCTTCCATTCTTTTTCTATAACAAATGAACAAAGAGCCTTAATTTTTGGACCTTTTGTTTTATGCCTCTGACAATCAGTTGCAGAGAGTTCATCGTAACACTAGATGCCAGTGCTGCTCTATCATTTAATCTTCAGCCAAAGGTAGCTAAACACCCTGATTAGTTTTTACAGCTCTAGTATGTCCAATAGCAAGTAGCGAGTTTTTTGGTGATGGTGGAAATTGATTTATTGAAAACTTACTAAGATGACTCAGTGAAAACAACGAGAGTCCTGTGTCACCTTATAGACCAACAGATTTCTTTGGGCATAAGCTTTCATGGGCTCCAACCCACTTTTCATCAGATGCATCTCAGGTTTTCCTTCTCTACTGCCACACTCTAGCCTCTGCATGAAAGCATCACTGTAATGGCTTTGGAGTCTTAATAACAATATTCCAAGCCTTCCTGTTCTAGATTGCATATCCGAATCTAGTCCAAGTGGATATGAAGGCCAGTGGTTAACTCTGATGGTACTTGTGGAATGAGTTGTTTGGATGGTTATATTTGCCCCCCCTCCCCTTTAGTTATGGCTTAGCCATTATTATGTAAGTCCTGTAGACATTAGTAGGGATGAAAGCAATGGGATTCCATAGAACTTCTTCTAATAGCATATAATAGAGAGTGACCGTTTTTCTACAGGACCTCTATAAAATTCTGTTTTACCTTCTCTAGGAAGGTTCAAAACCCACACAGAAAGGTGGTTGCTCTTTGTTTAGACTCGAGGAATTTACTTCTCCATTAGAGTGAATAATATTGAACTTATTTGAACGTTTCCTCAGTAACCAGAACTTCCAACCCCTAATCACTTCACTGGTGGTCTCTAAACATTATCTGATAAGCCTGTGCCTTTCTGGTGAGGAGCTGCACAGGTCTGAGTGCAATCTTCTAGATGCATTTGCACCAGGATTGAGTAGACAGGGACACTCCTCCCCATTCTGTGATATGCTTTTCTTTGGCCTTTGTATTATTTTTTGGCTCCTATATCCCAATGCAAGTGTGTCTTCTTCAAGGTTTTCCCTCTTATGAAATATTTGTTTTAGATTGTTTCTCCAGAGGTTGCCGAAGCCCACCCAGTAGGCTAATGGCAGAGCTGGGACTAGAAACGGAGTGTCAGTACAGTGCCGTATTCCATAGCGCAGGGCTGGACCACAATACATCTCATTGTGCTATTTTTCTGCCCATGCATTAGCCTGTTTACCTTCCTATGTATTATCTATTTTTCCTTTTCCAAGTTAAGGCTGACATTCTCCCTCAATGCTATCTAGATGATTCATTAATCTGCTGTTGACTGATCCTCTTTAATTCTTCAGTGAGGCTGTTAAATTAGACTGGACAGAGCATCCATACTGTTGGTGCCCCATAAGAGACTTCTTCATCCCCTTAATTTGACCCTGATTTCTTTCCCTCTGCCAGTTTTTAGTCTGTGGCTTTACTGAAATTGCAACAGGCTCCATCTCCACTTTGTGTTCTGAATGGTCAGTGGGATCTTGCAAGTGGAGAATGGGACTGACTGGGTTCTGTTCCTGATTGGGATGCTGAGCTGCTATATTACCTTGAGGGAGAATCTGGTAACTGCTCTATTGCTGAATCTCCATGGCTGTAAAATAGACACAATATGCCTTGATACGCCACACGCCATTGTGAACCACGATCACTTCTGTGAGGTGAAATGTCTAATGTTTTGTGATTTGTTTAGTCTATTTAGGCCTCAGGTTTTCAGTAACTCTCATTCTTGTAGCAGTAAGGTATCCACTCATGATGCGTTAGCTGCTTATATTTGAACCAAATTCTTAACTGGATATGGTGGGAAGTATGGGCAAAGGACATTGCAGGTGTTGTCTTTCCATTTCTTACAGATGAAGAGGTAAATTCCATCTGCTAGAATACCATGTAGCCACCAGATGTCTCTCGCGATTCATGAAAGAAGATGACATAATGAGAAACAGTTTGGTCCATATGATCTACTAGTAAACTCTTAATCCCTCACCACTCTTGGGTGCTGTGTTAAATGTATCACAAGGGTCTTGTTGCTGATGAAATATTTCATGTTAGTAATCTGGAGTAGAAATTATTCAGAAGGAGAAGAGAGGGTGATACCGTGAACAAAGGTACACTCTTAACTTCCTCAAAGCCTGTGATTAGAAAAACCAACATGTGAAATTGATTTGATTATGAAGCATGGGGGTCTCTGTCTTTCTCAAAGTGGAATAGAGGCTCATAGTCAGAAAACTTTTAATTCAAGCCAGGTCTAAGCATGTGATAACAGACAACTTCAGTGATTTACTTCTGGGAGGAGGATCAACACTGTGTTAGACCGTATTAGGGTTTATAAACAAGTCTGCACTAATATATTGGCCTGTGCAGACACTCTCATATGCATTTCCTAGTTTGTAGTAGTGTAGTCCGGTTTCAACCCTTTTACCACATTAATACACAAGAAGGAATAGTTACTGTGCATCAGGAGCCACAAGGCCAGTTAATGCATTACATAGTAATATGGATTAAAATTTACACCCCTCTATGCATGCTGTTGCAAAATGTAGACAAGCCTCTAGACTTTGTATATATGTTAGAACAATATCAAAGCATGCATGGGCTTATCCAGAATACCGTATTTTCTTTGTGTGTGTGTTGCAAACAGTAACCAAGTCCTACCACTCTAAAGAGTGGGACTACTAAATATGTGCTAAAGTGTATAGTTTCCATTAATCTATCACATGCTAGCATAGTGCGGTCTCCAGTTACACTAGACCACTTTTTCTAAATAGAAGTGGTGATTGTATCTCATCTGCTTTGTATCGCTTCCTTGTCCTGACTCAGGTTAAAAATATGGAAGGGCTTTTGTGTGCAATTCCTTTTTTGTCCTTCAGTTCTTTTTTTCCCTAGTTCTAAGTCTCAAGTATAATAATGCTGACTGCGGTGCTGAGGTGAAAAAAAGAATATTATGTACGGGGTGCTTGAATAGTTTGACTTCCATGGTATCCAGGTTGTGCTTTTTGTCCCATCTGATAAAGTCCCATTTATTTGGTGAAAATCTTTGTGGAAATCTACATTCTTGTCTGATGGCCTTTCACAGGATGTTAGCCCCC
Source organism: Podocnemis expansa (assembly GCA_007922195.1). Classification (NCBI taxonomy): domain Eukaryota; kingdom Metazoa; phylum Chordata; order Testudines; family Podocnemididae; genus Podocnemis; species Podocnemis expansa. Next base: position 13,970,828 of record ML681971.1, read on the forward strand.
AGATTTAGTTAAGTGAATGTCCCAGAGAAGAGAACACCCACTGAGGCAGGGGTCTCAAACTCAAATCACCACAAGGGCTGCATGACGACTAGTAGAGGGCCACGTGAGGACTAGTACATTAGCCCAAGGGCCGCACCACTGAAACTTTTCATACAACAATATTGCAAATACTGATAATAATAGTGTAATTCTGGGCCACAGGAAATAGTTTTAGGGGTCACATGTGGGCCCTGGGCCGCATGTTTGAGACCCCTGCACTGAGGCATGCTGACAGTGGGTTGAACCAGGTTTCTCTGATGTTCACAGATTAGAATAGCCCTTCTCCTTAGTGGGAAAAGACACTGAGAAGATGTTACATCAGTACCATTTGCCCCCATGCTTGATTCCATATCAAATGGCAGTTCCAGGCTCTGAATTTCAGGACCGGGTCAGGCTGCATCAGGGCTATGACTTCCCCTTTTCTTGCATAGGCCATTGCTTTCAGTTGGTCAGTCAAACTTTCCCTAGTGATTGCTAGAATCTTATGCCCTTTTCTTCGATACTCTTAATGTCCTTTTCTAAAATGACACTTTGTGGGTACAGAATGAATTGGAATGTCTTTAAATTACAGCGTTTTGCATCTAATGAAGTGCTGAGGCAAAAGTAGTGAGATGTTCATAGAATCCAGTTTGCCAAGGTAACTGCCTTTTACTGGTACAATTAAACTCCAGAAATGAATCGCAACTGTTGCATCAGGCAGCAATGTCAAAACTTTGCTTGCATTACAATGGATGAACTGTTCTTGCCTTCTGTGACTTCCACCTCCACTTCGCTCCAAGTAGAGGCTAGGAGCTGGATACTTGTCAAATGCTATAGCATGAAGTTAAACATTTGACTTGGGGAGAATGACACATTGACAAGTCTCATAATAATTGCTTCCTACACTGGAAACCTCCAGCTGTTTTGGTGGAAATAACATGATGTGACTGTCATGATAATCTAGTCCCTAAGCCTCTAGTTAGAGAACAGAAGTTTGTAGGTCCCTTTTTAGTTGAAAAGTAGATTTTTAATTTGTAAAAGAATGATCAATGTGGATGTCTGGATACTGAAACTCTAACAACCTTATGAATATTCTTTCAGTTGTCCACTCACATGTATAATTGCCTAAATGTTGTTGAATGACATGGTGAATGAAGGACTGCAGCATAAAACTACAGGAGAGGACTCATGGGGGAATAGATTTCTAGCCTCTAGAAAGTACATATTGCAAGATCCGTATCGCAAGGTCATCCTCTACAGTGCTTCATTTGGAGTGCCGTAAGACTGAACTGTCAAGGAATCTGAATGACTTCTTGCTCTTGAGTAAGTATGGTTGTTTCAGGTTAAACTGAAGGTCGACATAAGGTCAGTGAATAAAGCAACAACTCCAGCTTAATGTTTACATCCTGGACCTCCCATAAGCACAGTCACCGATATACATAATAATTAGGACCTAATTGGGTACATTTATTTATTTGCCTCCATGAAGCATTAGCGATTGAACAATAAGTCTTAATAAGACCCATAACTATTACATGAGAGGTTGAATATAGTAACCGTATTTCATTGCATGTTTCCTTGTGAATTAATGTCTGTTCTCGTCCCAGCCCCCTTTGCACAATAAAAACAGGATGAACATATGCCTGCTAAATCTTTAATGTCTCTAATGGCCTCTTGATCATTTGCATTTCAGATCTTACAGCAGATACAGTAGCAATCTGTGATCTCAAAATACGCTGCTGATTGAAGCTAAAGTGCTGCATTCCCCCGCCTCATCTACCTCCCCCATTCAGCCCATGGATGCAACAGATAAGAACTCTGCTTGATACTGTTGGAGGAATTAATCTGAGAGACCTCAGCATATCTAAGGTGTGCTTATTTGTATTTAGCTGTGCTTATTTGTATTCTGAAGGGAATGTTATTTTATACTTCTCTCACTTGAATGAGAGTGATTCAGAGAAACTGATTTGGTTAAGGCATCTTCCTGAAGATAGGAACTGCAAAATGGGACCAGCCCAATGATCTGTCTTGTCCTGTAACATATCCTTGAAAGTTCCCATATCAGCCACTTCACCAAACAGTGCAAAGGGACCCTGCAGGAGGCACTGAGGAAATAAATGCTCACAGATCAAGTTTCTTTTTTCAGCCTTATTGGAGGTCAAGCACACTAGAAATATTCTAGAAGGGTAGCCATGTTAATCTAGTTCAGCAAAACAAACAAGGGGTCTTATGGCACTTTTAATGACTAACCAATTTATTTATTTTATGATAAATATTCTAAACTTACTTATTCATGCCAGGAACACTTTCCTTGTCTGAGGCTCCAGGAGATAATTTAAATATATTCATATTTAAATCATAATTGGTAATGACATCTGTGAACTCCTTGAAAACAGTCTGTTCTTTTACTTGATTTCTTATAGATTCTAAAGCCGGAAATAGGCCACTGATTATCTAGTATGACTTCCTATATGACTAAGGCTGCTAGAATATCTTCTTGAACTGGAGCATATCTTGTAGAAAAACATCCATTCTTGATTTAAAGTGTGCCATGAGTGCTGTGTTGTGTGTTGGATAATAGGACCAATGTCATAGCTTCAATTTTCTTTAATGACCAATGCCACAGGACTTCTTGTCTGTTTCACTTTAATGACCAGTGACTTTGGGTGCCTAGTTTGAGGGTGGTCCAAATGGTCTAGTTTCGGAAAGCTTTGCTGAGCCCACCTGCTCCCCTGAAAACCATTTTTTTAAATGTGTCTCAAATAGAGAGCCAAATATTACAAACCACTTGGGGAAATGTAAATGTGTATATTTGGATATCTCCCATGTGTATATTTGGATATCCTTCCATCTCAAGATTTCAAGGGGATATCTGCTTGTGATCATTTTTCTCCCAGCAAATGTCAACTTGCTTTTTCTGAAAAACAAACAAGGAGTCCTATGGCACTTTCAAAGACTAAAACATTTATTTATCACATGAGCTTTTGTGGGAGAAAATCCCACAAAAGCTCACGAGCTGAATAAATGTGTTAGTCTTTAAAAGTGTCACAGGACTCTTTGTTTATTATGCTAAACTAGACTAACACGGCTACCCCTTTGGAACTCGCTCTTTCCAGACCCGATATGGAACTTAGCTCCTGAATAACTTCTCTCAGGAGCTCTGGCATGCTATTGTGCTTCATTCCATCATACTGAGTTCGGTACCAGTGAAGATCTGAGTTAATGAATCCGGGCTAGGCCATCTGCTCTTTGTAGCTGGAGCAATTACAAATCCTTCTGGCTGCTGTTAACCATATGAAACCTGATCTCATGAGAAAAATAGCACCATGTAGGATCTGGGCCATAATGAGGAGTGAGTAGCAAGGAATGAATTTTTGACCTAATCATTTACTCCTTTTTGTTTTTAAATTTAAAATGGGGGTGGAAGGAGAGAACAGTGAGTGTGGTGGAGCTTTGGCTTTTTTTTTTTTTTTTTTTTTTTTTTTTGGGATATAGTCATTCAGAAAACACCTTAGTTTAATGTGTTTAGATGCCACATGCTGGAATGCAGCACTGAGTGTACTGCAGAAGAAATCTAGGTAGCTTGTGTTCATCTTAATATTTACTGATTGCATGACCATCGTTCTTATTTGAAGTTATTAGAAGTCACTCTTCACTGATTTAGGTCACAGGAGACAGTGGAGAATATTCACGATACTCCATGCTGGCAATATAATTGGGGAAACATTAAACTTGCCAGGTGGGTTCTTAGTGCTCATGTTATTGGTTTATTATGGATAAAGACCAGGTATAAACTTTGATTCTTTGCCAGAAGCCTTGGGTAGCATTGGCCTGGCAAGGATAAATTAGGTTGTTCTCTTCTTTCTTTTGGGAAACCCCAAGCATAAAATTGGATGACTGGTCGTCTGCCTTAGGAGTTCCTTCTGCTCAGTTATAACAGTTTTACCCCTCCTATGCAGTGCCAATGGCAGGCTGAGAGATGGTTTGGGTTGCAGTACAATTAATGTGCAGAGATGATCCACTCACAACTCTACTTGCATCTGTTTAACTGAACCCAGCTGCTGTGTTTACTGAGATTTGGGTGAAAGCTAGCTGGTTGAAACTCAGTGCAGATTCCTGCTGCTTCCCTCAGCATAAGAAATGGCAAAAGTTTATGGTCACATCCCTCATTTCTCTCTGTGGCTCCTCAGTTGTTTCTGTATGTGCAAATAGCAGAGAGACACAGTAGTCATCTCGTCGTGGCTTGCTGGGTACAAACCTTGCCATAGCAATCTACTCCTTTAGCTACTCCACCTTCAATTACTGCAATGCACTCTACTTGAGGCAACGGATGATGGCCACTTCATATTTGCACATAGTACAAAATGCTGTTGCCTGCTTTCAGTGAAGTTTCATGCACACATAGTACTTCATGAATGCCATCAAGTTGCCCTGGATTCCAATTCATTTCCAGATGCAGTTTTGACAGCCCATTTTGTCCCATATGAGGCCTAGCATGGTATAGGTTCTAGTTATCATAGAGAGTCTCTGACCATTTTGTATCCTGACAGCTGAGTTGGCAGTTGAGGAAAATGGCCTGAGGCTTTAAAAAATGGGAAGTGGTATTGGCTGTCTGTGTTTGAGTGTCTGACTTGTGATACCTATTAAAAGCCTTTGAAGAGATGGTTGCTCACTACTACTTCAATGTAGACACCTTGTAAGGCTTCCAAAAAATCAATAAATGGAGACAGCCAAAATCTCTCTTCCCTCTTAGAGAAATCTTGCCCTTGAGCTGTCAATCCCTAGAAATCTCTGGGTGGGGGCTGGTTGCAAGGTTTTCTCATGAGAGAAGCCCCCCTCATGCTATGAATTTCATGGCTACTGCAGACTGATGGTCTGTAAAGTCATGGTCCCTTCCCCTCCCAATTCTAGACCACAGCTTAGCTAGTAATGTGATGTGCATTGAAAGGAATGATGTAATCTTGCGGAGTAAGTTGGCAAAGTTGGCAAGAGCTGTGATGCGTGGTTGAAAAATACATTGACCATTTTCAAAAAGCCCTTATAGTTGGCCTAAATTTGATCAAATTGAACTTAATGCTAAAACCTTCCATTGACTTCAGTCTGGGCAGAACTTAGTCAGCATGGAGTATTTTTGAAACTTCCTACTAAACTCAGAATTAAAGCTAAAGAACAGTTGAAAATACTGAAAATAGCATATTAAGAGTGCAGATAATTCTGACTGATGCTGCCTACCTGCTTTGGTACAATTACTTGTTTTCTGAAGTTGGTTTGTGGTATTAACTGAATCAGAAAGGATTAAGTATATTGGCTGTGCTATATTTCAGGCTGTTTTAAATTACCTTTTGGTAATACAAAACATAAAATTCATAGACTAAATTTTACTACGGTTAAACTTTGAAGTTTCTTAACTATAAAACTCATCTTCCTGTTTCTTTTTGTGTCTCTATCTTGGTAATATACCTGCATTTGATGTTCCATACTCAATACCTGAGATTGATGCTCTGTTATTGAGGCTTTTTTAATTTATTGCATCTTGCTCAGTCTGTTAAACTGAGGCCCTCAGAACATGTGACTAAAGTAATCCAATCATTTTTCTTTTCTTATTTCACATTCCTAGCCTGTGACTCATCCCACACAGTGACACCACACATTGTTATTATTGAGGTAGTCAGATTCACATATTGCTGCAATTATGTGGAAGTTTCAAATACATTTCTCTCTTGTGGCATAAAGGTATTTGAATAATGGCTATGTCTACAAGTGGGGACTTAATACCCAATGAGTTTGTCATCTTCCTGGAACTTGTTACTTAAATCTTCTCAGTCTCCTGGAATTGGTTTCCTATTTACACTTCCCTTCTTGAAATGACTGTAAACTTTCTATTGCTTTATAATGACTCCATTAATACTTTCAAATCATTGGCAATTTCTGCTAGCTACCGGTAAATTAACCTGACTCTTCAGCTATCCTGCCCAAATCGCTTATCATTTTCTCCTTTCTCTGTTATGTGGAGTTCATGTCAGCCCAAGACCTGTGCATCATTAAGGACCTCAAATTAACGTTTTCATAGCACATTGTTCTCTTGCTGGCCCTCTGAACAGGGTTGAATTTCCCACGTATAACCTCATGGGTTCTTTACTAGTCTACAGATTGTACTGAAGGACACTTCCTTGATGTCACCTGAGCAATGGCAGCATACCCAGTCACAAAATGTGCTTCTTGTGTTCTTGTGTATTCGTAAAACCTTGCAGAGGTTTGTCTGGTTTTGCAGTCTTACCTAATTTTGGAAAGGAGAGAGAAAATTGCTTCCATGAACCAGAGCAGGACTTTGAGAAGTTATTAAGCATGGGTTCATAACCATCTCAGTGAAGACTTGTCAAGAGCCATGATGGTATCTGAGGTTACTGGTGATATTGCAGTGGGAATCAACAGTTACCAGGAAGAATATGTGGGATAAAACAAAGATCCAAATGGTCCAAACCTTGAAGAGTACTGGGAATAGTTGCAGGATGATAGTGTTAGGAACAATTGCCAAATACATGGCACATGCAGTTACTATAAAGCAGTTATTGTGATAGTCCCCATCTCTTTCATGTCCATTCAGCAATGTAGAAAGGACTCCTATTAAGATAGGAACTGCACTGCACAGAAGCCCTGCTTTCAAAGCCAAATGACTTACAAAGAATGGATACATGAGAGAACCATAATCAGTATTAGATACAGCTGGTAGTGCCTAAACTGTGCAAGGTGCTTACCTGAACATAAACGGGAGGAGAGCTCAGAGACTAAGACACAGACAGAGGGCTTGGGAAGTGGTATGTGACAATGCACCATTGTCATCCTCACATTATTAATTGATACTACTAGTGTGATGAAAAGGGAAACAAATAGCCTTTGTATGGACAGATAATAGATAAAATAAGACAGACTACATGCAGTGGTTAAAGTATAATTTGACGGGCCCAGAACCCTCCTAATCTCTTCCCCCTCCCTTCATTGATGTGTCTGTCTGCACCATGGGTGGAGGGTAACACAGTCACAGGTGGGGGGTTAAAGTAAAGTGGAACCCATCAGAATGCTGCACTCTGCCTCATTTTTCTATTTTTAGGGGCCCTGGAACGCTGGCCCTTAAAATTTGTGCGCTCTGGAACACCTTTCTGGTGTGTTCTGGCTTACTTTAACCCCGACTACATGCCTGTTAAGAGTGTTTTCACAGCCAGTATGTGGGGCCAAGTTCTACCATCAGATATGCACCTGAAACTCCCAATGAAAGCAGAATTTGACCCTTAATGTCAAACTCAGAACCTAGTCCAGCATTTGGTAAAGCTAATTGCAATATTTCCATTTGATGGAGTAGAAATGGCCCTAATTCCACTCTTTTAGAGTAACCTAGTTGGACTGTGATTCACTTCCCCATCTGTAAAATGGGAGGTGGGGAGTGACCATCCCCTGCAGGGCTTAGCACATCAAAGTGTACTTTGCTTCAGGACAAGTGGTTGTTGCAATTACTGAGTGGTGGACTCTGCAGGGCAGCTTGGATGCTTCAGAGAAATCTGTTGTCAGGGCCGTAACTACGGTGGGGCGAAAGGAGCAAGGCCCTAGGTGAATGGTTTTACAGGGTGCAAAAACCATGCTCACACAGAGAGGTCCTGGTAGCAAAGAAGTGGAGTACAGTGTTCTGTTCCTCTGCAGACAGGAGCTCGTGCTAGCCTGACAGCTTAGGTATTCCCCTGCCAGGACATCTTATTTTACTTAGTGATTTGCACCTCTCAGCTATAGACTGCTGGTGTTCTGCCTCGCCCTACTTGAAGGCTAGATGGCTGCAGAACTAGGGGAGTTCTGCATTCTGCCCAACCCTGGCGAGGGCCGGGAACTCCACACCTGAAGGTGGCTCGGCTGAGGACCAAGCTGATTATACCCACCCTTTTCTGTATTTTAAAATTAAAAAGAAAAAAAAAGCAAGGTGTCTTGCGGCACTTAAAGACTGACAGATTTATTTATCGTATGAGCTTTCATGGGAGAAAATCATGCTATGTTTTCTATTTCATGAATCTGACAAAATGGGATTGTGCCCACGAAAGCTCACACAATAAATAAATTTGTTAGTCTTTAAAAGTGCCACAGGACTCTTTGTTTTTACTAAATTCCTGTTTCACTTGGAATCCAGCCTCTGTTCAGTTTCACCCTGCCCAGAGTCAGTGCAAGAATATTAGACACCCTAGGTGAACCTTCAGCCATGTCCCCATGCCCAATTATTTTACATAAAAAAGAGAGTATTAAGATACAGATTGAACATTCTCCTTGACCTTTTGTTCTTCCTGCTAAAGCTCATTTATCTACTGATGTTGTTTCAAGAATAGTTCATTCAGGTTTTTTTGCCACTCTCCCCTCTCTGCTCAAAATTTTGCTACTCTCAGCAACTGTTTAGTTTGCTTATTGGTTATACTGGCTCTGACCATCCCCTTGTCAGATGTTGAGGAGAAGGGTAGTAGAAATACTGCCTTGGGAAGTAGACTGGGAGATGGAGTGTGGGAGAGCTGGCATCATGGCTCTAGGTGCTATGTATGTATTTCTACACAATAGTCTGCTTTTGGCATGTATTCAGCATCAAATATGCTGAGTTTAGAGGCAAAAATAAGGTTTTTTTGCAGAGCCACTTGTTTCCAAAGTATTCATTTATAAATGGGGTCAGGCACCATTTTCCTTCTCAAATTACCTTTTTCATACTTGGGTTCCTTTGGCTGTTGCTTTAAATGCACAAATGATCAGGCTCATTTTAAGGGTCTGCCCCTTGTGCTGAGCCATGTCGATATAAATTACCAGTGCAGTTACTGAAATTGTCTTAGACATTAACACTGGCTCTGATTCTCTGCCCATCCGGCATCCAAGCAGTGACCTCCTTTCCCAGGCATAGAATGACAAACAAATGCAAAACAAACAAGTAATCTTGTGGCACCCTTAAAGATCAACAAACCTATTTATTGCATGAGGTTTCGTGGAAGAAAATCCCACTTTGTCAGATGCTTTCAGGATGGGGAAACTTACAGAATGGAAGGAAAATAAATGCAGGGAAGTGTAAATCATGGGATTAGGTCACACTATAACACCAAATCAAAGCAGTCAAGATTCAAACACTGGGGAACAGCATATAAAGGAAGATGAGGTCAAATCACCTGTGTAATGAGGAAAAAAATCCAAAGTCCTTATTTAGCCCTGAAACAACAGTGTCAAATTTGCAAACAAATTCCAATTCTGCAGTTTCTCTTTGAAGCCTTGAGTTGTTATTCATTTGTCTGAGCACAGCAATTAGTAAATTGTCAATTGAGTGATCAGGAGGATTGAAATGATGATCCACTGGTTTTAGAATGTTGTCATTTCTGATGTCAGATTTGTGCTCATTTATTCTTTTGTGCAGAAACTGTCCTGTCTGTCCAAGATACAAGACAGGGGGGCACTGCTGGCACAGGAAGGCATAAATCATATTGGTGGATGAGCAGGTGAATGAGCCCTTGATGAACTAGCTGCTTTGATTAGGTCCAGTGATGGTGTCTTTTGTGCAGGTATGTAGAATGCAGTATCATTTCATGGTATTTTTTCCGACTGGACAGGCAAGATTGATCAAATCAAGTCTTGATGACATTAATCTCTTCATTGTATTCACATCTGCAGTTAAATTTCTAACCTGTCGAGTTGCTGGATCACTGAAGGAAACAATTTAATAATATAATCATTTTTTTTTCTGTAGAAGAATCATCCCATAAGTAATGCAGGTTCAGAGAGATTTTAGGCCGTGCTATAGAGTTGGGCCCAGATTTTTTAAAGCTATTAAGGCATTACTGTGTTGAGTGTTACAAAGCCTAATTGGTTTAGGAACCTAACTTTCATTTTCAAAAGGGTTTTAGGCACTTTGACCAAAACATTGACACAGGTGGCAAATTTTAAGTATGTCAGTAGTTCAGTTGAGGACTGCTCATAAATTTAAGTTAAGATTGGGTGTACATGACTGTGTAACTCCCTCCCTTTTCTCTCTGGGTTATGTGGGAGCAGGCAACACTCACGTGTGCACAGGTGCCTAAGGCTGCTGACAACATCCCATTGGTGATGTTGGATTGGTGGGAATCCTTTACCTTCCCCTCTGCTGCAGTCCCTTGATTCTTCAGAACTTTACTACTGGCAGTGCCTCCACCTGGCTGGATCCTGTACACGCTCAGTGGCATGCCTTGGGAGCCCCCAGGACTAAGCCCATGCTAATAAGAATAATCTGTGGCATGGGTCAATTAAAAATATCAGTTATGCATATGATACCCCCAATTACTTAAATTACTGTTAACAAACTTTTACTTAAATTAAGGAAAGTGGGCATTACTGACCCTGCCAACAGGTTCGATACTTTGAGGATCTTAGGGGGCAATTACCACACCAGTGGGGTACAATTTAATCTTAATTAAAACCAAATATTAATACAAAATTAATTGTGAGATGTGTGTATATGAGGTTTGTCACGGCTTTTTACAATGGTGGTTGTCAAATAAACTTCTTTATGGAGTGGAACAAGTCGAGGGACAATGGGGGTTCTCAAACTGACTTAACCCACAGTTATAAATTGAATCACAGTGACTTAAAAGATGTTCTAACACCATATAGATAAAAGGGGATACAATACAATCTCAGTGTGCAGCAGTAGCAGAGAAGAGTGAAAACCAGCAGGGAAGCAGGAATTTTAAGGTTGGCACAGAGGGAGGCAGAAGGGGGCTGCGCGGCGGGGAAAAGGGGCGGTGGGTGCCAGCGGCAGCAGGAAGCGGCAGCGGGGGGGTGCCACGGGAGCCGGGAGGGACAGGGAAAGGAGCCGCAGGAAGCGGCAGGGAGAGGGAAAGGAGCCGCGGGAAGCGGCAAGC
>ML681971.1:13981750-14223150 GCA_007922195.1 Podocnemis expansa
GGCAAGCGGGAGCAAAGGGGAGCCGCAGGGAGCCAGCAGCAGCGGCGAGCGGCAGCGGAGGGGGAGCTGCGGGGAAAGGAGAGCCGTGGGGAAGAGAGCCGCGGGAGTGGCAGGGACAGGGAAAGGAGCCACGGGAGCGGCAGGGACAGGGAAAGGAAAAGGGAAAGGAGCAGAGGGGAAGTCGGAGCACACGGGGGAATTCAAAAAATAAAGAAGGGACAAGGAAAGTTTAAGAAAAGTTTATTTAGCTCAGGGCAGTCACAGAGGGGACGGCAAAATGACCTAGCACAATAACTCTAAGGTTTACAAACTAAATGAAACAATCTTACAATCTATCCTAACACTTCTAAGGCTTACAGACTAAACTGAAACAATGTTGCAACTCAAAGTAGTACTTATAAGGTATCCTAAGTTCAAACACAAGTAGAAGGGAGAGACATAACAAGCAACACAGCAGTGGCAAACAGTTGGAGACACAGGAACTTTTTTGAAACAGTGGAGAGTGAAGCAGCAATTAAAAAAAAAAGGAGAAGCCAGAAGGCAAAGGACAAGCCTGCTCTTAGGAGAGTGGGCTTGTTGGAGCTGGGGGAGAGCAATGGCAAAAACAGCAGCCAAAGAGGAGGTGTTATTTTAAAGAAAGCTGCAGGGGCAGGCTCTTACCAATTCCACCACCAGCAGCAGCAGCATTACAAGCAGGAGGGAGAGAGAGAGACTCATTACTCGGCTGGCAGTTTCAATCCTGGTACGCTCGGGGGGAGAACTCGTGAGCGGAGGAGGTCAGTGTCTGGGTGATCAAGCCAGGCAGGATGTCAGGAACCATTCTGCTGATCACCCCAAACCCTGGGTTTTTAAACCATTTGTTTCCTGCCAGTGGCTATGATTGGCCACAGTTTGCTGATTACAGGTAAGGCGGGAAACTTCAGGTGAGCATGACTCATGCCTTCGCCATCTCACAGATCTTGCAATTTGGGCAGTGCCCACCTACGCCTAGCCCTGTAGAAATCAATTGGGTGTCAGTGGCTATTCAGTTGAAGGGGCCATCTGCTCCACTTCGCATACTTAACTGGTGGCCCGGGAGGGGCGGCCACAGTTATGCATATGATACCCCCAATTACTTAAATTACTGTTAACAAACCTTTACTTAAATTAAGGAAAGTGGGCATTACAAGCTGAAATTAAATATCACATGGGCAGTTGAATAAATGAGTTAAACACAGAATACAATAATAAATAAAACTTGTCTAATGGGCATTTACACAGCCACTCTTACCCACCTCTGGAGTGCACATTCCCCAGAGTTCAGAACCTTGATCCCTTGCTTTCATGGGCACACTTGAAGATCTGACGAAGGAAACAAGACAGTGCTCTGCTGGTTCAGTATATCCGTTCAGTCAAAATACCCCAGTGAAGATCTGGAGTGGGCCCAACCAAATGTCAGTAGTCCTGGCTCTGTTTCAAAGGGACTGGCACACTGGCTCTTCTCAGGCCCAGTCAGTGTCTGTGCAGAGTTCCTTCCTTCCAACCCCTGCTTCAAAATAGGGGGCAAGGGCAGGGGTTAAAGTATAATTTGGTGGGCCCTGGAACCCTCCTAATCGGTTGGGCCCCCCCTCCCACAGCACCCCAGCTCCTGCACCCCAAACAATAGTGCCTCTCCCCACCTCCCCACAACATTAGCCCCCCAAATCAACCCCCTGCCCCAATACCAACCCCCTGCCCCTAATATCCATTCATCTGTCCCCAATATCCCCCAACACCCAATACCCACCAGAAAATTCACCCCTGTCCCTGCTATCCATTCTCCTGTCCCCAATATCCCCCAGCCCCGAATACCCACCCCCCGCTCCAGCCCGTCCCCCAGGGCGAGCCAGCTGCCCCAATACTCACCAGCAGCAGCACACTGGCGCTGGGGACAGGCTGCTTTTGGAGGCTTCTGCCTCCAAGTGCTACTTGGTGCTCCCCTGCCTGCCGGAAAGCAGCAGAACACCATTCCAAGACCTTCTATTTTTAGGGGCTCAGCATTCGAGGTCCCTAAAAATAGAAAATGGAACCAGAACACTGTGTTCTGGGGCCCACTATTTTAAATGATGGGCCCCAGAATGCAGCATTCTGGTTCCATTTTCTATTTTTAGGGGCCCCAGAATGCTGAGCCCCTAAAAACAGTGGGCCCTGGAATGGCATTCCAGGCCGTTCTGGTGTACTTTAACCCCTGGTTCTGGTGTACTTTAACCCACTACCTTTACTGCTGGCCCAGCTCAGCCAGCTCCAGGCTCCAACCTGAGTAAGGACATCAACTCTTAAGCTCCCTGCTCAAGTAAATCTCCAGCACTCTTGAGAGCCCAAGGAGCAGGCACCAGCAGCTTCCAGGATCAGCCATGCACTCATTCCTAAAATGGAGACAACCCCATTTTCCTCTGCTCCCTTTTCCCAAGAGACCATGGGACTTGTAGCCTCTCAGTGGCAGAAAATTAAAAGGCCTGCTAAATAAAGGGTGCCTACAATTGCAAGATTGTGGAACAGTACTATCTGTTTCTGGGGCCTCAGCCTTACACTTGTAAAGGTGCCTGACCTTCAGAAAGTGCTGAGCACCTATCCTCTGAAAGTCAGGCCTTTGTTTAATACTCCTTACTCTGGGCGACCAAAATTACCTGTCTCTTGAAAATCTAGGCCTTGCTATTTTTTTAACATCTACAGCACCAGTGTCCATATAGTGCTGTACACAGAATAAAAAACAAAACAAAACAAAACTATTATTTCTCTCTGAGAAGTAAAGAATTCCTTCAATTTGAAAGCATAAAAATCACCAAGTTGTAAGGAGGAAAATAGTATGGTAGGAAGGAAAATGTTCCCTGTGTCTTCATCTCCTCTCCTCTGCCACTAGATATTGCTTTTCAGTTGAATATAATAATTATTCCCTCCCCCCAACAAAGTCTTAGACAGACTGTCTCCTTGTCAGATGTTTGCTACAGTTTGTCACTCCACTAAGCATTCCAGTGATTTTTGTAGTGCACTGCACGCTGACTTGCTGGAGAACAGAAAGACTGGCAGATGGCTACACAGCTTCTAATTATAAAAGGGTAAAGTGAGGGTCTGTTGTGTATATGTGTAGATATAAATCAGGCAAGAGACAAAGGAAAAAATACTCTTTGTTCAAGCCAGGTAGCAATACACACTTCATTTTGGCAAGGTATTAGACCCCTTGATTGTTGGGACTTTCCTGTTAACTTTGGAGTGAGCATGACATAGAACTATTAGCATTTAAGCTGGAGAGGTCCCCTCTCTTCATGTCAAATTGTGAAAGAGCAAGATTTAGCTACTGTAAACCTTAATTGATTTGGGTTGTGCAGCGAGGGCAGCAGACCAGAGGACTAAGAAAATAGCTCCCTTTCCCTGCAACTTCCTATGGCCAACCTGTACCCCCATCCTTAGTCCCAAGTAGAAGAAAAATGCTGTTGCAATGTCAGAGCTCAATGCTGTCTAAATGTGCATCTTTCACAAATGATGCACTGAGTGGCAGATGTCCCAGAAGCTCTTCTTTGGAATTCATCTAGCCTTGTGCCTACAAATCCAATCACTGATTGGGTTTGCATGAAGATGCATCCTGTGCATGAATTAAATAAGGAAAGAGCTCAATTAGCCAACTTTCTCTGTTGAAAACAAAATTGGCTGAACTTGCAGCTAAACCATTTGTTTGAGCCAACAGTCCAAGGGTGAGAGCCACAAACCACCAGAGCAAATTTGTCTGGTAAAGTTTAACAACCTGTGTGCTGCTTGACTGAAGACATACTAGCATCATGGAACCACAAAGGGTGTGGGTGTGGGGAGGGAGGTTAAGTTGTTTTTACTAATATACTAGTAGGAAAAATGATGAAATCTAACAATTAGGAAAACAGCTTAAGAGTGCACAGGGAAAATGACTACTTAAACCAGTAAGGAAAGAATAAGACTACATACCTTAGCAGCTTGGGGAATATGAGTCTTTTGCCCCCTGCATCTAATGATGTATAACTTAATGTGATGTTAATTTGAAGTGATAGGTAATTTTTTTAAAAGAAAAAATCAATAAACTATGTACAACTGCTACTAGTATTAATAACATTATTTTTATGTCAGCAAAGTATTGCCTCTGGACTTGGATATGTTAACAGTGATTTCTAACCATTCAGAATGCTCAGACAATGTGGAAAAGCCAGAGCTGGAAATGTGCTAATTAAAAGTGCAGTGAAAAACTGTGGAGTCCAGTTGAGCAATATACTTGACCCAAAGTCTTGCAGAGGAGTAATTTTTGCCAGAAGGTGCAGGAAGTCACTGAAGCATTTCAGCTACATCTCTTTCAGACCTAGATCTTAATGAGATAACATGTAATGTATTTGACTTTTTTTGTTTTGCTTTAAAAAAAAAGAGATGCCTCCCAACCATCTTGTAATATGTGCACTTGTAATGGTACAGGTTTTTGCCCCCACTAAGGATGTGTTTTCTTAAAAATATAGGTTAGGCAAAATGTGAGTAGGATTTCTGTGTAGCATGTGCAAAAAAAAAAGATAGCCTTCATAACATGGCATTCATAATGATGATGCTAATTCATAACAAAACTTCTCTGCTATTCTGAGGGCAGTTGTATTCAGAGGAGACAAACAGAGAAATGACAATCATTCACTGGACCAGGGTTCATGATATTGGAGTTCTGTTCCTGGGTATGGCACAAATTTTAGATGAAACCTTAAGCAAGCCGTTTTATATCCATGTGCGTCAGTTTTGCAGCTGAATGCAAAAATATTCCCTTTGTTTATTCTGAGGGCTGGGAATTTTTCTTACAGTATATATGTACTGCACCTAGCACAATGAGGGTCCTGATTTAAAGCCACTGTTGTAATACAAATAACAACATTTAACCAAAGCGGCTGTGCACTTTTTCTCCCTCTACAGCATAGGGTGCTTTAAATTCTTATGCTTTTCACATTTAGAGGGTTGCAGTTAATGTAAGAAGCAGGGGATACAATATAAAAATATTTTACATATATGGTGGGCTTGTAGGTATTTCCGCAGCAATATAAATCAGGATAGACTCCACTGAATCCAGTGATTATGCACTAGTGTAAATTGATAGAAGAAGAGGACAGATCTGATCTGAAAAATGAGAACAGCTTGATAAATGTTTTCCTCGAATTTTATTTCCTTTCCTGGTGTAAAAAGCTGCTGACAACTTTTTTCTAGCATGTTCTAGGGAGAATTGAGCCTTAATGGTAGCAGGTACATGGATTAAAAAGAATCTTTTCTTGTATGAAAGGAGAGCCAAAAACAAATTTAATTTATTGCACTAAAGGAAAGGGACTAAAGCTGTTCTTTTACACAGCTAAAATGATGGGAGAATAAGTTCTGCAAGTTCCCATTTCTGAAATTCTAGATCAAATAAAGGACTTCAAAATGGGTTTTGTAATTAAAAAAACATCATGTTAATATTTTGGAAAAAACCTTCTGTTCTGCTCTTTATCACATTATCTTGCACAGCGCTCATGAATGTGGCTGCCTATGAAACACATGTCACCCAGCAGTGTGTTCATCCAAACATCTTGGTTGTCAGTTTTGATTAGATGATGTGGATAATGTATGTGGAGGAGAAGGTTGTATTTTGCTGACAGATGCCCTTGCCACAAGTTCCTTTAAGGTATTTCCAGTTAATTATAAAAATAGCAGATTATTTTTCAGCCAGTGATTTTGTTTTTGGGGGGAAGGCAGAGGAAATCTAGGTTTCAGATCTTGACATGTTTGAAGGACTGTTGCTTGAGTTTAGAGCTATTCCTTTTAAATAGGCAGCGCGGCCTGCTATGTAATTTGAGCAGCCACCATCTGCATTTGGGTGGCATGAGGCCATAGAGATCAAAAGATGAGGGTCAGCGCTTAGTTATTATTTTGAAAATTGGAATAGGAACTGGTAACTTAAGCCAGCTTGTACAAGGCTGAGATTCAGGAAACAAGATGCTTGTCTGCTAGTGGTTGAGTGGCTAGCCTTGTGTTTTAAATTTATTTAAAAAGCTTTTTGGTGGTATTTCCCCTCTTTTAACTCAGGGGAGGTTGTTTTCAGATATTTGTTTAGAGGGCTGAAACTGAGGTGCTGAATTCCTTCAATATTCCTTCAATAATGGCAGTTTGTAGTGTGTTTTGTCATCTGTAGCTCTTGTAGCACTTTCACCAAGAGAGTTGATATCATCACGCCTATTTTAACAATTTGAAAACTGAGGCATGGGGGGTTAGTGATGTGTCTAACTTCACCCAGCAGAGCCGTGAATGGAACTTAGCTTTCCTATGCTTCATTCAGTTCCATTTTCGTTTGGCCACGCTGCCTCTATAGTTGGACTGCTTAACTCCAGTCCAACTCCTCATGTTTTCTGTCTTGTACAACACTCAACCCCTTCTTTGTACTCAGTAAGTAAACAATGCGCTTGGGACTTGCCAGATCTTCCCAGAGATGCTCGTAGTTTACTTTGGTTCCCCCCATCCCCATGAAACATGCACATCTTTATATACCCTAGCAGCATTAGGTAATTGTGGAAGGGGTGTTCTTGCTGTTAAGACAATAGATTGGGACTCAGCAGTTCCATCCAGTTCAAGTTCTCGCTCAGTCATAGCTTCAAATTGGCCAAGTTTACTTAGTGCCAGCTTTTTAAAGGTATTTAGGCACCTATTCCTATGGGATTTTGGTATTTAAGTCAGGCACTAACTCACTCCTGTGGGAGTTTGGTGCCTAAATAGCTTTAAAAACCTGTACTTCCATTGTCCTTTTATGAAACAGGGATTGCAATGCTTCCTTCCAATCAAGGATGTTGTAAAAATAAATCCGATCTCTTAAAACTACAGAGAAAAAGATTAGTAATGTGCACTTTGTGCACTGTGTAGTGAATTTCGAATAGGACAGAAATAAAGGTCACCAGCTTAATAAACTACTAAAAGAGCTAAAACTGTTCATGAATATTGCTCTAAAATGAGTCTTTTAAACAGCCTGAATGGAGTGTTCTGAAGATGTCCTGATCATACAGATCTGGTAGACTGAGAAATGCAGAATCATGTAAGATTTTATTATAGGTGGTAAAACCTGTTTTTATGGCCATCCAAGGATCCAGCAGAAAGAGATTACTCAGCAGAATGCTAGAGAGATCTGGATCTATGGTTTATACATAGAGGAAATGTGCTTGATTCCTGGGGGCACTGTAAAAAAGGGTTTCTCTATTGAGCTGGATGCTCAGTTGACATTCCACTGACTTTTTTAGGGTATGAAAATGTTACTTTCTTTCTTAGCACCACTAATTTACTGTAGCAAAATTCAACTTCAGAATTTACATTTGGATTTAGGCATTTGTTCTGACTTCATCCAAAGAAACTGTGTTTTAAGTTTGATGTTTGCATATCCACTTGTGCTACAAAGGCAAATCAAAACCCTATTCCCTAGTTGTATGCGAAAAGGTGGTAGGGCAAAGTTTACATGGCTTTTGTTTGTGGAACATATTCCTGAGGATAAGGCACATTAATAGAAAGCCTGAGCTTTAACTGGCAGATGCAGACATGAAAAGAGAGACCTGACAGGAGAACTGAGACCACTTCTCATTACTGGGCAAACAGAAGGTCAGACTAATTAGTTCTCCAGATAACTTGCTTGCTTAAGTTTTTCTGAATAATATTGGTGTGCAGTGCAATGGAGAATTACCTTCTGAAATCATTAAAGAAACACTCACCGATTCACAAGTGTAATGCACCCAAGCAGATTACAAGCTTCTAGTAAACCAGTGTCTATTTAAAACAAGCTCTACTTTTTGCTTTGAATTAATGCACTCTCATCTCTTGAACCAAGGCCCTTGTGAATTTTAGAGAAAGGGGAATTGAAAGTGTCCTGAGAGGAGGGCTGATAGTTACTTCTGTAATTCAACCAGTTGTTCTTTGGACAAGTTTAGCTACTGATAGTATTGTAAAGCAAATAAAGTCTTGGGGCACTTCTAAAGATGATAAATTTTATTTCTAAATATTATTTAGAAATAAGTAAATTTCAGTCCTTAAAAGTGCCACAGGGCTCCTTTGTTTGTTTTTGCTGAACTAGACTAACCCAGCTACTTCTTTGGAACTTGATAGTATCACAGTGTCTCTTGGTTAGATTCTTGTAAACAACGGCAGGTGTATCTATGTTAGGAGGCTAATCTCAGCAGTGATGTTTCCCAGTGATTTATGGCGTCTCTTGTAGTGGTGGGAAGGTAATGTTAGGATCCTGACAAGGGCATCTGGCACCAAGGGTTACAGCATGGTCAAACCTGAGGCTAAGAGTAGCAGATCAGTTCATAGTCAAGTTCCAGACTGGGTAGATGACTAGGATAAGAGTTGGAGTCAGATTTCAGGGTCTGGCTCAGGAGGTGAGGTCCAAATCAAGTGGAGGTTGAAGCTGGGAGTTCAAGAATAGGAATGGTCATGGCAGCTACAGCATATCCATACTATGGCCTGGAGGCTTACTGGAACACCCTGTGGGTTCATATAGAATGGTGAGCCAATCAGAAACCAGGAAGCTGCTGTCTGTCAGAGTTCTTAAGGTGGAAATTCCTGTGGTCTGTGTTGACAGAGAGTAATGGAGCTTAAGCTTGTTACTTGCTGGACCTTACAGGCAATGTGGTTTTGGTGAGGGAAAATTAGCCTGGCTTAATACATGAGTCCATTTTCAGAGGTTTTATGATTTGAATCCTTAATGCAACTTATACATAGTATATTCCACAAGAAGATAGCATAATGCTTTGATGTTTTTTATTATAGGGGAAGTGGTAGCAAATGAAGGTGGTTGAGAGTTTTTCCATGCAAGATTTTTCATTGGAAAATATTGGCTGATCAAAACTTCATGAGAACAGGTTGGATCAGATACATTTCCCATTTTGAAAAAAATATCTGGAAGAGTTTTGATTTTTCCAAAATGTTTCATTTTGACATCTGAAATAAAAGTTGTTTTGTATGGTTTAGAATGACATTTTATTGTGTACATTTTAAATTTAAATTGAACTGAGCTGAATTTTTGGAGGTTTTTAACTGGCTAAAACTTCTGAGAGTTAAATCTTTTGTCCCAGTTTGGGACAGGAAAATGTTGTGAACTCTCACAATTTCTCATGGGATAGGAAAACCATTCTGTGCTCAGCTCTCGTGGTGAACCCCTTTATTTAGTTAGCTTTTAGAAAGCTTAATGCTTTCATTGTTACATTTTATGAGACTCTTGAACTCCTTCATTGTTTGCAACAGGCTGTACCAATTAAGTCAAGAAGAAGTACATACGTGTTATGATACAATGAATTATATGGTCATATGCTAGTTTCCTCACCAGAACCTCTGTCTCCTGGTGCACCTAACCTGTGTACTAAAAAAGTTACAACTGTGGATCCATGGGCAGTATAAAATGTGACTTTTTTTAGCTTCTGACTTTGCGTCCTAAGCAATATTAATTGAACAAATAATGATTTGTATTAATGTATTTATGGTCCATGAATGATGCATCAAAAAAGAGCAGGGTCTTTTGTGTTAGGGCTGTACAAATACATAGCAAGAATCACCCCTGAAGAGCTTACAGTCTAATACAGGGGTTCCCACCCTTTTTAAGGCTGTGGACCCCCTTCGGGGGGGAAAAAATTTGCAGCCCCTCCCAGGGAGAGAAGTGGCCCCCACTACTCTCCTGTCGAGGAGAGGGGGCCAGTGTGGCCACGGCCTCCTCCCCTGCCCGGAGCTGCTGCAGCCGTCGTCCCCTCTCCCTGCCCCCAGAGTGTTCCCTGCCCGTCAGGCCCTTCTTTGTCCCCCCTCCTCACTGGTTGCCAATTCCAAACTGCCCCCCACTGCCCCATCTCCCCTTACCTAGCCCCTGGAGCTGGGGGCACCTGGCCGCCCCCTAGGCTGCTGTCTCTGAGTATGTGCTCAGGGTGTGGGAGTTTTAAAAACTCCCTGCCTGGTGGAAGCTCCCTGTTGGCTGGAAGGCTGGGTCTCCCGGGCAATCAGATACCCTGGTGTTGTCCGGCCCCAGGTCCCAACCTGTCTGCGGACCCCCTGGAGCCACACTGTGGCCCCCCCAGTGGTCCATGGACCACAGGTTGGGAACCACTGGTCTAATACACAAGATGAGGAGGGAGAGCAAGGAATTGTATTTTTCCCCATCTTACAGGCAGGGAACTGGAGCAGAGAGAGAGTAAATTACTTATCCAATGTTCAGTAGGGATCTAGTGGCATAGTTAGGCACTGAATTCACATTGCCTGAGTCTCAGCCCATTGCATCAACCACAAAACTACCTTCCTTTCTGCACAGAGATGTTTTGTCCAAGAGGTAAAGAGCATGTCTTCCTACATGGGGATTGGTGGATTAGTACAGACAGGTCTTTGTACAACAAAAGAAGAAACCTTTCAGTGTTTGACATGTACATCCTATAGCTCTCCTGGAGCAGTTTCCAGGGTCACTGGTTATTTACAGAGCTGTACTCAAACTGTCCCCATTTCCCCCCAAATGCATAAAGAGCTGGAGCAATTTAAATCAGACATATGAGAGCCCTGGAGCATTAGAGCTTTCACTTCGGCCACAGGATCAATTATCTGTGAAATGTTGTCCGTGAAAACTGATGTTCTTCCAGGAAGAATTTTTAAAAAAATAAATCCTATTTTTGGAGTAGAAATATTAAATTTGCCATGTCAAAAGGACCATTTTTAAAGTGAAAAGGAGCCTTTTTCACTCAGATTCGTCACTGACTGAAATGTGGCAATTGTAGAGTGGAAATGTGAGGATCTTTCACTCAAAAGAGGTCTAATTTGGAGCAAAAAATCTTCTGTTTTAGAACAAAACTCTATATAGTTTGTACTGCAAAGATTTCCTAAACCATACTGCAATTTCTATTAAAGATTAAGGGTTTCAAGAGTTCCTTCTCTGCTGCGGAACTATTAAAATTTAAAATAGTATTTAGTTTTGTATTTATGTTGTGTGTAGTGTGATTTTCTTTTAGTTTTCAGTTTTTTTTGTTTTTTTTTTTAGTTTGCTTTACTTCTCATTTGGAAGTCAGAGCAAAGGTACGAAGAACTAGGTTTTAATATCTCTGTGGCTAATCCTTCTCTTATTATCCCTTTCTTTTTGATATGTTCCCTGTGTGCTGCTTCTTTTACCTTGACATCTAGACTCTGAACATGTATAAACAACACCTGATGGTGTCAGTGGGACTGCTGCATACATGACTTTTCTCACAGTAGTGTCCTGTCAACAGCAATAGCTTTCCAGTCTTGAATTTGACATTGATATCTATCTCAAAGAGAACAAAGACTTTGTTTGTGTAAGCTTGTGTCAACTCATTGTTGTCAAAAGATTTTATTTCTCGATTAATGTATCTGAATGGCAGCCCCTTATATTGCTAAACTACTTCTTACTAATGGAGCTTCAATATTTTAATATGTTTTGAAATTGTGGGAATGTGTTTCCGGGAGATAATCAATGGAATAATTTATTTGCTCATGGTCAGTAGCTATGTTACTCATGTTTTCTGTTGATAGATTTGTGAAGACGTTTGGCACATAAGTATCTTTTTAATTTGGCTTTTTCAGTCAAATTAACAAAAGTTAAAATTCTCTGGATTCATTTTGTCTGAAACTGCCGGTCTTTGAACTGTTGCAAGGGTCAACTGAAAATGAATTCTGCATGCACTATCAACAGATGTTTATTCAGAAGATACTGCTTTTAATAATGTAATGTATAACATGAAGTTTTGGTTTCATAACACAGAACCGTGTAATATATGTGCCTCTAATATGGACAAATCAAATACTTTCAGTGTTTCAGTTTACAAAGGGCTGGTATGTGGCATGTAAAAATTAGGAACCATATGTAAAATTGTTCTTTATTTGCTCATGTTTTGATAGGACATGATGAAAGCCAGCTGCTATTTATTAAGATAATATTCTTATGGTACTTACAATCCTGGCATTCAGATGGCCTAATTCTGCTTATTATAGGTCATGTAGTGAAGTGCCCAAAGAGAGCTCAAAACTTCATCTGTGTTTTGATCGAAGCAGGAGGTATAAGGTTTGAGGCTGGCAACTGATCATATCAGGATCATAATATGCAGCTTGTTTGTATCAATGTGTAGAAGAGAAATCATAGGAAGGACTCAATCATCTACTCATCTTTTGCAAACAATTAGTTGACATGTGCTCACACAAATAAAGTATTAGTTCTCTTTTTCAGAAGTGCCTGGGTGCTTAGGTGCCTAGTAAGGTATTCTAAAGCACCTATCTGCAGTGTTAGGCTCCTAAGTGCTTTTAAAAATGTGAACTAAAACCCTTTGGACTGTTAATACTCCCACTGGCTTTAGTGAGATTGCTCATGTGTCTAAGTGCTGGTATGGTGGGGCTATAAAATATCAATTACTGAAGTGATCTGGAACTCTGGAAGATCCTATGTAAGCCATTAAGAAACACATCACTTAAAGACTATGGAATGTATTGAAAAAGTTTGCTGGATCCAACAAAGTAATGAATTTTTCCAGATGAAATTATGGAGCCAGACCCAACAGAGTTATGCAGACTTATGTGAACCGAAGGGGTAGTTTTAAAAAAAGTTCATTCCATGCGATATGAGAGGTTTAAGCAAGAGAAGAATATGCTGGTGAGTAAATGTACAGCTACTGCAGGCAGGTGTTGAAGAATGCCCAGGGGAATTAGTTAGCTTAGAGCTAGTGATCAGTGCTGGTCAAATTTGTTATCGATTGCAGGGGAGTCGTTTGGCTCATGTGGTTGGGGAGGAAAGCAAAAAGGATCTAAGGAACAAGAGTGTCAACATGCATACTTGGGAAAACTAGTGATGTGTTGGGATGTGTGGTGTTCTTTCTATGTGCCATCCCAGCTCTGCACAGATAGCTGCAATTCTCAATAATACTAACCAGACAGAGCATAGACTCAGTTCAGTGGTAAAGGCACTTGACCAGGTTCATTACCATCAAGATGTGGTACCCATAGGTTTTGCAGGTACACTAATACAGTGGTGGTTTTCTAACTTTTTCCCATGGGATCTGGTTGAAAAAATCATTTATGTCCGTGACGCAACAATTACATCTTTTAACAATGGATTCCAGTCTTTTGGTGGCGGCAACAGGGGGCTCCATGACCCATTACCTGAGGGTCTGTGACCCAGTACTGGCTCCTGACCCATAGATTGGAAATCACTGGACTGGCACGAGTGCCCAGTAGGAAGGACTCAGCTTGGTCAGCAGTGGGGCTTTCTGCTGCCCTCTCATCAGGACACTGGTGACCTTCCTATGATTTCTCTTCTGTACATTGATACAAACAAGTTGCATATTATGATCCTGACATGATCAGTTGCCAACTTGACACCTCGTACCTCCTGCTTTGATAAAAACATCCCCTTTTGTTATTCTGTCCTCTAATCTTCGTCTTACCTGGGGTCTGTGTGTTCCTGTGCTACCTACCAGGAGTGTATGTCAATAAGTATCCAGTTCCTACTGCTTAGGAGTGCCTGTGTTTCAGCAATACGAACCACTTTTTTTACCAAATTCATGAGGTGGACAGTGAACTTGTAAGCAAGTGTATGCTTTATGACACGGCCTGGCTTTTACTCAGGCTTCAGGATTTACCCCAGACTCCAGGCTTGCACACTCTCTCTTTCTCTCTCCCTCTGCCTCCCACAAGACTGATTTAGCTCACTTTCAGATTTAACGCTACTGGTTCATCACTTGAGCAATATAATTCCTATGGCAGATTTGCTAGATAAGTTGAATGAAGACTGTGTGGCTGGAGGTGCAGAATGGTTGGTTTAAACTAGGAAATTTATACTGATGTTTAGTTGTGAGTAATGACCTTGCTGTTGGAAAGTATACATTCCCAAGTCTCTACATACATGCGTTGGTGCAAGAGAGGAGCAATTTCACCGAAGTCCACTTAGTCTGGTGAAAATCAGAGAAGGTTCAGGTCACTTATTTTCTTAAGCGAAGCACAATTTCATTTATATGAGGAGATGGGGACATTTGTAAACACGTAAGCAGTCTGACCTATCGATGGAGTTCCCACCTTGAGAGCAGAAGAAGCAAATAATAAACCTCTTCCATTCCAGATAATGAATAGAGATGGGCTGCACTGTTTTGTATTGGTTCTGTCCCTGTCCAAAATTCAGGATGGTGCGGTGTGTGTGTCGGTCACTTTTTAAACACTACTCCTCTCTCTTTTCCTAAACAACCATGTGACTGCATTTATAACAACATTTCAAATAATGGATTGTTGAGCAGAAGTAGTCAGAAGAAATAGAGGGGCTTAATACCAGCAGGCAGCCTCGTTCACACAGAGAAAGGTATCACACAGTTATTCATAACCAGTCCTTACCAAATTCCACCCAACTGTGAGGGATTTTATTGCTGGTTGGCTCATTTTTCTACCATAAAACTGATTCTCAGAAGGCATCAGTTGAACAGTTGCTGGCAAGTTCCAAAGGGATGGCTGTGTTAGTCTAGTTCAGCAAAACAAACAAGGAGTCCTGTGTCACTTTGAGACTAATACACTTATCCCATGAACTTTTGTGGGAGAAATCTCAATTGGTCAAATGCTTTGAAGGAAAATTTCTCAGAAGAAAGCAGAGGAGTTTCCTACTAGGGGAAGAGGTATGTGCAAGTCACTTCCTCCAACAGGTGGAAAAAGAGAAAAGAGGGGAGGCAAAAACCATTGCAGAGTTTTCTGTTTCTATCTGACTGTATATAGTGAAGTACTGGTAACACACTCTCTGGCAAGTATTTTCTGCCATAATGGCCTTATGGTCCATTCTAGAAAACTGCACTTTAGTTTAAAAACTATATTGTTGATTCTTTTTTTTTTTTTTTAAACTGGGATGGACACTTTAACCACCTCAGCTCATTACCCAGTGGCAAAGAAAACCTCATTTGATTCCCTCTAGCACAGCTGCTGGTCCCCTCTCCCTCGATTCTCATGCCTGCCTTGTCTCTCCCAGAACAAACAAGGAGTCCTGTGGCACTTAAAGACTAACAAATCTATTTATTGCATGAGCTTTTTGTGCTGTAGAGCCCTTGCTCCATGATATTGCTGCCTAGGTATAATATCTGGTCAAAGTTTTATATGTCTGAGGCAAAAATAAAATATTTTAAACAGATTTCTTAATTTTTTTTCAACCCAAGAAAATAGTCTCTTCTGAGATGCTCTTGGGGAGAGGTGTCTGTAGGTTGCCTCTGCAAAAAGGTTGAGCTGCTCAGTGCACATATATTTGTATTGCACATAAGCCAGGCTGATCGTGTAGTCTCTATAAATCTGTTATTGTATGGTTCCAAGTTATATTTAAAATTTTAATGTAAATATTGAATTTAATTTAAATTTGTGAAATATGAATGAATTCTACTGAAATTGAGTTTATCAATGGCTCACAATGTATGAAATGACAGCGGCCTGTGTGGCACATGAGGAAGAGAAAAATGATATTCTGTGGGTGAAGTAATGGGTTAACACTCTGTAGAAGGAAATTACATTATGGTTTCTGGTTATGAAAGTATGGTTGTTGTAGAGCACTTGTTTCATATGGGAGACTGAACATAAATCACTTAATCTCTTTGTGTGTGAGCTCTTTATCTATAAAATGCTGATAATGATACCTGCTGCCTCAGAGGGGTTTTTTGAGGGTGGGTTTATTAATTTTTTTGTGAGACACTGAGCTGTGACAGTAGTTAAGCTTATATATTAAAGTTATGAATACTGCAGGAGATGTTCTGTAAGAGTCTAAAGGCTAGTCTTCACCAAAGAATTTCTTTGCTCAAGTGTGAAAAATCCAATACTGCTGAATGAGGTAGTTAAGTCAAATGATGTTGCTGTGTTGATAGCACTAGGTCAACAGAAGAATTCTTCCATCAACCCAGCTTCTGCCTTTCAGCGAGTGGGACTGCCTAGAGGGATGGGAGAATCTCTTTTGTTGGTGTAGGTAGTGTCTACGCCAGGGGTGTCAAACTCATGGCCCATGGTGTGGATTCAGCCAGCCAAGGGCACTGATCCAGTCTGTGGACCTGCAGCCTGGGCTATGCCTGGGAGCTCTCTACAGGCTACCACTGGCAGAGCGGGGCTTAGCTTCTCAGATAATGTGAGTGAGTCAGAGCACAGGGGAACAAAGGTGGCGCTCCAGCCAATCCCAGCTCAGCTCTGCTGTGGTCTGCCAACCAATCAGAGCCTCAGTCACAGCAGGCTGGTCCAGCTCCCAGAGAGCCACTGCACCTTCTACCACCCCAACTGTTCCCTGTCAATCAGCTGGCATCCTAATATGATTGATTGTACATTACACGAATCTCAGATAAGAAGAGGAAGAAGTGCCTCGGACCCATGTGGGAATGAGCCAATCAAAGGCCAGCTGGGACTGAAACAACCAAAGAGCAGCATGCTGAATGACTGACAGTGATCGGACAGGGATGGGGGGAGGCAGGAGCCCAGCCTGCTTGTGGCTGTGACTGAAACTGATTGTCTGCTGCTAGAATGGTAGGGGAAGTGGAAAGGAAAGGAGAAAAGGAGTCTGGGAGCAGCCAAGCAGAGGAAGGGGGTCTGGGACCTGCACAATAGGAGAAGGGGGGTTCAAGGAGCAGTGTGGCAATGGGGAGCCCACGGGGTAGGGAAAACGGAAAGTGTGGGAGAGTGTGCGGGGTAGGGGAGGGGGAAGGGGAGTCCATTCCACTCTGAACATGGCTGGGGCAATGGTTAGGGAACGCATGTGGACACATGGCCTGCAGCAGGTGTCCTGCCTTCCAATGTGCTCCCCCCCCAACATAGAATGAGTTTTACACCCTGGTCTACGCTGAAGTGCTAGTTTTTGAGACAGACCGTACAACTTTTTCTCAGTTTGGAAAGCATTTGTTGTATGCCATAATCCTTCAATGCGATAGTTGTGGAAAGAACAAAGATGAAAACAACACAATGGCTTCCTAGGTTGGGAACATTCTGGGGGGACAGTGTACCAGTTTCCTAGCTTTGGGTGTCTTCTCTCTAAAGGCTGCAAACCTTGTTTGTCTACATCAAGGCGACTAGAGAATTAAAAGTCTTTCTGAGGGGGACAGAAATGGGGCAGGTACTCACTAGAAGGCAGCTGTTGTGGGAGCCAGGCTAGCACAGATGGATTCTGTGGAAGAATCTGAAGGAGCTGGGCCTTCCCAGATTCAAGGGATGATAAGTTTCTCATCCCGAGTCTAGAAGATTCTGAACTGGAACTGTTTTAGGGCCTGTAAGTTCTACTGCTTTAACGATATTAGTTAGTTAAAGCAGTATGATACCTTAACACAGCATGAATACCAAATGTCCTGCTATCCCCAACCATTTCTTAAGCTGTTTTAAACAAATTCAGTGGGGACCCCTTAACACGTGACCGGTTAGCGCAAGGATCCAGTTAACACGTGCTCCGGTCATGTCCCCTGAAGCCAGCAAGTTAACACGCGGGACTCAGTAACGCACACTGCCTACAACTGGAAGCTGGCCGGGGCAGGGAACACGTGGAATGAGCCTTAGTAGCACTGCCTTTTTCTTTTCATGGGCGTTGTGGAAAAATGTGTAATGCTTGATTTCATTGTCACAGAATGTGGAGTGAGCCTTAGTAGTGCTGCTTTTTTCTTTTCATGAGTATTGTGTAAAAATGCGTAAAGCTTGATCTCATTGTCACAGAACTTGGAGTGAGCCTTAGTAGTGCTGCCTTTTCTTTTCATGAGTATTGTGGAAAAACATGCCACGCTTGATCTCCTTGTCACAGAATGTTCAGTATTTACAGTATTTTTGATTAGTGTGATTAAGTGTAAAAGACACTTTAGTTTAGGCTTTAGTTCATTACACGCAATATCATAGATACAGTATTTTAGTGTAGGCTTTAATTCATTATGTGTAATAGATATTTTAGTATAGGCTTTAGTTCATTAAGTGCAATGGATATTTTAGTATAGTACAGTACAGTATAGGCTTTAGTTCATTAAGTGCAATAGATATTTTAGTATAGTGTAGGCTTTGGTTCATCAAGACCAATAGATACAGTATTTTAGTATAGTACACTACAGTATAGGCTTTAGTTCATTAAGTGCAATAGATACAGTATTTTAATATAGGCTTTAGTTCATAATGGGAGGAGACAAGTGTCAGTGTTCATACACCATTGAAGAAAAATTAGCAGCTATAGATCGGATACATAATGATGAAACCCAAGCCAAAATTTCTAGAGCTCTAGGGATTGCTGAATCAACACTACGAGATTGGATAAAAAATGAAACAAAGCTGCGCAGTTTTGTACAACAAGTAGATTCTCAAGTTGGCCTGGGGCAAAAACGTGTGCGTTATTCAGCAAAGCCTGCTATAGACAAAGCATTGCGCACATGGTTTGCCCAAGAGAGAGCTAAGGGAACTCCACTAAGTGGCCCAATTCTCCAAGCCCAGGCAAGTAAATTTGGAACTTTAATGGCTGACAAAACATATCAAGCTAGCAAAGGCTTTATAAACCGGTTTAAAAATCACCACGGTATTTCACAAGTTAGCATTTTTGGAGAGAGCCGATCAGCTGAAGAGACTGCTGCTAATGAGTTTCCTGCCAAATTAAAAAGTATAATAGAAACTGAAAATTATAGCGATGAACAAATATACAACTGTGATGAAACAGCTTTATTTACAAAGTTTTTGCCAGACAAAACTTAAGCTTTAAAATATGAAACCCAAAAAACAACAGGCTTTAAAAAAATAAAAGACAGGATCACCCTTCTATTTTGTACAAACAAGACAGGCAGTCACAAGCTCAAACCGCTTCTTGTTGGTTGGTTCAACAACCCTCGGTGTTTTAAGCACCTTAACAAAGCCAAGCTGCCTGCCATATATACCAGTAGTAAAAATGCTTGGATGAGTAGTAGCATTTTTGAAGAATGGTTCCACAACTCTTTTATTCCACCTGTTCGTAAACATCTCCACAATAAAAAAACTCGAACCTAAAGCACTGTTGCTACTTGACAATTGTCCGGCCCATCCTCCTTCTGAATTATTGGTATCAAATGATGGACAAATCCGTGTGCTATATCTCCCATTCAACACAACATCAAAAATCCAACCCCTGGGCCAAGGCATTATTTAAAATTTTAAAAGCAATTATAGAAGTGAGTTGGTCTCAGAAATGATTTCATGCAAGTCTTCAAGCGTTTCTGAATTCCTAAAAGACTTAAACATAAAAGAAATAATTTATTTGGTGAAAAAGCTTGGGATGGTGTAAAACAAAAATCTATTGAAAACTGCTGGATGAAGGCTCTCGGGCCAGCTTTTCCTGTCAACGGTTCTGCCTCTGAAAACCCAAATCTTAGCGATTCAGAATCAGAATTTGAAGGGGTTACAGAAGAAGACGTCCTGCTAACAAAAACACAAACAAAAGAAGACAAAGCTAAATTTCTTTTTCAATTACTTAGCGACTTCAACTTAGACACATCTCCTGAGTTCATAAATGAGTGGCTAGAACTAAATGAAAATGGCACAACTACAGGTGGGCTGACAGAAGAAGAAATAACCACAGGTTGTGAGGTTGTGTCTGACTGCGAAAGTGATGAGGAACGGTTACAGGAAGAAGGAGTAGATGACAATGAGGCGAATTATGTTGAAAAAGCCAAAAATTCCCATTCAGAAGCACTAAATGCTGCCGAAACGCTTGTACGGTATATGGAGGAGCAAGATGCAGAGAATATCCAAATTTTAAACCTATGTGGGATGGTCGATTTTGTGAAGAAAAAGAAAGCCAAGCATGGGAAACAGCAGAAAATAATATCATACTTCATAAAAACTCCATCCCAGCAAGAGGAACCTGTGGACTGAATAAACTTTATATAAGCACACTTCTTGGATTATGAACTCTGTGGACTCAATGTGGAATCATGTATTGTACGTACTGTATGTAATACAGTATGTTGTCTATGGCAATACAATACTGTAGTATAAATATGCAAAATGGATTCACTCTATTAGTATTTTTGCACATTGATATGTACAGTATTTATTTTCATCACTGTTTTCATGGTTAAATAGATATGAATTCTTAAGTTTGTTTAAATAATTTATTATGTTTTCATGATTTGTGTGGATTTTTGCATATTTTTAAAAAATCAGATCATGACTTAAAACTTATATTTTTAATTTCGCTAAACAGAATCCATTTTTAGTAGCGTTGTAGCCCATGTCAGGACACACCATCTGCACTGTGTGTGCATTTGTTTCAAAAATACTGTACTGCACTGTATTTTAGAACATTTCACTGTGGTCCCGTATGTTCCCTCTAAGCAGATGATGCAGCTGAGCAAGTTCTGGATGCAGCTGGGCAAGTTCCGTGCTGGTTCTCCGACTGCCACTGGGCCCCTTCCCTGCTGCCTGCCAGCTCCCCTAGTGCATCCAACAACTTGCTCAGCTTCATCGTCAGCTTAGCGGGAACACTGCTCCTTCCCCACCCGCTTCCTGGAGTCCTGGG
Organism: Podocnemis expansa; assembly: GCA_007922195.1. Classification (NCBI taxonomy): domain Eukaryota; kingdom Metazoa; phylum Chordata; order Testudines; family Podocnemididae; genus Podocnemis; species Podocnemis expansa. The sequence continues at coordinate 14,002,233 of ML681971.1, forward strand.
CACTTTCCCAGCTGACTCCCCCCCACCCTTTGCCCCGCTCCCCACTCTGATGCCCTAAAGCCCCCCTTCCTCCCAGACCTGTAACTAGGCCAGCATGAAGGGGGCAAAGCCCCCGGTAGGGAATTTTAGATGGTAGAGGGAATGGATCCAGCTTTCCGCAGCAGCTGGGGATGGATCTGGATCCGTTCCCAGCTGCCACGGGGAGCCAGATCTGTCCCGAGCCCCCTAAAATTCCACTGGCAGCAATCTAGATCTCCCCCTCTCCCTGCGGCATGGTGGTGGTAGCAGAAGCTTCCCAGCTCGTCTGGTGGCAGCTGGGGGAGGATCCGGATTCCCCCGGCCTGCCAGTGGTAGTGGAAAGCTTCTGCCACCACTAGGCCTCCCAGATACCAAAGTCTGGCAAGGAGGACAGGGGAGTACAAAAAGGAGAACTTTGGAGGACACATGGAGAAAATGTAGTGTTAATGTAATATTATTCTGTTTTTTGGGGGCCCTGGAATGCTTTCCCCTAAAAGTAAGGTATTCTGTGGCATTCCGGCATTCTTTAACCCCTGTAAGTAAAAAGCCAGACAAAATCATGTCTTTTTAAAATACCTGCTGGACGGAGGAAGTGAAAATAAAAAGGAAGACATGTCCTCCTTTTCCTTGACATCTGGTAACCTTAGCCACCACCAGCAGGCTGAGGGGATCTGGATGCATTCCAGCTGCTTCTGGATGAGCTGGGAAGCTTCTGCTGCGGGGGCCATCCGGATCCATTCCCCCTCCGCTCCCGCAGCTTGCCAGCGTGGCGGAAGATGGGGACAGATCCGGATCCCTGCAGCCTGCCAGTGGTTGCAGAAGCTTTGCACCACCGCCGGCAGGCAGGGGGGAATCTGGATCCGTCCCCAGCTGCCGGGACAAGTGGAGGAGCTTCCGCTGTACTGGCAAGCCGTGCGGGGGGGGGGAAGCGGATCCAGATGGCCCCCACGGTGGAAGCTTCCCAGCTTATCCAGAAGCAGCTGGGGACACATCCGGATCCCTGCTGCTCCCTCCAGCCCAAAGACTGTGTCTTCGGGCTGCCTACGGCCCCTTGGTGCTGGCTCTGTGCTGCCAGCACTGATTTGTGCGGGGGCGAGTGGTTTCTGCTGCCTGCGCATGCGCAGAACTTGGGGGAGCATTGGTCCCATTTCCGCGTGGTCCGCTTAATGCGCGGGCACTGGGGCTTGTCCCCTGACGCCCGTGCATTAACGAGTCCCCACTGTATGTAGATTAGTGTATTCATGACTGCAGTATTGTCAACCCTAAATGAACAAACATCCTGACATGCACAAAAATCATGCCAGCTTAACTATGTTTGGGGATTTCATTTTGTTTGCCTTTTGCTTTTGAGTCTTAGGTGCACTTAGGTCACACTTTTCAGCCTCTCTTTTCCGTAAGCATGAGGACTAGAAACTTACTTTTTAATAATGTAAAGTGAGTTTCTCACAATTTGATGAGGCTTTAAATGTCCTGAGATTCATGATAAAATCATGGAAATTTGTCAACGCAGTTTGTAGATAAATCGTGAGTTGTTGCTTCTATAGAACTGGTAATTAGTGCGAAGTCTCAAAATTGCTTTTCAGGGAGATGTTTCCACCATTTTGCAGGTGATAACTTATGTCACAGGCATGCTAATTCTTGCTCTTGTCGAGTGCTATCTTGGTCTGGGAGTTGCTCCTTTAATTTTAGTGAGACTACTGAGAAGTTGGGCTTCTAGTCATCACTAGTAAAGGTGAAACTGTCAAGCCTTATTGGCATCTGTGGTCTTTGCATCAGATCCCAAAGCGACTACCTCAAGATAGCATGTCTTGGTTCAATGTTTCATGCTCTAATCACTAGGCAGCACTGTCTGGCCTAACATACAGCAGAACCTACACCTGTCAGAACTCAAACAACACAACTGGTAAGGGAAGTCTCCAGCCTTCTACTGGATGTTTATATGCAGGTGAAATGCAGAACAAAGTTATGTCCAAAGTTCATTCAGGTTTTTTAAAATACTGACTTTAGTGACAGAAAGTAATAAGAGGAAAATGTTTATTGTGTCATAAGCTTTAAAAGACAAAATGTATACAAACAACATTACAAAGGAGTGGAATCCAAAGGCATTACGTTACAATGGTTAAATTCCCCCCCCCCCCACAAGCTACATGCACATTTTAATAATATTGTAGTATGAGTAAAGACATCATTGTGCACAATTCTTTTGCTGACTCTAGTAATAAAGCATTCTGCCCTTTATTTATAGGAATGCCTCAAGGATCTGACAGGAGGAATTGAGTATGCTGCCAAGATATTAAATGAAATTCCCCAGAAAGACATTCAGTGTTTTAAAAGAGCCTCAAAGGCAGAAAGGGAAGGAAATGGGCAAGGTAAGTCATACATAATGATCTCAGCTGGCGTCCATTGATCTGGTCCAGCATCCTTTGAGGGTGGAATATCCATAAAAGTCTTTTAAAAGTCACTTGGCTGCTCTAGTTAGTGGTTGCTGTCACAAACACATACTTGGTATACCACGGGTAGGTTAATTGTGAAAGGGCTAGTTTCCTTTAGCCTAGCAAAAGGAAAAAAATAAACAAAACTGGGCCCTATCACCTTCAACCTGAAAGTCAAGCAGAGAAAAATGCACTTAAAATCTGCCCCTATGTATTTCATCTATGACTTCTCACCCTTTTTCATTACTGTGGTGATGTAGAGTGGTGGAGGTGGGGCTTCTCCATGTGTAAGGAATCCCCAACTGGTATGACTGGTTTTTCCTACACCACCTTGTACAGCTGTTTAGTGGGAGGTCTCAGAGATAGGAAGGGCATGAATGGTTGCACAGACAGCTTTCTGGAGAATGAGAATTCTCCTCTGAGAAGTTCTTGTAGTTTCAAAATCATTTTTTGTTCTCTATTGGAATGAATCCTCAACATTTCAGACACCTTTGCAAATTGAATGTTGTGTCAAAATGGCACTTTTGAGTTTGAAAAGCTCAGGTTTCCTCTTTGCACACAAGTGTGCATGTGTTGTGTGTCTCTCATCTTCCCCAACCCCTCCCCAATCCCTCCAAGCAGAAGTGACCACAGAGACTTGGATGTCAAAAATGTCACCACCGTGGTGACAATCCATTTGAAGCCAATTGTCTCACACAATGTTTTAACTTGAGCAGAACGGCATGTTTCTTTCAGTGTTCTGGACAGCTATGTGCAACTGTTCATGCTGTTATCTGCTGGCATAATGACACCCTTGGTGAAGAAAATCATCCAGCATCTTAAAGCCAGCCCCATTGCTACTCTGAATGTTGCCAGACTGGGATTTAGGTGGATTTGCTTCCAGCGTCATGGAGCAACAACAGTGTCTTTTCTGTATTGTCTGCTCTTGGGATTCCATTGAGATATTTGCTGTTCTTTCTTAAAGACTCATCTCTTGGGTTCATGTGAATACATAAGAATTTAAACTTTCATTAAAAAAAATGGTTTCTAGCCATCATGGTTGCAGAGACAATTCTGAAAATGTGACTTAAATGCACCCTGAAGTTTTGAAACCAAAGAAGCCAAAATATATTATCCTTATTTTTTTTCTTTAAAAAGTTCATGATTGATTGGGAAGGGAAGGGCCAGTTAATGATTTTTCAACATCTGGGGCTGGTGATAGGAGCCATTCCCATAGATGATAAGTACAGTTGTGAATCTGGGTCAGGTTTATGCATAGTGAGCACTGCCTGATTAAATACAGAAGCTTACCTTTAACCATCTACTTATAAGGACAAAAAAAAATATTCTGGGGAAACATCTGTGTTTGAGGAGATGGTATTTTTGACAAAAGCAATATATGTGTGTAAGGTAAGGAAATAAAAATCTAGTAAAAATATTTATATGGTCCTATTAGCACAGAATGGCTATGTCTACACTATAGGGCTCAGTTAAGCTATCTTAATAAAGTCTGCTTAAAGTAGACATTATTAAGCCGGCTTAGCACGTCCACACTCAAAATGCAAGGAGACTGCCCACGTCCACACTGGCAGCCAGTAGGTCGCCCTAGAAATGGTGCATTGTAGGTACCTGGCCCACAGTGCGCCACAGCAGAGGTGCCCCTCTCTTCCAGCCACTCCTTCACTATGGGAAGTGAGTGACCACACCACCCTCCATACTGTGTGTGGCAAAACGGAGCTCAAGAATGTCAGGGAGCCTGATGTAGCCCAGCAATGTGCCAGCACAGCACTCCACACCCTCCCCGTGTTGCCCAGACTCCTCTGGCTCTGGACCAGGTGCTGCAGGGCAACTGCCAGCGTAGGGGCAGGGCACAGCAGTTGTTAGACTCAAACACCGGGAAGCAGCACATAGAGAAAGGTGAAGTCAAATCATCGGTTATAATGGGAAAAAAAATCCATAGTCAGGATTTAATCCTGCTTTCACATAATTTAATCTAACCTAAAACAAATAGCAATTTTCTTTCTTTCTATGAGCCGTTTACCAGTGTTTGAATCTTAACAACTACTTTGATTTGCTGTTAGAGTGTGACCTGATCCTATGTCTTATACTCCCCTGCATTTATTTCCTACCATTCTGTAAATTCCCTCACCTTCAAACTGATTGATGAAGTGGAATTTTTCTCCCATGAAAGCTCATCCAATAAAAAAATTTGTTAGTCTTAAACAGTGCCTCTGGACTCCTTGTTTGTTTTACAACACTATTGGGGGGTCCTTTGAGAAGGGGAGACACACAGGGTTGGTCCGAGAGGGGAAGAGACAGGTAGGGTCAGACTGAAAAGGGCAGAGGGGACACACAAAGGTTTGGACAGAGAAGGGGGAGAGAGGCAGGGTCAGGCTGAGAATAGGGGAGACATGCAAGGCCTGGCTAAGAATGGGGGAGACATGCAGGGCAGGCTAAGAACAGGAGTGACAGGCAGGGTCAGGCTAAGAACGAGGGAGACAGGTAGGGTCGGGCTAAGAACAGGGCAGCCATGTGGGGCAGGCTAAGAATAGGGGAGACAGGCAGGGTCAGGCTAAGAACGGGGCAGACATGCAGGGTGGGCTAAGAACAGGGGAGACAGGTAGGGTTGGGCTAAGAACGGGGGAGATGCTGGGGTCAGGCTGCGATGCGGCAGGGTGCCAGGTCAGGCTGAGATGCTGGGATGTGGCTGCAGTGCAGGGAGATGCCAGGTTGGGCTGAGATGCTGGGGTCAGGCTGTGATATGGGTAGATGCTGGGGTCAAGCTGCGATGCAGGGAGATGCTAGGTCGGGCTGAGATGCTGAGGTCTGGCTGCAATGGGGGAGATGCTGGTGTCCGGCTGAGATGCTGGGTTGGGCTGAGAAGGGGGAAAATGCCAGAGTCGGGCTGTGATTCCCAGTCAGGCTCAGAATGGGGGAGATGCCAGCTCAGTGGGGTAAACATGGAGTTTGGCTGTGGTCCACACAGCTGGGAATGCTCCCAGCTGTGTTGTACCTTCTAGCTAGTCCCCATCCCCATGTTTTCTGTGGCTGGGAGGCCAATTAAGTCGACTTAAGGCAACTCCCCCTATACATAGCCTTAAGTTGACTTAATAAAGTCGACTTAACTGTAAAGTCGACTTTATAAGTGGAAGTTATAAAGTCGACTTTACCTGATGCTAAAGTCAACTTTATTGCCCTGCAATGTAGACAAAGCTTTGTTTAAGTTGACTTAAGGGCCCTTAAGTTGACTTAAACACATAGTGTAGATATACCCAATGTGAGCACCTCAGAGACTTAAGTTATTTATCTTCCCAGAACTCCTGTGAGGTAGAAAAGCGCAATTATCCCCATTTTACAGTGAGTCAGTCTGTGTTTCTGTTTCCTAAATGACTTGCTCAAAGTCACACAAGAAGCTTGTGGAGGAGCTGGGAATTGATTCTAGGTCCCTGGGTAGTCCTGAAAAACTGGGCAGTCTTTCCCTTTTAACTCATTAACATAACTATCTAAGTAACTGTAGCTCACTTGTGACCAAGATGGAGTCTGCCCTCCAGGCAGCTCTGGCCAAGGAAGGCTGTGTGCAGGAACACAGCAGCGACAGTCCCTTCACTTCAGGAGCACCTGTTCCAAACCTCCAAGTGTGAGCACATGTGCACTGGGACAGCACAGTGATTATGGGAATGGCTGGGAAAGATTTTTTTACAGAGGGGTGAAGGAGAAACCAGCGGGGAAGATGGGGCAGCAGTAAAACAGGGTAACCACTAACGTGGAGCCCTGCGGGCCCAGTGGTGCAGCAGGCTGAAAGGGCAGACAGTGAGTTTTGTGCCAGCACCCTTAGTTCAGAAGTCCCAGCACGGTCAGTCTAGGGTACTCCTGGTCATCTAAGGTGCCAACAGCTTTCCCCAGCAAACCTTCAGGTGCCCCTTCTGTTGCTCTCTGCGACCATAGAGCGACACCTCCCCACCAATGTTCCCTCTAAGCTGCGCGGCCGCACTGCTGCGCAGCCCGGGACAGCCCCCCTGCATAGGGAAGACTGCCGGCCGTGCAGGGCCAGCAGCCAGAGGCCCTGCTCAGAGCTACTGTGGGGCAGGGAGTTATTAAAACTCCCGCCCAGAGAAGCTCTAATGGAGCATGCCCAGAATGTCTGAGCATGCTCCGTTAGTGCTTCTCTGGCCCTAGGAGCTGTGGCAGGGCCATGCAGGGTAGGATTGCGGGGAGGGGCTGGGCAGGCTGGGGGGGGGGTTCCCAGGAGAGCGGGCCCGCAGGGGGGGGCGCTGCCACGATCGGGCCCACACGGGGGGGGGCGCACAGCCAGCAACAGGAGTTGCTCAGCTGTCAGAGGCTCTTAGAGGGAACATTGCCCACTGAACTAACTACAGCCTCCCCCTAAGTCCCATGCCAAATCCAAGGCCCTATACCCCTCACCTCACAGCTCTGGGTGGCTGCGTCACTGGGTCCAGCTGTGTCCTTGGATGACTCCTCCCTGGCACAGGAACCTCCCTGTGGTTTCTGTCCTGGGCATCCCTGGTCACCACTCTGTCCTCCCACCCCCAGCTTCAGGTAGGGCCTCTGTGGTTTCTGTGACTGGGCCTCTGGCTGCAGTTGCTCTGCCTGGAGCTTCACAGCCATCCCCAAACCCTCACCCTGCCCCCAAACACCTGGGCTTCCCTTCCCTGGAAGAACGTCTATACTGCCTGGCTGGCATCAGCTGAGGTGGCTCCACTGAACATGTGAGCATAATGTCAGCTGCTTGAGGTACAAAATCAAGGGCATCTGGATTTAAAGTGGCTGTCTGCAGTACAGGGTTCTCTTCCTCACTGGGCTCTTGGGAGACATCTGCAGATTTGGCCAGTGAAACCTCTGGGATGCTTGCTGTGGGTTCTTCTCCTTCCCCATCTCTTTGTGAAAGACCTTCCCCAAGAGGACATCTGCCGAACCCTAGTTCATCCTCACTCTCTGAGGAGCTGGGTGTCTGCAAAGACCTGGTATATATGCGTCACTGGGATTGCCTGCGACTCACAGGGCCAGGAGGCTCAGAATCTGTGGAAACATCCTCATGGGGGAGCAATACCTGTCCTACAGGTAACAGGTGATTCCGGTGGAGAGTTTTAAAGGGAGCACGCTGTCTAAAACCCAAAAGGGGTTACATAACTAAGGTCTGCTCTATACTTACCGGGAAATTTGGCAGTAGTTGATGGGAGTTACGCAAGCAGCTTGCATAACTCCTGTCTACTTCTTAAATCCTCTACTATGTGGCATCTTCATTGCACTGTTCCAAAAGGAAATGCAATCCCGTTGGTGCAGCGCCATGCTACTTGCTGGTGTGGTCTTAATAAATCAACCTCTGGCAATTTCCAGGTTTAATTTTGCATGTCTTTATTGATGTTCAATTGAACTCGAAAAATCGGTCCTCTGTTGTTGGTGGTGCTGTCATCAGTGTAGCCATAACATAACTATTTAATCTGATAAGCTACAATGGGGTAGCCATGTTAAGTTTGTTGCAGCAAGACACAGTTCAATTTTGGTTTGTGGTTTTAGATGTGTTGCCTCTTCATTGAGCCCTAAGGGACTTGGTCCTCATGGTTGTATTTGTTAATGTATAGATACCATTTTATTGGGGGCAGTACAATTTACCTTAAATAGACAATCATCCAGGTGTCTAGACAACTCTAGTCCACGTTTCCCATTAGACAGAATGGTATGGAAAGATATCAGTATCATGAGATGTGAGGTGCATAAATTGTGTGGAATTTCTCTCCTCAGAGGCTTAGGAAGCATGAATACAGGGCTTTTTTTTTGTTTACTGTATTTGGTTTGTGGTTTGAGGGAATGACATTTTGTAGAGCTAATCAGTGTACATTTACATGCAAAAGGCAAATTGGTTTTGGTCTGTTAGCAGAAATATTTTGTAAACTCCTGGTTTCAGAAACTTTAAAATGGATTTTCTTCATGTTTTGGGGCCTAAACTTCTCCTTTAAGGAGATCTCTTAGATAAACTAAAAGTATTCTGTGAAGGACAAATCACAAACTAAACGTCTTTTTCCAGAGTACAAGGTGGATTTCCTCTGAAATATAGGAGAACAGCATAAACCTTCCTCAAGATTCCATATGGTTTAGATTTAAAAGCTGGGCAAAGAAAGACAGATGGCCTGTCTACTGTTGAATAGACTTGAGAAAAGGGACCATTACGCTGACCTGCAGTCTGGAAAAATAGCCGATGTTAATGGTTGCCTGCACATGGGGCTTAACCGAATTCCACTGAGTTCAGTAGATGTTCTGTTCACTTCAGTAGGCTTTGAATGTGTGTTATAGTGCACATGGTCTTTGGGATAGACGATGCAGTTCTTTGGAAGTTTGATGTGCTCAGCTCTGAATCCAAGAATAATGAGCCAGAACCCTGCTAAATGATTGCCATTTTTCTGGCCCAAGATATAGTTTTCAGTACCAAATATGCTTTAATGCTTCTATAGTAAACACCAGACAGGTCCTTATATAATGTTTCTGATTATGTTGGCTTTTTTAATAATGTCATATAAGAGTAATATGTGGTTATTTAAGTGATGAGAATGTGCTTTGGGAGATGTACAAAATGCAGAAAATATTGCAGCTGCACGATCAAGTCTTTAGAATTCTAGTGAACCCTGAATGGAAACTTGTTTGCAGCACTGTTAATTTTGTCGTGGCATATCTATCATAGCTTACATTGCTCTTTCCCTTGTTAAATGTACAGTAAACCTTTTATGCAACTGATTTGGAGACTGAAATCAGCTTATTTTTCATGTGTTTTGTCCTTGCCCTTTAAATGACAGTAAGTGAGTAAATGCAAGGGTCAAGATCCAAAGCAAACTTTTGGAGGTCCTGTGTTTTCTGTGTTCCATTTTTGGTTGCTTGAACTATTATAGGACATGTGAATAAGACTACCTTGTCCAGCTAGCAATTTGTCCCTTTTTCAACACCACCACCATTCACGCAGTATGTGTAGCTAGCACTTCATGATACAGGTGGAAAAAAATAAAGAATCTATAAATGTGGAATGTTACTGGATCTCCCTTAAAGACACAGGAAAAATCGGATAGCCTGCTTAGAGACCAGAGAAAAGCAAAGTCAAAGGTTATTGAAGTCCAGCTCCAAAAATATGAGTTGTACTACTTTCACATGGAGTAGCTGTTGAAGGAATGGTCTTCCTGTAACAAGGCTGTGAATATGAATGTTATTTTGCTATGTAGTGGCATATGGAACCCTTCATACAGAAGGAATCCCAGGTGTTTAACAGACTTACTTGAAAGGACTGTTTTGCTCACTAGTGAAATACACTCACATCTGGATTGGAAATGGAGAAGTCTTATAGTACCAAGAACACTACAGATTAGAGGACTTCTGGGCTTGTGATGGGGAAGAATAAATTACTCAGATGAAGTATGTGAAATAAGCAGAATTGAAAGCTCATGCTTAAAATTTGGTTAAGATATCAGTCTAGCATCTTAACCCCCAGAAAATACCTGAGAGCTATAATGACTGCAAGCTGTCAGTACTTTCTGTGAAAACCCCTTTGAACATGGGCAAATACTTCTGCCTGTTCCATAAAACTTTTTATAGTATTCTTATTGATTGCAGAGAGGGGTTTAACTACTGATTGCTCTACCATTGTACTTTTCCACTAAGCAGCTGCCCTTAAACTTTAGCAGATGTTTCCCTTGTTTAGGCAAGTAGAGACCTCTGTGAATGTTGATCATGTCAGTATATTAGAAACAAAGCATAAATTAGTACAACTCAAAAAATTTGGTCTTCAGATGGAATAAGTGCTGTCTTGTAAAACAAAATTGCAACATTGGAGCCTGTATTGTTGTCTTCTGAATCAATTTATAACAAATAATCAAGCATTTAGTCCAATATATACTTAATACTGAAGAAGAACTATAACAAAATACCATGGCAGTAAAATAAGGTTACTCTTAAAAACAAAAATCTATTACTGCTGGGAAATTGCCTTTGATCTGTTGTTATTACCTCCATGAAATACTGGGAGCTGCTGATAAACATGACTCTCTTGGAGTGTGTATGTAAGCTGAGCTTCAGATCCTAGTATGGAGGTTACTGAAACTACTGATCTGAGTAATGATTACTCATGAGAGTAGTGGATGCAGGATTGGGCCCTTAATAGCAGAAGGCTAGAAATCAATATATTGCACCTATGGGGAAGACAGCTAGCTGGCTATTCATTGTGGCATGGAAAAGGCAATACATCTTGCAGGCCCATATTTCTAATTGTTTTGTCATAAATGTCCCCATGGCAAAGATCAACAGGGCAGAATGGAATAAGCTTGAAAATAACTCGCCCTCCAGATTTCTTTCTAGTTGTTTTCTACGTCCCTCCCTTTCATCAGTGACCTCTTAGTAAGTGCCATTTCCATCTTTTTTTCCAGAGTGTTTTGGGATATTTTATTAGCTTTTCAATATTCTATTCTCTTCATTGCCTGCTGCAGGCAGCCCTTTAATAACTGCCTCCTGCGAGCCTTAGAAATGTCACTTTAAACCTTTTCTTATTATTTAAAAGTGAATATAATGCTTGGGAGGCTGCCAGATAGACAGCAGTGGAGACAGAAGTTTATCCAGAGATTTGGTACTTTGCTGACAGAAGCAGAAAAATCTTTCCCCGTTGTTCCAGCTCTGCCTCAGTATTATATGGGATCTGCCATCTCTAGAGCTTAATGGATGTGTAAAGGTTAATACTCCAAGTCCTGTAACTTTTTGCTGACACTATCAAGGGGGTATCATGTACTGCCAGTTTGTTTTGAGTGAAATAATAATGAATTGGCTTCAGATCAATGTCTGGATGGCAGTTAGAAAGCAAAACTTTTGGTCAGTAGCTACTCTGATCTCCTGGTGGGAAGTTGTTGAACATCTGATTCAAATCAGTCATTGTACTCTTAAATTCCAGCCTCTGAAATCCATTGAGTTCTTAATGGAGTCTGACCCTGTCTAAATCCAATGATTACTTCTTGCTAGCATGAAGCTAACATCAGGGAGAGCTGTTTGCTAGCTAAAGGCAAGTGGGAAGCAAAATGCCAAATGAGTTTTGGGTTATCTGTTGGCATTGCATGGTACCTGTGTCTCCCTGGGAAATAATAGGATCAGCCAAAGGAAGCAAATGAAGGCTTCATATTAGAAAAAGGGAAACAAGCAAAACAGGGATCCAGGTTATTAAAAGTAGCAATGGGACCAAGAGGCATGGGATCTGATCCAGAGGTTGGGCCTCTCCTACAAGGTGCTCATCATTCTTCCTCTAAATTTAAGATCCGATCTCACTTTCTCAGAGCTTCAGGCTTTGGTTAATCTCATCATAAAATCCAAGATTGCTCAGCATGTTCCAATGCAAAAGAACATAAAAATTGTAATAGCCTCAGATCTCTGGTGTATCTGGTCAACTCTCCTGTCTCCATCAGTGGCCAGTATTTGATGCTTCAGATGAAAGTATAAGATGCTTTGTAAAAGGCAGTTGCAAAATGAGTTTTCTACAGCGACAGTTTGTTCCTACCCCCTTTGGTTAGAGGATGGTTTACTCCTGACAACATGAGGAAAACTCCCCTTACTGTTATAATGCAAAGAACTCTTTTTATCCATATGCAAAAGAAACGTCTATCTGGACCCCGCTCAGCTCATTCTGTTCAAACTTCCCCCGTATATCGAAATGACTGGTTATTTTGAAACTGTGGTTTCAAAATAACCCGTGTGGCTCTATTATATCGATAGCACCCTGGGAAGAAGGCCCACCCCCACTCAGCACCCTGGCTAGGGTGATGAGGGGTGGTGCAGGGTGCTTGGAGCCACCGCAGCTCACCCCGCCGCCAGCTCTGGCTGAGCCCCCCGCCTCTGCGGCTGACCCCATTGCCAGCTGGCAGGGGGGTCAGCCGTGGTGGCTCCGGGCACCCCACGGGGGCTGCAGCCCCCTGCAGCTGGCTGGGAGCTGGGCTTCCTGGACCTCTCCCACCCAGGTGGTGGGGCAGTCTGGGGGACCATCTCCCAGCTGGCTTTTGCCGGGGGAGTGGCTCCTCAAGCCACTTGCCCCGCCGGGGTGGCCATGCGCTTGCAGTGGGAGCTGGGGGTGCCATGGCTCCCCAAGCTGCTTGCCTCTGCTCCAGGCTTGCAGGTCCTGCTGCAAGCATGGGCAGGGGAGCTGTCTCCCGTGGGTGGGGGCAAGCGGCTTGGAGAGCAGGGGCTCCTGGGAAGCCGCCTTCCCTCATTGCTTTTTCCCCTGCCAGGCAGGGGATTGGGTGGCAGCCTGGCCCGCCAGGGGGCCATGTTGCCACACCTCCCAGGGTGCCCCTCTCCCCAGTCGAAATAGCAAGTCCTGTCTGGACTTGCTATTTCGTTTTGTTATTTTTTCCTTAATTCGATTTAAATTAAATTGAATTAAGTGTTTTATTTCAATTTTGCTTATTTCAAAATTAACTTATTTCTAAATAAGCAGTCAGGTGTGGACATAGCCTTATTGTCTTACTTCTGCTACCCAATGTGCAACTGTTTAGGTGAAAAACATTGAATCTAGGAGACCTGGACTCCTGGAAGCTCTAAAAATATTTGTAAATCAGTGCAATAGTTGTCTCATTTGATTCATAACTAAAAGAAGTTAACACTGTGGTAGCAATGGACTGTGCTGAATTATCTGAGTATGAGTTAGACTAAATGTGGCATCAACCCTGAAGGGAGCATACCACCAGGGTTTCTGTCACAAGCCTTGAATGTCTTCTGGCATTTGGGCTTGTGTTTTCCTTTATAATATTATAATAGAGTCTGTTCAAATATCTTGGCCTGGAATACTCTTTGTTTTAACAAAGCTAAACCACACTTTCCTCTTGAGAGGTGAAAATGCCGTGGGAGCATACCTCAGAGGAAAGATAGCGAGTAAGGAAGACAGACCTGTTGGGGCTGGAGATTGTAAACATCATGAGGCTTCATTCAAACAATGGAACTTAATTAGTTTCCTGGAACAGGCAGATTTACTGCTCAGAGTCTCCAAATATTCTGATATTTGGTGATTCCCAGCAGTTCTGTGGATGCCTCATGTCTGTGCATTGACTCTGAGAGTATCATCATTACGTTGTCTAAATATACAAGGTTTTGAATTTAAAGGTCTTATTTGTCTTCTTGCAAACAACAGAGGCTAATGCTTTATTTGGCTTGAATTGTGTCTGGTGGCTTCCTGGGTTCATATCAAAATACTATCTGATACTCAGGGATTTACACTGTTTAAGTGTAGGGGACTTAAGCTTAGAAATGGCTAGCAAATTGGAAGAACTCCTCTGGAAGGTTAAAAACTGGAACTAAATTGATGCGTAACTTAGAAGAGGCTTGACTGAATTGTGGCTCAATGTGTTTAAGAGTTCTTTCCAGTTGGTGGTCCCTGTTTAAGTTCACTTTTTCTACATATGACAAAATAACTAAAAAGACTTAATATGCTAAAGCAAAAGATTTAGTTGAATCCTATTTGGTTTTTTTTTTAACTGTTTGATTCACTGAACATTTTTACGTATTTGTTTTTTGGTTTGATCCCACAAGACACTTCCTTTCCAACTTCTTTTGGAATTGCCAGTGAACCAAAAAATTAGTTCTTCACAGTACTTGGCTTATGCCAAAACCAAGCAAACATCAGAACACAGACCCAAGGAACTAGCTTTTCACCTTCTCACTGTCTCTCATGTGCAAGGCTTGGAAAAATTATTTTTGAAGTGAACCAAGAATACTAAAATGAAGAAATTTGCATGGTAGCTATCCGTAACTAGAGATGGACTGGACTTGGGAGTTGTGTATCTTAATGCTCCTGACTTTCTGTATTCTAAAGCACCAGAGCTTTTGGAGCACAGCTAGAATCTAGATCCACATTTCCTGGTTTGCTTTCCTTGAAAAATGAGTTGAACTGAGACAAACTGATGTAAGCATATTTGAACTTATCTGAAGTTCAGCTTGGATACAAAGTTTGTAGGTAGAGCCCATCTATAACTCTATCTGGCCTTCTTTCTTTTCTCTTGAACACAGAATATGTGCTGGATTTAAGGTAAGACTCCTGTCTTGAAAAAATCCTTAATATTTTTGTCCAGCAAGTCAATTTTACACTACTTTGTGGGAGAAGTCGTAGTAAAATTCCCGTGACTTACTCTGAGCTAAAGCTCTGGAGACCTTTTGACTATACTCTGTAGGTCTGCTAGTTGGTTGTACGATTACTTCAAATAAGCTGGTAGTTCTTAAGTTAGTTATGTCATATTTCCTGATGCACAGATTGATCTTCATAGATTCTACAATAATGACAACCCTCATATTTCTTCCTGCTTGCATAGCTGCTGGGCCAAACTGAAGTAGCTAGGGGCTCCCAGCAGTTGTCGCGCCGTTAGCAGCTCGCATGAGTCCTCCTTCCCATCCCTCAGTTCCTTCCAACCACTGCTGGCAATCGGACGGAGAATCTGCAGTTCCTTACAACCCAGTTTTTCCTTCATACAGAAAAAAAAAAGAAAAGCCCTTTCTACCCCATTTTCTTACATCAACAATGAAAGAAGAAGAAAACAACAAACAGAATAAAATGTAAATCAAAAAAAGCCCAAGTGGTGATGCCAAGCTCTTCAGGCTTCAAGCAATGTTCAAACTGCTGCGGTGTTATGCTGGCTTCAGATGGCCACAACCTTTGTATTAAATGTTTGGGTGAGGGTCATATCCCTCAAAAGTGTCCTCACTGTAAGAATCTTACCTCCAGGACGAGGAAGGACCAGGAGAGGAAATTGAAACTCCTATTACTACAGAGCTCCCTCACACTAGCATCGGAGTCTGCGCACTCTCCACTGCAAAAGGAGCTGCAACAAAAGAGACAGTCCTCTAAACTCTCTCTTTTGCTCCAAAAGAAACCAAAATCCAATCACACAGGACACAGTACACATGAGGCTAAAGGTCCCTTGGGTGCCTCTCCCCCTTCTAAGGGAAGGCGCTCATGCAGCTCAAAGGCTGAGAGTGGGCATAATGAAAGTTCAAAACCCCGCGTTGGTAACAGGGTCATAACCCCCCTCACAAATGGCAATCCAGCACTGACTATATCTATGGCGCCATGCGTGATGCTCCCAACTAATCTCACCCTGGCACCGTTTTTTTGTTCACTAGCCCTGGCAGTGCTCCATCACGGCGCCGCACAACAAATGGCACCCCTAAATGTTCCTTTGCTGGGTTTCTACACGCAAACGACACTGTCAACTAACTATGGTGCGGACCGCCAATCTGCACCTCCACAAATCATGACACAGCCTAAGGGGTTTGATATACAACCCCAGTCAAATCTGGTGCGGGGAACATTATCATCTGAATTGTCCCCAAAAAGAGAAAGAAAAAGACCCATCACTGTGAGCAGCAGGACATTCCTTTGGGCAGTTCCTCGCCTATCTCACCACTCTTTTCAGTCGGTTCTTCTCCCGGCCAACTTACTGCAATTTCATTTTCATCCAGTCTCTCACTTAACTCTGAGAGCATTAGGTCACAAACTGCAGAACCCTTACCATCTCAGCAAAATGTTCAGCCACAGCCTCAAGACCCTAATGCAGGCATCACCTGGCCATTACACCCCTGGTGTAACACTATGCCCTTTGTAGTCCCTTGGTATCCATGGGGTAGTTAGACCAATTATGGAACACAAGGCATGCCTTCTGCAGCTCAGCTGCCCATCCCATGGCAACTGAACACAATCCCAATCCCACAACACTAACAGATACCAAGGGTGCAAGAGACCCAACACTCCCAATAACAGAATATAGCACAAATGGCTCATGACGACTATACATCACAACAACAAAAGCATGACGATGACAAACTAGTTCAGAACTTGTTCAGAAGAGTGGCCGACTCTATGGACATCCACATGAATGAAAATTCCACAACACAGCATAAATTATATAGAATATTACAATCTACTACATCTTCAAAAGTCACCCTGCCCATGGATGATGGCATTACGGAACCTGCTAGTGCCGTTTGGCAGACACCAGCCTCTGCTATACCCACACACAGGAAAACAGATAAAATTTTTTTTTATCACCCCTAAGGATAATGAATTTCTATTTACACATCCCTAGCCCAATTCATTAGTAATAGAAGCAGCCAATCAAAGATCAAGGAAGACTCACAACAGGTTGACCCCAATAGATAAAGAAGATAAAAAACTAGATCTCTTGGGGAGAAAAGTTTATACCTCTGCATCCCTAATATTGAGAGTTGCAAATTATACGGCCATATTATTGAATTACGACCATGACATTTATTCAAGAATATCCAATTTTATTAATATCATTTCAGAGGACAAAAAAGACCAATTTGACGCGTTAATAAAAGAGGAACAACTAGTAGCCTGGATGGCACTCCAGTCATCTCTGGACCTAGCGGACACAGCAGCACATACACTGGGCACGACAATAGTCATGCGTCGAGCCTCTTGGCTTCATTCCGCCGGTTTACCAAAACAACTGCAAACCACAATCAAGGATCTTCCGTTTGACAGAAAGAAACTGTTTGGGAAGAAAGCAAACAAAATCATATGTACGCTTAAGGATTCGAGACCGACATTGTGTACACTAGGAATTTATTCTCCCTCATCACATAAAAAGAGTACTATTTACCGCAGATACTACACCAAGTTTAACCAGTACCAGCAAAACAGATCTGATAGTACTCATTCCTGAACCAGACAACATCAACACAGGAGGCAAACAAACCTGACCTCCTCTAGCAATCAAACATCCAGCACAAAACAACAATTTTGAAGCTGTGGTCGAGGGATTGGCGGACCACCTCAGAACCAGGCAGGAAATGACCGTGATGTCACAACGGTACTTCGACAACAGGCTTCTCCCATTTCTTCATTGTTGGAACAATATCACTTCTGACAAATGGGTGTTAGACAGTATCAAGAACAGTTATCTTATTCCCTTTATATCAATGCCCCCTACCTATCCCTCTTCCCCATTCCTCTTCAGGGACTCTCCTCACCTACACCTACTTCAACAGGAAATACAAAGCCTCCTATCAATAGAAGCAATCCAAGAAGCACCAACACAATACAGGGGAAGAGGATTTTACTCCCAATGTTTTTTAACCCAAAAGAAAACCGGGGGGTTGGAGACCTATTTTGGACTTAAGAAAGCTGAACAAGTTTGTCCATATCAACAAATTCAAAATGGTCACTCTGTCAACGATACTTCCTGCCTTGGAACACAATGATTGGTTAGCGTCCCTTGACTTCAAGGATGTGTATTTTCATGTGGCAGTTCATCCCGCTCACAGGAAGTTCCTGTGGTTCATTTTTATGGACAAGCATTACCAGTACACTGTAATGCCTTTTGGCCTATCTACGGTGCCAGGCATTTTCCAAATTAATAGCAGTTGTAGCTGCCCATCTCTGAAGGAAGGTCATAACAATATTACTGTACCTTAATGACTTTCTCATAAGAGCACATTCCCTCGAGGCAGTGCAGCAAGTGGTACAAAGCACAGAAAGTCTCTTCCACTATTTGGGACTGACAATAAACGACAAAAAAATCATCCATGACCCCTTCACAGGAAGTTCACTTTATAGGGGCCAGACTCCACACACCATCTGCTGAGGCTTACCTTCCACAGGAGAGGTTTGAGAATATAAGAAATCTGGCATATACCAGCCAATCCACCCCAACTGTCACCACATGAACCTGTATGCAGATACTTGGGCAGATGGCAGCTGCAGCACACCTAGTCCATTACACCAGACTCCACATGCATCCTCTGCAGCTGTGGTTCTTAAAAAGCTTCAACTCACAGAAACAATCTCTCCATCATGTGCTGTCTGTTCCAAAAGCAGTGAAGAACACTCTGGTGTAGTGGACGAAACAATACAATCTCCTCATGACAACAGATGCTTGTACGATAGGCTGGGAGGCTCACCTGGGAAGTGCACAGGCCCAAAGCAGGTGGTTGATCTGGGAAAAAAGCCTTCACATAAACCTTCTTGAGCTCAGAGCAGTTTGAAATGCATGCAACTTCTTTCTGCCATTAATAGCAGGGAGAAGCGTAAAGGTACAAACAGACAACCTAGCCTGCATGTATTATATCAACCACCAAGACAGGGCATGCTCTTGCTCCCTCTGCATAGAAGCAATGGGGCTATGGGAATGGTGCATATCACATCAGATACAAATATCAGCCATGCCCCTGCCGGCCAAAGACAACACCACTGCAGATTCCCTGAGCAGGACGTTCCTCCAGAAGCACGAATGGGAAATAAACAACGAATAATCTATCGAATATTCACATAATGGGGTTTTCCATCCATCGATCTATTTGCCGCTCAAGTGAACTGGAAATGCAAGGCCTCCTGCTCAAGAGCAGGAATTGGCCTACATTCCAGAGGAGACGCATTCCTCCTCTTTGGAATTCCCAGCTGATGTATGCCTTTCCCCCGATACCAATGATTTCCAAAACAATTTCCAAAATCAGACAGGACAGAGCCAGGGTGGTACTGATAGCGTCAGCATGGCCCAGACAGCCATGGTATACTTACCTCCTCCGGATGTCGTTAGAATGGCCAATCACCCTTGCTTTGTTTCTACACCTCCTGTCACAAAACAAAGGCAAAACATTAGACAATCATCCAGACAGATTACACCTTGCCACCTGGAATCTGGATGGTTCAATGACATAGAAGAACAACGTTCAGATTCTGTCAAGCAGGTCCCTTTAAATAGCAGGAAGCCTGTGACGAGACAAACCTACTTCCAGAAATGGCACAGATTTTCCATCTGGTGCTTTGAGAGGAACACGAGCCCACCAACGGCCACTATTCCTCAAATTCTACAATAGCTACTGCACCTGAAAGAGACAAATCTACCTGTTAATACTATTAAGAGTTCACCTAGTGGTAATATCAACCTTCCATGTACTCTTACAAAATTCTTCTATCTTTGTGCATCCCATAATAAAAAGATTCATGTTGGGTATTCAAAATATGTATGCATATGTCCGACCACTGCACCACAATGGGATCTCACATTAGTTCTCCAGTCAATCACCCATTCTCCATTTAAGCCTCTAGCAACACGCTCATTGATTCATATGTCCATGTAGGTGACTTTTTTTGTCACAATTACATCTGCAAGGCAAGTGGATAGCTAGCAGCACTTATGGCTCATGCGCCCTACCCTATCTTTTACCCAGATAATGTTTCATTATGCCCTCATCCAAAATTCCTACCCAATATTTCCTCACCTTTCCACATCAATCAAATGATTCACCTTCCGCCATTCTTTCCAAAGCCACATTCTTGTTCTCAATGTGCCATCTTGCACACTCGTGACGTCAGAAGAGCTTTGGCCTTTTATCTGGAAAAAACAAAACCATTTAGTTAAACAGCAGAATTTTTCATGTCCATCACAGAGTGATCAAAAGGACAATCTATCTCTAAGCAACACCTTTCCAAACGGGTTTCTTCCTGCATATACACAGTGTACACGACTGCTGGAAGACAAGTTCCTGACACCATTCGGTATCACTCCATAAGATGTATGGCTACATCAGCAGCCTTCTTAAAGAACATTCCAGTAGCAGACATCTGCCATGCTACTACTTGGGCCTCAGCTGACACTTTTGTAAAACATTACACTGTTGAGAAGCTGTCCACTGATGACATGTTGGTTGGACACTCAGTCCTAACATCCATGCATGATACCAACTCCGAAGTTCCCCCCTCCTGAAGAGGGAACTGCTTGGCATTCACCTAGAGTGGAGCAGTCGGGGACACTGCTCGAAGAAGAAGTGAGTGTTACTCACCTTTGTGCAGCAGCCAAAGTTCTTCGAGATTCGTGTTCCCATCATGCTCTACTACCCACCCTCCTCCCCTCTACTTCGGAGTACACTGTCTATCGATGACATCTGTATTCCATGGTAGGGAAGGAAATGAGGGATGGGAGTGGGGAGTTGTGCGAGCTGCTAATGGCGTGAAAACTGCCAGGAGTCCCTGCAGCACACGCCTCCCCCTCAGGGCACTGCTGCAAAAGATCTTCTGATCCGATGCTCAGCTGTGAGCACACACCTTGAGTGGAGGATGTCGGGGACACACATCTCGAAGAACCTTGGCTACTGCACAAGGGTGAGTAACACGCACTTTTGCCTAACTAATGTGCAGTTGCTTCCTACAGAAGTGTAATTTGGTTTTAACACTAGTTCTGCTAATAGCTTAATGCTTTTATGATTATTGAAATATTTCCAGGACAAAATGTATCCAGTGGCGTTTGATATAATTAGGTAAAAGATTTCAAGTGCTGAATACGAGACAATGAGTGTCTAAATGAAGAGGTGATCCTGGAAGATGTTACCTGTGAACAAACACTTTTTATAGTGTTGTCTATTCATCATTATCACTGGCCTTTGTTGTAGGACTTCCCGGGAGAAAGGACTGAAAATGTGAATTGTCTTAATAGCAGGATGTGAACTAAATAAAGGTAAAAACTGAGGCGGGTTATCTCCTGGGTTACTCTTATTAATGCTAATGGCTGTTTCACAGGCAAATCTCATATGTACGCATAACGGACTGTACCCTTAGGAAGTTAAAACAGTCAGTCCTAATTCCAAAACAATGTAACCAAGAACAAATCATCTTCACTCTAGTCAGACAATAAAGTTCAAATTTTTCAGTGCTGCTCTGATACAGAGCTTGATTTATTGAATTAACGTTACCAATTCAAACTCTGTGTGAGCACCCTCATTCAGAATTAAAGTGGCCTTAATTTTTTACATCTGTGAATTGAGCTAGACCAAATTAGAGCCACTTTAATTTTGAATGTGAGTACGCACTTGTAGGTTTAATGTGATTTAACTTGTACCTCCCTTTGAAGCATGTGCTACTGGCCACTGCCAGGAACCACATAAAGAACTCGCCTGACCAGTCATCTGCTCCTTTGTGCAAGCTCCTATGATAAGTGTTATGGTGGAGGAGAAACGTCTTAAAGATGAGGTGGCAATGAATGAATTATGCAGGCTGCACATTTAAAGCAACCTATGCTTGGCATCTCTGCCCTAGTAAAACTGGCACACCACCTACTAAGCAGGCACTATGCCACCCTGACAGATGGCTTTGGAAGGAAGCAGCCAAAAGGCTATGTATGAGCATCAAATACATTTGTTGAGAGCAGGATGCCCAGCCAGAAATGTCAAAGTGGCTTTCTTCTAGATGCTGAATTTATATGCTAGAGAATGTCATTGATGCTTCAGCTCTGTATGGGATTATCTTTGAGGGTAAACCCAAAGCACCAAACCAATAAGTTTCTGGAAGGAAAGCTTTAGATAAAAAATTAGTTTGCTGTAGGTTTTCAGAGGGGGAAGCACATTTGAGTGAATGTTCCACTGTTGTAGCTTTAATAGGATCTCCATGGAAGTGACACCAAAGTTTAGTGGTCGGATTATGGCTGAATTGTTAATTGTGGCATCTTAAAAAATCTCATCATAATTCCTGCAGCAAAAGCCTGCTGGGAGGCTTCTGTTTAACCACAGAAATATTCTAGTCATCCTTTTATTTCGTACAGTAAATTGACAGTTAGCCCCTTCCTTCTAAAATAGTTTAAATTTAAAGGGCGGATTTAAAAACTTTTGTTAAAAAGCAGGAAATAGGCTACAGTTTTCCTATATAGTTGTGAGAAACACAAGTGGCAGTCTGGCACACAAAGAAATACTATCTGTGCTGATCTGTGGAGCTACAGCGTGCATATTTAAATGTGTAATTACATTGATTAGCTGTATTTATGCTGTAATCAGATCAATGTCTGGTAAAATGAAGTTTTTACTTTGTGACATAAGGAGATTATTTTCAGAGTTTGCTGGAGCCAGTATGCTTCAAAAATAATAGCTGATGGTCATATAGTACAATAGGAGAATGTTGAGTGACTGTCTGCTAGGTTTGTGTTCAGAGAAACAATAATCGCATGAGAAATATTTGATCAAGGAAGTGTGTGGTTTGCAGAGAGGACAAGGGGTCTGTCCCTTCTCCTGCATTATGTGTTAAAATGGTAGTGCTTGCTACTAGACCCAGTGCAAACTCAATGCAAAGAGACATCCCTTACCCCAAATAGCTGACAAAGAGCAGAAATACAATTATCCACCTTTTGCAGATGAAGAACTGAGGCAAGGGCGAGATGAAGTGACTAGCGCAAGGTCACACAGTGATTCTGTGTCAGTTCCACTCCCGAGTTGTTCTGAGCTTTATTTTCAATACTTCTAACTAAAACTGTTTTGATATTCAGAAACAAAAGAACTCATTGTTTAACATTATTGAAGCTTCCTCTCATTACTCTACTAAACCAGAAAATAGTAGGAAATAAAAATTGCATGTTTAAAGCTTGCCAAATCAAGTCCTCTCACATTAAGAAATTCATGAATGAACCTTGGCCAAGCAACCTTTAATTCAGCCCACTTGAGCATTTTGTTATTTTGACAGCCTTTTGTTATATGTAGACATGACTTCTTGTGAATTTTTTTGTTCAAATTGGCATGATTACTCAAAAAAAAAATAGATTCTGAAAAAAGGGTGAGATTTTGAGGTACCAACCCTGTACAACAGACAAATCTGTCATGGAAAATGTAATATGCAGTGCAGAAATCTTTTTGGGCAGATCTCTTACTCTTGGTATAAATATCCAGTCCAAATAAAAAGATTCATGTGCCCACCCTATGCATTTTGTCTGTAGCTATTACTCAGTCCCAACAGAGCTAACACCTTCTTGAGCTTACTGCATCGGACTGAAGTTTCTGTTGCTATAAATTGCTCCTGAGACAAGTTAGTCAGGCTTCCAGTTGGGAAATTGCCACTACTATTTCTAAATTGGTGGTGTACTCCCACTTGGTTTCCTGGCACAGGTCCAGAGCTAGGAATTGACATGCTAGTATTCTGCACACAGGAGTAACAAAGTGAAATGTACTGAGTTTCAGTTTGTAAAAAGCTGCTTAAAGAATCAGAACTCTTAGTATTTCATTATAGTTCTACTATGTGTGCACAATGTGGTTTTTTGTTCTATGTTTTACAAGGAAGATGTGGTCAAGACTAGAGATTGAATGGAGAGTAGGGGGCAGAATCTTTGTCTACAGGAAGGGAGCAGAAAATGGGAAAAGGGACTGTCTAGAGAAGTGGAGATGCTTGCACAATACTAAAGATGATTAAATTCTTCACATAGTTTATATGCTGATCATGGCTTTGTGGCACCCACTGTCTGTCAGGTGTTGTTACTCATAGATTTTTAATACCATCACCATTTTGATCATCTAGTCTGTGCACTGAAACTCTCTCATGAATTTCTACATGAAGTCTTTAACTTATTTTATCCTACTGCAGATTAAGAAACTTGAGACAGTTTGTGACTTAGTTAATAAGATAATTTGAAGCATTGGAAACAAACCCCAGTCTTCTTGATTAACTGCCCTGCTTTCTGAAGAAACGAATACTAATCCAGATAAAACAAACTAAAATAAAGTTAGAGCTTTCCCAGTGATGTGTGTCCATAATGATAAAAATCAATAATTTCCCATAGTGGGTTGAATTTCAAAAGTATTTTTCATTATTTTTAGAGTAATTCCTTCTATTTTAAAAGCAGAAGTTGTTGTTTTCAGTTAATAAGTTTCAGCCTGTTCAATATTTGAACAAAAATCTAATATTGACTGGCTCAAAACATTGCGTATCACGTCTATATAGACTTGACTGAAAAGAACAACAATGGGACTTGAAAAATTAAAATGACTCTCTAAATCCAGCAATAGGTTAATTTAATACATGGATTGCTGTATGCCTTTTGAAGTAACACATTCTTTATTATTTTTTTTTATGAAGTGACCTTAGCTAGTATTGGCTATTGTTGAAGAAGGCATCTTGTGAGCTCAGTAACTCATGTGTAATTTTAATCACTCTAAAACATGCCCAGGCTCTATTAAAAAAAAAAATCTGATTTGGTGGCATTATTGGAAGGGAGGGTAAAAAAAGAAAATTTCTTGTATTTATTGCTTGTTATTAAACAAGCAAATATTTCTTTTATTTGTTGTATGTTGTTAAAATACCGTCACCTAGTAGGAACACTTTTTCCTATTGATCATAATATTGTGATTTATTTGTATTGTGGTAGCATATAGGAGACCCACTTGTGGTCCCAGACCCCATTACACTACGTGCTGTACAAACCCAGAACAAAAAAATGGTTGTTGCCTTAGGAATTTACAGTCTAAGCCTGAGCAACTACCTTCCTTTGATAGAAATGTCTTACTTAGATCTTTTTACTTTTTATTTTAATTTAGAGCTTTATTTTTTCTTCTAATTTTTCCAGTCTTTCAGTAGCTGTTTTTATAATTTTTTTGTATGCCAGCAGTGCTTCCTGAAGTCTGATATGATGTGAAGGTCTTTATTCAAGCAAACTCTCATTGATTTTGCAGATATTTAGCAGGTGAATTAAAGGGCCTTCGACTTTGGCTCCATAAGAAATTGTAGGAGATATACTTACCAAACAGTGATTATTATTTTCTGGATGAGAATATATTGATCAATGTTGTTAATTTAGTAATATTCCCTAAGATCATAAGTGAATTTTTATGTATAACAGCAAAAGTTAAGTTGCCATGGCAGAATGAGCTATTACCGTTACTGGGTTGCTGGTAGTGCGGCATACTGTGCAACCTGTTGCTTTACTGCCACCTGCTTCTGAGACAGTCCCATTTCCGGGGTGGTGGAATCTTATGCAGTTTGCAAATAATTTGGGATTCTGTAGGAGAGTAATAACTTACCTCTTTTTTTGTACCCTAAGAGCATTGCTAAAAGTGGAAAGTGTCATTTTCCCTACTTCGCAGGTGGGAAATGGAAACAGTACAACTTGTCTAACTTTCACAAGTCAGTTGCAGAGAGAAGAACAGACAATGATATTCCTGGGGCCTAATATGGCCCAATTTTGGGCCTGCATCTGGGTTGAGACAAGCTTTTCATTCTATACAGGTTCTCATACCATGTCCGTTGTGGTAGTCTCTTCCAGTAGTACATTAAGCTTCATGACTAACATCTGTCACAGATTTGTTCTCTCATCTCCTTGGAGGAAAGAGTATGTGCAGTGGAGTGTGGTAATTTTCCTTTTATTTTAATAATTGATGAAACAAAGTGAAATAGCACATTCAACTCCACAGCATTTGTCTTTGTTTGTCTGTGATGAGATAACTTTTCTACATGGTACTTGATCAACTAAAAAGAATTCAGGGAATGGCTAGCCATCCACTGACTCTGGTGACTATTAGAAAATTGGGAAGAGGAGACTGGGGGCACATGAAGCCCATCTGGTTAGCAGACTCAGCAGTTTGACCTGGCTCTATAAATGTCCACAGCCCAAAGAAATGATTGATAGCAAACATTAGCACCTTCCAGCATAACAACACCTCCCATTTTAGCTCAGTGCATCCTTGCAGGATGGATGAAAAATGTTGACATGGTATATACTACATGGCTCAGAGGTGTGAAACATGAGCCCCCCTCCTAGTAATGCAGTTAAAGCAACCTAACCCCTGGTGTACACCACACTAGGCTGAGGAGAGAATTCTGTCAGCCAAGTTATCACGTATAAGGGAGGTGGAGTACCTATGCTGATGGGAGAACCCCTTTCTCTGGTGTAGGTAGCACCTTCACTGAAGTGCCACAGCCGCACAGCTGTAGCATTTCCAGTATTCACAAGTGCTGACTTATCTCTCAGGTAGAGCGAAAACAAACAAGAATGGTGGACGGAAAAGAAAGAATGGGTAGAGCGGGACACAGAAACCCTGCTGTGGTAGTGGAGAGAGAATGACAAATCTGGGGATGGACAGAGCCTGTGGCATGGGGAAGAATGGGGCACACAGACCCCCTGTCATGGGAAAAATGGGCAAGCAGTCTGAGCCCCGAAGACAGGCAAGCGAGTGAGAGGTTGCTTGAATCCTCAGAAATAAGGGGGGTTGGGAGAGTGGCGCACAGGAAGATGGTGGGGAAGAATGGAGCAAGGAGCACTTGGAGTGTGCAATATGCTTGATCTACAGAAGCTGCTTGTGTTGCTAGGTGTTGTGTTAGGGGAAGGTAGATTGAAGAAATATACCTTACACTTATTTGTGTGCTACTTTTGGCCTGACTCCAGCTCAAGAGATAAATGGAGCAGTCTGGGTTGAAGTAATAGTTGCCACTGAGATGGTTTTGACTTACTGAATTGCAAGGCTCACCAGGCATACCCATAAAACAAGGGCTGTGAAGGGGTACTATATAGGTTCTCTCCTGGTCCTCTGTCCCTGGAAAATCCCTCTTGCACCTGGAGGAAGACAAGGATGCTGCAGAGAGAACATAATGGGGAACTTCAAAGGCCACAATATGGCCCTGTACATGTAAATTGCAAAAATGTCATTATTTGTTCTTCCTTCTGAGATGTTTTGTTTCTGACTGGAGTGCATCTATCTTGGGTGATCTAGTGGGGAACCACAGTGGAAGGGAACAATGTGGACCATGTGCTATTTGGTCCCTCCCACTCTTAGGGTTTGGTGTTTTTTGTTGTTGTTGTTGTTGCAAACAGCTAGCCATACCAATATAGATGATTCTGTAATTGGGAGGTAACCTGAAGCATCTGTTATGACTTGGCTTTCCAAGTCGCTCCATAAAAGATTACCAAGGACATTGGAGACTGTTTGTTTGTTTTAAAACATACTTGACTGAATGAATGTATTAGGCTTCAAAAGGCTTTTCCTCTTCCAATGATGTTTCCTTTACCTGTATTGATACGGAATTTCATTTTAATAGAATTGTTGCTGCTGTAGCTTCTGTTGTAGAATACATTGCTCACACTGCCTTGCTCCCTAGCCACATAATTCCTCCACTTTACAATCAGAATAAAACACTTGAAATATATTTTCCTTGTCTGGGTAGGAAGAAGGAACAAAATGCTGGCAGGGAACCTTCAGGTAATGTCTCCCTGGTCTTATTAGAAGATGGTATTAGTTTTTACTCTTATCTCCCCCTCTACCTTCTGTGCTGCTTCTAACCCACCCATTGAAATATTCTGACCGATGCTGTCAGAAATGATTATGGCTTGTGAATGATAATATAATTCAGTTCCCCTCCAGGAGAGATGCTATTAGAGAATTTTTTTTAAAATAGTGGTTGAAAAGAGCCATCTTTCTTTCTAGAAGAACAGTTATTAATTTCTTACTAGTACATTTTCATATCAGTTTGGACATTTATTTCCATACTGTGATATTATAAAACCAGGCATTTGTGTCAGTTTTGATGCAGTGCAACATGCCGGAACATGAAAAGGCGTAATTACCACTATGGTCATTTGAATTGCTAACTGGATCCTGACATTTTCAAATCGGACAAATTTCTTAGTGATCCAGAAGTGAGCATGGGCGCGATACAAGTGGCATTGAAATGAGGCAAATCAGCATGTAAGAAGGAAAGGTAGAGCAATCATGTCCCTGAAGCATTGCCAGAGCACAAATGCACTTCCTTGGTTTTTGTAGAATGAATAGCGTTTTTTAAAAAGGAATGTTTCGGTTACAGGAAATTTGACACATTTTAAGTCTTTAAGACAGATCTCTGCTCTCTGAGGGATATCACTTCAGAGATGACCCTTTTGTGTCAATGGGCTGAGACACAAAAGCTGTGTGACTCTGATCTCTAGCTGCCCTATCTGTGATTTGTCTTCAAAACACCATGCTGTACATTTCAAGTGCATTGTACTACTGCTTCTGAGGTCATGCTTTAAGGAAAGCTGCTCATCATGCTATGCTCATTTGGTCTGGCTGTGGGAAAAGGGGATATACATCTGCTCTCAGGAAGGTTGGAGAGCAGCTTTCTGCTCCTAAGCCAGTGGGCAGAAGCTCTTCATGTACTTTTGCTCATCACATAGGTTTATATTCATTGACTTTGTCTGCGGGGCTGGTTAGATTTGTCCTGAGCAGCACTACCAGGGAGAGCAAAGAATAAAATGGAAGAACCATGAAGAAAAAGCTTTTGCTAATTTACCATCCTTAAAAGAAAAGTGAGGCTTTTATGGTGGCACTAAAACTTTTATTGTGAAAAAATAATTCAGAGGCTTTCAGTATCTATAAGTGGCAGGGTAATATACTGTTTTTTCTTTTTTAAAAACATCATATAATTTTAGCCAATGGTCCAAAGGAATGTAAAATTAATAGGTAATGACATCTTAGTCCTGAGGCCACAGAAGATGTACAAAAACTAAGCTATCAGTGTGAGGAAGAAAAGAAAGAGGAAGGAGCTTTTCTTTTTCATTTGCAGGAGAAGAAAGAAGTGGGGAGCTGCAAAAATAGCTTTGCCTTTGGGTTGGTAGCTATGGGAAAGTGGTCTCAGTACTAGAAATGGTGAAGGAAGCAGAGAAAGAAAGAAGCAGGAAACAAACACAAAATAATCCTTCTGTCCTATTAATAGAAAATTGACCAATTGATGGCTTGGATATGATTCTGTTGTGAGCAAACAACATCAAAATTGTGATTTTATGTCTAGAATTGAGTGATTTAGCTGATATTTCAGCATGAGGGCCAAATGTGAAAAAAAGATGTTCGTGTTCACCCTGAAACCTTTTTTTAGTTTTTTCTTTTCATTTCATTCTCTTACTTTTTTTAAAAATTAAGCTGTATTTTGAAATGTCATTTTGAAATGAAGTTGAAATGTTTATTTAGACTTTTTTGCAATTTGACCTTAATTCATGAATAGTTTGTCATCCTGAAACTGCATTTTTCAGGAAATAGATTATTCATCTGAAAAATTCCAGTCAGTTGTAAGAGACACATTGTTATCAAAATGTATGGTATTAACATGGGTAAAGATATTTGTTTCCATGATTGGGTAGCATATCACAGGGGGAGTTTGCAGCAACCCTTATGTTCAGGTTGCCTTATGCTCTGAAAGATTCACGTCTCCTTTTTCTGATAAGAGCTAAATGTGCTGCCGCAAAGGAAAGGTGAATTCTTTTTATTGTACCTGGGATGATCGGCTGTCTGGGAAAAGAGTTCTTCCCCCCTCTACAGACAAAATTGGAACTTTCCTCTAGCTACTGATGAGCTTATTGAATCAAAGAAAGAAAGATGACAGAAATCTGCTGCAGGCTCCTTTCAAAGATCACGCATCAACTTTTCATGAATAAGCATTTCACCTTTCCTGCCTGAAAAATCAAATTTGCATATCTGTCAGAAAATTTTTATGTACCATGCTATAAAATGTAGTCTTTAGACAAATAAAGCTGTACCAAAAAACTTAGGATACAGATCAGCAATCACTTTCAGCTTATTTTATTTAATCATTGTTAATTCTTTAAAGCACATGTCTCAATGGCTCCCAGTGGATGTTCATTCTTTATTATATTTAAAAATACACAATCAACAGCTTCCTCATGGATAAAATGCACCATTGTCCCTGCTAAATCACACATTGCTTGTCCCAAATAATATTTGTTAGTAATGTCCATTGGAACTATCCAAATATTTTTAAGTTCCCTCCTCAACAAAAATCCATGAGAAAATGACTTGTGCAGAATACCCTCAAAATTTAGAGTTCAGTTGGATCTTGCATTGCTTTTAGGATGTCTGTAACCAAGATGATGTGACAAATTTTAAGCAGTTTACTACAGACCTTAATGCAAACTTTCTTGGAAAGTTAATGCAATCTTTTTCTTGAGAAAATATATAATTTGGACACCTCATATAGGGCTGAAAACTGCTTTGCATGGGAAACTGGACAAATGATGTAGCAGATACTTTGACTATCATAATCTTAGCTGTGTGTATAACATTGAAAAATCTGATAGACTCTTAGGCTGTGCAGATGACTATTAATTATTGCACTGAGGCCCAGAGCCCCAGCAAGAGATCCAAGCCCTGCTGTGGTCAGCGTTGTACATGCACATAACGAAGGGCATGTCATAGAATCATAGGGTTGGAAGGGAACTCATGAGGTTATCTAGTCTAGCCCCCTGCTAAAAGCAGGGCCACTTTCACTAAATCATCCCAGTGGGTTTTGTCTAACCAGGCCTTAAATGTTTCCAAAGTTGGAGATTCCATCACCTCCCTAGGTAACCCATTCCAGTGCTTTACCACCCTCCTAGTGAGAAAGTTTTTTCTAATATCCAACCTCAACTGCCCCAGCAGCAGCATGAAACCATTGCTCTGTCTTCTCCCCTCTGTTACAACTGAGAACAGCCTAGCCCCCTCCTCTTAGGAGCACCCCTTCAAGTAGTTGAAGGTTGCCATCAAATCCCCCCTCAGTCTTCTCTTCTGCAGACTAAATAAGCCTAGTTCTTTCAGTCTCTCCGTGTAAGTCATGTGCCCCAACCGCCTAATCATTTTTGTTGCCCTCCACTGGGACTCTTTCTAATTTATCAACATCTTCTCTATGGTGTGGAGCCCAAAACTGGACACAGTATTTCAGATGCAGCCTCACCAGTGCCGAATAGAGGGGAACAATCACATCTCTTGATCTGCTGGCAACACTTGTACTGATGCAATCCAATATGCCATTGGCCTTTCTGGCAACAAGATTCACATTGTTGACTCATATCCAGCTTCCCATCCACCATAACACCCAGGTCCTTTTCCACAGTCCTGCTACTTACCTGATTGGTCTACAACCTGTAGCAGTACATGGGATTTTTCCATCCTAAGTGTAGGACTTCACACTTTTCCTTTTTGAACCTTATGAGATTTCATTTGGCCCAAAGCTCCAATTTGTCTAGACCTCCCTGGATCCTATCCCTGCCCTCCAGTGTGTTTACCATTCCCCCCAGCTTGGTGTTGTCCATGAATTTACAGAGCATACAATCTATCCCATCATCCAGATCATTAATGAAGATGTTGAAGAGAACCAGCCCCAGGACCAACCCCAGGGCACTCCACTAGTTCCTGGTTGCCAACTAGACATTGAGCCTTTGATCCCTTCCCTTCCCGCTGAGCTCCATGATCTGGCCAGCTTTCTATCCACCTTACAGTCCATTCATCCAAACCATACTTCCTTAGCTTGCTGACAAGACTGCTGTGGGAAAACCATATCAAAAGCTTCACTAAAGTCAAGGTATATCATATCAATGGCTATTCCCGCATCCACAAAGCTAGTCCTCTCATCACAGAAGGAGATCAGGTTGGTCGGGCATGATTTGCCCTTGGTGTATCCATTCTGACTGTTCCTGATCACTCCATTTTTCTCCCAATGTTTTAGAATGGATTCTTAGAGGACCTGCTCCATGAGTTTTCCAGGGATTGTGGTGAGGCTGATTGGTCTGTAGTTCCTGGGTCCTCCTTTTCCCGTTTCTTGAAAATTAGCACTATATTTGACTTTTTTCTATCATCTGGGACCTCCGCCGCTCACCATGAGTTTTCAAAGATACTGGCTAGTGGCTATGCAATCATATCAGCCAACTCCCTTAGCACCCTCGGATGTGGTTCATCCAGCCCCTTAGACCTGTGCACATTCAACTTCTCTAAGGAGTCTCTAACCTGACTTTTCATCACCAAGGGCTGCTATCCTTCTCTCCATTCTGTGTTACCCAGCATAGTAGCCTGCGAGCTGACTCTGCCTTTGAAGACTGAGGTAAAAAAAGCATTGAGTACTTCAGCCTTTTCCACATCATCCACCACAAGGATACCTGCCCCATTCATTAAGGGACCTACACTATCCCTGATCCTCTTCTTGTTACTGATATACTTGAAGAACCCCTTCCTGTTACCCTTCACATCCTTTGCTAACTGCAGCTTCAATTGCCCTTTGGTCTTTCTGATTTTATCCCTGCAGGCTGGAGCAATATCTTCATATGCCTCCCTAGTCATCTGCCCAAGCTTCCACTTCTTGTAAGCTTCCCTTTTGTGCTCCATGTCCCAAAGAACTTTACAATTACTCCTACAAGCATGTTTTGTTATTGATTTTCAGCCATGCCCAGATGACTTCTTCAGAGAGCTTCTGCCTTCATTCCTGTCTTCTCTGGATGGGCACAAGCAATGAAAAAACCCTAACTGATCAGTCCTCTCCATATGATAGTGTCCATTCAATACACCAATCACAGCCTTGCCACAAATGGTGAAGGGAAGAGTGTGCTTGGCTTAGTAGATAGAGTATTGGACTTGGACTCAAGAGGCCTTGTTCTATTTCTGGTTTGCCTACGGGATGACCATAGGCAAGACATTTCACTTTTCTGTGCCTTAGTTTCTCCCTTTTATAAGATATGGATATTGATGCTTATTACCTTAAGTACTTGGAGATTTAGTGATGACAAGCTCTCTATAAGCACCAGGTGATATTAGTACAAGGATCCAAGACAAGCTATGAAGATGGAGATTGGACCGCAAAGTAATAAACATTGTAGCCATCAGTGTTGTTCCTCTTACCATTGTTTTGTTCTGTGGGTTATGGATTTCATTTCAGTTATGCCAGGACATGATCCTATGAATACTTATGTTTACGTGTAAATTTAGTTCACTGGATCAGCTTCTTGCTTTTTTACTGAGGCAGTAGTTCCAGCTTTAGGGTATCCAGTACTTTTCCTGCTGTGGACATCCAATATATACATGTATGTGAATGTGTAAGGTGTGTGTGTATTTCATATGGAAATGGTGACTTCCCATTAAATAGACACTGTAGTAGTATTTCAGTGAATTCATTCAGAACTATCCCTACAAGTATGTATTTTCAGCTGTGGTAGGAAATCACTGGACTGAAACCCAGATTGGAGACAGAGGCTTGAGGACAGAGCAGTGGTCACTAACATTCATCATTTTTTCCTGATGGGACAAGGTGAAATTCTTCCAATCCCTCCTGGCAGCTCTCTAGCCCCATATCACCACTCCATCAAGAAGCTCTGTCACCTCCAATGACAGCAGTGACATGAGTAAGTGGCTGGTGGGGACACAAGAAAGCATCACAGTGAACAAAACTTGTCAGCTTTAATTAGCAGTGTTGAATTATGTCTTGAAAGCCTGTAGGTATAAACAGACAAATAAGCTGGCAGAATTAAAAACAGATGTTAGGCTTTAACTCCTTTAACAACAACTTCCCCCTTTCTCCCCCTCCCACCACCCCAAATTACCAGTCTAATGTATAAATAGAATTGGGCATAAACTGACATTTCTCATTTACATTCAGATTTAGGGTAATATATTCCGGAAGAGAGTAAGACAGCATATCTTCTAATGAACAAAGATTACTTTTTTTTTCTTTTTTGAATTAGCAGCTATTTCTGTTCTCTCTGCTTCCTGCTCAAACACCTACAGAGGAGGGAACATGGGTTAAAACCGGCTGACCATTATTTTGAGCTCAACACATGACATCCCCTGGCTCGTGTAGTAGATGTTAAATAAAAAAATGACAAGTTCCACAAAATATCTCTAAGACTATTTACACCAACTAGAGACTAATGGAAAGGTGTACTGAAAGCTGTTGTACATGATTGCTTTGGTAATTAAATAAAAAGGCCCCTTAGTCTCAAAAACCCAGAGACACACCTGCTATTTCTAAGGCTTGTATGTCATTTGAAAGCAACATATTAATTGTGATCCTGTGTCCTGGAAGGTTTCTGTCCACCTTTTGAATAGCTAGATACTTTATATTACCTTAAGCCTGCACAGTTTGATCCAAGCTGTTACATTTCTCTTAACTTTTTCATTATGGATTTTGACTGGAGTTTGCTCTTTATTACTGTACTACTCAACCTTTTGTGGGTTGTGAGATGCTTGTTAGCATGCGCAACCCTATAGAACACACCACTGCAGCCCAGCCCCTCCTCCAGGCTGCTTCCAGCCCCTGCCTCAGTTCTCTCTGACACACTTCCTGCTGTGTAGTGTCACTGTAAAGTATCCCAACATAGTGGTCGAGAACCGCTGCTTCAGGTTATATTGTCTGGGAGGTAGGATCAAAGAACATAGAAGCCTGCAACTGCTTCATTAATATTACTAATAAAGAATGGTAACGACTCTGGGGTGTAATGAGCCTTGCAGTTAACTCTTTCAATACCTTGCAGCACTTCACTGGGCTTTAGCTTTCTATAAATGTGTATGCTGTTTAAACCAAGCATTTGTATGACCAAAACACAGCATGCCATGCAGGCCTGGTTCAAATCTGCTGGTCTAGGACAGTGCAAATGGGTGTACTAATGGGTGGGCTGAGACACTAGTGTTTTCTAGGCTGTAGTTCATCCCAGGAACAGAATGAAATTCAGAGTCCCTGAATTGCAGTCCTTCAGTCTCCCATGCAGCTTCACATGCTGATCTAGAAGACAGTCTAAAAAAGCAGGTGGTTTTCTTGATAATTTGATAAATTATTGATAAATTATCATGCATGATGCAACTATAAATTTCTACTGCAGCCATAAGAAAATGTCCTCTTCCCTCCACCCCCCCCCCCCAACATGTGTCATTAAAGTTTCCTCTCTGATTTAACTGGCACCTAGGAACCAAGTGGTAAGTACAGCTATATTTCATGGTGACTAATTAGAATGTACCATCACTGCTATTAGTCATTGTTTTTGCTGCAGGCTAACCCTCTACTTAAGCAACAAATGCTCCAGTAAATTATAACTAGACATTTGGATATATAAATTCAAGTGTTTGGGAGGGAGGGAGGGAATCTGCTGCAATTTTCTGCTCCATTGCTAAATGCAACATCCATGAGACGAATGACCATCAATGATACATTGATTTCTGAATTTCTTATTTGATTTATATTTGGCTTATGACCTCTATGGGAGGGAAAAAAGGTTTGTTGCAAACCACCAGAGAGCCAGTGAAAGGTCTCCTATTGTTAAGACTAAATTGCTTTGTAGTGTACTAAGAAGTAAAAAACAACTACACAGTAAATGAACTGTAAATAAATAAATACAAGTAAATAAACAGGACTGGAAGCCATAGTCTTGATTTTTGAAAATATTTTTGACTTGGTCTTCAATGTATCCAACTCAATGACTTTCTGCTGGTCTCTTCCTCATTAGTATACTTGTGATGTAAACCATTTCTCTCTTGCGGGTTTCATTTGTTTTTCTGGACCATGCTATGCTGAAAATATGATGGGCAGATGTTACTGTAAGCAATAGCTACCATTACTTTTGCATTTCTTTTAAGTTTTGACCTTAAAATCATGAATCTTCAGTACTACTGTCCTTTTAGTTCAATAAATCACATTGGTCATTCAAGCCAGCAACACATTGTGGTGTAAAGACAAGCTCCCATCTTTCTCCCTGGAGGCATCACAGAATCCAGAATCTGCCACTGGCAAATCTGAATGTTTCTATCGATTGGTTAGGTTGGCTGCCAGGGATTGTGACATCAACCACAGAATTTGGTAGTGGAACAGTTCCTTACCTATTTCAGTACCACTGCTGTGTCGACTTCAACTCCCCATCTCCTACTATGTGGGTTTGGTTATATTTTGGAGTTGTAATATTGAGCACCATTGAACTTAAATTGTTCTGAATCAGTCAAAATGTGCAGATCTCTGTTGGTCTCAGCTTTTCAGGTGCCTGAACATTTCCATTCACTTTGCATTGATGCGCTTTTTCAGTGCTGAAGCGAGTCTAATATGAACATTACTTTGCATGTTGCCAAGTGCCAAAGGGGCAGCCATCTTAGTCTAGTTTAGTAATACAAAGGAGTCTTGTGGCACTTAAAAGACTAACATATTTATTTATTGCATGAGCTTTGGTGGGATTTCCTCCCATGAAGGCTCATGCAATTAATAAATGTGTTAGTCTTTGAGTGCCACAGGCTGCTTTGTTTGTTTTATATTAACAATAGTGTGGGTTTAACTAGGGTTCCATCTAATTTCTTGCGTATCAGGATGGGAGTACTTTAGAAGCATGTCCTGGCAGGAAGACTTCTAGAGATGAGTCAAGTAGTTTTTTGTATCCCTTCCAACATTTCTGTGAGATTTGGAGATGCCTTTCTAAATAAAGCTTCAGCTTAGCTCCCCATACTGAAATGGGGTAGATGTGTCAGTGAATGAAAATTATAGTGCATGGTTTGATGATGTCCCTTGATGTACTTCGCTCAAGATTAGGAACCTGTCCACTGTCTTCACATATTGTGAAGGACTATTTGGGCCTTATAGTTTAGTTAAAAAACAAACAAACAACAACAACAACAAGGAGTTGCATGGCACTTTAAGACTAACAGATTTATTTTTTGCATGAGCTTTCGTGGGAGAAGATCCCACTTGCTCAGATGCTTTGAAGATGGGTGAACTATATAGTTTAGGTTGACCTGTTTGGTTCTTGTACAAATGGAATGCTCCGTACTAGAGTACTGAAACTAGTTGAATAAAGAAGCTGGCCTTTTGAATTACTGCCCCTTTCTTGATGCTCCTATTTTAAATGTGTGAAGATAGTCCTACTTCTACAAACAAATTGCCAGTAGTGGAAAAGTTAGGAAGACCCTAAAGGACTACGAAAGCCAGGATTTCTGTGGAGTGCTGTCTTCTCGTTCAAGACAGTCTTTCCATGTTAGCATAAAACATTGATTCTCTTTTTTGCAAAGTGTAAACAATCTAATAAGGATTATTTCTTGTGCTTTTTGCCTAGTGATGTTGAAAGCTTTAATATATTCCACCATACTCAGTATGATGTTGCTGCCATCTTTTTATCAGGATTGTATGCATTTTACTCAATAACAAGGAGTTGAACCCCATGGAATGTAGAGAACTGAACTTTGGGCTTTAGATTCAGAGAAACTCTCAGAACACCCCCTTGGACTGTTTTCAACTGAACTAAAATTACCAGTTTCACTATTTTCATTCACTGGCATTTTTCTGGATTTGTCCCTCTGATTATTCCAGCAACACTGGCTGTTGAATTTGTTTAGTAGTAACAGTTACAGAATATGACTGAATCAATGAAAAGATTAAAATAAAATGCTTGAGATGTATAAAAATTCACAGAAGTTTTGCCATCTTGGCAAAGAACACTGCCTCCATGTCTGCTAACCTGTCATCTCAGAAATCACACGTGATATTTATTCTCTGAGTTTGGAATTCAGTGCTCATTGAAATGAATGGGGAGTTTTCCATTGAGTTCACCAGGTGTTGTGTTGTGCTTTTCTCTTTCACCTGTGCTCTGTAATTAATACATGTGACCCTCTCCCATTAGTCTAGAATTCAGTGTTTCTCAACTGGTGTTCTGCGGACATAGTGAAGGTTTTCCATGATTGACCCTTCCCCTTCAGAAGGAAGGGTGGCTGAACTGGGAGAGAGGAAGGAGCAATGTGGCAAACCGTGAGCCTGAAAGAGATAAAATGCCTCAGATGTAGCTAAGCTTCCACATGTGCATCAGCATCAGCCACAGCCTTGCTCCTTTGCTGTGGATGGGGCATTTTAAGCTTCCCACTGCTGTTACTACAGGCATCAAAATCACTTGGACATTACTTCCACATTAAGACTTTCTTTCATGAACCTTACTCCAAAAATAGATGATCTTTCTTTGAACATGCAGGCCCAAAATTCCCATTAAGTAACATTGAGTAACAGCATTTTCAGTTTTAAGTTGTGTGCATAAATATCATCTATTTCTTTAAGAAATAAATGCATGTTATACTTGTAAAATTGTATTTAATTCAGGTTCCTGAATTTTTTCCCACAGCTATGTGTGGTACAGCAATATTATGAACATTACAGCCGATATATACCGGCTTTTTCAAGAAAGCTTTCGTCAGATGTTGCGCATAAAGTGATTAATACCTTTATATGTTTCTCTGGGCCACTAAAGGTTGAGAAAGATTGAGCTAGGTCACTGCTTTGCTGTGCTGTTAAGTGTAGAGGTATTAAGTCTTTTAAAATTAATCTTGAGTTCACGTGTTAGCAAATATCTGCATTTAGGGTTGCTTTTAGCATCATGTATTCACAGCCATCTCCCTTCTGTAACAGACTTGGCTGGAAGGACTATGCTGTTGATGATGGTAGATAATATTTGTTAACAGGCATAAATAAAGTACTGCTTGAGACTTTATTGCCTCAGTCTTGGAACAATTTGTTTGGCTATGTGGCTTTTAAGATTTGCAACAAATTTAGCATTGCAACTGATGGAAAACAAAATGTGTTTGGATTTCATTTTTCATAAAGACAGAGGTTTGTGTCTGCTCTGTGGGAGAAGAAAGGAATAACTCCACCCAAACTCCCCAGTGTATTCTCACAAATCAAAGAGCTTCAGCACATTTTACTGAGAGAACATTTTTCTGGATCACCAGCTTACAGGTAAAGTTCTATTGCAAAGTAGCTTGAAGACCCAACCCAAAGCTCTTAGCAGACCATGGCTTATAATAGGTATGCTAGAAAAGTTTTTGGCTGATTTAAGATATGGTGTGGGAAGTTTAATTGAATTAAAGTTAGTGCCTAATTTGTGCAAAAATCATATATTTGAGACTAGGACACCTAGATGATTAATTTTCTCTATGCTATTAGAGTACACAGCCATATGCCATCCTTAAATCCGTGTCGATTGATGAATACCAGATGGAACTCACGCAGAATGTTTTCTGCAGTACTTGGAAGTGTCACTGGCAGCTTTTCATTTTTTGATCTACCAGAAGACAGTTTTACTCACTTTAGCTAGTTGAGATAAATGCCTGCAGACTCTAAAATGTGTCTAGGAAAATAATTATTACTCTAAAAGTTGAGATCCTTCATCTCTGTTAGAAAAACTCTGTCTGTTGCAATCACTCAATACAATTTCTAAATGCTCTAAAATCTCTTACTGGCTGTTATTACCAAATTTAATAGCCTTTTTTTGTCCAGTTTTGTTTATATCTCAGGGGTTTTTCATTCAATCCATAGGCTCTTTTTTTAGATTTTCTTCAAACAAGTGAGAGTTTTGAAGTACGTATTAAATAGTCCTTCATGAACATTCGTAGCCACAAAACTTCACATTGTTTTGCTAATTCCCTTCAACATTTTGTGCTTCTTTTCCATAAATCCTCTGAACCTACATCTCGATCTGCATGTGATGTTCTTTGTAGGTTGAGCCTTGATGTCTAAAACAATACTGGGACTTCACTCTTGTGCTTGTATTTGCACCTAAAAGTGGGGTCATGTTTTGACCTTTATAGAAAACTTCATAATATGGAGTTTTTGTGTACTGGCAAATCGCTGCATTCAGTTGTAGCATTTTGCCACTGCATTCTCTTGGCTGTGAATTAAAGCTCAAAGGAAGTGGTGTTCCAAAGTATAGATGAGGCAACTCTCAATTTTTCATCTTCTTTTGATTGTTGAACCTACAACCCGTAGCAATTTCTCTGGAGTAACTGGTTTCTGACTTGGATCACATGTGTAGTGAGTCTGGTTCCTATATAATCTCCACATGGGCTTTTTTTTTGTCCACATCAAAGCCCTTGTCTCTCAAAGGTTGACATAATTCATCTCTACTGCCTTATGTGTGGCCAGAAGCCAAAAAGCTGAAATTCCAGATCTATACTGCAAAGCTTTCATAGGACTCTGAGGTTATGTCTACACTATGAACTAGGGGTGTGACATCCCCTGCTAACACATGCATACTTGTACTAGATCTCTGTGCTAGTGTAAATATAAATAGCAGTGTAGTTATGGTAGCATGGATCAGTTATGCCAAGTGTAGACGGGTCTGAAACAGGGATAATTCTGCAAGCTAAGCCAGGCCATCACTGCCACTGTCCGTGCTACTATGGGTACATATGCTTGCACTAGCTACATAAAAAGAGGATTCTCAACCTTGGTGCACAATATAGTGGAAGCATATTACAGTACCTGCCTATATGTAAATTTTAGGTTCTAGTTGGAGGGTTCAGCTTCATTCTCATAGGTCCTGCATGTAAATTAGCCTAGGCAAGAGAACAAAAACTGTAGAGTGACTTTACAAGTGGTGTGTGTAGGGTGGGACCAAGACACAAGGAGGTTGTCTCACACACACAGTTTGTGGCAGAGACAAAATACAGTCTAAATGCACTGACTAGCCCCCATTCTCCTTTCCCTCCTCATCTTGTGCCTTACCTACTGGGCCATCGTGAAATGCTTATTAATAGCTGCTATTACGATCAGCTCATGGGCAGGAGATAATTGCGTGCA
The DNA here is from genome assembly GCA_007922195.1 of Podocnemis expansa. Taxonomy (NCBI): domain Eukaryota; kingdom Metazoa; phylum Chordata; order Testudines; family Podocnemididae; genus Podocnemis; species Podocnemis expansa. The sequence continues at coordinate 14,042,751 of ML681971.1, forward strand.
CAGATATCTAGCATGAGAGAAAAGTCCTCTCAGGGAAAAACATGAGCTGATATGCTTTTATAATGCAAACTATGTAGACTCAAGGACTTCACTTCTGGTGAGTTATTACTAAACACTGTACTTGAGAGAGCTTTCTGTGTGCATAGTCTCTACATTTACGCATGAGTTGGCAAAGTAATTCGTGAAGTGGGCTCAAGACTATTACTTTTATGGAGAGCTGAAAATGCTCTGAAGAGGCAATGTGCGTTTTGTGAGCGTTGTAGTCAGAAAACATCATTCCATGAGGTATATTTCCAAACTTTTTGTCAGTAAGCCACATGGGAGAAAAAAATCCAAGAGAATTAATAATTTAGAGAGAACACTGACAAAACAGGCACACAACTTCAAAAATCTTGGCTCTGCAGTATCATTTGTAAGCCACTCCTTCTTGGTGGGACACTCTGTTCCCTGCACTGGTGGCAAGGCCAGCTGGAGATTGATGAACATGCTACTGCCTTATCTAAGAGACCCTTGACTTTTAGCTTACATAATGTAGACTTGTACCTCAAGGTCCAGAGTTCTCAGGTTGGATCTCTGCTGCTGTAGAGCCACCAAAGAACATGGACCTTAGACACTGTCACTTTGTTCATACATTCAGTGATGATTCAATAATTTCATGGAAGCATGTCTCTCAAATCCAGATGAAAACTTAACAGTTCAGATTCATGTTGTGCACTGATAAGTGAGTGTCTTGAGGGAGGATCAATTTTACAAAGTCTATGGATTGTCCTGTGGTGCATCATGTACAATTCATGGATTCTGGTGGCCCATACGCAGACCTTGAGTTTTGAGGGCTTACAATTTTCAGCTTCTGAGGGTTTATCTTTAGCAGTTTTTGAGTTCTATGTAGATATCAAAAATAGTTTTTGCTTTTGCTTTTGCTTTTGGTTGTTTTTTTTTTGGGGGGGGGATGCTTTTTTTGGAGGCATATGCTGTAATAAGTCATCTCTTAATAGTGTTCCCTAGTGTGCTACTGTTCCAAAAGCATTGCATTCACCTTCAGTAGGGAACCTTTGCACCACCAGGGGCTGCACAGACCAGTCAAATCTAAACACACTATTGTGCTTCAGCAATCCCATCCCTTTAAGTTGGCATCACTGCACCATACCTCCATGCCCTTAGATGCAGGTAACTGTTTGCAGTCTTTTTCTCATGTTGATTGGATAAATAGCAAATTCATTTTTTTCCCCACAATGAAGAAAACATGGATGTTTTATGAGTGTTCTTTGGTTAATCTGAAAATCAGAAGCCCTGCACAAGAGGCTAAGGGTAGTGAAAGGAAGTTTGAATGGCTGAGAGTCTGCCTCAAGGCATGGCGTCAGACATGAAGCAGAATGATCTGATATTTCAGAAGTGTCTCAGTCTAAAGAAAAATTGCTAGCAAGTTTTGGACTCTTTGGTTTATGCCCAACTATGTGCTGTGGGACAAAGAAAGATGGAAGGTTTGCCAGACCAATCTGAACCTTTATGAAATGCATAAATTAATCTTCCTTGTGTTAATTCCAGTTCTACTTTGGCTTCTTATTTCTCCCCTCATCCTCCTTTGTGCAGCAGCCCATGAATAGCTCAGGTATTTGGCTAACCTCATGTCTTTTATTGGCAGAACTGCAGTTGTGAAAGTGGAGGACATTCAGCTGTGCTAATGTGCTCTGTCTGGAAAATGGAGGAATCCAGATGACCAATAGTCTAAAGTGGAGCCCTTTGGTATTTCTGATGCATAGGTAGTTCTTTTTTCTCCTTTTAAAGTGCAGCTGTGAGGTCTGAACAAGCCCTTGTATGTTCATGAAAAGCTATCAATGTAGTTGCTGCCCATTTAGTAAGTAGTTTTGAAAATTAATTTTAAAAATTAAAACTAATAGGGATTTTGCATCCACATCTCCTAAGCTACTTTCAGACAGTTTCTTCTGATCATTATTGTTGTCATTGATCCGATCTGGTCCCTGAGGCCCCAAAACAGAATGGTGTGTCCTAGATAAATTGCAGAGTTGGTGCTGGGAGAGGCTGGTATGAGGGATATGAGGCTCAGAGCCTGGCAGCATGTTGGTGTTGGAATATTGGGTGCGGAGTGGTGGTCCCAGATCAGGTTCTGAAGCTGGTGGACATTTTGGCAATAAACATCAGAGACTATATAATATCCTTTCCCTCTGCTCTTTGTCTGCCTTGTCTGTTTAGATTACGAATTCGTCAGGGCAAGGACTGTGCTCTGCATAATGTTTGTGCAGTGTGTTGCACAGACTGAGGCCCTGATTTGGGTTACTCCTTGGGCATTACAGTATACATATGATTAATAAGAAGAACCAGCATGGATATCTAAAGGGTTGGAGTTTAGGAGGCATGGATGTGATAACTTCTCCCTCCTCTTTTTTTCACCATGTGCTTAAATTTCAATGGCTACCCAAGGTCTGGGAATAGTGCTTCCCTCTCTCCTGAAATATCCTGGGCAGTGCATGAGTGAGTCAGAAAGAGGATGAGTGGTTGGGCTGAGGTACTGCAGAACAAAGGAGGGGTGATGGGAAGAGACAGTGTGACCTGCTAAGTTTACAACCCAGAGGGGTGCCCATTGCACTTCATGATAAAGCTCCAGCTGGGAGGTATTGCCAATACAGAGGAGGATCAGGATAGCATACAGAATGATTTGGATGACCTTGTAAAGTGGAGCATTAGAAATAGGATGAAATTCAACAACGGGATGTGCAAGGTCATGCACTTAGGGACAAATAACAGGAATTTTTCTTGTAAGCTGGGAATGCATCAGCTGGAAGTGATGGGAGCGGAGAAGGACCCGGGCGTACTGGTTGATCACAGAATGACAATGAGTAGTCAATGCAATGTGGCAGTGAGAAAAGCTAATGTGGTGCTAGGGTGCATCAGAAGGGGTATTTCCAGTAGAGATAGGGAGGTGTTAGTACTGTTATACAAGGTGCTGGTGCGACCTCACTTGGAGAATTGTGTACAGTTCTGGTCACCCATGTTTAAGAAAGATGAAGTCAAACTGGAACAGGTGCAGAGAAGGGCTACAAGGATGATTCATGGAATGGAAAATCTTCCTTATGAGAGATGACTTAAAGAGCTTGGCTTGTTTAGTCTTCTCAAAAGAGGGCTGAGAGGAGATATGGTTGCTCTTTATAAATACATTAGAGGGATAAATACAAGGGAGGGAGAGGAGTTATTTGAATACAGCGCCAATGTGGACACAAGAACAAATGGATACTAACTGTCCTTCAGAAAATTTAGGCTTGAAATTAGATGCAGATTCCTAACCATCAGAGGAGTAAAGTTCTAGAACAGTCTACCAAGGGAAATGGTGGGGGCAAAAACCTTAGGTGCCTTCAAAACCGAGCTTGATAAGTTTATGGAGGGAATGATATGATGGACAGTGTAGCTTGGCCATTGTCTGTCTTTTACTACTGGTGATGGGTATGATAGGGACGTGGGAAGGGGCATTGGATTGAGTGGGTTCTGAGTTATTACAGAGAAGTTCTTTTTGACTGGCTGTTGTGGACTTGCCCTCGTGCTCAGGGTTTAACTGATCGCCATATTTGAGGTTGGGAAGGAATTTTCCCCCAGGGCAGATTGGCTTGGGCACTGGGGGTTTTTTGCCTTCCTCTGTAGCGTTGGGCATGGCTCACTTGCTGGTTGATTCTCTGTATTAAAGTCTTTAAATCATGATTTAAGGACTTTAATAGCTCAGTTATGGGTTTGAGGTTAATTGTAGGAGTAGGTGGGTGAGGTTTTGTGGCCTGCACTGTGCAGGAGGTCAGACTAGATGATCATATTGGTCCCTTCTGACCTTAGAGTCTATGAGCTTCACAGCAGATCTCTTGGGTGTATCAGATAACAGGACAGAAGGTAAGGCTGAATTCTGCTCTCACTGAAATCAACGGTCCAATTCCCAACAACTTCAGTGGGTGCAGAATGAAGTCTAGTAATTATCCAAAAATCTACATGTCCAAGTGTTCCTGAACTTTCCTCTTATAAGAATTAACATTTGATAAATATTTATACTTTACAAGAGTACATACAGCTTATTAATTTAAACAACATGCTAGTATCTCCCCAGTAATCTGTGTCATTGCTAAATTCTTGCTTTTCTTCCTCATTGTGGCAGCAGGGCTGCATAGGGAATTTTGTCTGTGGATTAAGGCCTTTCAGAGGCCCTTATCCTTCTATTGCTTTTGAAAATCCTGTCCTAAGAAATTGTAATGAAATAAACCTTTGCTAAGACTGTCCTGGAACTATGGGAAATTTGGGACATTGGTTGATAGATAGTGATGGTGAAATGGAATAGTGAGCAAATGATATTTTAGAAAAATAGACACAATTAAAGTGGAATTGCTATATTTCAGTGTAAACAATGCGATCCCAAGAGTGAAAACCATTGTTTATATTTCAAATAACTAAGGATTGTTTCTAAGGACCAGTATAGGCTTTTGACCAGATGATGGCGCTGTGGTTTCACACAAATTCTCACAGCCAGCATAAATGTAAATTTTCAAACGACCACTACTGAACTTTCATACTAGCTAGATAGGTACATCAACAAACGTTATCCCTGCACTGTGTCACTTGGGTCTCCTGGCCATGACTTGCAGTGATGTGGAAAGGAAACTGCTTCTTGCTCCATGGAGTGAGACCTTTAATGAGGAACGTCAGGTGTGGCTGCATCAGCTTTTTCAGGGAATTTCTAGGTAATTTAACCTTTTGACTATTCTATGCCATAGATACTTTTGCACATCATCAGCTCCGACATGTAGTGGCCATAACCTGTCATATATGGCAAAAGAGGATCCTATTAAGGGCATCTCTGCTGTGGAAGCTCCAGTAATTAAACTGGTCATTTAATAAGTCAGAACTTGATCATAATAGTAGCCCCATCTGTACTGACCTTCATCAGCCTCTACTTTGCAAACATTAATGGACTGAGTCTTGGAACAACCACCCTATTATGAGCTACATGGGGTAAACGTGCATGGGTAGCCTCGTTTTATAATGAGGAAATTGAGGCTTGTGAAGTGACTTGGGGTCACATGGAAAGTCTACGGTAGAGTTGGGAGCAGAACCTTTATCTCTTGAGATGCTTTAATTCCAGGGACATACTTCTTCCCTACATTCATGAAAGGGGAGAGTTTCAGAATCACCTATGGGAATTAGGAGCAGAAGTACTACTGACTTTCGATGGGAGGCTGTGTTCCTACTGGTCTTAAAATGCCTGAGAAAATCTATCGCTAAATCTTTTATGTGATTCTGTTAGGTAATCTATCCAAGTCACAGCTAGAAATTAGAAACCAGAAAAAGAACTGAGTAGGCATTTATTTTATTTGCAGCAAAGAGCTAGTGATGATTTCTGATTATTTTATATAATTATCTGAAACCAGCACATTATAAATCTCAAATTGTGTGGGTATTGACCTGCCCTGCCTTTTCTAAAAATTGGCAGTGTCAGTTTTCTGTGAACACAAATAATTCAACAATGGTTGTGGAACTATTAGTGAAAAAGAATAAAAATGGGATCTTGCATTTATTCACTCTGAATTCCCATCCCTGAAGACTGACATGTGCTTTTGAGTGTATGAAAAAAAAAATCCCTTTGGCCAAGGTTGGGCATGTAATATTTTTAGCTTTGAAAGAGAATCAGCTAATAGCAAATGTGCTTGTTAGTCACTCTACTTGAGTCCTGGAGCTGAATGTCACTAATCTTAATAACCACTGAAGAGGCTGCTCAATCACATGTGTATCCATTCAGTGGCACAGGTTGCATTTGGATGATGATGATGATGATGATGGTAATAGCAGCTGGAAGGAGGAAGAAGCTGGTGTGAAATTGCATCCATGCTGTAATTCATAGGAACCGCATAATCTCCATTTGAAGAGTTTCAAAGGGGCAGCCGTGCTAGTCGAGTCCAGAAAAATAAGCAAGGAGTCCTGTGGCACTTTTAAAGATGAACAAATTTATTTATCACATGAGCTTTTGTGGGAGAGAATCCCGCTCTGTCAGACACTTGAAGATGGCGGAATTTACCGAATGGGAGCAAAATAAATGCACGGAAGTATAAGTCTGTTTAAATAGTTTGAGTCCTCAAATGATGCTCACCTATTGTTACTTTTTGACGGTTACTGAACAAAACAATGTGAGGAGGCTGCTTGAGCACAGTTGGGCCCCAATAACTGTGTGCTAATTATGCACAAACACACAAGGTTCAGTTACATATATACCTATCATCTGGCTGCCTCTGAAACATGGAACATTGTGAGTGCCATTAATGAGCTTTCGAACTATTTAAAGGGATACTTACTATCCTTCACCTATTGGCTTCACCCATTTCTCTAACGGTATGTCTATGCTGACGTCAGCATGATCTTCTGGGTGCAACTCAGCAGCGAGTATAAACTCGCTGCTGCACTCCAGAAATCGCTTCAGCAGCTCTAGCCCTGTAACTGGAGTTGCTGAAAGCCAACTGCAAGGCATTTGCAGTCAGCTTCCCCTAGTGTGTGTTGGTGGCTTAGAAAGTCATCGGCAGATATGCAAGGTATTTTACATGCCTTGCGTATCTGCTGTCGACCGCTGCCGAGAAGCCCTGTAAGTATAGACTAGGGCTCAGAAGGATGTTAAAGTGCTCGTCCCTGCTGGGTTACAGTAACTCTCTTTGGAGGTCTCTTAGAAAGCCTTGAATACTAGCTTAAAGTGCCTCTGTCAAGTCTTAATCAAAATTGATCATAAAGTAATAAATCATTAGCACAAAGGATATCTGATGAGAAGATTATAGTTTAATAGCTGTCAAGTGGAGGCTGGTCTAATTTCTTAGCAAAGAGATGGTTTCCTCCCTCCTAGTGTTGTAGAATACTACAGCAGTCAGTTAAGAAGCAGCAAGTTGTTGGAAGTTTTTGGTCACTTGAGATTTCCATGTAATGTGTTTTATTAGTAATACTACAGTAATGCCTACAGGGCCACAGACAGGAATCAGTGTCCTACTGTGCTAAGGGATGTACAAACATATCATGACAAGATTGTCCTTGCCCCAGAGATCCTCCAACCCAAACATAAGATGACAGTTGAGCAGATACAATAAACACACAGGGCATCTTACAAAGCAACAGAGACTTTTAGGATTAGTGGAATAAACAGTGGTCACACCACACTAATTTGCTACCACTTTCCAGTGCTTTGTAGGCATCATGGCACAGTTTTAAAAGGGATAGCCGTTTTAAGGTAGATTGGAGAACAATAAAGTGACTTAGCACATGAATTGTTCAAAAGTTAATAATGTTCCTTAATTCACAAGCCCTTTAAAGATGTGACCATATGCAGATGGGACGAAGGACTACCAAGAGTAAGATTTTGATAATTGAAAGCTTAGCATGTTGGTATATCAACACCCAAAGCAACCTTTTTGAGCCTTGTTTGTCATGCATTAATCTTGCAAATTAATCGCATGTCAGAAGACCACCATATGACACTTCTCCCTCTCTTTATCTCATTCTAAGTTTTTTAAATGAAATGTTGGCATCATTGGATATATTCATAATATCTGAGCATATAAGGGATGCTTTACCAGTTTTTCTCCATGATTCGGTCTAGTGAGCCCTGTGCTTTTTTACACTTGATGCATTGTTATCAGATTTTGAAAGCATTGAGGCCCCCTTTTAAAAAAATGCACTTTTCAAGGTATATTTAAGTGGTCTGAAGAAAATAAATATAATACAGTGAGTGGAGCCAAAAGGATATATCACTGTTGAACACAGAACTATTTTGTGCATATTTTAATGAAAAATGACTTGTTTGGAGATACTTTTCTTGATTTCATGAAGTATAGCAGAAACTAGACTCGCTCCGTACATACACAGACACACAAATCTTAGCCAATGATTGACCCTTGTATCATATAAATCTGGCAAAACATCAAGTAATATTTGCAACGTTTGGATTTATAAATATATTGCTATACCCAGAAGGCCAGATTTTCTTTTGTCATGCTGGTATACTGAATCTGGAATAACTTCACTGAAGTTGGTAGAGTTTGCATACTCCAAAATGTATGCCAATTGAATTAAGATTCAGCCACATCCAGTAAGTCTAAGATCCAGATAGCAAATAGAGAATCTCAGAAGAAGAGATGGAGGTGTCAAAACCCATAGAGGCCTACAAGCATCATGGTGTAAATAAATCTGAAGAATGTTGTATATCAGCATTGAATAATTTCCATTGAAGAATCCTATATTACCACTCTTTACTGAGTGTATAAGACATTTAAGCCTTATAATTAGAGCTGGTTGAAATTTTTGTTGTAAGAAGAAGGTTTTGTCAGAAAATGTATTTTTGGCTCCCATTTTTTTTTTACCAACTAACATTGATTTGAATAAAATTTTATTTTAGAAAAAATTGGAAATATCATTTAGAAAATATTAAAATGTCTCCTTCTGACATTTGCAGAATGTCTTCTTATGACTTTTTGATCCAAATTTCAGCTTTTTATATGTATAAAAATATGGCTGAAATCTTAACAAAGTGTTTTGAATTTATTGAAACCTTTTTTTTTGTGGGGGAATGTGGGGAGGAATTTTTTTTTTTTTGCACAATTCAAAATTTTTCACAGGACAGAAAAATCCATTTTCTGATCAACGCTACTCAGTATCAGTGTTTGACATTTAAATATCTTATTGGGAATGAGAACAATATTTTTGCTTTTGGTGGAAATGTGAAAGGAGAAATGTGACAGATATTTTGAACCACAGTTTGATGCTTGTCAGGAGATTATTAAAGAGTCACTTTGATCTAACTTAGATGTAACAGGCTTGGATAGGCCCTTCAACCTCTAATTCAGATGGGTAGTGATGCCAAATCAATCTCTTTGAGAAAGTAAAATGACAAGAAAGTCACTGAACCAATCTTATGATGACATGAATGACTAAAATTCAGGATCATGTCCAGTTGTTCATGTCTGCAATTTGAATTTAAGAACATGTAATTTACATTATTGGAAAGAGAGTGTTTTACAGCAAAACAAGGCTCTATGACGCATTATTATTTTACTATAAGTAAGAATGAAAGATTCACTTAAACACTCAATTCCTAATGGAAAGTGTGTCACTATAATAGGTGTTGGGAATTAATATGTAAGGGTGTGTACACACAGCAGTCTTATTTCGAAACAACAGAGGTGTTTCGAAATAAGAAACGCCATGTTCACATGACATACTGTTGTTTTGAAACAACTTAAACCCCATTTGGTGACGAAACAATGTTGTTGCAAAACGATTGTTTCAAAACAATCCCGTCAAAACATGTTATTTCGAAACGACTGAGACTCGTTTAGAAATAACTGTTGTCCAAACATGCTATTTCGCTTTGAGCTTTTTTCCTTAATTCGAATTAACATTTTCTTAATTTGAATTAACTTATTTCGAAATAACGCCTTATTTAGATACAAGTTGTTTCAAAACAACTTGTATCGAAGTAAGCCCCTGTGTGTGAACAGAGCCTAAAAGAAGCAGGTGGTATAAATTAATAACACAGGGTCAATAAATAAGGCTTGATAAATGCCTGGTCTAATCTGCGCAGGAATCGAAATACAATATTATAGAATAACCTGTTGATCACAATGGTAAACTTATAAGCAAAACCATAAAATTATTTAAAGCATCTGGCAAAGTGTGTTTTTCTCCCACAAAAGCTCATGTGATACATGTCAGTCTTTAAAAGTGCCATAGGACTCCCTGTTTATTTTGCATAAATGTAATGTTAATATGTTAATACATGAAATTTTAAAAAAATATTCAGAGCAGTTCCAGAAGAAAAAGAAAAAAAATTCATTTCTAAATCATAGGCTATTGCAAGCCACCATCCTATACTATTACTAGTCTACTTTAACCCAGGCAGCCAACCATTAGTGACAAAGCTCAGTTGTAAATTTGATATCTGAATACTTTTACATGCAAGGTGTTTGGCATAAAACACGATTACAGATTGTATGTATGGTACTTCTTGAGGAGATCTTTTATTCATTTACAATATTATTTGTCATAGGATTTGCTCTTCATTTCTACAGAATTCTCTAACATTAAAACAGATCTGAAGCTGTGCAAGTGCTGAATGAGTTACTCTCCAATAGCAGTGACAGAACTTCAACAGGAGGTTCAGTTCAGCTAGAATAAGCCTTCACAAACATGAAGTCTTAAAATATTTTAGCCTCCTTGATGCAGAAATGGAGTTGGAATTCTTGTAGGATAAAGATTTCATGCATGAGTTCCCAGTGCTTCTACGATTCACTCAGCTAGAAATGGTAAGAGGACACTTTCCCTCACCTGACCCCTTGTCTGCTGCCCTTCTAGCCTTGGATAAAAGCTGAACATGGACAGACAAACTAAACTTAAAGCAACCAAAAATTAATGAAAATTACTCAAACCGCAAAGGTTTGGTTTGGGTTCAAGATTTCAATAATCTAGATTTCTTTAGGCTGTCCTGCACTTTTGAACATTCAAGAATTGTTTGTTGTATTTCCATCAGTGGCAAATCAAGTTCAAACCTCATGCCCCTCTCTTCCTTCCTTCTGTGAAAAAGACATAAAGCAAACAAGTAAAAATGACACTGTTAAGAGACAAGCTGGCAGTCAGACCATTGTGGAAAGTTTTGTAGGATTTGATTGGGATGAAGTCAATAAAGTCTTAGAAAAATAAAAGGAAGTGCTGAAGAAAACAACAATCAAGAGTGCTTAATAGACAAGTGTCTCTGTTTTTAGAGGGTTTTTTTTGATCAGATGGCAGAATTTAATACAAAATTGTCCATAATATCCATGGGTAGCATGAAGGGCCAAAGGCTAAGGAAATGGACTGAGAGTAAGTGGGCCTGTGTTCTGCTCTCAGCTGTCTGTGGTTGCAGATACTGCTGCAGGTCCTTGGGAAAGTGACTTCATCTTACTACAGCCTGGATTCCTCATCTGAAAAAATGTGGATAATGATACTTAGCTTCCTTAGTAAAGTGCTTGGAGATGTACAGATGCAAAAGGCTATGGGAGCTACGTAGTTCGGTAGGTTGGTTTAAAAATTTTGTAAAAAGATTATCATCATCTGTTAAATTAGAGTAGACAGGACTCTTCCCGTGAGGGTTGAAATGCAGCAGTGAGAGGGTGGCGGAGAAGTGAAAGTGTCTAACAAATGATGGCTTGTAACTTGAACATGAAACATTTTCTCGGAACTAATTAAAACTTTGGAGGAATCATAAGAACTTAAATGAATCAGTGCTGTGTAGCTAACAACTTACACTGAAGATTTTAAACAAATATCCACAATGCATCAGTAAACAAGCAAATTAGTTTTCCCAGGAGGGAATCTGGGTCACTACAGTGCTGTGCCTTGATAAAAGATTTCTCAGTGTCTGTAGTTTTCCATATTTGTAATTTTACTGTTTTTCATGATCTCTCTTCCAGACCTTTTAATATGTAGCAAAACACTCTTTTAAATTATTTACGAAGTGAAATTCGCCATGCTTCAGTAATACCTCACAGTTAAAAAAAAAACTGTCTGAATTAAGGGTGGAAATAAAGCTGGGCCCAGTTATTGCTCAAACATGGCCATTAACTTTGGTAATCTCCTTTAAAGAGGGTTACTGCGCTATAAAATGTTTCCCCATGGTTATACTGGCAGTTAGATGGAAGATACATGACAGGGAGAATTCTTGTTGGGTATAGTTCATTCCTGGATGATTTAACTAGTTGTATTAATTTGTTTTTTTCACTGGTAATATGAAGTAAGTCTTTGTTATGTAACAGGGGGTCCAACAATGATTATAATCAATATGACCAACTTACCCGACTGATGCAGTTTTTTATGAAGTGACTGTTGGATGGAGACTTGGGATGATATCATGCCTTTCATCTGTGCATGTAATGAATCCGGAACACTGAGAGTCTGTTTCTTTCTTGTATCGGGACCATGTACAGAGCTTGAATTTGCTGCTGCATCTGAGCTACAGGCCTGAGTATAAATCTCATGTTTTGGAGTCAGAGATCCTGAATTCAGTACCCCTCCAGGGACATCATTCCACCTAGAATCACATCAGGTGCTAGATGATGATAACCATGTTATTGATTTTAATGGGAGTCTTCACAGAATAAGATTATCACTGAGAAAAACAGTTTGCAGATCAAGCTGTTGGTATTAATTGGAGCTGCAGAGAAGGACCAGTGAGCTCGTTACCCAACGGGCCTTTTGAAGATTTCCAAATTCCATTACCATCATTTTTGACTCTGTGGGTGTTCAATTATTCCCATGCATATCGGAGCCCAGTTGCATCTGCCACAATTGTGTGTACAAGGAAAGTCTTTTCCCTCCAAAAGGCCTTCAAAGAATAATTGAAAGAATTTGGTAAAACTTATTAAATGTATTTTCTCTTATTCTTTCAGTTGAATCTATTAAAATGAGTAGAAGCTTTTTCTCTAGGACTGATATTTTAAGGTAATGTCCAGAAACTCTCACTGATCTTAAATCCAGTTTGTAGGATGCTGTGCAAACAGAGATGGGCGTGGTACAAAGCCTAAACACTCTTAAAAAGCAGTTGGAAGTGAACGCAAGCTAGGAAGTTGGTAAGTATTTTACTGGTCCATCTTTGCACAGTACTGGAAGCTGCATTTCCTCTTTATCTGTAGGACTCTCAAAGAGAGAGGGAATTAAGCTGAAAATTCCCCTGAAGATAACTAAAAGGAAGTAATACATTAGTTGTGACTGAGGTCAGATGGCTAGTGTTCATACGGCACCTCTTTGTATGGAAAAGCCATAGAATTGCTACTCACATACATTTGAAAATCTTGATATTTTAACCATCTCTAAAAATGTAAGCAGTGATTCTAAGTTAATGGTTTTGCTCCAGCAGCTGGGTCTTTAATTGAAGCAGCAGCTGTTGCAAGTCTTGTGATAAGACCCGGCAATACTGAACACCTTCATTAGAGGCAGGCGTGCATAAGAATAAAGCTGACAATTCCATTTTGGAAGGGCACGTCTACACAGCACTTTTATTTCGAAATAACACTTGTTATTTTGAAATAAAAGAAATTAGGTCTACATGACGTTTTCTTATTTCGAAAGGACGGACTTCGTCCTTTCGAAATAAGAATCGTCATTTCGAAAAAGTAAAACCTGCCCCCCCTCGAAACGGCTGTTATTTCGGAAGGGATATTTCGAAATAAAGCTGTTCTTTCGAAACAACACTGTGTAGACCTGTTGTTTCGAAAGAGCTGTTTCAAAAGAACAGGTCCAAATGGCTTTATTTCGAAATATCCCTTCTGAAATAACAGCCATTTGGATTGCAGGCTTTCCCTTAATTCGAATTAACTTATTTCGAAATAAGGATTTTATTTCGAAATAACTCATTTTGAAATCCTTATTTTGAAATAACAATGCATGTGTAGACATAGCCGAAGTGTTGTCAATAACTCACCTATCCGTATATGTGCTGTTGAGCAGAACCACATTCTTTTCTTTTTTCTACCAGAGTACAATACACAGGGAACCTGTCATGGTTCTGGCTCCAGTTAGCAACAATTTTTTCTAATTTAATGTAATATGAGGCAATGTATACACAGATGATCCACTTACCATCGTGCTTCACTTTGTGTTAATAGTTCATCCAGTCAGGTTGCTGTTAAAGACAGCATACAGTTAGGCAAAAAGCTATTTCACTTCATGGAATTTCTCTGCTTTGTACATACTTTCTTTTTTTCTAATGTTAGAGTTGTCATGATTGTCAGCACCTGGCTTCTTTCACTTACATTACACTAGTGAGCTGGAACTCTGATAAAGGAGTTATGTACAGTGATGACAAGAATTGATTTCCAATTTCCTGTAGAATGACTCTATCATTGCTTGTGACTCCAGCAATTTAGTTTATATTACAGAGCTGGCTGGGGGCTATAGATCACCCTGACAGTCTTCTAGTCACTGAGGATGCTGATTTTGACAAGATATCAAAAGAGAGATTTTATGAATGTTTCCTTTCTTTGAAAAGGCTCAAAGTGGAGTTTTTTTGTTGTGGGGAGATTTTGCAGGAAGCAGAAGGGGCATGTCTGGCCTGCATAGAACAACTTTTCTTCATTTCTGCTAATGTGCTAACATCTTGTATTTCAATAAAGCAATTACTTAGCCGGGTCTTATTGCTTGATCACAGATCATCCTAGCAAAACAATAGTAGGGGGATAACTTTTCTCACCCTAAATTTAAACTCTGATTCTTTAGGCTAATGATGCTAATTTTTTAGGGAATCTTTTAAAAGCGAGCTTATGATAATAGATTCATAGACAGATTCATAAATTTAAAGATCAGACGGGACCAATATGATCATCTAGTCTGACCTCCTGCACAGTGCAAGCCACAGAACCTCTGGCCCACTCCTGCAATGGACAAAAACCTTATTGGCCTTGTGGATACAGCCTTAGACTGGGGTTTAAGAGATCTGTTCTATTCCTGGCTTTGCTACTGAGGGTTCTGGGTGACTTGGGGCAAGTCACTTTGCCTCTCTATGCCTCAGTTGCCCCACCTGTAAATGGACATAATTGACTGAATGCAGTACAGTCTATCAGTTAACTTGAAGGCACTTCTTTGTACACCTGCAATGGGATAACTTTGGAGCATCACATCCTATAAGTTTCAGGGAATGCTCAGGGCATCAGTGGGCACAAGCCTAGTTTGTCTGGTGCAAACCAGAAGACCAGGAAAGCTGATTTGCAGGCCAGTCAGCATCCCCAGAATATCCTTTGCTGCACAGAGAGGCATTTCTCTGCTTGTCCATCTTGCTACCTCTACATTTCAGAGGCAACAGACTGATTTCCAGGTGAGCAGATTGTCTGGATTCTGATTTAAAAAAAGAGATACCTTGGGGTGTGGGGGAAAGGTTGTAGGAAGAGAAACGAGGTGCTAGGGGAGCAGGAAGAGTGGAGTGGTGAAGAGAAAGGAGGATCAACAGGGGGAGTAGGGGAGGGGATTAGTGGCAGGTACCACACAGGTGGTGGTGGGAAATAACCTAGAAGAGAGGGGATGGAGAAGAAGGAGGAAAGAATCATGGCTATGGAAAGGGCTAGGGGTGAGAAGTGGTGATGGTGGAAGCTGAGCCCTGGAGGGGATTGTGCATAGGTGATAGGTGTAGGGAAGTGGACCTAATGATGGGGTTTAAAGAAGGGCCTTTGGAAAGGAGGGCTGAGTTTTGAAATTTTGAATTTTAAACAAACATGAGTGAGAGAGACTGATATCTCAGTAGTCTAATGTTGGGGCACTAGTCTTGGGATACAGGTAGGGTTACCAGATGTCCCGATTTTTATAGTGACTGCCCTGATATTGGGGGCTTTTTATTATTCAGGTTCCTACTGTCCCCCCCTCTCCATCCTGATTATTTCATACTTGCTATCTGGTCACCCTATCATGCGGGAAACCTGGGTTCATGGCCCTTCTGTCTTATTCAGAGCTGGCACCTGGCCCTACATCTCTCATACCTCAGGTAAGTGTCCTAGCCCAGTGGCTTGGAACCTTTCCAGGCTACTATATCCCTTTTAGGAGTCTGATTTGTCTTGTCATTTACTGTCATGTAGGGGAAAAAATTGTTAGTGTTTAAGTGCCACAAGACTCCTTTTTTGATTTGTCTTGAGTACCCCCAAGTTACATCCCACTTAAAAATTACTTGCTTATAAAATCAGATATAAAAGTGTCACAGCTCACTATTAAGAAAAATCATTGACTTTCTCATTTTTTATCATCTAATTATCAAATAAATCAATTGGAATATAAATATTGTACTTAGATTTCAGTTCATTATATGCAGAACACTAGAAAGCAGTCACTATCTGTATGAAATTTTAGTTTGCGCTGACTGCACTTCTGCTTTTTATGTTGTCTGTTGTAAAATGAGGAAAAATACTTAGATGAGTACTCCCTGGAAGAACATGGTGTACTGTGGGAGGTATGTGTACCCTTAGTTGAGAATTATTGTCTTAACCTTTGTGCTTTTGGCTTTTCTGGGTTGGGTGTCTGTCTCCTTCATTTTGACCAGAAATCTGTCTTTCCTGCGAAACCTTCCCATCTAAAATTTTATTGAAACTGACAGATGTCTTTGAAAAGTTGTAGTTTTGGCAAACTGGAGTTTTCTGATTAAAAAAAGAAAGATTTTATTTGAAAATACTCAAAGCCAGCCCAGGCCCCCTGATACCAGAAGAGTGTTGCTACCCACCATCCTGCCTCATTTTTATTTAATGGCACTGAAACTATTGTTGAGTGTTATGTGGCTCTCTTTCTCCAACTCCATGCTGACAGAATGAAGCAAACTAAAATTTAGAGTCAAGCTTGGAATGGCTTAAGAAGAATTGGGATGCACAAACTCTTATAAGTGTAAGTCCTTGAGAACATGTATCAGAGAAGTTTGTCTTTCTCTGTAGGGACTTAATTAAATTAAACAAATTTTCATCTTTCTCTCTGTTTAAATGACAATTTAGGGTCTCATTTTCATCAAATTGTCAAACTGTGTGAAAACTAATGAAAACATGCTTTAAGTACTGAGTTTTTAATTGGATTTTCAAAATCAGCATCTCCAGTAAAATGACAGTCATCTAAAGTAAACCACAGCATGGCTTAGAGAGAGAATTAAATAATTTTGAAGCAATTGTAAAGATAAAAAATGAAGATTTCAGTTGGTGGTAACAGCAAGCATCTGTCTGCCTATGATGTATCTATGCTGTTTTTATGGAGTGCATATCATTTTGGAATCTATACTTGTAAATAGTCTGCATTTCAGTTTCAGTCCTTTTACCTTTATTGCAAAGTATGTTGCTTAGAGCTATATTTACAAACTTATTTTCCTATGTCAGAAGTCATGTTATGAATCTCTGAACAAAACTTTTTATGTACACTGAGCTTTGAGGTCAGAAGTCAAAATGTTACAGCTATTTCATTTTTTCTCTTTAAATTATATGTTTTGTCGGAGTGGTAGGCACACGGGAGTTACCATACTGTGTCTAGTCTAGAACTGTATCACCAATATTCACCAATGCCAGATGGAAGGTGCAGGAAACCCTGCAGGAAAGAACTGTGGGTAATCTTGGCATGGCATGGCGTGAAGCCTTTTTGCAGGCTGGGGGATGACATTCTGCAAGATATGGATGCTTAATTTTGAAAAGCAAATGAAAGAGAAGGGTGAAACTACTTTGAAATTCAAATATTTTCTCCTGAATTTCTTTGTGCTCTTGGAAAATGAACACATTTTATCAAAAAGTAAGGTATGTTCCCTGGAATTTTTACTTTATGACTGAAAATGGGCCTATTCCAACTTTATCATATTGTATTTACCTGGTGGCAAGTAACCAAGAAGAAAACAATGGGAACATTTGGCAAAGATTTTAAATAAGTAAGTAAATGAATAAATAAATAAATAAATAGGAGCCAACAGGTAAACTGTATCCACAATGAGTTGTTAGATGGTCTGCCTTTCTGAGAACTAAGGTTCTTATCTGGACGCCTAACTTTATAAATTTTTGGATCCTAACTTTAATTGCTGTTTTGAAAGTCTAGGGCTATGTCTACACAGCACTTTTATTTTGAAATAACACTGGTTATTTCGAAATAAAAGAAATTTGGTCTACATGATGTTTTCTTATTTCGAAAGGATGGATCCCGTCCTTTCAAAATAAGAACTGTTGTTTCGAAACAGGTTAAACCTCGATTGTTTCAAAACGGCTGTTATTTCGAAATGGTTATTTCGAAATAAGGTCGTTTGGACATGTTGTTTTGAAACAACTGTTTTGAAACAACATGTCCAAATGGTCTTATTTTGAAATAACCATTTCAAAATAACAGCCGTTTTGATAGCAGGCTTTCCCTTATTTTGAAATAAGTCATTTTGAAATAAGGGTTTTATTTTGAAATAAGTAATTTTGAAATGACTTATTTTGAAATAAAACTTTGTGTGTAGACATAGCCTTGGTCTCTGATCTTTTTCTTTCTTTCTTTCTTTCTTTCTTTCTTATCACTATCACTTAGTTCTGCAGAAGATGATAAAACAAACCAGGGTACTTTCCATCTTGTAAATCCTCTCAGGTCAGTTCTTAACAAATAAAGAAATTTATGTGGTCCTTTGACAACAAGAATGAGGACAGAAATAAAATTTCCTGCTTTTCGAAACTTAAGGAGACTCTTGATTAGCAGATAGCAGTATGTTGTTTATGATACACAGTTCAGCAGTTCTGATTAAACTCAGGAATGGACATGACCCTCAATGTTAGAACATGGTTGGTTTTATTGCATAATGCAGGACATTTGCTCTTGTTTTCCATTCCCCAGAGTACTAATTAATTAGTATTTGTAAAGCACTTTGGCAATGTAAAGCTCTATGTAGTGCTAAATATTATTTATTGTAATTGTCAGCTAGTCTAAATCTTAGATGGAATTTCATGTTTATTCAGAGGGATATAAACCTCTGCGATAATTGAGTGGCCACTGTGTTAACAGTAAAAGAGAGCTAAAGCATAGAATGCAGGATGTGCAGTCATCGTGGGTCATGAAACCTAAACTTTAATGCCAATAATTTTCCAGGGACCTTTCAGTGACCAGAATATTTTTTATAGTATTTTAGTTACCTCCTAAGACTAAACTATTGTGTTATTTGTCATAGATTTCCAGTCAGGGCTTTGATGTGCCCATTATTTGTTCTGTGTTTCTGGATATCACCAGCCAGGCCTGTGAAAATAATGATGTATCCAACATCCCCTGGACAGTTTTTTGACCTGACCACAATTACTCTGCACGTCTCACCAAATGTCTGATGCTGCCAGTCACACGGTACTGCATTAATGGCTTCAGAAAACTGAATGTGACAATACAATAGTTATCTTCATACTTGTCAAGTACAAACTGTACCAAACAGTGCGTGTGAGGTATTTTTAGTTTGTGATGAAGGCGATTGAAATCGAGGTACCCCAGGGTCTTATTAATTGCTGTAAAAATGACTTACCAGACATCTGTATTCATTCCACAAATTATTTTCATGCATTTGATGCTCTCTCCCCACCTTCTTAAGCAAACAGCTTCCTGTTTTCTTGAGGAGCCTTAATATGATATAGATTATTAATAAAACTCTTCTTAGATCATGGTAACTTCTGCAACGTTAATGTAATTTTTATGACATACTCTAGTAAATGAGATCTTTTGCTGAGAAGACATCATGAATCAAAACTGGTTTCCAAAGTTGGCTAATTTTTTTAATTGATGTTTGATCTCCTCAAGGGAATCCTTGCTGTTTGTCTCTAATATTCCAGATGACTTGACTAACCAATGTACTTTTGCACAATGGACTTCTAGCACCTGAATGAGTTGATCAATGAGTAGTTAATTCTTGTGCAGCCTGTAGCTTCTGTGGAGTAAATCAGTTCCTGCTGACATGTTACAAGAGAGCCCTGCACTGCAGATCTGTAAGCAGAAGATGAGAAAGAATTGCAGTTTAACAGGTGCACCCAGATTGGAATGGTCACATCTATTTATATTTCTTCGTATTTCTATTTGTTATTTACATCATCATGATAGTTGGTAGGAGTGCCTGTTTTGGATTACAGTCCATGATGCTTTGTACTGTTTGAACATGGAAAGAACTATTTCTCCCCCAAAGACTAGAGGCTGTGTTCACACACAGGGGGTTATTTCGATTCAAGTTGTTTCGAAACAACTTGTATTGAAATAACACCTTATTTTGAAATAAGTTAATTCGAATTAACAGTTTGTTAATTCGAATTAAGGAAAAAAGCTCAAAGCGAAATAGCAAGTTCAGAGAACAGTTATTTTGAAACGAGTCACCGTTGTTTCGAAACAACATGTTCTGATGGCATTGTTTCGAAATAATTGTTTCGAAACAACGTTTCGTCCCCACATGGGGTTTAAGTTGTTTTGAAACAACGCCGTTGTTTCGAAGCAACAGTGCGTCATGTGAACGTGGCCCTTCTTAGTTCGAAACAACCTCTGTTGTTTCAAAATAAGACTGCTGTGTGGACACACCCAGAGAGTCTAAGTAAATAAATACTCCACTGAAATAACTGTAGATCTGCTATATTTAAATGTTGAGAGTTTCCACAAAGTTACAGCTACAACATGCACTTCAGGCAAAGGTGTAATTTGAGTAATGCACAATTAAATATGCTAATTTAATATAGAACTAATGCAACTAGAAGTGAAAGTGCACACTGGAAAGAGTTATTCGGAATGAAGTGATTATTGTGGATGTGAAACCCAAAAGACATTAAATATATTTTTTTGGACTTAGGGTTGCTAGTTTAATTTTTCTTATAGAACAGGTTAGAATAGGTTTTTTCTTTTAGTGCCATAACTATTACTATTCTAGGCAATTAAAGATAATGGATTGGGACATCAAACTTGTGAAAATTTAGGTAGCCTCATTTATTCCAGTTAAGGATCTAGCTCAGTAAATAAAACAACGGGTCTCTGCTCAAGGATTTCAATCTAAAATGGCACCATACCAATGAAGGATGGTAGAGCTCAGCAGAGGAAAGCAAGACTTACTTGTATGTTTTTCTTTGTGGTTGGCGGTGAACAGCGATTTAGCTCTTGAAGAGCAGGAGCCTTTTTCTCCCGCCCTTTTCCTCCTCCTTTCTGGGACCCTCTTTGAAAATATTTCAGGCTTTGATGAGCTCCCCCTCACCCAAAGCAATGATCCCTCCATGTCATGCCAAACTTTGTTTTGCCTTCTGAGCATGCAACAAGCTGTTGCTGTTTTCTGGTCACCCAGCTCTGAAGGGCTCTGTTTGGCCAGCTTGTGCAGGGGCTGACTACTCACGTTCCCCCCAACAAATAACCTCACGTTCCCTTGGATTGTGGAGAGAGGGGATTTGACGTGAAAGATGATGTGAAGGCACAAGGAGGAATGAGCATGTGAAGGCACAGAGAGGAATGGGCTAAGGTTATGTGGACAGTTGGTTGTGTCTTTAGGAGACATGAATCATTTAAATCCCTTAATAAAAGGCTTAAGTAAGGCTTAGGTGATCTGTCCCTTGTGTGAATCCTCTGTACAGGAGTGTTTACACTGAGGGCAAATGAAATGAAATATGTGACCAGAGTTTTCACTCTTGGTTGTTACTTACTTGGCACACAGCAGCAGCTGTCAGGTGTTTGTGCTCTGGCTATATCCACTGTAATAGCAATGAAGAATTGTACACTTTTTCAAAAAGCCAAGAGGAATTGGAGAAAAATAATACATTTATAAGCTGGTTTTCCTCTATACAAGTCATTTCCCTAGTGATATCCACTTAGTTCCTAACAAAAATGTATTCAAAAGATTATTGCCAGAATGCTTTGAAGCTGAAGCCACTCAGGGCTAATGATATAATTACTTCACAAAACCATTTGTAAAGTAATTATGTGCTATTGTTCCTTTTCTCTGTGTCTTTATGCGAGTGAGCCATCTTGGCAGACACTTTTTAAGAATACACTGAATAGGCTATTATGTAAAAATATAAATAATCTGTGCGCATATTTAGAAACGAAAACTCTGCTTTTTGCCACATGACTACATCTTGTGTAAAATGTATATAAAATCTTTATACAGGGGCAGAATGTGCTATAATAATCTCTGATAGAGAACTGGAATAAGTTCCAAAGGGGCAGCTGTGTTAGTCTAGTTCAGTAAAACAAACAAGGAGCCCTGTGGCACTTAAAGACTAACAAATTTATTTATTCCATGAGCTTTTGTGTGAGAAAATCCTACTTCGTCAGATGCTTTGAAGATGGGAGAACGTACAAAATGGGAGGAAATAATTACAGGGAAGTGTGAGTCATGGAATCAGGTCACACTGTAACAGCAAATCAAAGCACTTGTAAAGAGGCAAGCTTGTTGTTTTAATCTCTATAGAAAGCTTTTCCTTTAATAAGGAATTGTCTGAAGTGTTTTATTATCACCTTATCTTGTTAGCAACAAACACCAACTAGAATTAAGGGACAGTATAAATTAAGTGGCTGTGAATATTCTATTTAAGTGCATCTGCTTAGCCCCTCTTCACGTTTATGTTCACTTCCACTAACAGTCAAATGCTGCACTTTGTTAACCTGGTATCTGCAGAAACAAATTGCAATGGTACCAGCAGAAGTGCTTGTGCAGTTGTTTGGTCGGGAGACAGTATTGTGGCAAATCTGTCAAACTGCTATTAAGTAGCATATTTCGAGGTGAGTTGTAATCAATCCAGTGACTTTTTAAAAAGAATACAGAAAGAAAGGCCTCAAAACAATATAAAAGAACACATAAATAAATGTAATGCCAATTAAAACAAATTATTTACTAGTATTGTGGTAGGTTCTAGAATCCCCTGTCATGGGCTGGAACCCTATTGTGCTAGGTGCTGTACAAACACAGAGGAAAAGACTGTCTCTGGTCCAAAGAACTTACAACCTAATTTTTTGTGAATTATTTGCTCAGTTCTAATAACATATATGTGCAACAATCGCCCCCATCTATTCCAAAGTACTTATGAGGCAGGATGGGCAGAGAAAGAATCTCTGTTTGAACCAACCACTGACCCACCCATCCAGCTTGAATATTAAATTCTAATGAAATTTTGGGACATGAGTTTAACTAGTCTGCAAACTGTTTAGGTGCCAGTTGAACAAGCACATGCTACTTTGTAAACATCTGTGTTCAGCAAACACTTAAATGGATGATTAACTTTTCAGCAGGTGCCTAACTCTCATTTACTTTAAAGACCAGGAATGGGATCACTCTCATGCTTAAATTTAAGCATATGCTTTGGGGCCTTATATGTAGTGGCTAGAAAGCTGAGAGGATGACATCTTGTTACTGCTTTCTGTTTTCTCCGCTAACTGGTAAATTAAAAAGTAACATTTTAAAAAAACAGACACGTATTTCCTAGGAAAAATTATGCAGTTTTATTGGGCAACACACGGCACATAAGATACGTTTTGTTTTTTGGTGTTTTACAGCTTTTGTTATATACACACTGCTTGCCAGCCTACAGAGACCTTTCCATAGACTAAATTATAAATGAGCACTGTATTTGCACACTCTGTTTTGCAGTGTAATCAATGAAGAGTATGTAATTTCTAGTCTGAAGGTCTTTGGTGAGGGCTGTAATTTGCAATAAACTGCACTCACATTATTTTGCAAGTGTGACAGATAGCTGATAGCAAGAATTTCTTCCAAGGCACATTTTAGACCCAAGATAATTCACCCTTTCAATGGTAACATTAAAAAAGGATAGACATTCTTCTGTGATATTGGTACCGGTTCTTGGATGACTGTGTTGAAGACGTGATGGTAGGATGTATTTTTTGTGTACTGAAACCCTGTCTGCTTCTGAAGAGGGAAAACTCAATTGTGCAGTGGCGGAGGATTGATAATGTTAAAATATTATTTCCTATACAAATATATGAGGCTTACTTTCAGCACATTTGGGGTTCCATAAATGCAGGTTGCAGAGAAGACTGCCTTACCTGTAACAAACACATATTCAGTTCTGAAACTTTGCAGAGCTCTGTATAAGTCTGAATTTCAGAGAGAATGGCTGATCTGAAAGTGTTAGAGTGTTAAATGTTGCTAATATAATTTCCACGTACTTACCTCTGTGCAGGAGTCTAAGAGAAAGATGAATATTTATACCCTTTACACAGAGGAGGAAATGGAGACCAGGATTAAATGAATTGACTAATGTAGAGCAGCCAATCAGCAGCAAAGCTTGTGCTTGGAATACACATTTAAATTTTCATCAAAATTTTAGTTTCACCAAAAAGGGGCCAACATTCAGCAATGTTTTAAATAACTTTATTTGTCTTTTTTTTCATCAAACTGTAATTATTGGCGTGGACAAAAATCATCTATGGGACATGTGCAGCAAAAGAAGTGTGGCTGGGGGATAGAGTACTGGACTCAGATTCAGGACACCTGGGTTCTATTATTAGCTGTGTCATTAGTATTCTGTGTGGCATTGGAATCAAGTCAGTTCACCCTTCTGCACCTCACTTTCCTCATCTGCAAAAGGGGGTAACAATACTGCCCTCCTTATAAGAGCTTCTACTGATGAAGATCTAGATCAGGGATGGCCAAACTTATGGAACTCAAGAGCCACACAAGTCAGTTATTAAATCTTTGAGAGCTGCACTGAGGCATATAACCACATATTTTTACCTATTTCAAAATTTCTAAGCTTAAAATTCATTGCACACTTTAATTTTATCGTAAAAACAGGGCAAATATTGATCCTACTAATGTCAGATTCTAATTACTTAAGGTTACCATGAAAACTGGGCCTACACAGTAAAAACTTAGCTATTGCTGCATGTAGAACACTGCAGGCTAGTGGCAGGTTTTTAAAATCTGGGCAGTAACTTGCCAATGCAGTAGGTAAAAGCTCTCTCAGGTGCTGATCTCTAAGTATTGCATAATGTTTGGATTTAACAAATCTCATTGTGGAATACAATGCTTCAAAGCAGTAAGTTGTGTCAGCAATCGAAAGTAATCTACATTCAGTTTTAAACTTTTCTCCTTTGTGTTTTCATTTCTTAGTATTCCACGTCATGTTTAGGACTTGTAAACCACAATTTTAACAAAGGAGTAAGCTGCATTAGAACCTATGAGAAAATCTAAACATGCTGCACTACCCCTGCCTCCATTGCTGCTTCCCCGCTGTCTCTTAACATGATGCTGCTTCTCCGCTCTCCCCAACCAGGCCACACTTCTGCCCCCTGACCCCAATTGTGCCGTGGCTTCCCTGCCAGCCCTGACCACGCTGCCGTGACTCCCCCGCAGGCTTTGACCTTGTTGCAGCTTCCCCTGCCAGCCCTGACCACACTTCCATGGCTTCCCCTGCCAGCCCCGACCATGATGCTGTGGCTTCCCCCGCCAGTCCCAACCACGCTGCTGTGGCTTCCCCCACCGGCCCCAACCACTCTGCCATGACTTCTTTGCTGGCCCCAACCATGCTGCTGTGCTTTCCCCATTGGCCCCGACCACGCCACTGCTTCTCTGCTGTCCCTGACCAAGTCACCCTTCCCTGCCAGCTCTTCCACGAGGCGCACTTCTTCTTTGAAGAGCCACAGTTTGGCCACGCCTGATCTAGATACTACTGTTTGATACAAAAACTCCTACAGCCTGTACACTCCTTGCCTTATGATCAACTATGAAGGAAAGATTTTTTTTTAATGAATGCCCCTGCTTCACTGGGCTTCTCAAACTGTCTCCAGCATTCTCTTGCTACTATTTTTTAAAGACAGGATAGACAGAGTAGGTATTTGGTGTAGTATGGTCTGGTGGTGAATGCAGATGCAGGCGACTCTGAAAACCCATGTTCCATTCCCTGACCTTTGAGATGTTCCTTGTGACCTTGGGCAAGGAACCTCACTGTTCTGTAAATTCCAGCAGGTGCCTGTCTGCATTTTTCGTCCCCTAAATACCTTCATAACATGCCCCTTCTTTTCCCCACCATCCACCTCTGTATAATGAGGATTCGTGTACTGCTCAATTTTTGCATGCCCAATGTCAAATGCTCTAAAGAGTGACATGATTTTCAGAAACAGGAGACCACATTCCCCTTTAAGGCATCTCACATTGAGCATTTGCAATCAAGTTCAAGAAAAAAAAAAGTGTTGGCCCTAGGTCATGAGATGTTCCCGCACGGGCACTGAAGCACCTACAATGAATTTGTCATTGTCTAGCACAAAGGGCTCTGATTTCAGTGGGTCCTTGAAGGGGGACTGATCTCAGTCAAGACTCTAGACCACTGCTGTGACATGAATAAATAATCACCAGATAAAATGATGTCAGCCGCATCTGTAATTCTTGGAATGTTGGCTACACTGATACAGCTTTAGCTCTGCATTCTTTGTTGCAAAGTTATTTTGAAATGTTTCCCAGTTAAGGGAAAAGGTCCCCTGAATTGAAGTTTGTTACTGAATTTGTCACGTTACAAAGACACACAATTTTTTATTAATCTCTAAATTCTGTTTAGGCTCTTGATCTCCATTTAGCTTTCTTGTGTTTGCAGTGCTGTAGGGAGCTTCTGCAAACAGTAAATTAGCAGCTTGAGCTAGCAAGAAATATGGTATAATTACATGTTTTCTGTATCTATTTGAATAGCAAGAGCTGTGTCTTTTCGGACTGTGCTGTGTTTTATTTCATTGCAAATTCACTGTATACAGAATTTATATGCAGTTGTGAAAACTAGCTTCTTGAAAAATAAAACCCACAAATAACTGCAATATCTTTATAGGCTCTATATTACCCACAACAAAAAAATTAGCTCAAATGTTATATAAGTAAAATAACTAGTTTCCCTTTGAATCCACATGGCTGCTCTTTTTGTTGTTTCTGTTGTGGCTGGGATTCTTAGTCTAGCAAAGCTTCTCTTCAAGCAACTTCTTATAAACAGAATGTTATTAGTCTAACTTCTTAATGCCCAGTTCATTGAGACAAGTCATTGTCTGGTGAATATGTACTTTGCAATCTAGTATATTTCCTTCCATATATATATAAAAAAAATCAATGCTCAGATGCTCAATAGAATTTTACAATCTAAAAAATGTAAAGGGATTGTGCAAGTGAAATGTTTCTCCAGGTGCAGACAAGGATCAGGCCTTTCTCCCAGAAGACAATTTAAACGAAGAGTGATCCTGGATCTATGTGTCCAGGAGTCTCTTTCATTGAGAAGCAAAAGTGTATCCCTGTGAAACCATCTGGAAACTAGGTGAGTCTGAGCCAGTGCAAAGATTAGCTAAAATCTGCCTGTAAGGGGCGCATGACTGGAGGGAAGAGTGTGCCTCCACTAAGTTGAACCCCTACTCCCACCAAGATAGCTCAGTCAACAGCTATGGGGTTAGTAATACATTTCAGGTGGCTCGCAAGTCAGGGCAGCACAGCGTAGTCAATGTGCAGCCCTTTGGTCAGGGCAGTGTAGCTCAAAGGCCACAGAGTTTGTGTAGGGGGGGCTTAGGCCCTCCTGTCCACTGAGCCCCAGCCCAGGGCCCTATTGGTGTCGGCAAGGCCGCCCCTAGGGGACTGTGGGGCCCTGGGCGAATCACCCTCTGCAGGGCCCCCACTCACCTCCCCCCCGGCACTGGGGGGTGGGGCTGGCTGGCCCAGGGGAGGGGCAGACACCTGCACTTGCCATCCTATGCCAGGGACCAGGCAAGCTGACCAAAAACGGTGGAACAGGACTGCAGGGTCTGGTTTCTCAGCCGCTCTTAAGCCAGTGGTTGTCAAACTTTTTCCTTGGGACCTAGCTCTGGACCCCTCTGATGTGCAGTGACCCTCCACTGAAAAAAAGTGGCCACTGCCAGAAAACTGAACAGTGACCATGTCTGTGGGAGGGGGGAATGTTTTGGGGGGGGGTGGCAATCCCTCATGGCTTTCATCCTTTCTCTTGAGGCATCTATTGCATCTCTGAAACCTGTACATCTAATTTGAGATCATCTACGTGGAACATGTGGAGGGTGACCCCACATGCCATACTCCTGTCTCAAATCAAGAAGTATGTCAAGTCTCTAAAATGGCATGTAGTAGCCTGGAGTGTGTGTATGGGAGCTCCTTGCAAATGGTGGTGGGGGTGACTGGGTGGAGAAATGAGATGGAAGTGCTGAGATAGGGGAAGGAGAAGAGAGCCAATGCCAGGCTGGAAAGAAAGGTCCTGGAAGATCCTGTGTGCTGCTGAGCCTGTCCAAGTCACTCCAGGTCCTGCTTCCTTCTCCACTGCCAAATCCCAGGAA
The DNA here is from genome assembly GCA_007922195.1 of Podocnemis expansa. Classification (NCBI taxonomy): domain Eukaryota; kingdom Metazoa; phylum Chordata; order Testudines; family Podocnemididae; genus Podocnemis; species Podocnemis expansa. The sequence goes on from ML681971.1 coordinate 14,070,519, forward strand.
ATGAAGCAGCCCCTCTGGGTTCCACTTTTGCCTTTGCACTTCATCTGCTCCCTGAGTCTGCATGAGTTTCCATGAACGCACAATTGTCCACAATATTGTGATTGAAGGGATGCTAGCCCTCTCTGCTTGGTCTGGTGACCCCTGGCAGTGTGCATAAAGCAGCAACACAATGGGGTTATCCACTCCCCCCCTTCAGTTTAGGACCATGTTATAACTTCTCTTTCCAGCAGATCCATCCCTGAGTTGGATTTTATTCTGTTACTTAAACTTTCTAATTGTAGAAAAAATACCATACTTTGTAACACAGGCTCCTACTATAATGGTTTGCTTTTCTCTTCTCTTTTTAATTATCAGTCAGAAAAAACTCTGGAGTTTTTATTAAAATCCACAAGTTATAACTTTTGTTGCAAGCAAGGGAATTCTCAAGCCACTGAAAAAAGAGGCAAATCCTAATTTGCAAAAATAACTGCAATCCCCAGATCAACTGCAATCCCCAGATCCCAGAAATGGTAGAATAAGGGATGTTCACATTTTAATTCTTCTCTTCATTGGGTCTGTTGATAAAAAAACACAAAGGTTGCTTGCCAGTGACCTCAGTCCTTTTCTTATGAATGAGAGAAGCCCAAAGAGATCCTGACTCCGAGAGGAGGCATAGAGGTTGTTTGAACAACCATTATCACGTCATTGTTAGTCCTAATGACTCACCTTTGTTGCAGTGCTGATCTACTGCCTTAAGCAACTTTCGCCCCAATCCACTTCCAGCCCTGTGAACAGGGCTGCCACTTTTGGCTGGCTCGCCCAGTCCCTGGCATGGGGGGGGGCAGCAGTGTGGCCCCGCAGGGCCCCCCAAAGTGTGGGGCCCTGGGCAGCTGCCCCTCTTGCCCTACCCTAGGGATGGCTCTGGGTGTTCGGTAGCAGCACCAAGTTAGCGCAGATCCAAACCACAATGCACTGACTCATTCCCATTGTCACCCCCGGTCCTCCCTTCAAAGCCCCCCCCCAGGCTGCTTCCTACCCTGCATGCTGTGGCTGTCTTCTTCCTGGGTGGTGTCCACTGACTGGTTCTCCGGCTGTGCCTTCTCCTCTGTGGGGTGGCTAGGGTTACTCTGGCATCTGATCCAAGGGCAACTCCTCCTCTGAAGCCTCCAGTGAGCGTCCTTCCCCCTCGCCAGCCAGCCCAGACTGAGCTGAGCTGCTCTTTTTGTTACTAGGTCAGCAGCTGGAACATGCCCTGTAGGGCCTAAGCTAAGGGGCAAGACTTCCTCCTCCCTTAGGCTATACAAGGCCTGCTCAGTGCGGGGTGTGGTCACCCCGTCACACTGCCCATTTGAAACTTGCTGAGTGATGACACATCCAGTGCAAAAAAGTTGACTGTAAAACTTTTATAAAGCACATGTCTCTTTGCACTCTGGAGTTTTTATTTAAAACTATATGTAGCCCCAGAAGCTGAGAGGTTGTTGTATGTTGCTGAGATGGCAGCTACTCAGTAGAATAGCTTATGACACAGAAGGTTATCTAGCATCCACAGTAAAAATACCTTGTTTCAAATGACAAGGCAATTCCAGTTCTGAAGATTTTCCTTTTACTTTTGTCTGGACTTTGGATGTTAAAGAAAAGCTGAAAAAAGAACATTAGTTCAGTCATACTAATATCTCACTAAGAAATGGAGAGGTCAGAAGGTATGGAACCTGTGAGGGGTATTTTATCTGTTGCTTAATGCAGTGGTCTCTCATCTGCTGGAGAATAAAATTCCAGCACCCCTGTAAACATATGAGCAAGTGGAAGCACGTGTGAGTCTGAAATAGTTGAGAGGTTTGTGATATATGTTTATTCCTACTCTAGTTTTTCATTAAACAAAGATAATAGGCTAGTGTCTGTCTTCATACTGGAATAGGAAATGTTCTACAAAACATTTACCTACTCTTTTGAACTTCTGGTAAGCTGCATTTACTTATACATACAGAAGTGACTGAAAATTTTCTTTGATTTTGAGGAGCCAAAAGGTTTCACTGGATCACATTGTGTGCAATTATTTCCTGTTTTAAAATTCCTAAAATGCAGTCCTGGAAAAGATCTGCTAAGTCATTGGCTCCACTTCCTTGCTAGTGCAGAATTATTTTCTGTGACAGTTTCTGGTTTTTTATCCAATCATGTATTGTAAATGTCATGTGATCAGAGTTTCCCCACTTCTATACTGTTGCCTAAGATCACACAGTCAATAGCAGTTTATCATAAAGAGAATACATTTCATCAATAGGCTGTATCAAGTAAAATGAGTCTAATCATGTACGATTCAATGAACTGGTGTCCCTTAGTATCCTCGTTAGTATAAGAGGAATACATGAGAATCACTTTGCATACAACCATGAATGATTTACTTCTCTCAGACTTCTGCCCATTTTTTCTTTATTCTGGTTCTCCACTTAAAATTAGGTTGGTAAATTGTGGAACAGAGCTGCTGATGGGAGCTAGTTCTCTTTTTATTTGTGCTATGATTTTGTTTTTCATTTAAAACTGAATGCAAAGGGATCATAATCCGTACATTAGGTAAGACCTTCCGATTAGCATTGCTGAATTATGTGGAAGCTGTGTATTTTCATGAGCAGACATGCTTATGAGAATCTGCTCTCCTTGATGCATCTTGAAAGTATCACAGAATGCTTTGAAGAGGCGGTGACTAAAGCATTAATGATACAAAAAATTGGTATGGTAGAAGGAAGAAGCTTTCATAATATTGAGTCGATTCACATGGTACTGCCTTTAAAGTGCTAATTTAGATACACAGCACAAGCTCCTCAGACCCAGAGATAATCAGAAAATCCTGAATTGGCCACTTTCCTCAGTGGTTATGGTTGGAAAATGAGGCCTCCCTAATGTATAAAACCAGGGAGTATGGATAACTTGATGTGACCTTGCCTGCTGGAGGATCCACACTGAGAATGCTCAGTTAGAGGAAACTGCAAAGCGTGGCTCAATATGGTGGTTATCCTATTAATTAGGCTGACCAAAACAGCTTCCATATACTTTAAGCTGAAAACACACTTCCCTCAAAGCCACTCAGCCGTATTCCTTCATACAGGCAGCCAAGTCAAATATGATGAGGACTATGGATAATCTAGCTCAGTATATAAATTCGTCAGTCCCAAAGGAATGGGCAATTACATACCAGGTCAATGGATATCTCAGATATGGCTCAAATAGACACATACAGTCAATTCTTATTAACTAAATAAAGTTCTATTAAGAAAGAAAAATGAGAATATTGGTTAATTGAGCATGAATCACGTTCATAGATCAGTTTCATAGCAGAGGTGGGTGAGCAGCTGAGTTACAAAAAGCCCTTTGCAGAATCATTTCATAAGTTATAATCCATATGGGCAGATAATGTTCAGAATCTTTAAAACTTCTGTGAGAATTAGAACGGAGATCCAGACTGGAGCTGGGACCTCAATCTTGCAATTATGCTTCACCTGTAAGAGCTGAAGCAGATGTTAACTAACAGGATCAGGTCACTAGAATTCTTCTATAGGCCTCTGGCAGCAGGTATGCTTTGGGTGATTAATAAGAGAGCCCTTGTGTCTTTGAAGTAAAACCTGTTTTCTATGCACATAGTGGTAATTAGCTGCATAAATCAGCATAAAGTAGCTGTCCATGTCCAGCCATTATAGGCAGTTTACTACAAACTTCAAAGAGAAACAGCAACATTTGTGCTTCAGAGTTTCACCTAAATGTTAATATCCCTTTTTGATTCTTAACTGAAAGAATATAGTGATGGTCAAGAGCCACGGGGTTATATTTAGTGTAGTGGCTAGGACCTCTGCTTACTATGCAGAAGGTCCTGGGTTCAGGCTTTAGAAAGTTAGACTCCATGGCTGTGTTCACACACAGGGGGTTGTTTCAAAACAACTTGTATTGAAAGAATGCCTTATTTCGAAATAACTTAATTCGAATTAACAGTTTGTTAATTCGAATTAAGGAAAAAAGCTCAAAGCGAAATAGCAGGTTCAGGCAACAGTTATTTCAAAACAAGTCACTGTAGTTTCGAAACAACATGTTCGCATGGCGTTGTTTTGAAACAAGTTGTTTCAAAACAACGTTGTTTCGTCCCCCCATGGGGTTTAACTTGTTTCGAAACAACGCTGTTGTTTCGAAACAACGGTTCCCGTTGTTCCAAAACAACCGTGCGTTGTGCGAACAGCCTAAATCTTATTTCAAAACAACCTCTGTTGTTTTGAAATAAGAGGGCTGTGTGAACACAGCCCATGATCTCATGAGGTCTCTTCCAACCCTATGATTTGATTTGAAATCACAATTCTTATCAATATTGTTAACGTCTAACACTATGTATGTAAACACAGTGATTGTATTCGTCTAACAGTACAATCTACATTTCACAGACTTGGTTGAACTAACATGACTTGGATAGTCACTTATAAGCAAAGACCTTAATTACCATTTATGTATTTATCTAATAGGCAGGGCTGGCTCAAGGAGTTGTGGCGCCCTAAGCCAAATTTTGATTTGGCACCTCCCCATCTCATTCATGGAGGTTGAAAATGGTTTTCCAAAATGCAAAAATCTCCAGTGTCTGCCTGCAGAGGGATTTAAAGTGCCCTCTGCCTACATGACTTAAGCTGCAGGTCGACTAACAGTGCCTGAACTGCTAGGAAAGAGTTGAAGAGGTGGAAGCCAGCCTGATCTTCAGGAGGGCTAAGTGCCCCTAAGAACTGTCACCTGAACCCATGTCTGTCTCTTGCCTGATAGTAGAGCTGGCCCTGCTAATAGGTGCCTAAAGGTTGATTTGGGATCATTTAGCCTGCTGGCAACTAAACTCTTTCTGGCTCAGTGTCACACTGGTTGTAGACTCAGACTTGAGGAGGGAAAAGATGAGGATAGCAAAGGATCATGACATTGACTCTGGGGTTCCTTTGGTTATGTGTCACAGTTCAGGGCAACTGTACCTCTGTGTTACAGCAAAGCTACCCCATCTCAGGCTTCTGGCTCCCTACTTGTAACCTCTCTTCAGGAGGAGAGGCTTGTCTCTCTGTCTTCTAGCAAGCTGAACTGTTTCCTGCTTTCTGAGTTTTATTGTCAGCAAAAGACAGTCTGCCTAAACAGACCTTCTCCCTCTTCTGGCAAATGGACAGGACACTTGGTCCACAGGAGATCTCAGTCCTTAGAGAAAGGTTGGGTCCACTGAGGCCCCATAAGACTATATGCTTGTTTTGAAGCTTTGATGAACCTGAAACTACTAGGAAACCTCTTGGGTGCCACGTTGCAGGATGGTTCGTTCAAGAGCACATGATAGGGATGGGGTGATTTTGGATAAGCTGATTAGGTTCTTTTATTGGGTTTAATGCATTTTCTCTGTAGTGCTTTTTACCTTCAGAATAAAATAGGTTTGCATGGGAAATCCTGCCTGGTACCTTTATAACTGTAGGCAATTAGTTGTTAGTTTCTGAAGAGAAAATAAACAGGCCTGCTGGAACAGACAACTCAAGAGTTTTCCCACAGTGTACTCAGGAAACTACGCAGTCTAGAAAAAGCCCAGTTAGAAGGGAAAGAGATGCATGTCTCCATTCAAGAGGTGATTGCACAGGGAGACTGAAACTTTGAGTGGGTGCCCTTGCTGAGCCGTTTAAGGGGAGTACGGGTGCAGTAACTTTGAATGTTGACAGCACAAGGCAAAACCAAACTGTACTGAGTCCATGATTTGTACTGGTGTCCTATAAATCAAAACCGAATCAATTCACCATCAGATTGAAAAAGATTTTTGGGCCAAATTCATGGAGTTTAAGGCCAAAAAGGACCTTCAGATCTGACCTGTAAAGTACAGGCCAGTAAGTATTACGTCCAGATTAGAATTAGATCTCAGGGCTATGTCTGCACTATCAAATTAGTTTGGACTAAGTAAGCTTAGAGTAAAATAATTTGAACCCTGTCTATGCTAGGCTTTGCCTAGTTCGAACTAAAAAAAATTTTAAAAATTTAAAAATTTAAAAAAATTTTAAAAATTTTAAAACACTTTTAGTTTGAACTAGCCATGCTTTTTTAGTTCGAACTAAAAAGTTAATTTGAACTAAAAAAAGCATGGCTAGTTTGAACTAGAAAGTAAGTTCAAACTAAAAAAAAATGTGCTTAGTTCGAACTAACTTTGAACTACTTAGTTTAGACTAAGAAACTCTGAACTTAGCTTTTAGGTGTAGACATAAGTCAGGAGACTAAACTAATGCATATCAGAGACAGAGAACAGGAAGGACGAAGGTGCCCCATTACCTGAGGCCCCAGCAATGGCAGGAAATGGATGTAACAAGATCAGAATGTAATGTTAAGCTAGTGCAACTTTACTGACTTGCATCTGCTTACCTCAGATTGGAATTCAAACCACTGTGTATGTGTAACAATCGCTTTCCTCCATATGCAATTTCCTGGTGTGCCACCACCAGCATATAGAGTGTACTTAGGCCTGGGTGGGATTTTTCAGTCAAAACTGGTTTTCAGTGGAAAATTGTGTTTTCAACTAAATAGAAAATTTTCACAAAAAGGCTCTGCTTTCCACTGAAGATGTTTTGGCCGAAAATGAAATACCTGAGAGCATCTTGGTTTTCCACCAAATCTACAACATTTTGATTCAGATGTAACACTGCAGTGCTTCACTGGAGTTATCTTTAGTCTTGGGTGCTCTCTAGTCAAAGCTCATTTCTAATCACTTATACAAAAATAATTCATAATTTTTTAATATAGATTCCACAGACTGTGCTTTTACATAACAGTTTTGCTGTAGGTTTCTGGTTGTCGGGACTCTTTTTTTAAAGATAAGCATCCAATATTTGTTACAGCAAATGTTCCTGTCTTGCTCAGTCAGTAGCCTTTGAGAAAATATCAGACACTTATGGAGTCATGAGTGTTAGTTATTTATATTATTCCAGAAAAATTTTGTACAACTGTCACATGCAGTGATTGGTGGTGGTGGTGGTGGTGATATCACACAGCTCTAAGAGGCTTTTTGGAGCTAATAATGTCTAACAGAGTGGTGGGAGCCATTTATAATCACATTTGCCCCAAATATCTATTATTGCCGTTTTCTTAAAAAAAAGATGTAATTAAATTAATCTAGTCCTGTGGAAGTATAATTTTCACAAAGTATGTTTCTTGCTCCTGGAAGCTATTAACTCACTGAGTTTTGTGTGTTCTGAGTGACTTAAATACTGCACTGGTCAACAATAGCACCAGTTGTCATTAATGCAAAAGCACACTTCTCCCCTCCTTCCTTTTTTTAGTAGTCTGTAATATATATATGTATTGTATATATTAGAGATTATGCACTGTGTGACCCGGGCCTCCTGGGATAACCACCTGAATATGCAAAGATTAGGGCAAGCTGCAAAAAGGAGAGCAGCTTCTCCCAGCACTGGTGGGTTACCTAGAGTTAAACTCCCCCAACCAGTCACAAACAATGCCTCTGATCCCCTGCAATGGATATCAAGAAGCCACCGTATAGTATAGCCAGCTCCCTTTACTGCATTCCAGTCACCGGTCCCCAGTACAGCCACTAGGTCTGTTAAAGAAATAGGTTCTTCTGACCCCAAGGGGTCAGCCACATTACACAGAACAATATAGGCTTGAATCTTACCCAAAATATCACGCTGCCAGCCAATCCTTTAGTAACTACAACTAAAGGTTTAATATAAAAAACAAAGAAACAAAATGAGAGATGTTATAGGGTCAAAGTGAATCACATACATACAAATGATTTAGAGTCCAAAGAAGATAAGTCCTTGTTTCACAGCTTCAGTTGTTAGTAATCCAGTTTATAGGAATAGAGACCAAATAATCCAAGTGTAGAGTTTGTTCTAATTCTCCCCCATGAGAATTAGCAGGGCAGTTTCCAGGCCAGTGTTGGCTGGGATCTCAATCCTGCGGCCCAAACTTTCCCTGAGAAGCTTGGTAGATGTGAGACCAGGAATTTGGTTCCCAGTGTTCTTTTATAGTTGCAGCTAGCAAGGTGGGCATTTGCAGGTCAATTCTTCACATGGGCTTTGATGACAGTTTCCAGGTCTTTCTTAAGTGGAGCATAGCAATACATACTGTCCTTTGAAGGAAAACCTTCACCTCCTGGGTACCCCAGGAAATTAACTGCATTAGTGCCATTAACAGACAGTTTAAATTGGTACATCAAACGTCCCTTTAGATGTTAATGTTCCCTCTTGACCCCTTCCAATAGAACAATGGTAACAGATAGAGAAGCACTTCAGTCACCTTGCTAACCTCTAACAGGATACCTGTAAATACCATCAAGAAACAACTAAGGATACAAATGCATATCAAAGCACTAGCCTACTCATACATTGCATTTCCATATAATATATCTTCAAGGTTAGCCTTAGGTCATGTATTTTACAAAGATGGCTTGGCCTTTCCAGGCCTAGCATGACACACTGATTATGGAATTAACAGTTACCTAATAACTTCATTTTTCATTTTGAAGAAGATGCTTGCTGCCATTCTTTATGGAGAGATATCCTTAGTCCTTTGTTCTTTGGTAACAATGTACAGCAGTGGTTCTCAGACATTTTCTCTGCATGACCCCATTTTCAGATGTGTTGTTTCCTACTACTGCAAAGAGTTTGGAAGTTGGCATTGAAAAATGGTGTCCTCCTTGCCCTATGATCTCAAACACACTGTACATGCAAGGTTGTCCCAGAAAAAGCATGCCATTTTCCCTTACGAAATGGTGTCCTCTCAACTGCATAATCTCACACACACAGAGCATGGAAGGTCATGTTGCATGGAGCACATCGTTTGGTAGAGCAGAATAACTTCCCCCATGTGAGTTGATTTCATGCATGTGGTATGTGTGAGATCACATTGTGTGGAGGAGGTCATTTTATCAAGTGGCATCCTCTGAACATTCAGGAGTGCTGTGATGCCATAGGCTGATGAAGTGACTCTACTCAAGGATTTGTTGGTATGCAGTCTTGAGTAAATACTGGTCCTGGCACAATCTAGTCTTTGCATGACTCTCTCCTCATCTCCACTTTGCTCTATTAATTGTGTGCATGTGGGGAGCGGGAAGGAAAATGAAACTCAGAAAGTCTCCTAAGCCTACAGATGATTATTCACTAGAGCTCAGCAAACTGTACAGGTTTCATTTTCTTGTTGGTTGAGATCTGGAAGTGAGCCTGAATAGGGATAGTATTACTGATAAAGTGGGGAAGAAAGGATGCAACCAAACAAAAGGTGTCAAGGGACAGGGAAAACAATGCAAGAAGGTACAGCAAGTAGGAAGAGAGAGGGGGAGCTGGTGAATAGTGCACAGAGAAAGAAGCAAATAAACTATCAATATATGAGGATGAGAGATGAAATTGAACAGAATGAGATGAAAAAGTGAGCCCAAGGGAGTTACTATTCCAGGAAGGACAGGCACAGGATTGGAGAAAGTAGTACCTTAAAGTGCATGATAGTAGAACTGGTCAATAAATTTTTGCAAAAAGGTCATTCCCATTTTTTTGTTAAAACTCTTTTGACCGTCTCAGTAATGGTGCCCTTATGAAATAAGAATCAATCCATTACAAGAAATGATTCAACAGAGACTCTTATCCATTCCACCAGAAGGAGGGTGGCTTTGCTGTGGGAATTCAGATGTGGGAATAGACTCTTAGCTTTTAGAAAACCAAGATGAGGAATTATTGTGCTTTCTCAGCACGAAGGAAGAAACTGTGAGCATGGCAAGTCTTGGGAGTAGGCATAGCCTGAAGAAGATTTCTAGGAATACACAGTGATCATTAAACAGTCATCCAACATTGCTAACCAATATATCATATTTAGCTCATAGTGTTCAGTGGTGGCTAAATGCTCAGATGCCACTCTGCAAAAATTTAGCCTATGTCTACACTACAAATTTTATCATAGCAAAGCTATAGGACTTACTCCCAAGCAGAAGGGATTCTTCTGTCACTATAGTAAATCCACCTCTCTGAGACCTAGCTAGGATGATGGAAGAATTCATCAGTTCGATCTAGTGCTGTCTACAATGGGGCTTAGGATGGTTTAATTACATCTCTTGGGTGTGTGAATTTTTCACATCCCTGAATGACAGGCCTAGGTCATATTTACTGTGCTTTTAGGTTAGACCAGGCTTTGTATAGAGTTGCAGAGTATGAGAAGTGGCAAATGTTTGCCTGAAAATTTGCCTCTTTGTAACTTCTCATAGTAGATACAAAAATGGGCTTGTACCATGCGACTTGCTCACTGCATTGTCACATTGCTTCTTGCTACTTTCTTATAGCTAGAAATGTCTTCCTAAATAGCAAGATCTTCATTCAAATCTCTCCTTAAAATTCACTTTATTTTTGTTCTGTTTAGAGCATACATACAAGGAAGTTACAGTAAAACAAAGAGGTATTCTTTCTGGAAAGTGGCAATGTAACACAACTGTATTCTTAGACTCCAGGGGTATGTCTACACAGCACTTTTATATTGAAATAACACTGGTTATTTCAAAATAAAAGATATTTGGTCCACATGACGTTTTCTTATTTTGAAAGGACAGATCCCATCCTTTTGAAATAAGAACTGATGTTTCGAAACAGGTTAAACCTGGGTTGTTTCGAAATGGCTGTTATTTCAAAATGGTTATTTCGAAATAACACCATTTGGATGTGTTGTTTCAAAACAACATGTCCAAACGGCTTTATTTTGAAATAACCATTTTGAAATAACAGCTGTTTCAACAGCAGGCTTTCCCTTAATTCGAATTAATATTTTGTTAATTTGAATTAACTTATTTTGAAATAAGGACTTTATTTCAAAATAACTCATTTTGAAATCCTTATTTCAAAATAACGATGTATGTGTAGACATAGCCCAGAACTCTAACACGCAACAGAAAGAGGGAGGGAACAGCCTGCTTTGTTTAATGCCTAGTCTCCACTGCTGCTGGCGGTTGATGACAAGAGATGTGCAAGCTACATTAGATAGCTTTTATATCACCTGTTAATTCATTTGCATTGCTGTATTGTAGCATTTCCACTGCACTGTGTCAGTGGGAGACACCCTCTGGTCAATACAGCCTTATTATCCTCGGAGGGGATGGTTCAATGACATTGACCAGACATTGTTTCTGGGATCCATTGAGCTGGTCTCCAGTGCCTGCTGAATTGAGCCTGCTGCATCAATTCCTGGGGAACTTAGACATGCCTTACGGCAAAGAGGCACAACTAGCTCCCATCTCACCCCAGGCTGAGTTTTTGAAGACTATCCAAGAGGATTCAGAACAACATGCAGGCTTCCCTTGGAGACCCTAGGCAGGAAGTGGGAGCAGGAAACCCCTGTATAAATTAACAGGGCCGTAACTATGGCAGGGCCAATGGGGCACAGCCCTGGGCAGCCTGAAGCGGCTCAATGGAGTGGCACTATTAAGGGGGCGGCTTTGAAGTGCCGACTCTGAGCGCCACTAACGGGAAGGGGTATGTTCCGATCAGAACGTGCCCCAAGGTGGCAAAATGCCACATTATGGCTCTGCAAATTAAATGATAGCGTATTATTGTAGCACAGTTTCCAATAGACTTCAGTCTTCAAAACCTTTCAGCAACAATCCACAAACACTAGTGGTCAATGGACAAAAAGAGAAAGCGCTCACCAGCAGCCATCAGAACTGGCAGTCCTTTGAAAGTGGCATGCTGTTTGCTCATCTGTTGAAATAAGATTTGTTAATCTTCTCATGAATTATTTTTCATCTGACAACTCCCATCAGAAGTGGGTGGAGTTTATTCTTCACTGTGCTCTTGTTCAGAATAGTTCAGTTACCCAGTGTGGCAATGGAAAACAATACTGTCCTATTCAGCAGTGACCACACATTATGAATAAAGTTAATAAAAGCCACAGCCTGCAAATTATTCCGTCAAACTATTCGGAAAATACATCAAAGTAACAGATACACAAGAATCACTCTGATCAATTTCTTCCTTACTGATGGCTACTTTTTGAGATCTGTCAGCCAATCCTTAGTCATTTTACATGTGCTTTATTGATGTCGTAGTGCTAATTTTTTAATTAGAATGTCATGCAGTACTGTCAAAGCCTTGAAAAACCTATTACACTCATTCAGTTACTTATCAATCCAACTTATGAAATCATGGAATGAAACATTTGCATTAATTATATTCTTAACATTTCATCCTGTACCACGTTTTTCATTATTTTGCCTGGGATTGATGTCAAGGTAACCAATGGGGGTTAACTTCATCATCCCAATTGTCATTAATGAATATTGGCACAACATTAGTGCTCTTCCAGAATACATGTGCTTGACCTTAAACATGCATGTGGTCTCATTTGAAATGAACTAGAATTGTCCCCAAAGAAAGGGAAAAACTTGACAAAATTGAAAAAGGAAATTCTTCATACACTTTTTACCAAAACTGCATCTTACTGAAAAAGTAATAAAAAACTTAGCACAAAAGGAAAAGATTTGCTACCCAAATTTGTTATAGATTATCCTTGCTCTTAAAAAAAGGACTATTAGTAACAAATTTTGTCTTTAACTAATAAATTGGCCAGCTCCAGCCAAGAGACACTGTTGTGGCATGTTAGCTGAAGAAAAATGATCCAACAGAAAAAAAAATCTGTTGTTCAATTCTGGAAAACAGCAGCATATTGGTGGCTCTTTACAGCAGTGTGAGGTTAACACTGTAGCAGAAAAGGTATGTAAATAACAGAAACCATGGCAGATTTAGCGGACCAACTTTCATGAGATACACATATCAGCTTGAAGTGATCAGTGTGTGAGAATGCATTGAAAGCTGTCATCAAGGTCCAGAGCCATAAATATTTAATTCATCTTGACCCTTTGATGTTGACAATCGATGTTGTTCTCTTCCGCTGCAATCTGGGACAATTATACTGACGGTGATATAGTCAGTTTGTCAAATGAGATGACACTCTGTCTCCATATCCTGTTTATTGTGGGGACGAGATTCCATCAGAAGTTTTGCTGCACAGGCGGTGTTAAATTTATAGCTGCAGTGTTAACCAGAAGTAGAATAGAATGGCAAAATTAGGCAATGCATCTTGTTAATGATCATTTTATGCAACAAGATATACAAAGGAAAACTGGGTGCTTGCAGAAAGACATTAAGTGATGATAAAATTCTAAGGCTTATAAAAGTCAGATGTTAACATCATGGTTTTGCTTCCTCTGCCATTTTTAGTTTATCCTTTGAATTTTAGAAAGTGGAAAATGATGCTTGCATTGAATTCCAAATATTAATATTTATTTTTCCCATTAGTTGTCTACACAGTTTAATCTGTTTTCCAGGGCGTGGTAAAATGGCAAGTATGTAACAGTGCATCAAAGCCATGTGTTTTGAGGATGCAGAAGATTATTGAGAAGTGAATGTTGTGATAAGCAGATAAATGAGGCTGTTTAAAAATGGACGTCTGTTTTAGCCACTCAGAAAAGGGTTACTGAAAAAGTAAATGAATGGAACATCAGTTTCTCATCAAAGTAATAATAATTTTTAATGTAACATGTTTCATCCAATATCCTCTAAAAGTATTTTATTCTGTGTTCATATAGAGATCACTCTACCATCACAGCAAGACTGCCTGTTGACCAAGTGACCATCTCCTCACACCCCATAGTGATCTCAGGGCAACCCTAGAACAGGGTCACCCCTTTCAAGAGGCCCTTTCAATAAATTTTACACAGATATTTTTGTCCAATGTATCCCTTTTTCTGATGTCTAATTTACTGACATAAAACAGGAAACAAAACTCAGACCTGAGCCTTCTTTTCTTCCAAAAATTTTGTTTTCTGCAGCTCTTTTATCTGCCTTGGCAGGCCATTCATAGCCCTAGGTTGCTGGAATGTTTTCTTACTTGTGTGGAGTCTGCTCTTAATTTAATTCAAAGTCATTATAAATAAGGTCTCCTCTAGTCCATGCATTTCTCTTCTCCCAGGCCCAGGCTTCTGTCTGTGGTCATTGTTCCAAATCTCAGGACCCTTTGCTGGAGACTATTGATGCCTTGCAAACTCTGATCACTTTGCATATATGTCCTACCCCAGCTGCAGTTTTCTGCTGCTCTTGAAAAGGATCCGGATGATCCTTGTTCAGGTTCCAAAGGGGCAACCGTGGTAGTCTAGTTCAATAAAACAAATAAGGAGTTCTGGGGCGCTTAAAGACTAACAGGTTTATTTATTGCATGAGTTTTCATGGGAGAAAATCCCACTTGGTTAGATGCTTTGAAGATGGGGGACTTTACAGAATGTAAAGGAATAAATGCAGGGAAGTGTAAATTATGGGATTAGGTAACACTGTAACAGCAAATCAAAGCCACTGTTAAGATTCAAACACTGGAGAACAGCATATAGAGGAACATGAGATCAAATCACCTATTGTAATGAAAGACAAAAAAAGGCAAAGTCCCTATTAAGCCTTAAAGCAGGGGTCTCAAACTCAAATCACCACGAGGGCCACATAAGGATTAGTAGAGGGCCGCATGAGGGCTAGTATGTTGATCCAAGGGCCGCACCACTGAAACCTTTTCATACAATGATATTGCAAATATTGGTAACAATAGTGTCATTGCGGGCCGCAGGAAATGGCTTTAGGGGCCGCATGTTTGAGACCCCTGCCCTAAAGCAATGCAGTCAAATTTGCAAATAAATTCAAGCACTGCAGCTTCTCTTTGAATTCTTGATCTGGTATTCATCTGCCTGAGCGCCACAATTAGTATATCAGCAATGGAGTGAGCAGGAAGATTGAGATGCTGACCCACTGGTTTAGGAGTGTTGATATTTCTGATGTCAGATTTGTGCTCATTTACTCTTTTGCGCAGAGACTGTCCTGTTTCTCCAATGTGTAAAGCAGAAGGGCATTTCTGGCACATGGTGGCATAAATCATATTGGTGGATGAGCAGGTGAATGAGTCTTGTTCAGGTGTGTCTCCTTTGTAATCAGGTATGGTTGGGCCCAGGGCTCTAGGTTTTAAGAGACAACATATCTAGTTTACACGGCCCTTCTAGTGTGCAATGTGGCAGCCAGTTGGAATCAGCAACATAGCACAACAGTTTCCATGGGAACAGTGAAGAATTACACCTTCATCTGGTTTATTTTCCCCCAAAAGCTAGGGGAATAAAATCCACTCCTGAAAAAGGCTGCAGGCGGGACCATAATTCTGCATCTCATCCAACTGCAGCACTGCATAGTATCACGCTATAGGCTTGCATCTTGTCACATGATACTTCCTAATTCACCAACACCTTGGCTTGCAGCATTTGGGATCTTCTCTGAAGCTTCACGTCCAAGTACTGATCAGGCTTGTTCTAGCAGTACATAGCTTTGTGAGGATGGTTCATGGGTGATGTGGATGAGAACTAGTTCAGTTAATGCATTGTTTCACTTTTCTAACCGAAAACATGTGGACGCCTGAAATCCTTAGTGCAGGTTGTTTTTTTGTTTTTGTTTTCAGAAAGAGGATTATCCAGTTTAATACCAGGTAAGTGGCCTTCCTAATTAGAGACCTGATTCCAGAGTGCACTTTTGGAGCTCAGCACTTTCTGAATGTCAGCCTCCTTTAAAATGTTTCAGGTAGGACTCCCAAAAGCACTGGTTTCTTTTTGAAATGCATTGAAGTCCCTTCCAGCCCTATGATTCTATGATCCCTACCCACCAAGTTCTACAATAGTTGAAAACATGAAGTTGCCTGGTAAATTAATTTAGAGCTGTGCCATTTATGTTGCCTTCACGCAGCAGTACATTCATTCACCCACTCCCTTAACTTTAACTTTTAAGGACTCTGTTTGAACATATGTCAGTGAAAAGTTTGGTTGAAATTGCCAAATATTTAGAAGGATTAACTAGTATGTCAGCAGCTAGACTGGGGAATGTCTTTTGTCTGTTTCAAAGCAGGTCAGATTGTGGCTGGAAAAAAGTGAAGATGATCTATTCATGATTCACCTACAATCCCAGAACAATGAAATGATACTCACTGGGATTCAAAACTGATACCACCTCTCTTGGTGAAATTGCTTTTCCAATGTTTGCAAGCATAGGGCCTTATCAAGCAGTCAATGGGAGCCTTTCTGTTGACTTCAATGAGCATTGCACTGGGTCCCTAGTAAAGCAGTCAGTCATTCTTATTCAAAGGGTTATCCTAATAGCTATAAAACCTAGAAACTAGAGAGAGGAATATCTGAGTTACAGTTAAACTGCAAATGCTGCTTTTACTCACCCCTGATGGAATTTACTCCTTGGCAAAAGTTCAACAGAGGTTTATGTATTACTGAAGCTTCACTTCAGATTTCCAAATGGTGCTTAAGTTGAATTTAAATAGAGCTTCTGCTGGCCCTCATCACAGCTGTGAAGTTTTTATCCATGATGAATTCATAGCATACAGGGGTATTAGCTACAAAATCACAACAGTCTCAAGTACTTTCATGCCTTCATTTTTTCACATGCTGCTGGTAATCAGTATGGAAACTTCTATGCTGAATGAACATTTTGTACAGCCTGAACAGGAATACCAGATAACTGTATTTAGTTCCTAATTATATAGAGAGGTTAAACAGGGGGCTCACTTACAATGCTTAACTGTTAATTTGTGAAATATAACTCCAGAGTGATAAACTACAATTTGCTCATAGTTCTGTACTGAATTAATTGTCTGAACAATGGACATTTTTGTTCCGGCTTAGCTGCATTAATGCAGAAATATCTGAACTAAAAGGCAACCTTTGTCACTGATTATGAAAAATATTAGGATTAGTGCTTGTAAAATAGCATCAAATCATAACCTGTATTTGTGCAACTGGCTAAAGCTATTGCACAATTGCATCCTATGGTGATAGTGCTGGTTGTGGGTCGTAGTGTATTTTTACACTACACATGCCACTCATCTCTGAGAATGGAAGCAGCCACAGAGTCATGCCCCTTGTGTGGCTGAAGACACTTTGAGCTGGTGTAATGTAACCCATGTGCCTAAATAGGTGCAATCTCTTTTAGGGACCCTTATGGCAGGGTTACGTTGCTGGGCAGATTTTGCAGCCCAGAAACCAGAAACTTCTGGTAAGAGGGTGAGGAAGCACACTGAGCATGCCCCACAAGTTTTATTGTTGAGCTGGAAGTGCATGCCCAGGGAGAAGCCTGAGAGGAGCAGCCTGAAGAGGAGCAAACAGAGAGCTGCAGAGGACATTGGCTAAGGGACTCAGTGAAAGGAGCTGAGCAGGAGTGGACTGCAGGATTTTTTCTCCCAGCTTTCGACTGCTTTGCGGGGGAGTTGTCTGCAGTGGAACTGAGAGCTGGATGGCCAGTGACTTGATTGCATGGTGCTGGCTGCACAGGAGGAAGAAGGGACTGCATGGCATCTGCCTGAAGATTCCTGCAGCTAGAGAGGATGAGGATTGCTTTCGTTCTGCATTCAAGCCCCAAGGACTTAAATGACTGCAATTGAGATAAGGGTGACTCCACCTGAACTTTGGGACTCTTGGGTTTCTTACTGTTTTGTTTAAAAGTATTATGGTTCCTTAGGATAAGGTGTGTTTAGTTAGTTAATAAAGTTCATTGTATGTTTTTGCTGAGTGATAGTTTAATGTGGGATGGAAACTCTGAGCAGTCTTCGCAGTGAGTCCTTTTAACAACTGGATCCTGGCTCTCCAGTTGCTTTCATCAGGGGTTTTCTCTGTGAGGCACTGGAGAGGGGCAATTGAATGAATTTGAGCCCACCCTAGCAGGTTACATAACCCAGGTCATAGATTGTGCTAAGAGCTAGTGGCCCTTGGATTAGGTGATGTTAGCAGGACATGTCCCTCCTCTTCTCTCCACCCCTCATACATTTTCAGTTGGAGGGAGCTGGCCTTGGTGGTTTACAAAGGATAATGAACAGTGGATGCAAATGTTCTGTCCTGTAGGAAAATCTGGGGAAAGCTTCTTCTGGCTCTGCCAGCCGTAAGACATTTCAAAGATGTGAAGCTATGAGACACAAAAATAAATACAAGTAGTGCTGTAACTGCTGGACTGCCCTTCTTCTAATCTGGTGAAGACCTTAATTGGCTCTTCTTTCATCTTGACTCCCCATGCAGTCTCTACAGAATGAGTTGATGAGCAGAAATATTTACCTAGGATCATAAAATATTAGGGTTGAAAGATACCTCAGGAGGTCATCTAATCTTGCTCAAAGCAGGATTGATCTCACCTAAACCATCCCAGCCATGGCTTTGTCTAGTCAGGTCTTAAAAAAAACTCGAAAGGTAAAGATTCCACTACCTCTTTAGGCCACCCATTCCAGTGCTTCACCACCTTCCTAAGGAAAAAATTTTACCTAATATTCAGGGTAGACATCCCTGACTGCAACTTGAAACCATTGATCCTAATTCTGTTACCAAACTGAATCTGAGTGGATTTTTGAAAATAGTCCTGGAAAATGAAGCTGAAACCCATTTACACCTCCATATTGTTCTACAGCAAATGTAGGTCTTAGAGGTCTATGTTGTTGCACTAGCACATGGATGTTTGGCAGGCATGGATCAGCATTCATGTCGCCCTCCCCATCAGTGGCAGAGCTGGCCCAGGGAAGTTAATAGTCCAAACAGTGGACCAAATTCAGTGATGAATCCAGGTCATCTGAGGCATGTTGCACACATGCTCAAAAGATGCATATTTAATAATTAAAATTCACCGACACTATACTTATTAGTTGGTCCTGCCTCAGTACAGGGGCTGAACTTGATAACTTTTTGATTCCCCCTTCACTGGTACCTTTCTAAGATTATAATGTTATATTCTTGTCACTAGCATTTCAGTATACATTCACTTGAGTGTTGTTTGCTTTATTTTATATGCAGAAGCATTGATAAAATTATAGCCACAGACCATGTGATTAGGTCTAGTTGATTCCCTGTCACTTCCTATCTCTTTTTTCCATTCTCTACCCAGCGAGAAAGTTAAATCAGGGGGGTGGGCGGGGGAGAGATATATAGTATATTATTTAGTTCAAAACAGGTCTATAGTGTTTAAATTTCAGGCTTTGGACCAATTGCTTTTAAAATTGAAAGAGGCTGAAAGGGCCTGATGATCCGTCAATTTAGGAATATAAGTAGTGAATTCAGCTGCTCTGAACCAACACTTATTTCAGCCTTTCTTAAAATAAAGGCCTGTAATCCCAATAATTAGCACTGAATTTCTTAACTGCAGTAGTTTAGACAGGAAACATAAGGGATTATTTGTCTTTAGGGTTCTCCCCACCCCCTTTTTTGTAGATACAAGCCTTTTTTTGCATATGAATAAGAAGAGGAGCAGTGTGGGTATGTGGCAGATGGCTGGAATTCTTTCCTCTACAATGCAGTTTGGAAATTAAATGTGTATTATGTTTTTTCTGTGTCTAAGACTGGGAAGAAAATAACCATATAGGAACTTGGATAGAGATCTCCATAAAGCATTGTATTGACTCTTACTCATGAAAAACAGAAAAGTATCAAGTAATAAAAATCAAATGTTAAGTTAAAAAACATGCACGTGGCATGTGGGAAGGAGACACCATAGATGATACATCAGGAACCTATCAGAGACACATCCAGGGGCTGCCCTCAAGCTGCCACTACAGCTGGTGCTGAAACTTGTAGCTGGGCCGGATGCTACTGCTTGCTCTTTGTACAGCATGCCCCCTGTGAAGAATGGAGCAGGGCACTGTACATATTCATGTCTTTGTTTTAAGCTGGAAACAGATTTTTTCAGTGTTGTCAAGGTGATCTTTGCTTTAGGCCACAGTAACTAGAGATTGGTGGAAGGACTTGTAAAGTTCCCAGGGTTTGCTTTGCTTTGAGGCCCACCTAAACCCATGAGTCTTAACGTATTTACCCTTGTAGGCTGCAGATGCAGTGCTCTATGGTTGTGTGTTGCATCCATGCAGTATAAATATACACTATCTGTATAGCCCTGAGGATGCCTTGTGGACCACAACTGAGGGCTGTTTGGGCGGCAAGCAGCTTGAAGGTTGAGAACCACTTATCCAAAGGCTTGTCCAAACTCTCTAAGGCTGCCACAGGACATATAGAAAAAACCTTGGAAGGAGAATGCTTTCTGAGATCATGGTGATATTTCTGCATCTAGACCTGGTTGGAATTAACCACTGGAAGGAACATGCAGAAGACAGAGGCCTTTAAAAAAAAGATATAATGTATTTTTACAGTTAAATTCTTTATATTAAAATACTTTAGGCAAGGATAGGAGTCCTGATGGGCTAAGGTGCTCTACGAATGCACAGTAAGAGAGCAGTCCTAACTCAAAAAAGCTCATGATCTAAATAGCCAGAAGAGGTGGTCAGTGTAGTACTTTGGGCAGATCACTGGTCTGGGGATTGAGTCTATCCTAGCTCAGTGCCTACATTGCTCCTCCCCTCCCCTTTGTTTGTCTTATCTCTTTAGGTTACAAGGAATTGACTTTTTCTTCACAATGTGTTTGTACAACACCAAGGACAATGGGCTCTGCTAGCAAGAAGGAACTGCTATGAACAGTTGATAAAGGCAAGGCAGTTTGTTTATTACAAATAGACCAGAATAAATGACCAAGGGACATTTGTGCAAGAGAAAAGAGTTTTAGAACCTAGAAAAGGATTGGGTTTTATTTTGGGGCAAAGGTCCATGTTCAAGTTTTTAACCTAATCCAGTCTGCCTACTTCCAGCAGCATCCTAACATGCTGCCTGCCTGGCATTTCAGAAACCAGCGGCCTTTTAAATTCAGTTACCTGTATTTTGACAGCGTATGGATGCCCTGAGGCAACGCAGTACTTACAGCTAACTCAAGGGAAGTGGGGAGAGTGGATGTGAATTGGTAATAATAAAAATATTAATGGAAATCTCCCAAAGATCAAGGCCTTTCAAATTAATTATTCTGTGTTACAATATGCAGCATGAAAAGAGACTGTTGAAACCAATAATGGAGCTTCTAGCTCTATCCTTATTAAATTAATTTTGTTTTACATCATCAGCTTCTCCTCCTCCCACCACATCTGTGAAGATTTTATAAATATTTAAACACTGAATTAGTCATAAAAGCTAAAGGAGCGCAGTAGCAACAGTGAGTGTGCTGAGGACTATGGAAAAGAACTCAAGATTGCTTCATATACAGGCATATTTGAATAAGTATCCTTTCAGTTTTATGAGTGTTACAATTCTTTTTCAAATATTCTTATGACCAGATCCTGCATTGCTTGTGCCTCTAAATCTTCCATTAATCTCAAGACCACAAATACTCAAAGGACCCAGTCTTACTTGAGCTGAATGGGAGTTCTGAGTTTGAGAGAACTGGAAAATTGAACCTTTGAAATAATTGATTCATCTTTTTATGCTAAATTTGATTAATAAAAATTGAAGAAGATCTAATACTGGTGGTGCATGAGCCATACTTTCTTTGAAGTCTCCTTGCCAAGTTTCATCTGAACCATGGGTATTAACTTTTTTGCTGTCAATAGAGACAAATATTACTCATTTGGTTTTACAGTTGACTCACTGACCTGTTAGTTCTAATGATGCTCAGGTCTTTCTGGAAATCCAGAACTGAAATCCTGGTTCCACTGAAGTCAATGGTTAAAACTCCCATTGACTTCATGTGACGGAGCTCCTCAGAATCACTCCCGGGGGTGCCTCCACTCACTGCTGATCAGGACTCTGTTATGGTGGAATCTGCTCCAGTCCAGCTCTGGTCTCCATGCTACCATGTAGCCAGCTCCCAAATCCAGCCTCAGAGACTCCAACCCCTGTTCCACCTGGAACTCCCTTGTGGGGTCCGAGGCCCACACTTCCGTCTTCCAGTCAGAAGTGACTCTCAGCCAGTGTAGAAGACAGAGGGTTTGTTAGCATTCAAATTCACATGGTGAGGACAGTTGGCTATAAGCTAACCAGAGGGTATAGCGGTGAGCCCCCAGACCGAGCGGGGACCCATCCCCTTAGCCCCATGCTCCAGAACTGCCGTTCCCTTCTTGGCTCCCCCCCCCATCCTTTGTTCCTTTCTTGGGCTAGGGAGCACCACCCCTTCTTATCTGGCCACAACCTGTGTAACCGGCACAGGGGGGCCAGGGAAGGTCTGCCTAAAAGCCCATCCACCTTCTAGTGGTCCCTACAATAACCACACACCTGGATCCCATTACCAGAATACAGAAACAGAAAAGAAGAGAAATTGGGAATATTGCCCGTGACATCCCAAACTAGCCTTAGAGAGGGTTCCCACCCATCACACTTCACTAGGGCCACAATTTGTTGCTGGGGTCTGGTTAGATCATAACTGGAAAATGTTTAGCATTGTCATTAGGAGCTTAAAGACTGCTGGAAAATAGTTATATAAACACAAAGGTGTGTTTAGAGAGTATGACCATTTCTTTTTAGTATAAAATATGTGAGCATGTGTCATGCTTAACAGGAAAAAAGCAATATATTCTGGACATGCCTCTTTGTATATTTTTTCCATAACTCTACATACAATGTTTTCCGCTGATGATCTTTTATCTTTGCTGTGTTTTCCTCCAGAGATCAGTTTGTTTTCTCAAAACAAAATCAATTTTAAACATAATTTTTTCTAAGAACAATCTGCATAAATACAAATTTGAGAGCAACCTACCTTATTTGTGTTTCCTATGAGCAGTCCAAAACTAGGGAGAGAGAAAAGTCTGCTTCAAAATACACTAAATATCAGTTTCTGGGCTCCCTTAAGGAGGAAGAGTAAAATCAAGTCCAGGAGATGTCTTACTTCTTCTACAGCTGAACTGAATCTTATTTTGAAAGATTGAGTCTCCAGATTTCATAAACAGGAATTAACTTCTGGAAAGATAGGTTGTGCAGCTGTGTCAATTCTGAGTTGTCTAAATGAAAGGATGTTCTTTCCTTCTTTCTCCCAAAGCATGGATGCAGTGTTTGGAGGCTATAGAGACAGGCTTACTTCTGATTCAGGAACATTTCCTTTCCTCTTCAGAGAAGGATTCTTCATTTCTGCCCTCCTCCTCTAGCCTGATACTCAGAAACTGCCTGTGATCATTTCCTTGACAGCCCTTCCCACTCTTGTGAATCTGGATAGATTTTCTGCAGCAAATACTGGTCACACTTTTAAAAACCAAACCCTCAATGTTTTTCAATATTTGCAAAGAACATTTTGTAAGAAATCTGAGCTAGACATTTAAATACCAAACCCAGTGCATCTATTTCCTTACCCCTGTGCTCATTGCCCTCTCCACTTCTAAGCAAAGTTGAGTGAATACTGAAACTGTAAATTCCATGACTATTTGTCCAACTCCAAAAATGAATTTTGGTTCAACAATGTCCATGATCCATTTGCCAGTTATGAACATTTGGGGGCTTGGTTAATAAATTATTTGCTGCCAGCTATTTGCTTAGTTCTTATTGTAAAACACCTACTGAAGAAATAAATGAACTCTCATCTAGCATGCCTAAGCTCTGAAAATGCTCCTTCAAGCACTGCTCAGATGCATTCAGTAACAGGTGTCTCCATGCTGGAGCGTCGTATTAGTTGGAAAAACTTGTCCTAGCCTGTCAGAAGAGGGGAGGCGGCCACTGCCCCTCACACCACCCACGGCTATATATACGGCTGCCTCCCCACCCCCTCCTCAGTTTTCATTTCTTCCACCTTGCGCGTCAGAATTGGAACGTCCACTCCTTGCAAATCGCAAGCAGCCTGTCTCTTTGTCTTCAACTCACTGTCCGGCTGGGTACATCCCTTCGTGGATTTAACTCCACCACGAGAGTCCCCAACACCAGACTGGAACATTGCATTGACGTTGCTGGGGTTCAAACCCTGCGCCGAGTGCGGCAAGGCCTTCCCCCAGGACAATCCCCACAGAAAGTGCCTTAGGTGCCTGGGCAAGGACCACATGGTCTCAGTGTGTTCCATTTGTCTCTCCCTCAAACCCAGAATGATCAAGGAGAGGAAACAGTGACGCCGTGCCCTAGCCTCGGAGGAGGCTTGGCACCCTTCACCCGAGACTTCAGGTTCACGCCCGGCACCGAGATGCAGCTTGGTGCCGGAACTTACGTGGCACTGTGCCACTGCTGGCCACCGCCGCACCACCTCGGTGCCGACTCCAGCACTGCAGCACCTACCCGGTGCCTCGGCACCTGGGCACTGATCGAGGTCGCACTCAGTTAGCCCAGCACCAGGCCGTGTCATCTCCGGCCCTGATGGCACGGTACAGCCCGGCCTCGCTGGTGTCGAACTCGCCCTGGCACCGGCTGACTCCAACCTCGGCACCGCAGGGCCCGGTGCCACAGGAGTGGGAGCCTTCCCACCCGGGTAGTCCTCCCTCCCCCCAGCGAGGACCTGCCCACAACTCAAGTAGAGTCACTTCTCATCCCGTCCACCCCAGAAGCAGTAGAGGCAGCATGAGCCCTGCTGCTACTCCTGACTCCCCCTGCCCCACCTCCAATCAGAAGGGGCAAACCGGCCTTCATCTCGAAGGCCTGGGTTCACCCAGGATGCTCACCCTCACCTTCCAGTCCCCCATCTTCCACTCCAGCGGGGGCTGACACCACTCCACCACCAGCACTGGGCCGAGAATCTCGATCCCCTTCCCCCGCCTCCAGCCCGGAAGAGGGACCTTCTAGGGGCTCCAAACGGCCTCGGAGCAGCACATTGGCCCCATCACCTTTCCAGTTTTGGGCACAAGAATGGTCCCCCCAGGGAACTCCCTCTCCTCTGCGGCGAGCTCCCGGTGCCGCACTGTCCCTGGCACCGGAGTCTTTTACGGGAAACCTTTCAGTGCATTTTGACCTATTGCGCTGGGCTACAGCCCATTTAGGTATGGAGGTGGAGTCCTTGATTCTTCCCCCTGATACCATCTTCAGGCCAGCTTTCGCCTCGACGGCGCCCTTAGCAGTTCCACCCCACCCAAGCGTATGGGACCTTGCACCCTTCCGGTGGAGGAGCCCAAGTTCCATCTTCCCGGTTTTGGATACGGTGAGCGTGAAGTATCAGGTATCTGAGTGAGGCTACCCCTCCCTCGCTGGCCACCCAGTTCCCCCCAGAGACGTGGTCCACATGGCAATGGGGGCCGGGGAACCCCCCAGGGATCCCTCCCCCCTCCAGGGAAACCAGGGAGCTTACACCC
Organism: Podocnemis expansa; assembly: GCA_007922195.1. Taxonomy (NCBI): domain Eukaryota; kingdom Metazoa; phylum Chordata; order Testudines; family Podocnemididae; genus Podocnemis; species Podocnemis expansa. Next base: position 14,095,626 of record ML681971.1, read on the forward strand.
TGTTATGGTCCCTGTCGCGGGGTGATCTAGCTCCGCGTGCTCCCGAGCAGGGAAGCTCTCGGTCTAAGGCCGGATGGCCCTATGATTATTGACCCTGTCCACAGGGTACTTTGTGGGCAGGGCGGTATGGCCCACTGGCCGGGGTCAATAAGTCTCAGCCCTTAGCGTCAGGGCAGTGCAGCCCACTGGCCGGAGTCAATGAGTCCCAGCCCTTAGCATCAGGGCAGTGCAGCCCACTGGCCGGAGTCAATGTGTCCCCACCCTCACCGTCAGGGCAGTGCGGCCCACTGGCCAGAGTCAATGTGTCCCCGCCCTCACCGTCAGGGCAGTGCGGCCCACTGGCCAGAGTCAATGTGTCCCCGCCCTCACCGTCAGGGCAGTGCGGCCCACTGGCCAGAGTCAATGAGTCCAAGTCCCGGCTGGGTGCCCTGAGGGATGTAGGCCCAGGTAGGGGGGTTCAGGCCCTCCCACTCCTCTGAACCCCAGCCCAGGGCCCTGGGGTGTACAGGAATCCTGGCCCAGTCAGCGGGGATCCAAGCTGCAACACGCCGACTGAGGCCCAGACTTGGCCAATGCTCACCCCGATTTACCCCGCCCTGGGCTACTTCCTACCTGGGGTCCCTATGAGGTGCCCCATGTGGACTCCTGATGTCCACCTCATCAGGTGCCTTGTTCAGTCTGGGTCCTAGGAGCCTCATGGCTGAGGACGCCTTGTTCAGCGGTGCCTTCTATGTTCCGCGCCTCTAGCGTCCCCAGCATCTGCCCTGTTGAGGTAGGAGCCAGACCAGAGTCTGAGCAAGAGCCTCCAGCCTGCATCTGCTCCCTCCGCTGGCCAGCCCCCAACTGAGGGGAATCGCAGCCTCTTATACCTGGGCAGCTGTTTGAGCATGCCCAGCAGGGCCTGAGGGGCGGGGCTTCCCTTCTCTTCCGGGCATATAGGCCCGCTTCAGTGTGGGGGCAGGCCTGCCCCATCACAGTCCCATTCTCTAGCTTAGGAAGGAACCTCCCTTGGCAGCGGAGTTCTTCAATATCCATGTATTGAAGAGTTTCTCCTTGACAGCCCTGGCATGGCAAAGTTGTAATGTTATCCCTCTGGCAAGCACTATAGGTACTGAATCCGCAGCCTTTCACAGCTCTCCTTCGATTCTTTTGGTCACTGAGGGGGTGACCAGATGGTAGTAAGAGTTGTCTCCTGTCCCTCTCTCCCCCACCCCATGCCTTAGTGAGAGCTTTGCAATGCCAACCCTATAAGCTTAGACCAGCAGGGTCCTCCTCTGCATTCCAGCGTCCTGCGGGCCCTAGTAGGACCATCTCATCAGCACTGCCTCAGGCCATCTTGCTGTTAGTGACCTTTCTTGGAACCTCTCTCCTGTGGGAACCCAGTCATGGTGCCTGCTCGGCTGAAAATGTGCGCTTCCGCACTACCAGGTTGTTAACTAGCATACCGTAGGCCCCCACCCTGCTTGGCTCGACTCTGTATGCTGTGGCTTAGTGTCTCATGGTCTTCTCAGGCACCCTTGAGCCCATCTTACGAGCTTGTATCCTCATTTCCTCTCTTTTAACCAGATGGCTTGCTTGGTCACATCCTAGATAAGGGTCATAGTCATTCCCTTACTTCTTCCTGTGTACTCAGTAGTCGCCAGATCAGTCCATGACCACGTAGCTCCTGCTAAGCCTTTGGGTGTCCTGTGCCTACCCTTTCTTTGTTCTCGCGCGAGACACACCCATATGGCTAGTCTCATTTGCTAGCTTTTAGTGTTCTCCTTCGAGTCCATGTGACATGGCCTATGCCCAGACATTGTAGTCTGTTGTTTACACTCCACATTTTTCCTCCTATGCAGAGCACCTACGCAACCCATTTTTGTTAGGTTGCGTCCTTTTTCTCCAGCTCTAGTGTCCTTGTCTGACCTGCTTATGCATTCTGCCTCGGTGGGTTCGGTCTTGCCCCTGTCCTGGGTTGACCCTCAGCTCTTGCTTCTTCTGGGCCCATCAAGGCCTGCTCGCCTCTTGAGTCTGGCAAGCATCTTGCTGCAGGGCCTCTACCTTACAGGGCTTGTTGCTGTGCTGAAGGCGGAAGTACCAACTCCACCCACCACCCATCTGCATGGCTAGTAGTCACCTATTACTGAATGCATCTGAGCAGTGCTTGAAGAAAAACGGTGGGTTACTCAACAGTAACCATCCTTCTTCAAGATGGGCTGCTTGGATCCATTCAGGTCTGTCCCCTCCGTCCCCGCTTCTGGAGTTGGTGACTCTGAGGAACTGAGGAGGGGGCAGGGAGGTGTCTGTATATATAGCCACGGGTGGCACGAGGGGCAGTGGCCACCTCCCGTCTTCTGACAGGCTAGGACAAGTTTTTCTGACCAATCCGGCACTCCAGGACAGAGACACCTATTACTGAATGGATCCGAGCAGCCCATCTCAAAGAAGGACGGCTACTGGTGAGTAACCCACCATTCTGTAGGTTCTGCTAGGCCAGAGTGTCCTAAGGTGTGATCTGCAGATTATTATACCATCTGTGGAGTGGTACTGTTGGCAGGGTCAGCCAAGGCTTTTTGCCACCCTAACCTAGCAGGGACTTTGTCCCCCCACCCCCCCCAGCCTCCGGTGGAACAGCGCTGCTGCTGGGGTCGGACTGTGGGCGTGGCATCTGCCCCAGCTGGGGAGCAGCGCTGCGGGTGGGGGTCCAGCCACAGGTGGGGACTGGAGCAGTCCCAGCCCAGCCCTTGGCTTCCCCTAATTGTTGGTGCCCTAGGTGACCACCTAGGTCGCCTCTATGGAAGGACTAGCCCTGGCTGTTGGTTTGTAGAGAGCTGTCTGGGCATGTGATACTTTCTTTCTCCTTTATTCTCTAGCAGATGGAACGAAAGCAGCCAATTAGACAGTAAATGCTTTCTTGATGCATGGTCTTGAGCAGTGGCCCATATGGCAATCACAGGGTTAGATTAGAGCTGCTGGGAACTGTCTGGTGCCTGGGAAGAACATGCTTGATACTACACTCATTTGCAGAGTCAGCATACTCCAGTCTAGTTCCACAGGGGTCCTGGCCTTGTTCTTTCCCTCTTTAAGATCACAGTGCCCTCTCAGGGAAGCAGGAAGGGTGTGGTCTTAGTACCTGAGACACAGCTATGTGAGGAACAGGCTGCATCTGTCCTTCCCTGAGAGCGAGGGAAACCTTGTACACGATTCACACTGCTAATGTCACTTAGAGGGATGGTTATTTTCTGTGCTTGTGGATCCAGCTGTGGATATCATGGTGGTGTGAGACTCACTCACCTCTTGGATGAATTTAAAAGGCCTTGACCCACAGACATTTCAGGGCTGCATCCTCTCAGATGAGAGCCCCAACAGAAGCGAAGTCTGACAGTCAACTAGTCAAGTATTGATTTGCCAAGTTTTTGTGATGATAAGCACTTTTGTGTGTTGTGCAATAACACCTTAAAATGGTTATTGACAAATTTACTAGCATAGTATTAATAACTACCATACACACTTGGGTATAAGCCGATCCGGGCACAAGCTGACCCCCCAATTCTGAGCCCAAAAAAGAAGCTAAAATTGGTGACCCAGGTATAAGCCGAGTCCCCTTTTGGCCTTGGCCCCTAACCCCTCACCCACTGCTGCTGGCTTCCTCTGAAGTTTGACACCTTCCCTACCCCAAAATCTCTGCCGCTGCTTTTCCCTTGTCCCCCTGCGGTCCATTCCTCACTCCTGCCCTCCTGCTCTGCCCTTTCCTCACTGCTACACCCCTGCTGCCCCTTGCTCTGCCCTTTCCTCACTGCTACACCCCTGCTCACTTCTCAGTTTCCTGCTGCTGCCCCCTGCACCATCCTTTCTTCACTGTTGCCCCCCTGCTCTGCCCTTTCCTCACTGCTGTCACCCCTGCTGCCCCCCCACTGCTGCCCCCACTCACTTCTGATTTACCTCACTGTTGCCCCTTGCTTCGCCTTTTCCTCACTGTTGCCCCCGTGCTTCCACCTGCTCTGCCCTTTCCTCACTGCTGTCACCCCTGCTGCCCCCTGCTCTGCCCTTTCCTCACTGCTACCCCCCTGCTCACTTCTCAGTTTCCTGCTGCTGCCCCCTGCTCCTCCTGCTGCTCCCTGCTCTGCCCCTTTCTCACTGCTGCTCTCTGCTCCTCCTATTGCCCCCTCCTCACTGCCACCCCCTACTCCACTCTTCCCTCATTGCTACCTGTTGCTGCCCCTTGCTCTGCCTCTTCCCTCACTGCTGCCCCCCGGCTCCTCCTGCTGCCCCTCTGCTCTGCCCTTTCGTCACTGCTGTCCCCTGGCTCTTCACTGCTGCCCCCCTTCTCTGCCCCTTCCCCACTGCTGCCCCCCCTGCTCCTCTTGCTGCCCCCTGGCTCTTCACTGCTGCCCCCCCCCTACTCCCTTCTCAGTTCCCTGCTGTTGCTCCCCTGTTCCCCAACACCTTTCACCCCCCAACCCCTGCTGCCGCTCTTCCCAGCCTGCCAGCCCCCCCCCCCCAAATCCCCGGTCCCTGTCGCTGCTTCCCTGGGCTCCTCAAAAACCCTGTGTCCTCCTGCCGCTTTCCCCGGACTCCCCGACCCCCCCCCCCAAATGCCCGAGCCCTGCCACCCCTTCCCTGGTCTCCCTGAACCCTCCCCCAAACCCTCCCGGCCATCCCATCACTTTCCCCAACTCCCCGACCCCCTCCCCAACCTCTGGTCCCTGCCGCCGCTTCCCTGGCCTCCCTGAATCAATGTCCAGGCCGACCTCCCCTGCCCCCAGGGCCCCCTTACTTAGCCGCTCTAGACGCCAGGGACCCCTCTTTCCTCCAGCCCCAGGCCCGTCCAACTGCCCAAGACGGCTGCCCGGCAACACTGGGGCTCCGCCCTACCACATGGTCAGGGAAACTGCTGGCTGGGGCTGTCTACCCTATTCTCGCGAGTATAAGCTGAGAGCCTGTTTTGAAGCCAATTTTCAGGCACAAAATTCTCGGCTTATATGCGATGATATATGGTAACTATTTCACTATAGCTGTTAAAGGTCTCTTGTCACCAGGCTTCTTTTCAAGAAATAAGGAGGTTAAATACTTGCTGCATAGCAAATGTGGAAAAATTGTTTTTTAAAGTTTTCTCTGATGGGGAAGTCGGTTAGTTTACATCACAACTATCCTGAGACTGACTTAAAGCTTTAATAATCAATATCTCTCTTCTTCCACTGTCTTGTAAAAATGAGGAATATGTTCAGTACAATTGTTCTATTACACTAACTATTATACAACTCTTAATTAATCTGTGCCTGGTTATTTAAGACTTTTTTCCTTAATGACTGATATGGGAATTAAATTTTCATTGTTTTAATACTAATAAAAGGCAATTTGTGCCGTTACAGGTCAAAAAATCAATTGCATGTATTCTAATGAAAGCTCAGAGAAATGCTACGGCCTGTGATATACCAGAGGTGAGACAAGATGATCTAATTCTAATGGTTTCATGGGGCCTTAAACTCTGAGTAACCCTCCTCTTAGAACAGATGTTGCATGTCTTCTGTGATGTAATGATAGAAAGACTCCATATGATTTTTTCTGTACTTCTGATATGTTTACAAAGAATACATTCAGTGAATGAACCAGTTGGCCTTATTAACCTTTCCCTGCAGGCAAATCCATTTCAGCTTTGCTTTTGGCAACAGCTAAATTAGTAATGGTTGCAAATGCTCTCCTCAATACAATTTAGCTTTAGCCGAGTGCTGCATGAGAGTGACCCAATAAGAGATTAAAACATTTTCCTTTTTTCGTGTACTTGCTTGCATTTTTCCTGTGGCCAGCTTACGGTTATAGAAATGCTACTCCAGTGTTTCCTACTGATGACAGGAGTATGAGACTGTTATGGGCCTTTTCTTTGTGGAGTGAATTGAACAGCATGGGTGGGATCACTTTCAGTATTGTTTTTCACTCCTTTGTCGTCTTCATGCCACTGTAAAACTGAACTGGAAGGAAGTGACAGATGCAGCCTGATTATCTTTTGTGCCCGAACCAGCAGCATGATGGGATAAAAAGTGAAGCATTCCTGTGGTTCTCTGTGTAAATGACAAAAGGCTTTGCTGGCCATGATGGCTACTGCCCCGTTTAAGGGGGGCATTGTGCTAATGAACCAGATCAGGGGAGCACTTGAGAATGTTGGGTCTTAGAGGTGAATACCTCATGAAGGTCCTCTGTGATCAGGAAAGACTTGCTGTGCTAAAGGAGCTCAATTTATCTGATCACTCAACTGTGAAGGCAGGAAGAAGGCCATTATTCTACCTATTCCTTTTGGCATAGGTGATACACAGGATGTGCTAGTGGGAATGTAGTCCCTGTTCTTGGTTTAGAGAGGAGACAATTAAATGGTGACTTGATAGAACTATGCAAATGGCACTGGCCCAAGGGTTTATGGCACACAAGGCAAACTATGATTTTGACACCCCCTTTATATGTTATAAGCGATAACATAGTAATATATATTTTTTGAAATCAAGAAAAAAATGGCACTCTAAGTGACTGCCTAGTTCTCTTCTATGGTTGGGCCAGCCCTGTGTGCAAAATAGTGGATGGTATAGAGAACATAAATTAAGGGACACTGAATAAAATTGAATGGTAAAACACTTTGTCTTTCTGGCCTATCTGCCTCAAAAATATTTGCTTTGTCTAAAATCAGTAAGCGAGAGAACAGAAGCACCAAAATGAGATTTCATTCTGTGGGCAGTAGTATATACAGGTAGTCCTCACTTAGTGACTGGGTTCCGTTCCTGAAACCTGGTTGATAAACGAATTGGTCACTAAACGAGGAGCAGCCCTTACCGGTATTTCAGGCATAATGTACTTTACTGGTAGTGGGTTTTGTCACCTTTGCATCATTTATAACATTTTTAATATATATTTTAAATGTTTTAAGCTCTAATGTACTGAACTTAGTTTGCATAGTGTACTGTAAATATAGGTAATCTGAGAGAGTTGATGCGAGTTCTCGTACATTGCCATAATACCAACTCATCAGAGAGCCGGTCATAACTCTGAGGGGTCACTAAACGAGTAGGTCACTAAGTGAGGACTAGCTGTAGTTGATACAGTCCCCTTATGTTCCTCCAGTGCAGGGCATGAGGATAAAAATAGAATCAAGGTGCATTTAGATGACCAGGCATACAAACTAATGTTGCAGCCCAGATTTCTGCATCCTTAAATATAAAACAGTGCCTCTCTAGGTGTGGTACCAAAACTCTTTCTGAATCACTGATCAGCAGGCATTCGTTCTGAGCACATATTTGGTTCTGAAGTGGGGCATTATTCACTGATCAAAGAGCATTAGTCAGAGTGGCAAGCTCAGGGCATTTCAGTTTTGAAAAAAAGGAATAATAAATTATTCCTTAACAGACCATCTTGCCTTTTTAATTTGTGGTTCATTGTGGGCAGAGAAGATAGAAACTATAGTGGTGGTTGAATTGAGGAGACTCAGATTTATCCATGTCTTGTGATGGTTGTGAACGATGTCCAGCTCTCACTGGTAGAAACCTGAAATCAGGGATAAGCCCCCAGTTCTGCACATGGGTGTGCTCCCTATGGTGGTCTGTGAGGAGTAAACCATAACTTGGTATCGCCTTACTGACGGTGGCTAGCAGAGAAAAAAAACAACAAGCAGTTGTGTGGCACTTTAAGACTAACAGATTTATTTTTTGCATGAGCTTTTGTGGGAGAAGATCCCACTTCCTCAGATGCTTCGAAGATGGGTGAACTTACAGAAAGGAATGAAACTGAATGCAAGGGGGGTGTAAAACATAGGATCAGGTCATAAAGTAACAGCAACTCAGAGCAGAGAAAGTCTGATGCTGTACAACATTTCAGTACTCTTGAGCTGGTTTGCCCACAGTGAGGCAATGCAGTCCTGGTGTAAGCAACTGAACTTTTTTGTGGATGAATTCCTTCTTCTGTATCTTCCTGGTCATCTTCACACTCAATGAAAATTCTTGTTTCAAGGAATTCCAGGGTTGGCCCAATTGGTGCTATTCTGTGCTAAAGTGGCTAAGTCAGTATTTTGAGTCTTGGATTAATGTGCCTAGTTCTTTGATTTTGGAGGTTTATGGAAGCAAAATGTGCAGTTGTTTTTGGACTGGGAGAGCAGTATGGTGCTTTAGTGTTATGGTATCTATTGTCTGAATGGTGGGGCTCTCCAGAGGTTACATTAAAACCTCTAGGATGTGATCGAAAATTGGATCCTTCCTATAGGTATGTGGATTTTTTTTTTCCAAATAATCCTAACATAGTACTACAGCAGGGATATAACTTCCGTTGAACTAGGCAGGAGCCTGGCTGGTAGTGGAAAATAAAGGTAATTAATAGCTGTAAAAGGAAAGGTCTCCTGAATAACTCAACTGCTAACCCTTGCATGATTAAATATTAAGGGCCTGGTGGTCCCTCAGAATTGAATATGCCAGAAAAAAGAAACCAGAGGTTTTGGGGCTTACAGCTGAGGCTATGGCTGAGAGCTGATATGAATTTAAAGTCCTGATGTATATCTTTGTCTGTCAACCTTTGTCAGCAGAGCAGAGGAGTACTTTGGTGGGAGAGTTCTGCCACCCCTAAGGTTACCAGATACCAAAGCATGGAAAGGAGGACAGGGAAGTACGAAAAGGAGAACATTAGAGGACACATTCACATCCTGGGCCCCGAGCCCCCTTCACCCACCCCAGCTACTGCCCCCCCCCAATGCCTGTCCCCAAGGCCCAATAGTAGATGTACATCTCCTAACTAAGAGACATAGGTTGAGATCAGTTTGATGGCTGGCATCCCCATGGAGTAAACCAGGACGAATAGTGCAGCCCAAGGCAGGATGGCTGGTTTGCCCATCTCTCCAGTGAGAGCTGGGGGAAGCGGAGACGGAAGTGAAATCCTAGTGGTGCAAGTTCCAGAGGGATCACCCTGTTAGTCTACTTCAGCAAAACGAACATGAGTCCTGTTACTGTATGGTGCCTTTCAAAGCCCTGGCTACACCAAGCAGGTGATCATGAAATGAAAAGGAAGCTTGCCTTTGCTTCTCTCTGCAAGATAACAACTCCCTATTATTAGCAAGTCAACCCTCTGCACTCCCAACAAACCTGGCTTACAGTCATCATCACTGACAGTTAAACTCACTCTTAATGGCCACTTTTTCCTCTTGTTTGTGAGCAAAGTAGCATAGGGCTATAGGGACAAGGAAACCAAAGAGGAAAAAGGAAGCCTGTAGGGAAAACCAAGACCAAGAGCAGTGAGGCAGTGGGGTACACTTTGAGAAGAGCGAGTACTCTCAGGTCTTTCCCTGCCCATCCTCATTCACAGGCTGCTTCTAAAGTTCTTAGGTAGCCTCCTCCGCCAGCTGGGGTATCTCTATCCCTCAGGCAACTAAACTTTGCACAACCACATTGGCATCTCCCCACCCCAGGAAGTCAGGGTCAGAGATTTCCCTAACACCCCCCCCCCCGAATTTCCCAACACCCCCCCCCAGTTGTCAGGTAGTAACAGCGTTATACCAATTTAGTGAACACCCACAATAGCCCCCTATAACTCCCCCTACACACTCCCTAGGTTCAAGTCCTGGGGAGAATACTGGTCAGGGTACAAATATTTAGCATAAAAGAGAGTAGACACTTTTCCCCCTTGAGCTCCAAGGCATCTTCTTCAAGAGGTCCCTGCCCTATAACATGTTAGCATCTGCCCAACAACAGGCTTGGTGTGGACCCTCTGCGCAGCCCGGCAGTGAGCACACACGTCCCAGAGGCAGCCAGCCATGATGGGAAAGGAGGCCAGGTAGACTGGTGTTGCCCTTTTAATGCCAGTCCTCTCTATTGCCCCTTTAAGGGCACCCCTCCAGCTCATGTTCAGCTCTGCTGTGCAGATCAGTGGCTGACCTGAAGTGAGGCGTGGTTCTCATTGCTGAGGACTGTGTTCAACTCTGCTCAGCTCTGCAGCTGAGATTGGTGTCACCGTGCCTGAGATCCAAGTGGCAAAAAGCTGGACAAAATCTACTTTTTCCCAATGCCACAAGAATGGAGGCCATGAGGGAAAAAAGGAGGACATGTCCTCCTTCTTCTGGATGTCTGGTAACCCTAGCCACCCCTGCACAGAAAGATGCATGTAGGCATTCTTAACTTCTGGGGGATGAGGGACTTAGCCAAGTCAACAGGATTTTCTCACAGATCCTAATTCAGTCAATTACCTATTAAAGAGAGCACCTAATAACATGTTTAAGTCTCTTTGAGAGCAATGTTCCAAAGGTGCAGCCATGTTGGTCTAGTAAAGCACAAAAAGCAAGGAGTCTTTTGGCACTTAGGGTATGTCCACACAGGGCTTTTATTTCGAAACAACACTGGTGTTTCAATCTCCAGCATTCTGTTGACAAGTCTCATAATTTTCTAATAGATATTAATTCCTCTCTCCAGTAGGATACTATTTACAGCTCTAAATATAGCATCATTTTGACGCCGTGGAATGTGTTGTTACTGTTTACTCCATTGAACAGTTACTTTGAATTAAAGCAGGTTTAAAGGAAATGGGAACAAATAAGACTTTAGATTCTAAGGCTATGTCTACACACACATTCTTATTTCAAAATAAGTATTTCGAAATGAGTTATTTCGAAATAAAGTCCTTATTTTGAAATGTTATTTTGAATTAAGAAAATGTTAATTTGAATTAAGGGAAAGCCTGCTATTGAAATGGCTGTTATTTCAAAATGCTTTATTTCAAAATAAGGCCATTTGGACATGTTGTTTCGAAACAGTTGTTTTGAAACAATGGTGTTGTTTCGAAACAACATGTCCAAACGGCCTTATTTTGAAATAACCATTTCAAAATAACAGCCATTTCGAAACAATTGGGATTTAACCTGTTTCGAAACAACGGTTCTTATTTTGAAAGGATGGGATCTGTCCTTTCGAAATAAGAAAACGTCATGTGGACCAAATAGCTTTTACTTCAAAATAACCAGTGTTATTTCGAAATAAAAGTGCTGTGTAGACATACCGTAAGATTTTGACTTTATAGATGGTTTCTTTTCACAGTCCTTTTTGAAGCTTGCTTCCCAATTCTGCAATGGGAAAGGTTTTCCAGTATTGTAGGGACAAGTGTGCTCCTACACCACTCCGTCCCCTACTCCAACCCCCTTCAGATAGCGAAGTGTCACCTGCCCTGTCTAGCTGATGACACCTCTGTGACCCAGGCCTCCTGCGATAACCACCTGAATATGCAAAGATCAGGGCAAGCTGCAAAAAGGAGAGCAGATTCTCCCAGCACTGGTGGGTTATCTGGAGATTAACTCCCCCAACCAGTCACAAACAATGCTTCTGATCCCCCACAATGGATATCAAGCAGCCACCATATAGTATAGCCAGCTCCCTTTAAAGGGTCAAAGTGAATCACATACATACAAATGATTGAGAGTCCATAGAAGATAAATCCTTGTTTCACAGCTTCAGTTGTTAGTGATCCAGTTTATAGGAATAGAGACCAAATAATCCAAGGGTATGTCCACACAGGATTCTTATTTCGAAACAACGGAGGTTGTTTCAAAATAAACGGCATGTCCACACGACGCACCATTATTTTGAAACTGTTAAACCTCGCATCTAATCAAAATAGCTGGTTTTGAAATGGTTGTTTCGAAACAACGGTGTCCGGACACGTTTCGAAACAACACCATTGTTTTGAAACAACTGTTTCAAAACAACATGTCCGAACAGCCTTGTTTCGAAATAACCATTTTGAAACAACGGCTATTTCGATAGCAGGCTTTCCCTTAATTCAAATTAACATTTTTCTTAATTCGAATTAACTTATTTCAAAATAATGATGTATGTGTGGACATAGCCCAAGTGTAGAGTTTGTTCTAATTCTCCCCCATGAGAATTAGCAAGGGGGTTTCCAGGCCAGTGCTGTCTGGGATCTCAATCCTGTGCCCAAACTTTCCCTGAGAAGCTTGGACAGATGTGAGATAAAGGCATTCTGTTCCCACTGTCCTTTTATAGTTGTAGCTAGCAAGGTGGGCATTTGCACGTCAATTCTTCATGTGGGCTTTGATGACAGTTCCCAGGTACTTTCTTAAGTGGAGCATAGCAATACATGCAAAAAAATAAATCTGTTAGTCTTAAAGTGCCACACAACTCCTTGTTGTTTTTTCTTTGAAGGAAAACCTTCATCTCCTGGGCACCCCAGGTAATTAGCTGCATTAGCACCATTAACAGACAGTTTACATTGGCACATCAAAGGTCCACTCAGATGTTAATGTTCCCTCTTGACCCCTTCCAATAGAACATCTTCGAAGCATCTGAGGAAGTGGGATCTTCTCCCACGAAAGCTCATGCAAAAAATAAATCTGTTAGTCTTAAAGTGCCACACAACTCCTTGTTGTTTTTTCACTGGACTAGACTAACACGGCTGTCCCCTTTTAAAATTGAACAGATAGAGAAGCACTTCATTCACCTTGCTAACCTCTAACAGGATACATGTAAACATCATCAAGAAACCACTAGTGATAAAAATGCATATCAAAGCCCTAGCCTACTTGTAACACTACCATTATATTTTCCCATAACATGTCATCAAAGGTTAGATTTAGGTCATGTATTTTACAAAGATGGCTTGGCCTTTTCAGGCCTAGCATGACAACCTCAACATTGATTAAACCGAACATTAATTAGCATGCAATAGTCAATCCCATTGCTTTATGTGCTTCCTATTGCAACCTACCCTGTAAAACTTTCAGGAGGGGGTCTTCTGTTGCGAGCATTATTTGAGTTCAGGAATTACTGAGATCCAGATGTGAAGGACAATTTCATATGAACATAAATTTTCTATATTTCTATAAACTTAAAATTTCTACATTTTAATTAGGTAGTTAAATTACTTTAAGGTCATATTATATCATTGATGAAGTCCCAATCATTAAGATAATTAAGCAAGAGTGTTAAGCAACCAAATTGTTCTTTCTATTTCCTTAATTCTAGCTTTTTCTGAAATGCAGATATGCAATAGAGCCCCATAATTCGGAACATTTCAGTTTCCATAAGTTTTATACCATTGGCTCCTTGGTGAAGTTATCTAATATTTCTAGATGGACTCATGTTAATCTAAAATGGACCGTGCTGCATGTAGAACTGTACTGTGGAAGGCATAGTAAACACTTCTTGCATTTGTTTAGCTTGTAATCTGTGGAAGTGTGTAATTCAGTCAGCTGCAAATAAGAGGTGCTTAGATTTAAAAAGTCAGCATTAATCTGTTGTTTCCAGGCAGTGATAGCCTTGTCACATTGTGATAACTAGCCACTTTCTTGGAGAGTATCTCAGAAACCGCTATGTGCTAATGGCTGAAAAATGCTGACTTCGTAATGGCCACCACTGTACGATGACTATTTTGTGCACTGGTGAAGAGTATTTATGTAGTTGACCTTCTAATTCTTACCACTTAGTGTTATAGTACTTCATGTTTCAAAATGCCATGCCTATATTAATGAACTCGATGCAGTTGGCAACTAAATGAAGTATTGTCACCCTCTCTTTGCATCTTTACATGGGCTCCCTTCTCTCAATCGCAAACAGATTCCTTTTCCTCCCTTTCACTGCTCTGTCCCCAGTGAACCTATCCTCTCTCATTTAATGTCAAGGGCTCTTCTCCTGTTTCTGATCAGCTCCACTATACCAGCCTCTGCTGTCCCCTTGTTCAGCTTTCAAGCAAGCACCTTCATGCTTTCTCCCATACTGCTCCTCATGCTTGGGTGGAGCACCCTGAAAATTTCCATAAAGCCACTTCATTATTCTTCTTCAAATCCCATCTTAAAATCTCGTCATGATGCCTACAAAATACTTAACAGGGCAGCTGCTGCAGAGCTGATAACATTGCATACTAATGTTGCCTCATTCTTTCTCTGTACTCCCTTCTCTCTGTCCATATCCATCTGTTTTCTTATTTATAGTTAGGTTATAAGCTTTTGGGGAAGGTATTGTCTCTTTCTGTCTTGTTCGTGTATAGCACATAGTACAGGGCTCAACAGAACAGGTGCCACGTCATCCTGGTGACCAAGGTTTGTAGCTTTGCTCCTAGCTCTGCTGTGGAAATGCAGCAGAGGAGTGTCATCTGGCACCCAAAAATAAAACTGCTGGTGCCTAGCTGGAGGCCGATTTTGTTGTGCTGGCACGTGGGAGCCCTGTTCCATGGCGGGGGCTCTTAACTGCTACCTCAATACCAATAGTAAAAAGATGATAAAAAATATCTTTAAATTAGAAATGAGGGAGCTGACATGAAATGAATTGCTCAGGGGCTCATGAAGATGTTTCAAAGCTAGAATTAGAATTTGGGGCTTTTCTATGCTGTCTCTGTTAGGCAATGCCTGCTCCTTTATCTTTAAGCATAGCTTTAAAAAAGTGAAGGGTAGAACCAAGTCTATTAGAAAAGCATAAATGGCTGAAAAGGACAGAATGGGTAGTGAATATTGCTCTGAAGGGTTTTACCCATTTCCTTAGACCCTGCACTAACCCTTTGCTGTGAGAAGTTGTTTTTTATCCTTGTCTCATCCACAGATACTTCTCAAGAACTACTTTTTGTATTATTTGCTTTCTGGAATGTACCAGATGGCCTGTATTGCTAATAACCTTTCCCAGGAGATTACTTAGAACCCAGATACACCTCTTGGTGTTATGACACTAAGACATTAGTAGATTGGATATATGAAATATTAAGTTCACTAAGTGTTAGTGTTATGAAATATGTTAACTGTACAGTATCAAAGAGTCCTGTGCCACCTCTTAGATGGATGAAAGCTGTACTTTAAGGGAGAGGTTGGATATATGAAATATGTTAACTGTACAAGCAGTGTGCTGATGTGAAAATCTCATTGATAACACAACAAAGATGACACAACATAATGAAGTCTATGTCTGTCTTTATAGCAGAGGGCAGAGGATATACGCTGTCTGATAGCCTAGCACGAGTATAGATAAGAGTAGATGATGGATAAAGGCGGATAAAGACATGCCAGTGACTAACCATTTCTACTTTAAACATTTCTGTTCATGCCCAAGCAACGCTTTGCCCAGTAAGGCGGCTGTTTTCAGTATCAAAGGCTGTGTTCACACAGCCTCCTTATTTCGAAACAACGGAGGTTGTTTCGAAATAAGGTTTCGGCTGTTCACACGACACATGGTTGTTTCGAAACAATGCCGTGTGAACGTGTTGTTTCGAAACAACAGTGGTTTCGAAACAACTTGTTTTGAAACAACTGTCACCTGAACATGTTGTTTCGAAATGACGGTGAGTCATTTCGAAATAACTGTTGTCCGGAATTGCTATTTCAATTCTGGCTTTTCTCCTTATTTCAAAGTGACTTTTTTGCTAATTCAAAATAAGTCATTTCGAAATAAGGCGTTATTTCAATACAAGTTGTTTCGAGACAACCGTATCGAAATAACCCCCTGTGTGTGAACACAGTCAAAGAGTCCTGTGCCACCTGCTTCAGCCTTTCCCTGCCACATAGAGAGGCTGTGGTAACAGCAGACAGTGGGGAAAGGTTCAGCAGAATCTCACTGATGGAATCGTTTCCCTGCTGCAGGGAGAGTGTAGCATCCCGCTGGGGAAAGGTTCTGGCAGCTCCCTGCCACCTCACCCTGCAAGATCCTTTCACTCACGTGTAGCTACACACTGAAGTATGAGCATAGCCCACTTTTCACTGTGGCATGCAGCTATATGCAGTGGTTAAAGTATAATTTGAGGGGCCCCAAAACCTTCCTAATCTCTGGGCCCTCTTCCTGTATTGTCTGCACCCCCTTCATGCATGTGTGGGGCCAATTTTTCTAGATTCTGGAATCTGGGCGCTGGAACTCTGGTCTGTCAGATTTGTGGGCCCTGGAATGCATTGCAGCTTACTTTTAGCCCTGGCTGCATGTATCTTGCGCATCACTGCTAGTGGTGTGCGGTGTTGACAAAGCACCAGTCTCTGTTCCTGAAGGACTAATATTTTAAGTAGGAAATTTATAATGTAATGTAATTAATACAGCCACCACTCTTTCCCGTCCCTTGGGGGAAAAAATATCCTACAGGGAAACAATATTTTTTATTTCGAAGAAGTTAGAACCCAAGCATGTGTAGAGAATATTGCAGATTTCTGCAAATCATTAGTTCAACAATCACACATTTTTCCATATGAATTATTAATCTCTTAAAATAGGCATGGTGGAGAACATAGCAGCAGCTCGGGTGGGGTCGGCAACCCAAAAGGGGAGAAGAGCCATTTCTCCCACTCTCCCACCACAATTGCATTAGTGCTGGTGGGGGGGGGGGTGGCGCATGCTCCCTCTCTCCACTGGCGGGGTGGAGCAGCACCTCCCCACCTACCCCCAGTCAGCTGCCCTTCCCAAGCGTGGCCAGTGCAGAGGTGCAGCTTGTGGAGGTAGGGCCTCTAGTCAGGCCTTCAGTGGCCAGGTTGAAGTGGTCTGAACTCCATGGAGAGGGCCATTCCAGGGCCCTGCCTCTGCAAGCTGCAGCTCTCCAATGGCTGCTCTTGGGAGGGGTGGCCAGCTGGGGAAAGAAAGGGCAGCACTGCTCCTCCCTGCCAGTGGAGGGAGGGACAGAGGGAGTGAGCGCCACCCGCACACACCCCACCCGCGCTAGGGGCCACAGTGCAGCCACTGGGCTGCTTCTGGCTCATGTGATTGTGGTGGGAGGTTGGTGCCCTCTTCTTTGGCCCTGAAGCTGGGGCCAGACGGGAGTCCTCGGAGCACACCTGGCTGCCTGCAGAAGACTGCCAGGGAGCCAGAAGGTGGCTCACTGAGTCTGCATTGCTGATCCCCGAGGTAGGGGACGGTAGTGGGGAATATTCTGGCACTTGGAAATTGTCAGGAGCTAGGAGGCCAGAATAGGGGAAGAAGAGGTGCCAGGAAGGCGTATGGAACCCAGTAAGCTGCAACATGCCCCACCCTGACAGCTGTCACTGAGCCATATAGATGGGAACTATGGATACAGCTGCCTGCCAGCTAGTGTGTGTACATGGAGGAAAAAAGAGAAGGGGTAGACACAGGCCTACGGGTGGGGGAGTTGCAGATGGGTAAGTGTGCAGATCTGGAGGGTGTGCTGCACAATCCTTTAATCTAGAAGGGAGCATTTTCTGGCATGCTGCATCAAAGGAAAACACTTAGTTGATGTTCCTTTTTGGATTATACTGGGTAAAATCTAGCTAGCCTTCAGTCATGTGACAAGCTCTTGGATTTTGAAAAATAAAGTGAAACCACATTATGTTGTCATATGGCCTTGCTGCTGCTTACTAAAACAACACTAGGATGTAAAACTGTGATGAATGAGAGACAAAGTTGATGCAGCCATGAAAGTCATGTCATCTTTGTGCTACCTGTATTTCCCCACCTAATAATTCAAGTTCAGTTTTTACCATAGCTGCATCTTTCTTCTTGAGCACAAAAGATTGTCATTTGGACCTGTCTGAAACTTTTCTTATAAAAACAAAATTTCACACCAGAAAAAATAAGGTTTTGTCAAAAATGACTTTGTTTTTCACCCCCTGAAAAAGGTAATTTTTTGTTATTTTAATTTTTTTCCATTGGAAACATTAAAGTGGAATGAATTTAAACAAACACACTTCATTTCCAATTTGGCATTTTATGTTTCTCTTTTCTCTTCTTCCCCCCTGCCCTTCACTTTTTGCCTCTGAAAGCAATAGCATGAAAGAGGTCTAGGGTTTGTTCCCTCTCCCCTTCTTTTTCCCCTTTTCTGTGTCAGCTAAGAAACAAGGAAAAAAGGGGAGATGGTGGGGACACTTGGGATTTATTTTGCATTGCATTCAGTGGCAAAAAGAGGAAGACACACAGAACTTTAAAATATCAAAAGTTTAAAAAAAACTCTTTGTTTGGGAGGAAAACGTGTTCCACCTCAAATCCTGCAAAATGGAAACAACTGAAAGATGACGTTTTATTTTTTTTTATAACCAGTTCTATTTCCTGCCTTCCTTCCAGGTGTAATATGTAACAGAGAAAGAGGGAGATAGATATGTGATGAATAAGTTAGAAAGCTGCAGGAAAAATTAATACTCTTCAGGTGCACTCAAACAGTCTGCTTTGTCATAACAGGAAATGTATCTGAAAACATTTGCCCCAAGTTATTAGATGGAAAATAGCTGGAAGAGGCTGGGCAATGTAATGAAAAGCCACAACAAAGCATATTCATACCCTCGTACCTCATAGGGGCCTAGAGCTTGGGCTCCAAGCTGAGCAGGAGCATCTACACGGGAGTTAAACAGCCCCTTAGCCTGAGTCAGCTGGCACCAGCCAGCCATGGGTTTTAATTGCAGTGGAGACATACCCAAAATGGTGATGTAGATATTTGGGCTTGAGCTGGAGCCTGAACACCCAAACCCTGGGAGTCGGGAGTGTCTCAGAGCCTAGCTTAGTCTAAGTGCAATGTCTACATTGTAATTTCATAGCCCCACAGCCAGAATGTCACAAGTCTGTCAGCTGACCTTGACCCTGAGAGTTGGTTTAAGTGGAATTGGTCACAGGAGCGAATGCTCAGCAGGATAAATAGAGCTGTCATGGTCTTGCTCAAAACAAACAAGTCAAAGGGTTAAGAGTAGGAAGTACTACTATCACCTTTTTGCACATGGGAAACTGAGGCACAGAGAATGACTGTGGCAATATGTAGCTGTGGGAGATTGACAGTTCTCTTGAGTTCCAATACAGAGATTTATCAACAAAGCCTTCTTTTTCTATAATATCCACATAGGGTTCCCTTCTTGTTCATTTGAAGAGATTTGGCAGGCACAGGTTCTTTAAGCATGATTGATTATTCTGTTTGAACAACACTGTTCCATCCCCTTACCTCAGAGCAGCGGGTAACAATGGTAAATGCCATGAGAAGGGAGCCAAGTTCAAACAAGATTTTGCTACAAACTCATGTTAACAGTGGGCTGTGTGACCTCTTCATAGAAGAGAAGAAAGATAATTCTGCCAACTCTATATCCCAGATCTTTCCTAACAATCCCACTGTTAATAACTAAGTTGAAATGCACTTTGTTTTGCCAGCCGGTTTTACAGTCTGGAAACTGTTAGCCAATAATGGTAAATTGGCTTGTTTTTAAAAGTGTGTTTTTCATACAGCATGCTTTTATATTCTGTTGAGCCATCTGTTTTGTGGATGTGGTTTACTACGAAGTGTGTACTGAGTATTGAATAGGTATTCCTAAAAAGTAAAGAACGGTAATATAGCCCAGGATTACAGCAAGAATAGTCCATGCTTTTTTTCTATTTGTGTGAATGTGAGCGTGACGATTTGTTCATTTATCATTAGAGCTGTTTAGGAATTTTTCAACAAAAAGTCCCACCCATGGGAAATGCCAACATTACTAAATGGTCAAAATGAAATGTTTTAACTGACCAAAACCAATTTATTTTCAGATTTCTTCTGGGACATTAACATTTTTGAGAGTTTTTGACTTTTTTTAATCCTGCTGCAGGATGGGAAAACTGTATGATATCTTAAATTTTGGCAGGACAGGAAAAACATTTCATACCCCGCTGTATTTATCATGCAATTGATTGGGATATTCTGTTCCTAATAGCCTTTTGTGTCTGAAAATTCATCCATCTCTTCTCTTCTCATCCATCTCATCTCATCTCATCTCTCCAATATGGGGCTGGATGAACTGCATTTGAGGGCGCTGAGGGAGTTGGCCGATGTGATTGCATCGCCACTAGCCATTATCTTTGAAAACTTGTGACGAACGGTGGAGGTCCCAGATGATAGAAAAAAGGCAAATATAGTGCTAATCTTCAAGAAAGGGGAAAAGGAGGACCTGGGAACTACAGACCAATTAGCCTCACCACAATCCCCAGAAGAATCATGGAGCAGGTCCTCCAAGAATCTATTCTAAAACACTTGGAGGAAAAGAGAGTGATCAGGAACATCCAGAATGGATTCACCAAGGGCAAATCGTGCCTGACCAACTTGATCGCCTTCCATGATAAGAGGACTAGATATGTGGATGCGGAAATAGCCATCGATGTGATATACCTTGACTTTAGTGAAGCTTTTGATATGGTTTTCCCACAGCAGTCTTGTCAGCAAGTTAAGGAAGCATGGTTTGGATGAATGGACTGTAAGGTGGATAAAAAGCTGGCCAGATCATGGGGCTCAGTGGGAAGGGAAGGGATCAAAGGCTCAGTGTCTAGTGGAGTGCCCCAGAGGGTTGATCCTGGGGCTGGTTCTCTTCAACATCTTCATTAATAATCTGGATGATGGGATAGATTGTATGCTCTGTAAATTCATGGACAACACCAAGCTGGGGGGAATGGTAAACATGCTGGAGGGCAGGATTAGGATACAGGGAGATCTAGACAAATTGGAGCTTTGGGCCAAATGAAATCTCATGAGGTTCAAAAAGGAAAAGTGCAAAATCCTGCACTTAGGATGGAAAAAGCCCATCTACTGCTACAGGTTGCAGACTGATCGGGTAAGTAGCAGCACTGTAGAAAAGGACCTGGGTGTTATGGTGAATGAGAAGCAGGATATGAGTCAGCAATGTTCTCTTATTGCCAAAAGTCCAATGGCATATTGGGCTGCATCAGAAGGAGTGTTTCCAGCAGACTGAGAGAGAAGTGCTAATTCCCCTCTATTTGGCACTGGTGAGGCCACATCTGGAATACTGTGTTCAGCTTTGGGCTCCACAGTACAGAAACAATGTGGACAAATTAGAAAGAGTCCAGCAGCAACAAAAATGTTTAGGGGGTTGGGACACATGACTTACAAGAAAAGACTAAAGAAACTAGACTTATTTAGTCTGCAGAAGAGAAGACTGAGGGGGGATTTGATAGCAACCTTTAACTACTTGAAGGGATGCTCCAAAGAAGAGGGAGCTAGGCTGTTCTCAGAAGTAACAGAGAACAGAACAAGGGGCAATGGTTTCAAGCTGTAGCTGGAGCAGTTGAGGTTGGATTTTAGGAAAAACTTTCTCACTAGGACAGTGGTGAAGCATTGGAATGAGTTACCTAGGCAGGTTGTGGAATCTCCATCTTTGGAAACATTTAAAGCCCAGTCAGACAAAACCCTGGCTGGGATGATTTAGTGAGAGTGGTCCTGCTTTTAGCAGGGGGTTGGACTAGACGACCTCATGAGGTCCCTTCCAGCCCTATAATTCTATGAGTAGTGGAGTCAAATCCGTCACCCTTTTATTTTCATGTCAAAATTTCCTTTAGAAATAATGAATCTCTGAACGTTCATGTTCAAAATGCTAAACCTGCTGTCAGATTGCAGGCTATGGCTATGGAACCATTGACTGGAAGTGATACGTTTGTAGGGTTTCTCTTTATTGTGGTTGAAAAGCCAAATTTAGATTCACGTTTCTGGGAGTGTTTCTGCAGTACAGAACTGATGCTACAGATCTGGATTTTGGTATCCACTTGTATTTTTAAAGAGTCCTCTTCAACAGCACACTAAAAGTGTGGGTTTTTTTTATTATGGATCTAACTGATCACAATAAAGAATGATTGACAAAGCAAAGCTTTCTTCCTCAGTAACTGAAAGAGCCTCTTAAGCCTATTAAGTACCCAGTTTGTATTTTGTGGAGAGGTGCAGCACAGCTAGGAGCTGGATGACATCCTGAATTATTCACCTGCTCCTGGCTCCATAGCGTACTCTGTTGCTTTGAAGTCTCTGCAGTAGAATTGCATGGTACCTTTAATTTCCCTTCCTTCCCAAAGATTTCATTTAGGTGGCTGTTGGTTGTTCTCCTTTAACCAGTTGCCAGATGTTCCTCTGGCCTGAATGCCCATATATATTCCAGTTGCAGCTAACTCCTGACCTTGCTCTGTCCCCAGTCTAAATGGATTTTCTTTCATGGCCACACACACTTCTTATTTTGAAACAACAGAGGTTGTTTCAAAATAAGAAGTGCCATGGCCACACGAAGCACGGCCATTTCGAAAGAAGCAAACAGCTTGTTTCGAAATGGCCGTGGTTGTTTCGAAACAACTTAAACCTTAAATCCCCCGGACATGCCCCCGGAATCCCCGGCAGGAGCGTCCCGCCGGGGATTCTGGGCCGGCACTCACTCCGGCC
Source organism: Podocnemis expansa (assembly GCA_007922195.1). Taxonomy (NCBI): domain Eukaryota; kingdom Metazoa; phylum Chordata; order Testudines; family Podocnemididae; genus Podocnemis; species Podocnemis expansa. The sequence continues at coordinate 14,117,700 of ML681971.1, forward strand.
CCGGCAGCAGCGGTCTCCAGCCGCGCGCCGGGGCCGCACCCCCAGGTTTGGGGGCAGCGGGGGCTTTAAAGCCCCTGGGGTGAGGCGCCCCTCTGCCCCTCTCCTGGCGGGCGCCTGCAGCCCCTGCAGGCACCGCGGGGTAAAGCGCCCAGCCGCACTTTACCCCGCCGGTGCCTGCAATCCCCTCCCCAGGCGGAATAGCATGTCCACGGACATGCTATTTCGCTGCCTTATTTCGAGGACACAGTTTTTTGTTATTTATATAATATATATTTATATAATAATATGTTATTTCGAAACAGCTTGTTTCAAAATGTCTTGTTTTGAAACAAGCATACCCTGTGTGAACATAGCCTCAGTCATTAAGCAGCATGTTCGCTCCCTGTCATGCAGTAAGGGCAATGAACATCTCTGCCTTTGTTCATGGTGACAGCTGATAGACAATGGAAACTGGGAAGTGTCAAATGGCACTGCATTGTCATGAGGAGTCTCCCTCACCCACTGGGGTGCTCACTCCCTGTGACACTAAGCCCCAAAGGTTTATACCATCAGCCAGCTGTATAACCTAAATCCAACCTTTAGAAACCTATTGGAAGACATAAATGGGAAATTAGGGCCATTCACACATATATATTAGAGATTAATGTGTGACCAAAAGGGAACATCTACACAGCACTTTTATTCTGAAATAACACTCGTTATTTCGAAATAAAAGAAATTAGGTCTACATGACATTTTCTTATTTCGAAAGGACGGACCTCGTCCTTTCGAAATAAGAATCGTCATTTCAAAAAAGGAAAACCTGCCCCCCCCGAAATGGCTGTTATTTCGGAAGGGATATTTCGAAATAAAGCTGTTCTTTTGAAACAACACTGTGTAGACCTGTTGTTTCAAAAGAACAGGTCCAAACAGCTTTATTTCGAAATATCCCTTCCGAAATAACAGCCATTTGGATTGCAGGCTTTCCCTTAATTCGAATTTTAACATTTTGTTAATTCGAATTAACTTATTTCGAAATAAGGATTTTATTTTGAAATAACTCATTTTGAAATCCTTATTTTGAAATAACAATGCATGTGTAGACATAGCCAAAGATTCTTGTCTGTCACTGTATTCAGTTAATTTAGAGAGGAAAAGGGGGATATTAAAGTTTAGATGAAACTTGAATATAGTAATGTCAAGGACGGTCAAGGTTCCCTACCCTAAATGGTGCAGATGATCAACCTGATGCTGTTTGCAATGCAAGGTGGGAAATGTTCACTTGCAATTTGTTTGGTAAATAAGAAACTCCTCCTTTTCTCATCCCTGCACTGTTCTCAACCAACAGTATGGAACTTGAGCTAATGGTGAGTTAAAACTCAGCAGATGATGGCTGTGTTCACACAGCACTCTTATTTCGAAACAACAGAGGTTGTTTCGAAATAAGAAATACCCTGTTCACACGACACACGGTTGTTTCGAAACAAACCCCATGTGGGGACGAAACAATGCCGTCCAAACATGTTGTTTCGAAACAACAGTGACTTGTTTCGAAATAACTGTTGCCTGAAACTGCTATTTCGCTTTGAGCTTTTTTCCTTAATTCGAATTAAGTTATTTCGAAATAAGGCATTATTTTAATACAAGTTGTTTCGACACAACTTGCATCGAAATAATGCCTGTGTGTGAACGCAGCCGATTTGTCCACCACTAACTTGGGTTTAGGGCTGAGGAAAATTTTGAATTTCCATTTCCTGGGAAATATTGACATTTCAACATTTATTTTTGTCTTTTGGAGGGGGTGAAAAGTTGAAATTTTGGCCATAAGGGAAGTTCTGATAAAATTGTAGTTGGAAATGTACTTTCTGGGTATTGAGGGACCTGAAATGCTTTCTTTTGATTCTTTTTCTTATTAAATTGAATATTTCTTATAGTATTACGTTAACTAATGGAAGCTGTAGTTCATTATCCTTGTACCTCCATTCTCCCTAAATCTCCCATAACTGACTTATTTATTTGACTCTCATGGTGCACTACACTATCCAGAATCCACATTACATTGTGGGAGATAAAAATCTGCCAGGAAACTTGAGCGACAGGAGTGAATGAAGGCTGGAACTACACCTTCCATAAGGCAATGAACAAGGTTTGGTAGTTCAATGTTTTTGAACTGATGGGAAAGAAAATCTTTTGAATTGGTTAAAAAGGCAATGCATATTGATTGAGGCTGAACTGATCATAATAGTTCATTTAGAATTACCGCTGGAAAATTTTTATTTTGCGGAAATGGCATTCCCTATAGGAAAACACTCCTATGGAAAATTCCTGACCAGTTCTATGTGAGTATATTGGAGTTACCTTTGTGTTTGCTGTCATGAATTCTTCAGCAGCTACACCTTCATTGGTTATTTACTTGTGAGGGAGGAAGATGGCTTTTGTGCTTAAAGCGCTAGAGTGGGACAGGCAATATTTGGTTTCAATTTCCACCTTCATCCTAGAATTAGTGTATGACCTTGGATAAGTCACTTTTTCTCTATGTGCCAGAGTTTCCCACTTGTAAAATGGAGATACTTCCCTTTGTCTTACCTATTAGACTCTGAGAACTTCAGGGCAGGGACTGAATCTTAATATGGCTGTATAGTGTCTAGAACAATGGGGCCATGATCTCACTTGGGCCTCTAGGTGCCACTTGAATACAAGTAATCAGTAACAATGGAAGTAAATATTAAGCTTGAATGCCTAAACATGAATTTCTAACCTACAAATACACTCAAAATTAAGTCTGAATCTCTCCCTCAATTACTTAAGCCAACCAATCAGGAAATAACAGCACCACCACATATAACATGTAACTGTGCAAGTCTGAATACTTGCAACCACCTGTCAATGAGCAGTCAAAAACTATTTGTGAATAATTTTGTGCCATGAATACATTCCAGAATTTCATAAATGGTTCAAAGAAAGATGAAAGGTGAAATGGGGTCCTTAAATTATTCATGACAAATTATTCACTGAGCTCTGTTTGTCACTGAGATAAGACAGAATTATTGACTGGACATGGAAACAAAATTTCATTTCAGAGAGATGATTTTAAAACACTGGTTTGTTGGTGTAATTATGCTGAGGCTCTGAAGACTTTACCATTCATCTATAAAATATGCCTTAGGTAACTGCTAGTAGATTGATATGATCCAAGGAAAGTACATGGGATTTCTTCCTCTAAGCTATATGGTAGAATTTAAGTACAACACTGATTTGCTTCAGCAATGAGAGAAATTTCTGTTCATTTTCTCTTGCTTACAATTTGCTACAAGGAAAATTATTATGCTCATCAGCTGGCTCGAACAGCAGGGCTGGAACACATGCAGCAGAAGTGTAGGTAAGTGGAAGTATCTTTCCGTTCTCCCTGCAGGCCGTGGGATTCCTACGATTGTTTCTGAGGCCCCAGCAGTGAGGGTTGCCTTGTTTCCCCCTGCCTTCAGTGGGAGAGACTTACTGGCACTTACATGGATTTCAGCTCCCTGCAGGGCCGTCCTTAAGGGGGGACAGAAGGGGCAACTGCCATAAGCCCCGTGCTTTGGGGGACCTCGTGCTTTTGGGGGATCCCACGCAGCCGCCTGGAGTAAGGAAGCAGGGAGCTTCTTCAAGCTGTGGGACTAGGGAGCAGCTCTGGCTGGTCAGGGAAGGGAATTCAGACAGGCAGCGTTTGTTTACAGTAACTCTTGACTTAAGTAGCCACTTTCCCACAATTGCTCCCTGAGGGGAAGAGAAAGGGCAAGTGTTGAGGTAAAACTTATGCAGCCAGCGTCAGTCAAGAAACAGGGACAAAGTCAGGAGAACGTCACATCCCCAATCTTTACAAAACAGGACCTTTTCTTTGAATTTACATCAGCATCTCTAGAAAGTGTTCAAGATATTAAAGAACTTTTTTCCTTCTACACTTAACAAGAGTTTTCAGTCTTCAGAGATGTCTTTTTGAGCAAACTTCTCTGTGCAGATAATGATCTATTATATCTGAGAGAGAAGACCCCAGGCTAGCGCTCATATGGAAATACTGGGGTTTTAGGGTTAATGGCCATCAATCAACACATTAAAGAAGTTTTTTGTCCTTCCTTCTGCATTGTAAATATGCCCCATTGTCACTGATTGCAGTCAGACCACCAGTTCCAAAACATGGCAAAGAGGAAAGCAGCTATTACAGATACACAGCACTTCCAAAAGGGTGGCCGTGCGGGTTTAGTTTAGCGAAACAAATAAGGAATCCTGTGGCACTTTTAAAAGCTAACAAATAAATAAATTTGTTAGTCTTTAAAAGTGCCACAAGACTCCTTGTTTGTTTTACATCAGGGTATTTGAGAGGAGGCCAAAGGTCCCTTGTTTCTTCCTCTCATCCTCAAACAGTACCTGAGTTTCATTACTTAGATCACCTGCAAAGCAATGAGGACTGTATGAATACAGATATTAAAATAAGATGGAAAAGGAGAGAGTCAGGAGGCATAAAGGAAATAACATGCATTAGACAATTGGAATCCAGTGCTTTAAGGTGAGAGAGGACCTGGATTTATTTCTTGATGTCATCCAAAAATAGCATCTCTCTCTCTCTGTATTTTCAATTTAATAAAACCTTTATCTAAGAAAAATTATTAAACTTGTAAAATTGTGTGCCCATCTTGAACAGAAAACCAGAACCACAAAGAAGAGTACCTCCAGATGCTCCTGTCCAGTTGGCTGTGAGGTTGATGAAATATCACCATGACACATTCAGTACTGCCTACCCCAAACATCAAAAATAGTCACAAGTCTGGCTTAAATATATAATTAAACCTCACTTAAAAATAAAGAGATGTTTAAAGAAATAATAAATAGGAGGGAGCTATTTTCTCTGACGTCTGGGTTTTGAGCCTTTAGGATAAAGTAAGGTCATGCTTTTCTGCCTCCCTCTGCAACATTTTAGCCTGAGGACTAGAAATTTATGATTTTATTAAAGAAATATTATGACACTGCCAGTGTTCCCTCTAAGCTGATGATGCAGCTGAACAAGTTATGGGTGCACTTGGGGAGTCAGTGGGCGGCAGGAAAGAAGACCATTGGGGCCTGGAGAACCAGCAGGGAACTTGCTCAGCTGCATCATCAGCTTAGAGGGAACATTGCACAAAGTTTTAAATGGGGGGGCCCTGCATAAACTGGTTTGCCCTGGGCCCCACTCCCCCCTAGGGATGGCCCTGGCTCCCTGACCCCTCCATTTGGTTAGCCACATAACAAGTCTTCTCAAAGCTCTGCCAGCAATTCATGTGGTTCCTGGCTACTCTACACTCGAAGCACTGCAGTGGTACAGCTGCAGAGCATTGATAAAGACCAGAGAAAGCTCTCTTGTTGGCATAATAAAACCATCTCCAGAAGAGACAGTAACTCTGCTGGCAGAGAAGCTCTCCCACCATCATACTACTTAAGTGCTTTGCTGAATTGGGACCCCCAGTGGCAGTGAATTCTAATGTGGCAGTAACCTCTGCAGCACAGATTGAGTGCAAGCCTTTTGGCCACTAGTTGAGGCAATGAAAAACATGTTAGCCATATGTGTGTTACAACTTCCACAACTGGAATTAAGCTGGTCCAAAAAGTGTGTTTAGATTTTCAGATTTTCTTGATGCAGCAGCATACCTTGTCTTTTCCATAAAGCACTCTTCCTATAGCCTTCTGACAGAAATCCAACTACCAACAGCAGAAAACTGAAAGGAAAACTGCACAGTCTGTCCCCCAGTGCCTGCTTTTGGCAGTAGTTTCCGGGCCTCAGGGAACTTTGTGCTGTATTGACACAAAGAAAATGACTTTGCCCTTCTTTGAGTTATTCTGCAGAAGATTTTCCCTGTCCACATTCAAGTCCTTTAAAGGCCCATTCCTGCCATGCTGCTTATAGTGAAATGAATTGATTTGTGCACAAATTATTGTTCCCTTTCCTTTAATCTGTCTTCTAGTCGACCTGTTCTTACATCATGAGGATTTTAGAGCAGGCACTGGTTTATTTTGAGCATTTGAAAAGCACTTAACATGTTGCAAGTGCAAATACTGATAGCTGATAAGGAAGGTTCATTCCAAGAAGTAATTCGTCTTCCAGTGAGCTTGTTGCACTGGGGGCAAGATACAAGAAATAATGAACTCGTGGTCTGACTTGGCATGGTAAATCCAAATTCAATGTTTATGCTTATTGTTTCTTCAGCTGGTTTCTTTATAAGGTCTTATTCTTAAATATCCAGCACTGCAAAAGCAGTACTTGAAAATGTTTTATTGCTTCCTCCCCTCATCTGTTTTAGTTGTCTTAGTTTTACTTTAAAAAACATATCATAAAATTCCTGGTCACTCATAGCAAACAGGGACACGGTGGTTTGGGCTGTAAGACACAATTTGTTCCACCCCAGTTAGAAACATTGGCCTAAAAAGCAGGAAGAGGGGGGTATCACCTATATGGCAGCGCTTTCAATTCTGCAACAGTAGCTATAGACTTGACTTTGGCTACTGCATTGCTTTCTCTTAATACTTATAGGCAGTATTTCAGCAAAAAAGGGAGGCTTTCAAAATGTTAACCAAAGCATTAGTGCTCCATCATCATCATCATCTTGCAGAAAACAATGTCTAGATCAATCTATCCACTTCTGAATCTTCAGAGAAACAAAATTTAACTCATTTTGCCAAGGCCAAATGTCAATCATAAGAAGAAATCTATATGAAATTTTAATTGCAAGATGTTCAGTGCAAATTTAATGAGTGAAATAAGAGATCTGAGAATTCAAGCATGCTCAGCTCATGCATAATGTTGACTTAAATTGGCTCTCTAGAGGGACAGGGAATTACGTTTTTAGAATTTACACACTGATAGAGCAAATGTACTGGGCCCTGTAGGTTAAGGTCATAAATCAGAATCATTTAACTGCCTTTGAGTGATTGCTAGAGACTATAATGGCTGGGAGAGCTGGCTTCAGCTACAAGTGATTACTCTGCTTGGATTATTGAAATGCTATTCAATATTCATAAATCAGTGATCATTAATCCCCCAAATAGTTCCTGTCAGATTGCTAAATAAATTTCCTACTGGCTAATGGAGATTGAAAGAGACTGGTATTCACTACTGCTGGATTAAAACAAGCAAGGTGCTTTGCCTAACTGGGAGTGGAAACATGTCTTTTGGGGAAATTTAACCATTTTGGGTACATGCATTGCAGCTAACATAACCTGATTCGAATAGTTTTCAGATGAAGCATTTCAGGCAGATTTTGCACATACGAGTAATGATGATTGTAAAATCATGTGCTGTTTATGTATTAGGTAGTTATAATAATTTGTTTAATACACATCAAATGTGTCCAGTGCCTCAAATCAAGCTGAATGCTTAACAGTCTTTGGATGACAAGTATACAAATGGTCAGAATTGTGTTGGCTTGGGGAGGCTTGTAGCTTCCCAATGGTACATTCGGGAAGGACTGGAGAAATGAAAAGGCATGTGTTTACTGGTGATATGTAAACAAGTTACTTTCACCTCACAGACTTTTTAAAATGTATTATTTTACATATTAATTATTATTTCTTTTATTTTTAGTATTGCATATCTTAGCTTGCTTTTGTTTTGAGTACCATTGTCATTCCATTCATGTTCATTACAGCTATGGTCCAGGTAAAAATAGTTAATACTATATGTAAATATAGTGCATGGAGGCAGGCTGGTTTAATGACCTTGGCATTCTGGAACCATTGGTTTGATTATCAGTGTAGAGGTTGAGGTCACCTGGTATGCCTGGAGGAAGCCCCCTGTCAGCCTCATTGGGGAATTGCTCTGATCTAGGCCTCCATCCAGGCAACAGGTCCCTCATCTCTTTTCCACAAGGTTCCTCTCTGGGGACTCTCCAAGTTCTACCTGCAAAGTTGATAGCCCCAGCCCCACGGCGGGTTGGGCAGGCACAAAGTCGATAGCCCTGGCCCCGAGGCGAGGCAGGCAGGCACAAAGTTGATAGCCCTACTGGGCGTAATAGCTGGCCCCAAAGGGCTGAGGATACCGCAAACGCCTTGTAACAGCTCAGGTTCGGTGGTCCATCATCCCGGGTGGTTAGGTAAGGAAAGGGGTGAGGAGAGGGATGGAGTCCCACACGTCTTCACTGTGTCCCAGCCCAGGGCTCTACCAATGACCGCAAGTCCAGGGAGCCAACAGGGCTCCTGCCACAACGCGCTGACATGAGTGGTCACACAGCAACCCACTCTCCCTGAACTCCTTCTTCCCACCCTGGGGTTTGGGTACCTGGTTCCATAGTGGGTAGCACTTCTCTGTATGCCCCGGGTAGATGGCCTGTGGGAGCCTGCCGAAACCCTCTACATCCAGGGTGGCATGTCCAGGAATTCTTCTGGCTCATCAGCAAGGGGCAACTCCTCCAGATTCTGGGGTCCGTACACCACCGGTGGCTCCTCCTCAGATGATGGAAGCTCCTCTAGGTCGCTGGGACTGTAGGTGTCAGGATCCTCTTCGTCCCCTAGCCCTGGTCAGCCTCTGTGGTCCAGCAGGCCCTGGGGCACCATCCCCAATCTGCCGCCTCAGGGTTCCCCCTCCAGTCACTAGGCCCAGGGAGACTGGGTGGGCCACAGAGCTGGCCAACCGGGGAGGACATGGTCAGCCATTGGGTCTGGGCCTGTCCTCCTCTGGCTCGCTGCCACTGGGCAGGCACATCCTTCCCCTTTGGCAGCTCAGCCCCAACTGAGCTCCCAGCCTGGACTTTTCTACTTCCCTTTCCTGTCCAGGTCGTGCCCATCTGCTTCCAGGGCCTGACCAGGGAGGGCGTTCAGGCCCAGGTTCTGAGGGCAGCCACAGTTCCTTGCTATAGTCCGTAGTGATGATTCAGTCCTTTGACATTCTGGCATTGCTATAGAGCTAAATACAATAATTTGCAAAGGACATGAAGCCCCATATTTGCAAAAAACAGTACACATGCTTAAACATCCAGCTTTCTCATTGCATCTATGCATTTGTCTGGCCGATCTGAAAATTTAGTCATTTAAGTTCCCATTGCACATACCCTAGGACTGAAGCTTTTTCTTCTACCCTAGTAAAATCCTTCCCCCATCCTGCGTGCAACATGCTCTGCATCCATTACCTGTGGTTCGTGCTTTAGTCTGTTCCCCCTTCAGAGGTGACTTCTTTCCAATGACATACAGATGTACTTTTAAAGCTCTTTGGCGTGCTTTGTGATGAAAGGCATGAAATAAATGTAAAATATCTTACAGGTTCTTGCAATGCCAGTGCTACTAGGTTATGAGAAAGTACAACTGCAAAAGTCACTGAAGAAAGGAGAAATCATCATGTCCTGTTTAGCTGTTGCAGAATAGCTACAGTTGGTAAGGTTTATGAGAAGATGGGCTGGAGAGATAGAATTCTGAATTTGTAAAGCCTTCTTTTTGCATATTTAATTTTGTAAAATGTCAGCCAGAGCTGGATGGTTCCAAATTAATATGATGAAACTCAGTAATGACTTAGTGCCAGGTAGCTCACCTAGGGAGGAAAAATCATATTCAGAACTACAAAATGAAATGAAGCTAACTGGCTAGGTGATATTACTGCTGAAAAGGATCTGGGGATTCTAGTGGATCACATAAGGGATACAAGTCAAAAAGTGATGCTGTTGTGAAAATGGCCAGTATCATTCTGGAGGTGCTGTGTGTATAATTCTCCTTGTCTGCTTGGTAACTGGCGAGATCTCAGCTCAAGTACTGTATCCAGTTGTGGGTGCACACTCTAGGGAAGTTCCAAAGGGGTAGCCATGTCATTCTAGTTCAGTAGAGCAAAGAAGATGTCTTACGGCACTTTTAAAGATTAAAAAAATTATTTATCATTTATTTTGCACTTTGGGAAAGGGGTGGACAAACTGGACAAAATCCAGAGGAAAGGAATAAAAATGATTGAACATTTAGAAAATCCATTTCATGAAGCAAGGTTTAAGAAAGAATTTGGCATGTTTAATCTTTGAAAAAAGGCATCTGAGGGTGGACTTGATAAGTCTTCGAATAAGTCAGGCTGTTGCAAAGAGGATAGCCGTCAATTTGTGTTCATGTCCACTGAAAGGAGGACAAAAAGTAATGAACTTAATCTATATCAAGGGACATTTAAATGAGATGTGAGGAAAAACTACCTCTAAGGATAGTTAAGTTCTGGGATAGCCTTCCATCAGTGACCCTGTGGATACCTCATCACTGGAGATTTCTAAGAACAGGTTTGACAAACACCTGTCTGGGATGGTCTAGATCAGTGGTTTTCAAACTTTGGGTTGGGACCTAGTACTGGGTTGCAGACCCTCAGGTACTGGGTTGCAACATCCCCTGCTGCCATCACCAAAGGACTGAAACACATTGCTCAAAGACATGATTATTAGGTCATGAGCAAAACAATTTTTTTCAAGTGGATCCCAAGAAAAAAAGTTTGAAAGCCACTGGTCTAGGTTTACTTGGTTCTGCCTTAGCAAAGGAAGCTGGACTTCATAATTTCTGGAGGAACTGCCTACCTCTCTGATTGAATTATCTGGGTCACCAAAGTTCAAGGGGACAATAAAAGACTCATGATGTGGTCTACCTTGAGTCTTTAGCTAAAAAATTTAAAAACTAATTTTATCCAAAAAAAAAAAAATTTAAATGGGCAAAGAAAAATCTTTTACAAATTGCACATGGCAGGACTGGATAATGCACGTAAGAAAAAGATCAATGTTTCATTTTGTTGTAGACATGAACACAAACCTAAATAAAACATTTAAATGCCTTGTGTTCTAAGTTAACAATCCATTTGATATAGATGCTGGGGGAAAGTAGCAAAACCTCACTTTCTGCCTCTGGTTCATAGCTGCTGTTTAAATTGTCGCCAGGCAAGAAATATGTTAATAGTAGCCGTGTCAAAGACATAAGGCTTTGTGCCATCAGAAGTCTTTGCATCAGGTCTTGGAATATATGCTAATACTTTTGAACTTAGCTGTGATCTAAAAAAACCAGCCCAGTGCTTTGCTTTTAAATGACGGTGCTTAAAGTGAGACTTCCTTGTGCCACTGAGAATTATTTTTTCTTTTGCTCTTGGTATTTCCTGATAGTATAAGCTTCTAGAAATATTTATATTTTATAGCCTATCACCACTTAATTACTTTGCTTGGAGTTAGTTTATTCACTGATAAATTGTAAATGTGCCTGTAATCGCTAGTAAGCTCCTTGAATCAGAGAATGACAAACATGCTCAGGTTGTTGGCTCCCTTCAGGATCATCTTGGCTGGCTCTTAGGAAACAGTGCCTTGGCAGTGGGATTAGAAGCATACCATGGAGCTTAAAAGCATCTCTCTTGGCACCTCATGCTGGTAAGGCAGAGTAGTATTGTCAGTAGTAGTTTTCCAGAAACATCAGAGTCCCCGCTTCAGGCTCTCGTTGTGGCAGGCCCTTTCCTAATAGACAACAGCAAGACAGTTGCTGTGTGACGGGTTGGCTTGTCTAATGGGCTGGAAGTCCTTAGACCAGTGAGCCCTCATCCCTGAATGAGTCACACTTTGGGAGGAATCAGGCGATGTTCCTATAAAGAGCTTCAAGGGAAAGAGGGCAATGTTCAGGGACCAAAGACTGCTCAGGAGGGAGCAGGCTCCAGCAGTGAGCCTTAGCATTAGGGCTAAGACTCCATCAGGTAGAGTCTGGGAATGGCCTGCTAAAACAGGAGCAAACCTAGGCAGGAATGCCAGAGTAGAGGAAGCGAAATCTGTGGAATTGTGTTTGGAAAATTGAAGTCTTCTTTGAAGTTCTTTTAATAAACATTTTCCCTTTGGCAAGATATTTTTGAACAAGAAAAAGTCTGGGTGAAGTTTTATTTGAACAGCCCAAGAGAAGAAACTGAGGCAGGAGGCCTGTAGGGTCATCCTAGTGAACTCAGGGTTCTCATGCAAAGCAATGACTTGCTAAGACTGCAGGTCTAAGTCAGCAGGCAGATAACAGTCAGAGATAGGGAAGAACAAGGAAATGGAGCAGGTAGCAAATAGCAGCTAGTGGTATATTCTTTTGAAAAGAGTGTGTATTGATTATGTTAAATGAAAATTCTTTTTGGGGAGTAGCAAGCTACATTTAATTTCATTGTGCTTCTGTGAAGATCTGTTGGTATCTGTGGAAAACTCCTGTTGTGGAGGCACTAAGTTGCATCTTCCTCGAAAAAGTTGAGTTATTCACTTAAGAGCAGGGATTCAGTCTCTGTTGGCCATGAAGGATACAGTGCATCCTCTCCACATTCATTCTAGATAGAAGCCAATGGAGCTGAAGAGGCACAGAGCTTTTTCCATGAAGATTGCAGGACTGGTAGCCCATAGGTGCTCCTTGTTTGTGTATTTTATGCCTCCAAACAGCTCATTTCCTGATGTAAAAAAGGTGACTGACTACCGGCATACTTAATCTCCTTTCACCAAAGGCAAAAGAATCCTGAGCTTCCTTCCAAGTTTGGGTCTACAAATACTGATAGCAAAAGATGGAGAAAGTCTAGCACATCTGATCTGGGATAGGGCACCATGTGGCCTAGGGAACTGTTAGTGTATGCCTTCGTGGGCCAGTTAATGTGCAACTTGTTGGTGTACTTTACAAATCATGCCCCTCTAGTGCACATTGCTGTGCGGATGAGCTTGCACATGCTGTTACTGGCGTTTAGACAGCCATTTATGCCATGAGCGTTTGTTTATTCTTTTGACTATTATGGTAACGCAATGTTCTGTACCTACGAACGGAATGGTCTGTTTTAGAATTGTGCATCAAGGTGGCACACACATTAAAATACATAAAAATGCTTACACTCCTCAATTCCCCCCCCCCCCAATGTCTGTATCTTTCACATGGAATTATTTTCCAGGTCTTGCTTTTTGTAATGTGAACACCTATTTAGAAAAAATACATTGCCAAGCCTTGTGATGCTTTGTTAATAGACTAATCCTGTAATTATGTCAGACCCTCTGATTTTGATCCACATTTTGTCCACTGATCTAATTAGCTTTTTTGTTTGTTCCTGGCAAAATGCTGGCTCTTGGATTTGCTCTTGAGGCTGATAGGGAGGAATGATCCATCTGGTTCCTAGTTGCTTTAAATAGAAACATCTATCTGACAAGAACAGTTTGTTGGCTGAGTTTAGTGGTAAGCTAACTTGCAATTGCGAGCCATGCCCTTATTTTTGAGTGACTTCAGCAAAAGTCTGGGAAGCAATATACTTTCCTTTACAACAGGAAAAGGATGGCAAGAAAATGGAATAAGTGCTCTTGTTGTTTGGAAATTAAAGCCACCAGCTTTTCTACCAGGTGTAAGGTGCAGACAACGTGGCTGTGAGCCTCTGTCTTCATTCAGAATCTTAGCAGAACAGGTGGATTTGTAGGAGAGATTTTTGGGAAAGGAGGCTCCTTGGCAAAGCTGTTGACATTAGAATGATGAGTGCCGCTGACAAATTCCAAAGGGCTAGTTCAGCAAAACAAACCTTTATTCAATTGCATAAATAAATTTGTTAGTCTTTAAAAGTGCAACAAGATGCCTTGCTTGAGATTGCTATTGGCATCAGTAATTATGATTTCCATATGTGCAGTGTCTTATGCTGGACTAGTTGTACTGAAGAGCCCTGAGAGAAAACACTGGGGCATTCGGACTTCGTTGGGTCCACATAACCTAAAGTTTTATCCCCCTAACCATATAGAAGGCCTCAGAGGGCAGCATTACATTCCGCAGTCCACCTGTCATGATATGATGAGATGAGTTGGGGGGCCTTTGGACCCATGGTGCATTTCTTCTCCTCTTTCGGTTGTCAGCAAGCAGCTGGTGGCCAAGTGTGAGGAAAACCATGGAGAATTTTTTTCAGAGTTTGCATGGACATATACAAAGTTGGTCCAATTTTGCAATAACAAAATCTTAATGTGAAATTCCCCTAAATTCTCAGAGTTTTAAAATTCCATTGCAAACACGTCACATCAAGTCTAGTCTAGACTTCTGATGTCATTCCTGGAATTTTCCTTATTAAGCTAGAGACTTTCAGTAACATGAAGAAACCTGTACAGTACTCTTTACAGGATATGCAGATTCTTCAGTTGCCTTGTGACCACTTCACTGGGAACACAATATGTCAGAATCTCTTTTCAACTCAGCTGGATTCCAAACATGTGAAGCCTCCTATTTTGCCCTAACTCATTTCTAGTTATCATGAAATTCTGCTTTTGTATCCATCCAGGACTATGCCCGTGCCACTGATTTTCATGTCATTCTCCACTGATAGATCTGCTGTCACTAATCTGCAGTCATAGTGAAAAGGGGGAGGCGAAATACTCATTGGTTCAAAGTTAGGTAAAAAAATAAAGCCACATTATTGCCTCTTGTTGAATAAAGATGCACAAAAAGCAGATATTTTTTAATGTTTAAAGGAATGAAATTACCTTGGCTTTTGTTTTTGCTCCCATGTTAAGGGAATTTATAGATATCCTGTTTTAAAACTTCATCTTTTCTCTCTTGGGTTTGCTATGGAAAGAATGGCCCAGTTTCTCTGGGAGAATCCTGCCTAGGGTGGGGCAGGGTGTGAGGGAATGAAAAATCAACAGATGTACTGGCTGATTCTGAAGACAGAGCTAAATATAAAAATGGAGGTCTTCAAATCAACTGGGTGTTTTTCTGGAGGATGTGATTTGTCAAACACAAGCTATTGGGTTCAGTGCAGTGACAATACTGGGTGAAATTTAATGGCCTGTCATATGCAGGAGTTCACGCTACATGATCTAATGATCCTTTCTGGCATTAAACTCTGAATCTATGAATTGTCCTGCTAATGTTGCTTTTTAGTTGTTACAGGCATCATTAGACAGTTGAAAAAAAAAAAAAGACGGGCAAGGGCTGAGGTATAGGACTGAACAAAATTTCTTTCTTTCCTTAATTAATTTTTCTCTCTCATTAAAAACCTGTCACCCCTACATATAACAGAAAGAGGAGCATCTGTACTGAGGACGAAGGAGAAAATAGCTTGTTTTCAGTAAAAGGAACTGTATGATTATATTTCTCAAGTGAGTGAGACTAATAAATGTTGACATGTAAAAGGAAATTATACTTTTTTATTGGTGCATTGAGGCAGATTATGGTTTTTTAAATTTAAATTTTATTTTAATGTCTAAGCTGTGATCAGAAGCTGAAGTGGCACAGAGAATAGAAATTGAAATGTAGTTTGGCAGACTACTTCATCAGTAGAAAAACAACGGACAATGAAGCTCCTGATTTTTTGGCACTGGTGACAGGACCATCTTGTGGGAGCTAGAGACAGCTATTGCTTCCCAAATTACAACAGCCTCTCACTGTGTATGAGTACCTATTCCTTTTAATGTGAATGAAGAATTGTGTGTAACTAAATTTCCCTTTCCTATTTTAAATGTGTAACAATATGATATGCAATTTGATTAAATGGGGTTTGGTTCAGATAAATGGAATCATTACTTGACTATGGCTATGTTCACACACAGGGGGTTATTTCAATACAAGTTGTATTGAAATAATGCCATATTTTGAAACGTTAATTCGAATTAACAGTTTGTTAATTTGAATTAAGGAAAAAAGCAGGAATCGAAATAGCATGTTCAGACAACAGTTATTTGAAACGAGTCACTGTTGTTTCGAAACAGCATGTTCAGACGGCATTCTTTCGAAACAATCATTTCAAAACAACGTTGTTTCGTCCCCACATGGGGTTTAAGTTGTTTCGAAACAAAGCTGTTGTTTCGAAACAACGGAACCCGTTGTTTCGAAACAATGGTGGGTCGTGTGAACATGACCTTTCTTATTTCGAAACAACCTCTGTTGTTTCGAAATAAGACTGCTGTGTGAACACACCCTATGAGCAAGGATAATTCCTTAGAATAAGCATTCAGGGTGAAATTCATCCTCCTGAAGACCTCGAGTGTATTTTGTCTGAAGAATACTCCACACTTCAGTTGAATTAGTCTAAACGTTTCAATGCACCAACAGGGTGGGTGCGTGTGGAGAGAAAGAGGCTGACTGACTTGTCTTCATATGTTGGGGTGGCCAAACTTACTGGCCTTCTGAGTTGCTGCATACAATAATCTTCAGAAGTTCGAGAGCCACAAGAAAATTAAACTCTGCACCAGGGGGTGGCGCCTGCTTTAGGACCTTGTAGAGCTAAAGGCCGTAACATGACTGTCTCACCTTAGTCTCACTGCCCTGCCACAGAGCAGAAGGCCTGACTTCCCTCTGTCTGATAGGTGGAGAATGGGGAGGAGTGAGGGGGCTCCACAAGCCTCACCTTAACTGTAAAAGAGCAGCATGTGGCTTGCAAGGGGTGTTTCAGCCACTGCTGTCATATACTTTGTAGACTTAGGGAAAGCACACTGAGCTGGGAGCCAGCAGATCTTGAATCTGATCAATGCTCTACTGATTGTTGTTGATATTTCTGGGCCTTTTGCAGCAGTTAATGTTGGGAAAGATCTTGTACCCCTACTCTAGAAAGCTGTGAAGTACAATTTTTCCTATTTAGAAATAAGTTAACTTGAGAGACTTCACAAATCCACTTCAGGCAGAGCCAGGAATGAAGTGCAGGTCTCTCATGTAGCAGACCAAACTATTACTGTTTGTTCCCACTGCATTTTGGAATGAGTGCAGCACACTGGGGTCTTTGGTTATCTTGTGTCCAGCCATTGATCTCACTGAGACCCTGCTCTTCTCACAGAGCCAGGAATATGACACAGAATTCCTCATTTCCAGTAGTTGTCTTCTGGCTAAGAAATTATCTTGTGAGTGACTTAGAAAACTGAAGATAAGATCCTCTTTAGTGGGTAGTCTACACGCACAGGATAGAGTTATTCTTTCAGTTCAGATGGTAAAGGTTAATTGCTGGTGATCTGAAAGCTCGGGACTCACCATGAAATCAGTAACAACCAATGTGCAGGGCCCTCACTGTTTGATAAGATGGAGTAAGTGTTCCAGTTTTCTTTAAAAAAACAAAACAATACACCTCCCCAAAAGCTTTGTTTTATTTATTTCACATAGTAAGCAAACCTCTTTAAGCCAGGTTGCAAAGCTGAGAACATGATAATATTCTAGCATGTAATGAAACCTAGATGCACCAGAGTTTAGCTGCATGTCATACTTTTTGATCGGTTGCATCATGCATTGGGCGCTATTGTGTAGAGCAGAGGTTCTCAACCTTTTGCAGGTTGTAACACATTTGGCAGTGTGGGCTTCCCTACAAGACACAGCAGCCCATCCACCTCCAGGTTGAATCCAGCCTCACCCTGGCTTTCTGTGACACACTTGTCACTATGTGGTGACACAGTAATGTGTCCCAGCACAGTGGTTGAGACCTGCTGGTGTGGAGGGCTAAACCCAGGATTAGTCACTTTTTGGGTCCCCAAAATAGAAGCATCCTAGGAGCTGGGAAAAGGCTGACGTCTAAACAGGGAGGCAATTAGTGGAGAAGAAAGAGAAAGCTATCTGCATTGCATTTTGCAATCAAAAGTAGTCCTTTTCAGTAATTGTTTAAAAAATATACTCTGGTCACATGTAACTCAGTAATACTATAGTAGGCCTGTTTGCAACCTGCCGGGCCATCCCATACAACAATCCATCGTCCACCCCTAATTGCCAGGGTTGTTTGTACCTACTTATGCAAGTGGGCTTTTAATTGCCAAAATAATGAGTTTGAATTGTTAGTGCACTTTTTGATGTGTCCATCTGTCACATGCAGGTAAATGCAGTCAGTAAATCAGAATGTTTGGGATTTAAGACAGTGCCATGGTTCTACTGTTGTTTCATATCACAGGTGCAAGTGAAGGCATGGAAAACAAGCCTTCTGAGAAAGTCTGCAGTGGTTCTGAAGTACTGAAAGCTTCTTGTTGCACCACAATATGATTTTTATGTCTGAAATGCTGGTCTCCAACCTTCCATGAATTGTGTTCACATTTATGGAGTATGTATTCTTTTGGAAGCACTTAGCAAACAGTAATCCATTATTTAATCCTTTACACTTTAACAGTAAACAAGGAGTCCTGTGGCACTTTTAAAGACTAACAAATTTATTTATCGATTGAGCTTTTGTGGGAGAGAATTCTACTTCATCTGGTGCTTGAAGATGGGGAACTTAGTAGGTGACTCCTAATCTTCATATCACCTGGTCACTGTCATCCACAAAAGGGGTCTGCTCCAGGCTAATGCTGCTTGCCCTGATGTGTCTTTTCCTTCATAATTCCAGTGTCCAGCTCCTATTCTTTTTATCCATATCCTTATTAAATCAGTGAGGGCTTTTCCTCGTGTTTTTTCTTTGCTAATGGTTGCACTGCTATTGACACAGTGAGTGGTAGGCAAGAAATTGTGATGGAAAAAGGGACTGAACAAGCCAGAATGTCTCTCTGATCCTCTTTTCTCCTGTGCTTCACTTTTTGAGTAGAGCTAGTCTGGGCTTAAATTACAGCAAGAGATGTTCAGCCTAGACATTAGGGAAAAAATTCTAACTGTCAGGGTGATTAAACACTGGAATAAGTTGCCTTGGCAGGTTGTGTAATCTCCTACATTAGAGGTTTTTAAGAACAGGTTAGACAAACACCTGTCAGGGATGGTTTAATAGGGGTACTTGGTCCTGCCTGGAGTGCAGGGAACTGGACATGATGATCTGTCATGGTCCTTTCCAGTTTTCTATGATTCTAGTCAGCAGTATTCAATCCATGTTTTTCATTGGAAAATGCAGTTTCTGCAAAATCTAAAAATTTTTGAGGAAAATCAAAACTTGACCCAACTCGATGCATTTTGATTTATTGAACTGAAGCAAAATGCTCATTTTGGAACAGTTCTGTATTAATCTGTCTGTATGAAGTACATCATGGAAATCATGGCTTGCACATACAGTGCCTTCATTCTTCTTTATGACATGGGCTCCCTGGTTAGATAACAAGTTCTCTTCAAAGAGAGCCACAGAGGTGCATTGCAGGAGTCCCTGGACTGTAGTGCATCATAGGAGATATTGTGTAGCCAGGCAGGTTCGCCCCACAGGGGAGAATGAAGGCATGAAGCAGTCAAACTACACTCCCATGCGGCAACCTGAGGCAGGTGAAATTGAGCTGACTCAGAATGAAAGGTGTTCTGAAAATTTTCAAAAGTTGAACTTTTCTTTCCTTTAAATATTTCAAATTTTTTTTCTGTTGCTTAAGGTGGAAACAAATGTTGAAATATCAGAATTTTTCCATTGGACAGAAATTCTGATTTTTTTGCTCCACGCATAAAGATAACTGACATGTTTAGAGCCCAGGAAGCATGGAGACATCAACCTGAAGAGTGAGTATGCCTACCCCGTCATGGTATGACTGCTGGGGGTTTGGGCAGTGGGAGACGAGGTGTATTCTTAGCTTAGGTTAGCTATCTTGGGTTAAAATATCAGTGAAGATGCTGCAACTCTGCTTTTAACTTGCTTAGATCAGTGGTTGTCAAACTTAGGGCTGAGACCCAGTACTGGGTTGCAAACCCTCAAGCACTGGGTCATGGCACCCTCCCTGCTGCCGCTGCCAAAAGACTGGAATGCATTGCTCAAAGACATAATTGTTGGATCTGGCCCTGAGGAAAAAAGTTTGAAAACCACTGTCATAGATCCCTAGAGCCTTTAACACGAGTTACTACTCTGAGTTAAAAGCAGTTTTATTGTGTCTTCATTTCTGCTCTAACGTGAGTTAAGAACGCAACTTTTCTTGTGGTGTAGATATACCCTTAGTTTACAGACATGTGGGAGGTCACTGGATTTTGGGTCAATAAACATTGATTCAGTTCCAAGGTCTGCTACTTAACTTTCTCTGTGATCCTTGGCACCTCATCAAACTCTGTGCCTCAGTTTTCTCAGGGGATGATGGTACACACCTTTATCATACATGTAGAAATCTACTGATGGGACTGTGTAGAAATGTTAATTCTCAATGTTTTAAATATTACTGTAACTAAAATGGGTAGATTACATGATCTTGAGGAAACTGGGTTCAGAGCTGAGAACCACATAGCTGTGTTAGAGAAAATGCATGTGCAACCCCTTTGATCTTTATTGTACTACAGCTGCAACCCTACTAAATAAAGTCTGATTCCTTTTGCTTTTATACAATAGCTATTACCCAGATTAGATCTGTCTAGATATTTCACCTTTCCTGTTATGGATTTATTCAAAACGGTGGTTCCATTGCTGGCTATAAAAGCTGTGCATTAAAAGGTCTCTTTAAAATAGCTTTGCTGCATACCTATATTTAAAGCCTCTGTAGTTAATGTTTTCATCATCTTTTGAACCAAGGTTTATTTAAAAGATTATAAGAAAGCTCCAGGATTTATATGGTTTTTTTTAGGGTTTAAATGACTTGTTGATTCTGTCCTGGTTTCTGGCTTTTTTTTTAAATTTTAATTTAGCCACCCAAGGCTAGGGTTTTAAGCAGGCTTGAAGGTTTAATACCTGATTTGATATGAACATATTCAACAGCAAGAGAGTGAGCACACAAAATTCAAAGCACTATGAATTGACCACTCTGATAAAACAGGATATTGGGCTAGATGGACTATTGATCTGACCCAGTATGGCCATTGTGATATTCTTTATGTTCTTATTATGCAAGACTAATTCTGGGCTATTTCACCATATAGTCCATTGACTGTCAACTTCTCAGGGGCAGGACTTTCACTATTTTATATAGCATCTAGCACAATGAGGCATTACTCTCATTGGGGTCTCTAAGTACTGCTTCCATACAACTACCTATAATAAAGCTCTATGGGAAACAATCCTTCACTAGCACAGATCTCCTAACTATGACTAATTTCTGTAATACTTTTGTTTATGAAGCTTGTTTGTTTTTCTCCTTCATTTGTTTATTTTTTTAAAATTTGCAATGCCTGGTGCTCTGTAATATTCCTAGTCTTGCTTTTGGCAGGGAGAAATCACATACATGATATAATAATATTCCCCCTCATTCAGTTAGGATACCATGTGCTATGCTTCAGAGTCAAACATATTTCCATTTGTATAATACCTAGGTGAACTATCCAATGTCTCTCAGGGATTAAGTTTTAATAAAACCCATTCCAAACTGCCTATATTCCAGACTCTGTGGCTACGTTCACACACAGTGGGTTATTTCGATACAAGTTGTTTCGAAACAACTTGTATCGAAATAAGGTGTTATTTCAAAATAAGTTAATTCGAATTAAGAAAATGTTAATTCGAATTAAGGAAAAAAGCTCAAAATGAAATAGCATGTTCGGACAACAGTTATTTCGAAACGAGTTACTGTCGTTTTGAAATAACATGTTCTGACGGGATTGTTTTGAAACAATCGTTTCGAAACAACGTTGTTTCATCACCAAATGGGGTTTGAGTTGTTTCGAAACAACGCCATTGTTTTGAAACAATGGAACCCGTTGTTTCGAAACAACGGTACGTTGTGTGAACATGGTGTTTCTTATTTCAAAACAACCTCTGTTGTTTCGAGATAAGACTGCTGTGTGAAGACATGCTGTGTGTAATTTCTTCATTATGCCTCACCCAGGTTGCTGGGCAAGTGAATAGTCTGGCTGTGTTTCATGACAGCTATTTGTATCACTGACAATAATAGAATCAGAGTTAAATAAACTCAGTTTCTTTAGGTGGGACTCATCAGCAGATGGGGGATGCTGCACTTCTTGATGTGGACCTGCATGACTGACAGATATCTGCTCTGAGAGAGTGAGGTAGTTCAATGAGTTTCAGGGGAGAACTAATAATGCATCTCTTATGTCTGTGACATTCAGAAAATGGTTAGAAAAGATACTTTTAAATGTACTTTTTTTAATCTTAAAGGAACCTGCTTTATTACCTACATCTTGATTTGACATCTGTGTAGAAAAATGTGAGTATTTGGAACACACAAACCAAAATCAAAGAGTAAAATTCTCTTTGAAGCTTACAGCTTCATGGTGTTTTTTCTCCTCTGTCCCTTTTAATATTCAACCTGCTGTAATTTTATTTCACTGAAATTTTCAGCATAATTGGAAGTGTATTGAAGGAACAAAACAAATATTTGTGTTGCACAAATTCCACTTGATGTGATTAGTTTAAAAGCATCTCTTTAAAATTTAATATATGTATTAAAATGCACCTGTACAGTCCAGTGAAAAAAATTCTGACTTTACATAAGCTGATATGCTTTCAGCCTCTTAGGAGGACATTTTCTGAGATAAACTTTTTGAAATGGTGGCATTATGGGGGCAGTATTTTCTCCAAATTGCTCATCATCGTGTAAATGAAAAGAGGGGACTAGTTTAATTGCAGGTCACTCACCCACCCCACCCCACCCCCGGAGTAAACAAGGCAATAATGAATGGAGTCCAGGCTCTATTGTATGTGAACCGTCAAAGTTCTGGTGCAAAAACATGAAATGGGTCAGGCAGCTGCTTGGCTAAATTTTAGGGGTGTCACAGGGTTGTCAAACTCATTCGGTGTGGGGGGCCATGTTGTAGGGTAGGACACCTGACGAGGGCCATGTGTCCAAACATGCTCTCCATCCCTTTTCCCTGCCATGTTCAGAGTGTCATGGCCTCTCCTTTCTCCTCCCCAAGCTGGCAGGCTCAGACACCATCCCTTTTCCCTGCCCTGTAGGCTCCCCTTCTCCACAATGGCTCTCAGACCCTTTCCTACTGGGCAGCTCTCAGACACCCTTTCCCCTTCCCTTTCCACTTCCCCTACCGCTTGCTGACACGCAATCAGTCTGTCACAGTCACAGCCACAGGCAAGCTGGGTGCCTGCCTCCCCCTTCCCCACCCACTTACTGTCAGTCTTTCAGCATGCTGGCCTTCGATTGGCTCATTTCCACATGGGCCCCTTCTACTTTTTCCTTTCTTATTTGTGATTCATTCAATGTGCTGTCTATCAAATTAGCATGCTGACTGACTGACTTACAGTGAGCAGTTGGATTCGGGGGGCAGGGTGGGGCCTCTCGGGGAGCCACCCTAGCCTGCTGTGACTGCGAATCTGATTAGTTAGCAGGCCACAGCAGAGCTGAGCCAGGATTGGCTGGAGCTCTTCCTTTGTTCCACTGTGCTGTGACTCGGATCATATGAATGCATCATAAGCAGGCTTAGCCTTGCTCTGCTGGCAGCAGCATG
The DNA here is from genome assembly GCA_007922195.1 of Podocnemis expansa. NCBI lineage: Eukaryota > Metazoa > Chordata > Testudines > Podocnemididae > Podocnemis > Podocnemis expansa. The sequence continues at coordinate 14,140,827 of ML681971.1, forward strand.
TCTGTGCTGTTCCCTGCTGCTGCTGCTGCAGAGATCTCCCAGGTACAGTCCAGGCAGCAGCTCTGCGGGCTGGATCGGCATCCTTGGTGGGCCGGATTCACCCCATCCCCCCCCCCCCCCCGGCCAGTAAGTTTGACACCCCTGGACTAAATGGTACATGAAAGTAATAGGCAAACGAGTGGCTTTATATTGGCAGAACCCCATCGATTTGTTTTGATTTTTGAAACAGCAGGAGAAGGAATGAATCATGGTCCATTTATCCAAACTAGCGTTATTTTCTCTGGGTGGCAGGTGAGATAAAAATTCTAGATGGGTTCCAATTTCACTTATTGGTGTCTTTTGTTTTTCTTAGTCCTTAATAGACTATTTGGCTACAAAATGTTAGAACTGGTCAGCTTGTGATAGTTCCACCATCTCTCTTTATGTGAACCCCAGAAATGGCTCCTTATTCTATGTGTTTGTGAGGCTTTTGCTTGCTTGCTTGCTTGCTTGTTTGTTTTGTTAAGAAAAATCCTGTAATACATAAGCACAAAGACAGACAAAAGTAGAGGAAAATTTTTAACACATACCTGTCCTTGAAAGTGTTCATTAGGACATATTTGCATGAGTAGACTCACACATGCAGATTTGCAGGATTAAATTCTAGTGTGTGTTACACATCACTCTTTGTCTACAGTTAGTATTTACTGGAAGTTGTGTTGACTTATATCCCTGTAATGCATCAGGAGAGAACATCCTGGGTGCAATTATGTTTCATCAGGAAAATAAGCAACCCCATCACCAGTGGATCAGAGTCTCCAGCACTTCAAGCTGCACACTATCCTTCTAAGCAGAATCTAGGATCAGGATTCTCGAGACTTTCTCATCAACCAGTCAGAGAAGGTAATAATTTTTAATTCACAATACTGAATGTCATTTTGGGTTACAGCAAAGAATGTCCCTGTAAATGGTTGAGTTGAAAAACCATCTTAACTAAATCACCAGTCGTAGGGAAGGTTCAAGGAGCCATGTAGTGGTTTTCTAACAGATGCTGTTTTTCCTATAATTCTCTTTTAATTTTACCTTCAGAATTACCCAACAATACAGCATTGTTCAGCTTTGCTTGAAATGTTAAAGCACTTTCTTTTCTCCCCCAAGCTAAATCAAAAGGAAACATTTTAATAAACGAGGGTACAGAGTTAGAGGTGAAGGACCATCAAACAAGCATAATGCGGGGTAAAAAAACTGAATGCTTTAAACACTATTTCCATTATTCTGGCCTCAGAAAGTTTCAGCCCAACAGGAAATGACAGGCTATTGAGGATGCCTAACAAATAGCTGAACAGTCTAATTTTTCCATTCATCTTAACAAAATTATAGTCAAGAGAAGAAAATTGTGAAAAAAATCTTACTATCTGAAGCAATTAACAGCAACACCCCTAAGCTTATGCTAAACTGTGTACATGTGCTTCAACTTATCTTTACTGAGTAATAATTTTATCATGAACTTAATTTTTGGTGCATTGGTGTGATATTAAACAAAAAGAAAAAATCATGTCATCCTGCAAAGATTGCATGAAATTTCTGGTTATGTTCTGAATTGGGTTTTTGCTTGAAATTCCACTTCTGTCACAAGAGGATATAACTCTGTTGTATCCTGTGGAAAGAGCCACTTGCCACTGTAGGCTTCTATGTATTGGTTTAAGAACTGCACACCACATTGATGTACTTGTAGGTGGTGAGATTTTAATGGTTGAATGTGGGGTCAGGAGCCATGAATCTATTTTTATTTTTAAGTAATTCCCCAAGTGGTTTTATTTAGTTAAATTCCACATTGAATTCCAACCACTTTTTAGTCTCATCATTCATTTTCCCGCATAGTCCTTGTCTTCCTTTGTTCTGCAAAGTATATCATATAAATTTTGCTATATACAGCCAGAAATCCTGATTTCACAAAGTGTCTGGAGATAATCATGTTTTGCCACATTAAACTGGAGTTGGCACAATGCTCAACAGCCACAAAAGAGCTCACAGAACAAGAATCTGCCAGAAGTGTTTAGTTGTAGAACATCAGCCTTCATATAAATATATACGTTTCTCTCCTTCCCTATTTAGACAGAAATGACTTGGCTGTGTGGCAAAAGCTGATTGGAAGCTACAGTTAAAAAATAAACAAAAAAACCAAACCAAAACAAGAGGGGTGTGGTAGGAAACAGGGTTGCTTACTGAGTTCAGTTTGCATTTAATAAAGCAGAAAATGCAACAAGGGAGGTGAGCATGGTGATCATTAAGAAAGCTTTTCAATGACCTAGTTGTATTGTAGGAATTGGTGGTCTAACCTAATAAATTTCAATTTTTCTTCACAATGTACAGATGTTACCTACTTAAATGAATTTTTGCTCAAGAGGAAGTTTCCAATTACCATATTGGAAAGATTGGACCATTAGCTCCAGTTATTTCAGTATTTATGCTCTTCTCAGTTGGTTTTTAAATGAGAAAATAATGTATCTAGAGAATATAGTTCAAAACTATTTTCAGTAGTCTACTATCTTTTTAATATTTTTAAAATATCTCTTCGTCAGTTGGAACACAGCATAACCTGATTAACTCAATCAGCATGGATATTTGGTCCTACTTAACTAATTGCAGGTTGTATTCAGATAGTAAACCACTGGGAAAGATATGAGATTATAAACACAAAAATCACGCAGGCAACAATTCATGCAGTCAGTGAGCTAGGGCCATGGGTCTTCCAAGCAAGCAAGAGGAAATCCTCAGAAACTAATAAGGGGGCTCTATCTTAGTAGCTCTTGAATGAGTGAGTCTCTATTGTCTTCCCCATATGTGAAACACTGTATGCAGCAGTTGAGTGATGTGAGTGATTTACTGGCAGCTCACTGATGCTTTCACCTTTCTTTAAAACAGCTACATTCTATAAATACATAGCACACGGCCTACCAAGAAACAAGTTCAATAAGAGTTCAGAAGCCAGAGCAAACATTGTGTGACGTGGGGTACTTCATAAAGCACCTGTGACAGGCACTGTGTGTTGTAAGCAGATATAAAACCTAACATTTACACACCAAAAACACAAGCACCCCCTCAAGTTAAAGGAATTACATCTTTTGCTTTGAGTATATAGCCTTAATGTATTCCAGCAGCCAGAGGAAGGTCTGATTCTCACCCCCCAGACTCAGAGTATGAGCATACTAGCACATCAAACACAATGCTTTGTGCCAATGTAATATTCCTGTGCGAATTTGCTGAGGCTTGATGTTTTAGGTAGCGCTAAGGTGCATGAGTGAGTTTATGTTACTGTGATATTTTTCTTGATTACAAATATATTACATATCTGCTTTCACAGCTGCAGGCTGTTTTTTCTCTGATCAATTCAATTTTATTGGACAAGCTCTAGGTAGGGGCTCAGTTTCATGGTAAAGTCAGCGTGGACTCAACCACCATAAAATACCAGCCTCATGAAGGAAGCTTAGGAGAGGATTTACTATCTAGAGCTTTTGAAAACTTTGAATCTGAATGTGGATGGAAATGTACTGTATATAGTTGTTTCAAATCAACTCTTGCACTGTTGGGCAAAGCACTGGTTTTTCTGGAATGTTTTTTCTAGGTGATTACAAAAAGAAGGTGAATGACTTCATCATGCCACAGATGCTAGGTTTTGAGGTGAAAATTTTCACCTAGTTTTTATGTTTTTTTACATATATATATATATATCTCTATAAACTGGGTGAAAATTTTCACCTAAAACTTTTTTCAGGAGGAAATATACAGATTTGGGTTGACTAGCTCATTTCATGTATAATCTGCCAGATTGTTTTGGTCAAAAACCTCTCTTTTCTTCCCCTCCTCCCTGGCGAAAAAAAAAGAAAAAAGAGAGAAAAATCAAAATGATACTTGGAAATAAAAGTTTTGTTTTTTTTAAAAAATTGAAATTATTTTTGTTTTTTGAAATTATTTTTGTTTTGAATATTTCTTCAGTTTTATTAGAATAGAAACTTTTAGAAAGCTTGACATAGAAACAAATTAATTTATTTTGGGTTGAACAAAATATTCTGTTGAACCAAGATGATTCCCCCCCCCCCAGCTTTTCAGTTTAAATCGTTTATTTACACCGCTGGGGTTGTACATTTATTATAAAGAACAGTTGTCAATGTTTTTTTCCATATAGCATACAGGTGCTTCCTGGCAAACCTAGACAATAGAAATAGAGACCCTATTTTAATGGCTTGTTTCAAGATGGTGCAGATTCTGAGGGAGAAGTGGCAAGTGCATTTGTATGTTGCCTTCCATCCACTGGTATTTCTGTAAAACAAACAAGGAGGCCTGTGGCACTTGGATCTTGGTATTTCTGTAGTGTCATTAGTGGAACAGATGAGCAGTTCACAGATGTTGATGAAATTACACACGTATATGGTATGAGAACTAACTTGATAAGTGGGGAAACAGAGGTGCTGTGTGTGTGTGTGTGTGTTTGTGAGTTACAGTAGCAGGTAGATTGAAGTCAGGGGACAGTGGTATTAGGTGCTATACAAGCACAGTTAAAACCAGTCCATGCCCCACGGAGTTCATACTGTTAATAGGTATGTTTCAAGGGCATAGTTGTGTCAGTCTAGTTCAGCAAAACAAACAAGGAGTCCTATGGCACTTCTAAGGACTAAAAGATTTATCTATCACATGAGCTTCTGTGGGAGAAAAATTTCACTTCATCAGGTGCTTGAAGATGGAGAACCAAATAGGAGTGTAACTGCCCCAGGGAAGGACCCGGAGCACAGGCCCAGGCCCCGCCCCCTGACTGCAGGCCATGACCCCAGCCGGGAAAAGGGCAGGGAATGGTAGCCACGGCTGCGGGGCCGCCTGGCCTAGGAATGGGCTGGAAGTGGCTGCTGCCACCGGAGGTGGCTGGGCCCCAGATCTCCAGCTGGATCCGGCTGGAGACCAGGAGACGCAGGGGCCCTGCCAGGACCCGGGGCACTGGTGCCAGGATTCAGGGCATGGGCCCCATGTGCCAGGCACCAGCGATGCCTCTGGAACCAAATATTCACGGGTTAAGTGGGCCGGAACAGTCCGGAACACCATTTCAGGGCCCTCTATTTTTAGGGGCTGAGCATTCTGGGCCCCCTAAAAATAGAAAATGGAGCCAGAACACTGTGTTCCGGGACCCACCGTTGAAATATAGCGGGACCTGGAATGCAGCGTTCCAACACCATATTCTATTTTTAGGGGCCCAAACACTGTGCCCCTAAAAATAGCAGTCCCTGGAACAGCTTTTCCATGCTTTCCAGCAGGCAGGGGAGGAGGGCAGGCTCCCCTGTCCATGAGCAGGCTGCACAGTTGCCAGGCCAAGCACACTGCCGGTGAATACTGGGACGCCTGGCTTGCACTGGGAGGGGGGAACTAGGGACACCTAAGCTGGGGGTGAGTTTGGGGGGCAGGAGGTGGATTTTGGAGACAGAGTGAGTATTGGGATGGGCATTAGGGGCTGGGGGTGGATTCTGGGGACAAGGGAATGGATATTGGAGGAAATAGCTGGGGTGGGGACAGGAGCTGGGGTGGGTGACATTTGGGGGGCAGGAGCTGGGGTGCGGGAAAGGGGGCCACCCACGAAGGAAGGGGGCCCCAGCAGTTTAGGAGGGTTCCAGGGTCCACCAAATTATACCTTAACTCCTGCAAATATGAATGGGAAGAAAATAAATGCAGGGAAGTATAAAATCATAGGTTCAGGGCAGCCTGTTAGAGCGAATCAATACAGTTGTTTAGATTCAAACAGTGGAGATCAGCATATTAGAGAGGGAGGAGGTGAGGAAAAAGGAAAGCAAAATTACGTATTGTAATGAGAAAAGCACCTGTAGTTCCTATTTAAAAATAAATTGGCAGTGTCAAATCTGCATATGAATAAAGCTTTTATTTGTAATCCATGTGCCTTATTAGGTCCTGTGTTGGCATCTTTTGTGAAGATAAGTTGGCATCATAGGAACTAATAAAAACAGCTGGTCTATCAAGGGCTCATTGACCTGCTCATCCACCAATGTGATTTATGCCATCTTGTGACAGAAATGCCCCCTCACCTTACACATTGGACAAACAGGACAGGCTCTACGCAAAAGAATAAATGGACACAAATCTAACATCAGAAATAGCAACGTTCAAAAATAAGTAGGGGAACATTTAAATCTTCCTTACCACTCCATTAATGATCTCTTAATAGCCATTCTTAGGCACATGGATTACAAATCAAAGCTCCAGAGAGAAACTGCTGAATTGAAATTCATATGCAGATTCGACACCATCAATTTAGGTTTAAACAGGAACTATGGCTTCTTTTCTCATTAAAACAGGTAATTTTGCTTTCCTTTTTCCTCACCTCCTCCCTCTAACATGCTGTTCTCCACTGTATGAATTTGAACAATTGCATTAATTTGCTGTAACAGTCTGCCCTGATCCTACTATTTTACATTTCCCTGTGTTTATTTTCCTCCCACTCATCTTTGGTTCTCCAAGTTCAAGCATCAGATGATGTGGGATTTTCTCCCATTAAAAGCTCATGCAATAAATACATTTCTTGCTCTTTAAAAGTGCCCCAGGACTCCTTGCTTGTCAATAGATAAGACAGCAAAAAGCTGGGGGAAATGGAGGCATAGAGAGGGGAGGTGATTTGCTCATGATTCTGTAGCAGCTCAGTGGTCAAGAGAAAAATAGAGCCCAGGTTTTCTGCCTCCCAGACCTGTGCTTTACATGCTACAGCACACTCCTTCTCAGTGAAGTGCTTAAATAGTTGAATGACTGGTGTGTGGCAAAAGATGTGGTGTAATTGGTGCCAGGATGTTAGGGAACCAAGCTGTATAAAGTGATTTCTTTTATTGGACCAGCTTCTGTTGGTGACCTGCAGAAGAGTTCTGTGTCTGGTCAAAAGCATGTCTCTCTCTCATCAACAGAAGATGGTCCAATCCAATAGAAGATATTAACTCACCCACCTTGTCCCTCTAATAAGGCAAGATAGTAAGGGTTGTATTTTGTGCTTTGCAGTTAACTATCTTCAGACTCTGGTTTTTATTCCCCTACCAGAGGTTTCTTTAGATCATTGATTACCAACTTGTGGCCCAGAGGGCATAAGTTCCCCATGGGGCCTTTCAAAATGACCCACAGGTCCCCTCTTTCTGGCTGTGGAAGGGAGCCATATCCTAAGGACCCAGGTGGGATATGGGACGAATGTAGTTTTCCTACTGCAGCCAGGGAGATGAGCGAGGAGGGAGCCTCCTCGCTGACCTTCTGTCTGATTGCAGGGGAGGGGAGATGGGGTCTGCTGAAGGGGGCTGGTGTCCCTTCAGGGTTATAAAAATGATATCTGTGCCCTTTGAATGAAAACACTTGGGAACTACTTTAAGTATACCAGCTTTTTCCTCCTCTAACAGAAGAATGAATGTGGACTCTGGATAGGATCCCTTCTTTATTCAAACACCCTGATTCTATGAACTGGAGCGAGGTTTAGGGAAAGGGTTTAAAATTTGACTGGTTATGATTTCACTTGCTCCAAAATCAGGTGCAGTGAACTTTGTATAAGAGAGAGAATTCTCAGTTTTGGGGGAACGTGCTACAAGGTTGTGCCAACTCAGACGTGCGCTCATTTAAAGCTGTTCGGGAGTAGTTAAGAAATAATAGAACAATAAAGATAGTGTGTGTTTTCCATCTCTAAAATGGGGGTAATTAAAATATTTAAAACCCCCCTCCCCTTCTTTGATATATTTCCTTGTGGTTGCAGGTGGCAGTTGTGAGGTCTCTTTTATAGGTATGCTGTGAAGCTAAATAAATGTATAAAGGTCTTAAGATGGTGTCATGTGTTATTGTCATTATCATGCTTTTTTACTATAAAATCCATAGAGAGTGGGCATATATTGCATCCAAATTATCATTTAACACTTTTACTTCAGTGGATCCCTGCTTGTAGTCATGATATAAAACCCTTAGCTTGTATCCTGCTGACTCATTTTAGTATGAATGAAGACTTGACTTTCCACTGAAGATCCAAGGTGTGGTTCATACATGAAGAGCTTGAACAGTATGGATGCCTTTGCTGGTCATGCCTACAGGTTCCTCAGAACTTGAGCAATGACTCTTGTCCTTCTTATGTTACAGAAGATGTTTGTAGTCACCTTTCAGCACCACTAGAGCTGGATAGAAACAAGGTAGCTTGGGTTCCATTGAAAGCTGCCTGGTGTCCATCAGAATTGACACATTCCCACAGTATCTTTCAATTTCAACAAATTGGCATCTTCTGATAGAAAAGTGTCTTCTGGAAAATTTACAACCGGCCCTAAGCACCAGTGCTCCATGGAATGGCTGCTGAAAATGGTTAGTGGCGGTTTCACTTTATTTGTTTTAGATGATCTAGAGAACAGACATCCTGACTGCCATCGTCAATCATAGGAGGAAAGTGAGTCATAAAATCTTTTAAAAAATCTATAGTGGGGTTTATGAAGTGAACTGTTTCTGCAAATTAGAAGAAACACACTGTAAACTGTTTTATTGTGTCTCATCTGCAAGTGATTTATTTAAAGTATCAACGTTTTATTAAGTTAATAAAAGCAGAGGAATTACAAAAAGCTGTACAAAATCCTGTACACAGTGAACCATCTAGACAGAGAAGGTATCATCTTCTCTCCCCATTACCCACCATACTTTTTCATAATACACATTAATATTCCTTATCCATATGTACAAGTGTATATGATATTCTCCACAGCCCTTTCCATATAAACCTTCTTATTGTCATTTTTGCATGCAGTTGGATAATAGCTGATCTACTGTCACAACCACATGCTGAGACCTAGGAGACAGCAGAAGTGAGGCTGAGTCAGGTATTGGGAAGTCAGAGTCCCAGAGGGGCCAGAGGGCTAACCAAGGATCAGGTATCCACAGAGAGGCGGGGTCAGATTACAAGGAGGTTAGGGTCTTTAGGATTACAAGGAGGATAGCCTCAGTAAATTGGCGGAAGACACCAAGCTGGGGGGAATGGTAAACACGCTGGAGGTCAGGGATGGGATTCATGGAGACCTAGACAAATTGGAGCATTGGGCCAAATGAAATCTCATGAGGTTCAACAAGGACAAGTGCAAAGTCCTGTACTTAGGATGGAAAAATCCAGTGTACTGCTACAGGCTGGGGACCGAATGGCTAAGTAGCAGCACTGTAGAAAAGGACCTGGGCATTATGGTGGATGGGAAACTGGATATGAGTCAACCATGTGCCCTTGTTGCCAAAAAGGCCAATGGAATATTGGGCTGCATCTGTAGGAGTGTTGCCAGCAGATCGAGAGATGTGATTATTCCCCTCTGTTCGGCGCTGGTGAGGTTGTAGCAGGAAGGCATGGCTCGCCTTGGAAATAGCCCAGAAGGAACTGCCTGACTGCAGAGGGGCAGAATCAGCAGCGGCCTGTCAGTCAGGCTGGAATCAGAGAGGTGGAACAGGATGTATAAGAAGGGAGGCAGGCAGCTCAATCCAGGTCAAGCCACAGAAGGGGAAGGGCGTAGCTCTGCTCCCTCCTGACCCTGCACCACCTTATGGGAAAGAGGAGCTATGGCCTACCAACCTGGGCCCAGTCCTCTGGCAGGGGCCGGCTGCAGCCAGAGACTGGGAGATAATGCCCAAGCCCTTGGCCGCCACAATCCCTGAGGAGGAGCTGCTAGCAGGTAGGCCCGCTGGAGCTCTCGAGTCACCTCCTGCCAGGGATCCTGAGCCCTTGTCCATGCCTTGTGACTTGGACGAACTACCCCTGGCTGGTGAGGACACCCTGACCACCAAGAAGTGTGACCTGGAGGAGTTGCCATCCGTTGATGAGCCTGATGTGCTACCAGATCTGCCGCCGCCTGACAAGATGGAGGGGTTCTGGGTGACTACCCTGAGGAGCGAGCAGATGAGGCTTCAGTTCAGGTACTGCTGGGACATGGGCCTAGGATTGGCCCATGGGAGTGTGGGGATTAACCCTCTGCTATGGGCCCCACCTTAGGGTCAGCATGTTGCGGCCAGGACCCTGCTGACTCCCGCATGGAAGCCTCAGGCCCTGCCGGGGACCTGGGCTGGGACACAATGGAACTATGCAACCCTACGCCTTCACTGACCCCTCTCCCTGCACCAAATGCCCCCTTGCGAATCACAAAATCAAGAACCGAGACTGCCATTTCCCCCTAACCCTAGAGACTCAACCAGTGAGTTTGCCCTGCCAAAAGGCTAGAGACTTGGTGCTGGCCCTGCAAGGGGCCTGAAACTTTGTGAGTTTGTCCAGCCAAGGGGCTAGATACTTGGCAGGTCCAACCAGCATTGGGCCAGAGCCCCTAGTTCGTTGCCCTTCCAAGCAGGAAGGTGGGCAACTGTGTTACAGAGGCCACATCTGAAATAGTGTGTCCAGTTTTGGTTCCACACTACAGAAAGGAGGTGGACAAATTAGAGTTAGAGGACAACAAAAATGATTAGGGGGTTGGGGCGCATGACTTACAGGGAGAGACTGAAGGAACTAGGCTTACTAGGTCTGCAAAAGAGAAGACTGAAGGGGGATTTGATAGCAACCTTCAGCCACTTGAAGGCGGGGTTAAAGTAAGGGGGAATGCCCTGGAACGCTGTTCTGGGGCCCCCTATTTTTAGGGAGACAGCATTCCAGGCCCCCTAAAAATAGGAGAATGCCACAGAATGCTGCATTCTGGGGCCCCCAAAAATAGGGGAATGTGCTGGAATGCTGAGTTCTGGGGCCCCTTAGAAATAGAAGCGTGTGCTGGAACCAGCGTTCTGGCACGTTCCTTCCAGGCTGGAAGAAGGGAAGGACTGCAGGCTGGGGCCAGCCCAGCCACCCCTCCTTCTCTTCCAGGAAGCCTGTGTGGCCCCACCCCTTCCGGCCAGGGCCTGGCTGTGTGTGCGGCCGGGCCGCAGCCTCCATCCCAGGCTCCTTTTTGCTGGCTGGCTGGCTGGCCAGCACCGTGGCCCCCCCACCCCCTGTTCAGCTCTTCAGCCAGGTAGGGGGTGGGGGAGGTTAGGGCAGTCAGGTAGCCGGTGGGGAAAGTGGGGGGGCAGAGAGGATGCATGGGGAGGGGGGAGAAGGGGTCAGGATGGTGGGCTGGGGAAGGCTTGGGGGGCTGAAGGGGGTGGGGAGTTAGCAGGGCTGGAATGGGGGCAGGGAGCTTAGGGAGTTGGGATTTGGGCTAAGAAGGACATGGGGAAAGAGGTCTGATGGAGTAGGTGTTTTTGGAGTAGTAGGTGGGGTTGGGGGCAGTGGATGGGGAGCAGGCGTTTGGTGGGGTAGTTGCTGGGGTGTGTGAGGGGGGCGTGCCAATTTAGGATGGTTCCAGGGCCCCCCCAAATTATACTTTAACTTCTGGAGGGCAGGAGCTGGGGGGCAGGAGGGGGGCCCACCCATGCAAGAATGGGCCCCACCCAGTTAGGAGGGTTCCGAGGCCCACCAAATTATGCTTTAACCCCTGCTTGAAGGGGTGCTCCAAAGAGGTGGGAGCTCGGCTGTTCTCAGTAGTAACACATGACAGAACAAGGAGCAATGGTTTCAAGCTGCAGTTGTGGCAGTCAAGGTTGGATATTAGGAAGAACTTTCTCACTGGGAAGATGGTGAAGCACTGGAATGGATTACCTAGTGAGTTGGTGAAATCTCCATCTTTAGAAACATTTACGCCGGGTTAGACAAAACCCTGGCTGAGATAATTTAGTGGGAGTGGTTCTGCTTTTAGCATGGGGTTGGACTAGATGACCTCATGAGGTCCCATCCAAACCTATGATTCTTGCACCAGGCTATGGTCAGTAACTGAAGAGAGAAGTTGAGGAGAAACAGGGTTGAAAACTAGAGTCTAGTAGGATGTGTTGCAAGCAGGATCCAAAGCACATACAGGCAGGCTGTTTAGGTTGTTGCTCACAGCTCTGCAACATGGCTTTCAGGATTATATACTTGTATAGGCCAATCAGGAGACTCTGAGGAGCTGCCACTCAGGTCCTGGTGGGTGGTACTTCTTGCTGAGCCCAGTCCCACAGGGTCCTCCCTCCCTTTGCTTCCTATAATGATGCAGAGGCACCAGTGGCCCAGAACCCCCAGAGTCCCAGATTCTAGCCTGGCAGGTTGTGTAACTAAATGTGACCTGATGTTTCTGCTGCATTTGAGGAGGCAAAGGGCTACTGAGCAAGATTAAGGAGGCAATTGCTGTAGTTCTTAGCCTGCTTATGCCTTGTGGTTTACAGCTCTGCAGTGAATTTGTATCTTAAGCATGTGTCTTTGGATGTGAGGGCAAATGGGTGGCCTTTGATACCGGACTAAATAAATGCACTGGTCGAATTTCCTCTGTTCATGGAGGGAGGAACAGTGTGGACTCCTGCAGTTCTGAGCCTGTAGTATCAAACACAGAAACAGTAGCCTGGGCAGGAAGATTGAAGGAGAAGCACTGGTGCACAGAGTGGACAAAATTTTGACCTGCTTTGGCATTCAGTTAGTAATGTTGTCAATGGGCAGGTCAGAATAGAGTCTGGCTCACCTTAGGCTTCAGAGGACATAACAAGATTAAAATGTAATTAAAACACGTTTATCATGAAAGTAAGTACACATGATGCTGAATATCCACAGTACTCAGAGATGTTGAGTATGGTGCTGCCATTTTTCCATAGCTACTCTTCAGGTTGGAACTGCTTTCAAAGGGTGAAGGTCCATCCTGCGCAGAGGGTCATCATCCTACTCTGCAAATTTTTGATATCTGATTATTAAAGCCCTGAGATTTGAGTGGCTTGAACCTGTTCCTTAGGGTTTGCAGCTTCTTCAACAAGCTGGAGAGGCTATTACTTGAATTTAAGTAAATATTCAAAAAGTTTTGATAGCTATGTAAACTGGAGAAATAATATTGTGGGAAAACTATTGTGCATACATGTGCCACGATAAACACAACTTTGATGCACGTATTTTGTTCAAATATTGGGCAAATTTCTCTTGTGTGACAACCTGGCTAAATGTATACCACATCTTTCACTAGTGACCAATCCACATGAAGGATAGATGGCTCAGCCTACTACAGGGAGTGGTTAAGAGTGTTAATTTACAAGCTCAAATGGTAGCGGTCTCTGCTGTGATGGTTGAGACATTTGAGTTCAGATCCTACAGACAAAAACAGGGAATCACATCACATGCTCATTTTTATGAGGTTTTCCCCCTCTAGAAATTCATTCTCCATCTTATTTGGGTTCTGGCAACTGCACTTCCTGATTCTTGACCTACTGCACCTGGTGCGAAGAAATGCCCTTCAGTGGTTTTGATCAACTCCTTAGAATATTGCCAGGAGGTGAAAGAGCTTGGAATGGGCCTCCAAGGAATATGCAGCAACTGTAGTGAGTTTATTATATCTCTGCTGATTCGTAACTTGAAATCTATATCCCACTGAGTCCTGCTGTGTAGCCATCATCTCTGTGTGTTGGGATTATTGATTGTATTTAAATGTTCACTTTGTACTCTGCGCAGCTAGGGTCATGATTAGACTTTTATTCATGTTGCCACTTGGAAAGGTTATTTATGGGGGACCATTTCCAACATCTGTGTCATTTTGAAAAGCAGAATGTTTTGACTTGAATTATTTATTGAAACTCTTTAAACAAAATAAGCTGCTTGCTGAGGTGAAGTACATACTTCAGGGAGCATCTTGCCTTCCTCATTTTCTTGAATATAAAGTTTTTGAGGGGGTGCATTTTCTTTAATTTAAGGAAACATTCAACTTAAAGCAATTTCATCGCCACTTAGTTTTGCAAAGACTTGTGTTCCTAATTAAAGTGATTGCCAAAACTAGACTTGGGATAGAGCATATTTTAGCTGCAGTAGATCTGCTCATTGTACTGTGTTGCTACATTTATTTAGATATAGAAACAGCCCATACATTTCATTCCTTATTGCTTAAATTTTTCTCTTTGTGCCTTCAAATCAAGAAAATGGATTTAATTAGCATTCTATTTACTTCCTCTTTGAGATCACTCTCAAACTCTGGCATTCATCAAGAAATAGACGCTGAATTTAAAATCCAGTGATGTCATTATTTCTGTGTCAGGAATATACTCCTTCCTGTTTTAAAATATTTGGTATCAGGAGTTGCATTCTTTCTCCTTCTGGGTCTCACTTCACACTGACACTTTTAGTCACAGAATCATAGAACCATAGGGTTGGAAGGGACCTCATAGGTCATCTAGTCCAACCCCCTGCCAGAGGCAGGACCACTCCCACTTAAACCATCCCAGTCAGGGTTTTGTCCAGCCGGGCCTTAAACACCTCCAAAGATGGAGACTCCACCACCTCCCTCGGCAGCTCATTCCAAGACTTCACCACTCTCCTAGTAAAAAAGTTTTTTCTAATATCCAGCCTAGACCTCCCTAACTGCAACTTGAGACCATTGCTCCTCGTTCTGTCCTCCGTTACTACCGAGAACAGTCGAGCTCCATCTTCCTTAGAGCATCCCTTCAAGTAGTTGAAGGTTGCTATCAAATCCCCACTCAATCTTCTCTTCTGCAGACTAAATAAGCCTAATGCTTCCAGTCTTTCCTCATAGGGCTTGTGCTCTAGCCCTTTAATCATTTTGGTTGCCCTCCTCTGAACTCTCTCTAGCATGTCCCTGTCCTTTTTGTAGTGGGGAGCCCAAAACTGAACACAGTATTCTAGATGTGGCCTCACCAGTGCAGAATAGAGGGGAATGATCACATCCCTTGATCTGCTGGTAATACTTCTTTTGATGCAGCCCAGTATGCCATTGGCCTTTTTGGCAGCAAGAGCACACTGCTGACTCATATCCAGCTTCCCATCCACCATGACCCCCAGGTCCTTTTCTACACTGCTGCTACTTAGCTGAATGTTTCCCAGCCTGTAGCAGTGCATGGGGTTTTTTTGTCCCAAATGCAGGATTTTACACTTATCCTTATTGAATCTCATAAGATTTCTATTGGCCTACTGTTCCAATTTATCTAGGTCTCCCTGAATCCTGTCCTTGCCCTCCAATGTGTCTACTGGTCCCCCCAGTTTGGTGTCATATGCAAACTTACTGAGAATGCAGTCTATTCCATCATCCAGATCATTGATGAAACTGTTGAACAGAACCGGCCCCAGGACCGACCCCTGGGACACACCACTCGTGACCGGTTGCCAGCTAGACATGGAACCATTGATTCCTACATGCTGAAACCGTTGATCTAGCCAGTTCTCTATCCATCTTATAGTCCACCTATCCAACCCATACTTCCTTAATTTGCCAATGAGAATGCTGTGGGAAACTATCAAAAGCCTTGCTAAAATCAAAGTATAGCACATCAACGGTGCTTCCTGCATCCAGAAAACCAGTCATCTGATCATAGAAGGAAATGAGATTAGTCAGGCATGATTTACCCTTGGTAAATCCATGCTGACTGTTCCTGATCACTTTATTTTCCTCTAAGTGTTTGAGGATGGATTCTTTGAGAATCTGCTCCATAATTTCTCCAGGGATTGAGGTGAGGCTGACTGGTCTGTAATTCCCTGGATCCTCCTTTTTCCCTTTCTTGAAAATAGGCACTACATTTGCTTTTTTCCAGTCCTCTGGCACCTCCCCCCTTCTCCATGAGTTTTGAAAGATGACAGTCAGTGGTGTGGCTATTTTGTCGGCCAATTCCCTTAGCACCCTTGGATGCAGTTCGTCCGGTCCCATGGACTTGTGCACATCCAGCTTCTTTAAGCAGTCCCTACCCTGACCTTCTGTCACCAAGGGCCTGTCTTCTTCTCTGCCATCTGCCACACCCATGGTAGTGGGCTGGGAGCTGACCCTGCCTGTGAAAACTGAAGAAAAAAATGCACTGAGCACTTCAGCTTTTTCCTCATCCTCTGTCACAAGGATGCCTGCCCTATTCAGCAAGGGGCCTACACCATCCCTGATCTTCTTTTTGTTACTAATATACTTGTAGAACCCCTTCTTGTTATCCTTTACATCCCTCGCTAGCCGCAACTCCATTTGTCCTTTGGCCTTTCTGATTTTATTCCTGCAGTCTCTAGCAATATCTTTATATGCCTCCTTGGTCATCTGACCAAGCTTCCACTTCCTGTAAGCTTCCTTTTTATGTTTAAGCTCAGAGCAGAGTTCTCTGCTAAGCCATTCTGGCTGCCTCACATGTTTGTTCTTTCTCCTAATTGGAATGGCAACTTCCTTAGCAGAGTTTTTTAAAAATATAACCAGCTTTCTTGGACTCCTTTCCCCTTCAGATTAGCTTCCCAAGGGATCCCGCCCATCAGTTCCCTGAGGGAGCCAAAATCTGCTTTTTTGAAGTCCAGGGTTTTTGTTTTGCTTCTTTCCTTCCTTCCTTTAATGAGCATCCTGAACTCAACCATGTCATGGTCACTACTGCCTAGCTTGCCATTTACCTCTACGTCCCTGATCAATTCTTCCCTGTTTGTGAGCAGCAAGTCGAGCAGTGCAAGGCCCCTAGTTGGTTCCTCTAGCATTTGTACTAGAAAGTTGTCCCCAACACTCTCTAAAAATCTCCTGGATTGCCCATGCACTGCTGTATTGGCCTCCCAGCAGATGTCAGGGAAATTGAAGTCCCCCATGAGCACCAGGGCCTGTGATCTAGAAGCTTCCGCTAGTTGTCCATAGAATAGGATTTTAGTCCCTTTTTGGAATCCATTGATGCTGCTTTTGGGGAATAGTTCTGCCAGTTCTTTCTACTGCATGTAGCACCTGGGTTGCATGTGCCTATTTCAGGTGGTAAGTGCTACACAGAAATGTATCTTTACAATGTCCTGGGGAATTACTTCAGTGTGAATCTAATCACTTTTCTCTGGGTTCAGAGCCTAAGCTGGCACCATTTGATGTCACTCTCTGAAGTTGAGGCCTGTCTTCATTTCAGTGGCAGTTAGAAATGGCTCATTGGTGTAGATCCTCAGCTAGTGTGATTAGTCATTGCTCCATTGTCTTCAGGTAGGATAATTCTTACTAGCTTGTGATCTGCCTGGTCTCTTTAGTGGAGGGAAGATTTGGAAGAACTGAACCTGGATCTGTTGTGCTATTATCCCTGGGTACATGCTAGTTTTGTTTTGTTTTGTTTTGGTCTAGTTGTTTCTCTAGCACCCACTGCAAGTTGAAGTCTAAATTATAGTTTGTTCCATTTTAAATCATTTGTTCTTTTTGATATATTTTTTTTGGGGGGGGGAGGTGAAGGGTAGCAGAGAGGAGGGCCAGAGGGTACCCAGAGCAGATCAAAGCCTAGACATTTTTCATTTTTATACCTTACACATTGGAATTCATAAAAATGAGTCTCTGGAGTCTGATTCAAGGGCCTCTTGATTAAGAAATAAATTGAAGATATGATTTACTAAATTTGTGCTTGGGGAAATGAAGGATTTGGATGTGATTGGCACATGGTGCATTTCCTTGGCAACATATTAAAAGTAACGGGAATAGCAATGTGCCACACATGCAGAAACAATTTGAGAGTCTGAGAAAAATATTTCATTTTATAAACTAAGCCAGCCAGTTAAAATGCCCTGTCCTTAACTTCGTCCAGAATGCTTCTTTGCAGGTCAGTTTACATTGCAAGTTTTTATAGGTTGATGGAAAATCCGGCAGCTTTCATGGTAAATCCTAGGGGACTAGGATGGGTAGCCAGAATATTCTATTCCAATGCTCTAATTGTGGCTGTAATTTAACATGTTATTGTCAGAATAGCTTGGCACAAACATTTTCATTTCTTCTGAAAATTATTTGTAAAAAAAAAAAAAATTGCTGTTTTGTCACCAGCTCTCATTTTATTTACTGTCATTTACTTTCTTTTTTTTTTTTTTTTAAATATATATTTTCATGTAGGTTGTAAGCTCTTTGAGCCAGGGGACTACTTTTTTTTTCTGTGTTCATAGAGCACCTAGTATTTGGTCTGTGACCATGAGTGGTGTTTCTAGATGCTATTGCACTATAAATAAATAAAATTAATTAATAGTAATTTGTCAAGTTTGTGTTAGAAAGCAGAATGCTGCTGTAAGTGTGAAAAAAAAGCTTAAGTGTCTCTAACACAAGGTCTTGTTAGTTCAGGCAGACAGGCATCACAATTATGCTGTGTGGAGGCAACTGTTTTAGGTCAGTGCATCATGTGACCTTCTCTCAGGCAAAATCTCTGCTTCCAGGAATGGAAGCAGATAAAAGTCTGGCAGATGCTCCTATGAAAGGGCTCAGTGCCATCTTTTTAGCATTGTTTACCTTCTTGATTCTTCAGAGGCTTCTCTGCTTCTTCTTAAAGAAGTGGCTCTGAAGGATTTGAGTGGATGAACAAGGATACAGCAGATCTCAATAGCATCAGCCTGGCCTACCTGCAGGTGTGGACATCTTACAGGGAGTAAATGTTGTCTCATTGCTGTGAATTCCCAGTCTACTGAGCAGTTGTAGTATACTCAACAAACGGTAGCTCTGCTCCAAAAGGAGCCATGCATACCAGGGGTAGTGAGGGATAAAGCAATAGTGCTAAGCCAAAAAAGCCTCTTTCTTTACCCCCACAAGGCTGGAGACTCTAGTTGCATAGGATTAGTAGGTCTTGGACTGTCTCATCATTGCTGGTGAGCCAGAACCAATCTCAGACCTGCCCCAAAGGTTCCTGACTCTGTAGTTCAGCAATGAGAACATTGGTTTCTCAAACCAGAATCAGAAATTCAAGTCTCACTATGGCCTGGGTAGCAGTTTCTGCTTTAAACTGTCATTTTGTTGCTCATTGGTGGTAACCAACCTCCACCGTGTCCTGATGTTACATGGTATCCTCTGTACAATGGGCTGTACCTTCTGTCGTTTAACAAGAATAGAGAAGCGCAGAAAGGATTGCATCACTGAAAAAAGAATTTTATAAACATAAAGAGAACAGCCTTTGCCCTAAAACGTTTGCCTGAATTTTTCACAGCCATGCAAGGGATTTAAAGCTGTGAGAGATGCATACAGAAGTCCACTACACTGCTTTGAACATCTTAGTGTTTCTTTGCCTTTCTCTGTCTTCACTGTCAGTCTTTCGGCTGGTTATGTCACTTGCCCCTTCTGTCTGGATTTCTGCTGCAAGATAAAAGAAACTATCTGTTTAGCTAAGATACTTATCTGTCCTCTGTTATGGTTATATCGTAGCACCTCATAGTATTTAATGTATTTATCCTTGCAATACATGTACGAGTTAGGTTTTTATCGCTGTTTGCTACAGATGTGGAAAATGAGTCGTAGAAGAGAGATGACTTGCTCAAAGTCACAGAACTCTGGGGTGGAGCAGTGAATTGAGCCCACATTTCCTGAGTTCCAAGCAAGTGACCAAATCATTGTACTATTCTTCCTCTCTGTATACACACACACCATCGTACCCTACACATGCGCTCTGTGTCCTGAAAACCTTTCTGCACTTAGAAGCTGATAGCCTGAAGCCCTATTGAATTTTCTGATCCATCTATATTTCACATGGGTGGGAGAAAAGGGATATAGGAGAGCAATATTATTTTAGGTCAAGTGAACTAGTCTCAGCAAATTGGATTATGCATTTTAAGGTGTTTTGTGTGTGTGTGTGTGCGCGTGCATGTGCATGCACACAAAACATGCGTAAGTGTCTCCCTCTCACCACGTAGTCTACATATAGTGTTCCAAAGGGTAGCTTTGTTAGTCTAGTTCAACAAAACAAGAAAGGACTCCTGTGGCACTTTTAAAGACTAACACATTTATTTATCTCATGAGCTTTTGTGGGAGAAAATCGTGCATCTGACAAAGTGAGATTTTCTTCCATAAAAGCTCATGAGATGAATAAATTTGTTAGTCTTTAAAAGTGCCACAGGACTCTGCTTGTTGTATATATAATATGTTTCTCTTGATAGACAGACAGTTGCATGCACATACATAATTTTATTTATATATAAAATTATGAGCTCGGTTGTTGGATGTGTATATGTCTAGGTATGGATATATACAATATTTCATGTTTAAACCATAGCTTTATTGATATCTATTTTTCACTAAACTCAATAGCATTTGATAGTGGGACACAACTACTATGAGGAACAGCAACTAAAGGGGACTAATTAAGACTCAGTGCTTTCAAGAAACTTGCATAGAAATGAACAAATTAACTGACAAAGAAGAAAAAAACCCGCTATTGCTCCTGAGGGAATGCAGTGACATGGAGATAACTAGAAGTAGTTTAGTAGTCTCTTGATTTGGAGTATGAAATACAGTTTGAGTCAGTCTCATTGCTTTTGATATGTCAATAGTAGCAGCACAAAAATGTAATTAAATGCTAGGAGAAAAAACTCTTGTAGGCTGTGAAAGCCCAGCTGGGGAAAAGTACATGTAGGAGGAATAATGGAAAGTAAGAGTTTGGCAATCATATTTGCAGCCAACTGATTTATCTGTAGTTCACCTTGAGGGTCATGTGAATGTGCAGAGTTTTTCTTACCGTGAATGTGCAAAGTTTTTGTACTTATGAAGGAGGAAAAAAACCACTGTGTCCTTTTTTAGCCTCATCACTACAGCTGAAGCCGTAAAACTTTAGAGTGTACCATTGTAAACGTGATCAGATACTGACTTGCATTGCAAACCCTCTGTACGGTTTTCGGAAATATTGTGTTGTGTGTTTTAACTGAGAGCTTTGAACCATGATGGGAATCAGTGATGTGTAAATAAGATGTTAACAATGCTTTCCTACTATATGATGTGAGACACTATAATGTACTGAATAGAGTAACATATATTATATATACACACACACAGTGCTTTTTTTTGTGATGGTATGCAGGGGTACAGTGCAGGGTTAGCAGGGGAAAGGACAGTACTGGCGCTTTTTTTTTCTTTAACAAATGAACAAAAAAGCCCCACTCGTGTGTGTGTGTGTGTGTGTGTGCGTGCGTGCGTGCGTGCGTGCGTGCGCGCGCGCGCGCGCGCGCACACACACACTGCTGCCTTCCTATCTGATGGATTAATATGCTTGTCTCTGTGTCATATCAGTAATAAGAAATTTTTTGATGAAATGTTTTACATTGGAAAACGTCAGTTCATCAAAATGAAAACCTTTTGTGTGAAAGGATTGGGTTCAACAGATCCCCCATTTCCACAGTTTCAAGGAGAAAAGTTTGCTTGTTCATTTCAAAATGACTTGAAATTTTAATTAAAAAAATTGGTTAAAAAATGCCAGAATTCAAACAAAAGGCTTTGGAATTATCAAAATGAATCTCTTTGATTGACCCAGTCCAATTTTTTTTTCAGATTATTTGTGAACATTTTTGGAATTTTGACTTGAGATTGGAAAAAAAATTCAGTCTCCAAAATTCTAATAGGATGGGAAAACTGAACTGTCCAGCTCTGGTCAGAATTCTACTTGCATTAGCACACAGAATCAGGAGCGTCGCTGCCCCGGGAAAGGACCGGAGGCACTGGCCCAGGCCACACCTCCTACCTGGAGGCCACGTCCCGTGGTTGCACGCCATGCCCCCAACCAGGGCCAGGGCTGGGGCCGGGAGCGGCTGTGGCAGCTGCAGGTGGCTGAGCCCTGGATCCCTGGCCGGGGTCTGGGCTGGAGTGGCCACCACAGCCGCGGGCGGCTGGGCCCTGAATCACCAGCCTGATCTGGCCGGAGACCGGGAGACGTGGGGCCCCTCCAGACCTGGGGCACTGACACCGGGATTTGGGGCACGGGCCCCATGTGCCTGGTGCCAGTGATGCCCCTGCACAGAACTGTGTACCAATAACTGGATGTTAGAGTATCCAAATGTTCCTGGCATATAAAAATTAAATTACTGTCAGGTACTTCGAGATGGTGGGGACTGAGGTTTAGCAACATTTATGAAAACATCTTCAGAATTGGGAGGAATGAATGGCTCAGCTGAGGAAAGATCAGTCAGGTTTACCATATTGTATTGAAGTAGTATGGCCCTTTTGTCTCTTTGCAGTATTTAAAAAGTCTTATGGTGGTAGCAGCTTTGGGCTGATACAGCTGGATTGAGGGTTGCTAGGTTTCATTGGGTTGTTCATGGGAATCCAGACATTTTCATGTACGTTTGTTAACTGTCTTAACAGATAGACCTAAGGACTGTATTGGAGAACAGAAAAGGTTCCTTCAGCACTGCAGAGGTTTGTGTTACAGTGGGGGAGATGTGTGCTCAAAACTTTTGGTACTGCTGCCTGTGTCTCACCTGTCTGATAGCTAGGTGGTAGGCTTTCATTAGGATCTTTCTCACATCTTTCTGCAGTGGTAAATTCACCTAAAAAATTGAACAGAAGGAAATATAGGTAGCTTGCAGGTCCACAACTAGGGCGTGACAAAGCCCTGGGCATTGAATTTTAGAGTGCACCGAGGAGCGCCTGCTGAGGGTCCCTGTTGGTTGGTGGGGAAAGCCCCCCAGCCAAGGTTCCTGCCGGTCAATGGGGAAGGCATCCTGTTGGGGAAGCTGGTCTGCCAGGGGGCTGCCTGATGGCTGGGGCTGGATCAGGCCATGGGCGGGGGGGAGACACATCCAGGGCTGCTTGCCCCAGGTGCCAACTACTGTAATTTCGGCCCTAGTAGCTTAATTAGTTTGTGGTTCATTTTCAGTTTTTTCCAGACTCGATCAATTACATCAGTTTGGGATTAATTGATGCTAATATTTGTACTTCAAAGCAGCACCAGGTCATACCTAATGGACACACTGAGCAATTAAAGATACGGCTAGGTAATATGGCTAGGCTTCTATTAAAGTAGCTTTCTTCCTGAAATGTTTTACGTGTTCAGCCCTTTGATATGTGTTAGAGCATAATTAACTAGCCCTGTGCTTTAAACAAAGGCATTTTAATACTGAATTCAACACACTCTCTGTCTAGAGATTGACTAGTTTCTGAGCTAATATTTTTTAAAGTCTTTTTAAAATGAAAGAGAAAACAGTGGACCTTTGCAAACTTAATTCTGGCCACCAATGAGTTATCCAGATAATGGAAGAAATTGCAAGAGGCAGATATAAAGGGTTCTTTTCACTCTCTCACTCTCACTCTCACTCATTATTCCTATGCTGCAAAAAAAGACCAAGCCAATTTTATGTAACTTTTCAAACATGTGTGACTACTGTATAACCACCCAGCCTCCATTAAAGCAAATAATAAGCATGCTGCGGGAATTTAAGTGCTTTGAAAATGTACCCTTTTGTGATTATATTCTAGACTCCATGTTAGCTGTTTTATTATTGTTTTTGTATTGCTCTCTTTGTTTTCCTGATATTTAAAAAACGGTAAATTAACTCCATGGCTCATCACCCTCCCTCTGGTGTTAAACAGTCTATTTTTTTGGAGAAAGAGTCTTTTGTGCTATTTATTAGTTTGAACCAAGACGTGTTACTTTGTCAGTTTCAAAAAAGTGTAATACGTGAAATGCTATTTGTTAAAGATTCAGAGAAATCTCAAAATGCAAACTCTGCTGAACTTTTGATGCAGATCTGAACTTGGAAGCTTAAGCCTATCTTTACTATTAATAATTTGTGCATGTTGCACATGTTATTCTTCTTTGAAACTTAAGGGAATATTTTGGTTATTTTTTTGGATGGAAAAAAAGAGAAGTGATAATCACAGGCACTTACAAATAAGGCAATTAATGTGAAAAAATGTCATTGTCATAAAGAGTGTGGTATTTGAAATGTAGCCTATTTGACATTTTGGTTGTGTCCTTATTATGGAAATTAATCAGTCATATGCCTTACCAAAGAAGTGGTAAATCTATTCTCACACTTGAATACTGGATGTCTTTGTGAAATATATGAGGTATAGTTTGACATGCATGTAGAATAAAATGATCAAAAGTGACAATGAGGCTTAAGCTTCTAGATGATTTACTTGTTTTTGCAAATGCACCTCTGGGCTACGTCCACACGTACGTCGTTATTTCAAAATAAGGTATTTCAAAATGAGTTATTTTGAAATAAAGTCCTTGTTTCGAAATAAGTTAATTTGAATTAAGAAAATGTTAATTCGGATTAAGGGAAAGCCTGCTATCGAAATGGCTGTTATTTCTATTTCGAAATAACGCCGTTTGGACGTGTTGTTTCGAACAGTTGTTTCGAAACAATGGTGTTGTTTCGAAACGTCCAAACGGTGTTATTTTGAAATAACCATTTCAAAATAACAGCTGTTTTGAAATGAATGAGGTTTAAGCTGTTTTGAAATGATGGTTCTTATTTTGAAACGACAGAGCCTGTCATTTCAAAATAAGAAAACGTTGTGTGGACCTAATCTTTTTGTTTCAACATAACCAGTGTTATTTCGAAATAAAAGAGATGTGTGGACATACCCATAGTATTTATATCCTGCCCTAAACTTATAGAGTGTTTCTGTGCAGTAAGGAAGAATGTCCATGTTCAACACTTGGATTTTACAAATGGTCAACATTCCTATTAGCTGTGTCTTTCATCTCTGCCTGTACAAAATAAAAGTAGTCTGTATAACCAGAAAAGTTTATAAACCACTTTTGGAGCATTCTGCGTGAAATTTGGTAGAATGTTCAACCGCATCTCAGTAACTTACGAATGCAAGTTCCTCTGAAAAAATTATTGTCGTGTTTTATGCTCCTCTACAGTCATTTATAGGTCACTTCCATTTGGGTGGTTATGATGTATAATAACCTGCAGCTTCACACATTAAGGCTTTTGCAGGCCCATTCTGTAGTACTCTATTATAGCAAGAGTGTAATAACAATGGGTGATTTTAAGTACCATGTGTGAAATACCTAAGCACCAACAGGGTAAGCTGTACCCTTCCTTTTGAATTTCCATTAGTGTTTTGTATTTAGCTGATTAATGAATTTGAATCCCTAAAGCAGTAAGTTGGTCATAAAGATTACAGAAACCTTTCTGCAAAAATCCATCTGAAATTTCTCTTTTTACCTGAGGAAAGCAAAGGGATAGATGAATGTACCTGGCCAAAAGATACACATAGTAATTGCAGTCACATATCATATTCCATAGCCAGTAATGACCAATGTATAAAATATTTATCTTTTTTATTTATTAGCATTGATTTATATATGAAACAAGCCCCTATCCTTTGCTGTAGTCATCCAGACAATCATTTCAAAGAGCAGTGCACATCAAGAATGATGACACTGCAATATAGTAAAATCCAATCTCTTGCATAATAGAATTAGTCAGTCAATCATTCAAACCCAGATACCCCCAAAAGTTCCAGGAAATGAAGTATCAGTGGGTTTTGCATTATGCCCTGAAAGTAAAAAGATTGTTTACTTTGAGTCAAAAGGATAGCTGCTTGCCAAGTCAAGGAGGTGTTACAAAGACTGACCCTAGGAGCTCCTTTCCTTTTAAACCTTAATACATCTAGCTCAATTGCTTTCATTGATCATAACTGAGTAACATATGAAGACAGAGGCTGTCCTCCAAACTTCAGTGGATTTAAGGTATGGTAGAGTGCATTTCAGTGACCAAGATGGGCTCATCTGAGAGGAAAGCCTTCTGGCTGAGTGCATATGGAGAAAAGCTGTATTGTTCACAACTCTATCATCATGTAAAATCAATAGGGAATCTAGCTCCATCTCCATGTTGAGAACTTGGATAGGAAAATGGCAATCTCTGTCAAACCAGTCAGAATGATCTTTGCCATATTTTCCAGTTGCTTTTCCCATTTTGGCTTCATTTTTGTTTAGACTGAGCCAGATAATCCCCAACCATAACCCAATCTTAACAAGGTCCTGGAAAAGGCACTCATGATGTTGTCTGGGTCAGACAAGGATAGAAATGCACAGCTGGATATGGGTAAAAAAAGTACAAGGAGTTTGGTAGCACTTTTAAAGACTAAGAAATTTATTTATTGCATGAGTTTTCATGGGAGAAAATCCCACTTCATCAGACGCTTGAAGATGGGGATTTTGTCCCATGAAAGCTCATGCAATAAGTAAATATGTTCGTCTTTAAAAGTGCCATCAGACTCTGTGTTTGTTTTGTTGAACTAGGCTAACATGACTACCCCTTTGGAACTGGGTATGGCTAGAAAAGTTATTGAGACACACCTGGCAAGATCATCAAAAGAAGCAGTCCTTAATCTAAAATATCAGTAGTTGCACTAAGGCTAGTCTCAGCAATGCATGAAAATTAAAAAAGAGTATGTTACATGAGCAAATTATTCATAATGAAAAATTTAGTCAGCATTATAGATGACATCACATTGTTGTTAGGATGATGGGGTTCTGGACTGCAATCATATGACGTTTGTTGGGGACCAAGAGCAAGTCACCCCATACCTCTGAGCCTCAGTTTGCTTTCCCTTTATTTCTCTTGTCCATATAGATTATAAATTCTTCAGCTCAGGGACTCTTTCTTTCAATACGGGTATGGACAATGCCTAGGAAAATGGGTCCCAGTCATCGTTGGGAGTCTCTAGCCAAGACTCTTCTATTTCTACTACTTCTAATCAATTAATGCAAAATGGAGTTATGTCATCAAAGTCAGACATAGTTTATTATGAATACTATAGCAGAACCTTGCTGAAAGGTTAATGCACCAGCATATTGGTTCTTAACCCTAAAGATAACTTGTTATATGCTATGTGTTTATAATTCAAAGAGTACTGAGCTCAGCACCTTTCTGGATTAGATCAACATATGTTGAATTTTCAACAACCATTTGCTTCCATTTTTTAGACAGGAACAACACTCTCTGCCTCAACTGAGCTAATCCATTTTATGAAGCTTGTGAAGAAAATAAATGAAAGTCTCATGTGTAATGGGTGCAGTTCCTGTGCCGCCTTCTTGTGCAGTGTATAATTCCCCAAGCCAAGTGTATGAAAGACATTTACTTGCAACTCATCATTTTCTGAGGGTGTGATGAGCAACTTTTTGGGCGGTATTTATTTATGCAAAAGGAGATTGCTTTAATTTGGCTGTTGCTGTTCTTCCCCCCAGCGCCTTATGGCATAGCAGCTTTTGGCAGGGGATGAGAAGGGATGAAAACATGGCTTTGACAAGCAGCATCTTCAAGAGCTTTCAAAAGAACGTAAAGTAAAAAAAGAGAGCTGGCTGGGAGCATCCTTGCACTGGGGCACTGCTGTGGAGATGTGTTTATTTGCTGAGAGTTGTATCTTTGAGCTGTTGATTAGATTACAGCGACACCAGCAGAAAGCTTGATGAGCACAGGAAGAGGATGGTTGTTCATAGCTGTCACCCCCCAGGGAAGGAAAAATTCAGAGGAATGGCTTTGTAAGCACCATTGAGCAGGTGCTATTGCTAGAACAATGGTTGGCACTGAGCTCTGCTGCAGAAAACCTGCTTTGGTGTTTCAGCTTCTCACTTTCAGTTGCTATTGCCGGAGGGGGAAGGATGAGAGAAATGGGCTATAACAGCAGAAAATCTGATTAAAAAAATCCTGGAGTATTACCAGTATTAAACATACTTAGCATTTTTGCTGGGAGGCAATGAAGTGACATGCAAAGGAGAAGGGAGAAAAGCAAAATAAATAAAAATATATTGGTTGCCAGTTTCTCTTTCATACACACACACACACACACGCACAATTAAACTAAAACAGTAAAGGTTCTTAAAAAATTTCACCCACCCCCTGAATGACTGAAGTGTTGATTTCTAAAATATTACTTATTAGAACTAAACATTCAGTGCCAGATCGGTGGGCTCAAGCAGCCTGAAGGAAAATCCTTTATGTAGCCAATATAATAGTACATAATTTGCCAAGAGGAGGCATGAAGTTTTTTGTAATGGGCCCTGAGGCTTCTTTAAGAAAGCTACTTGACAATGCTCTACAAACCCTTTGATGCAAGATGCTTTATTTCATGTATACGATATTTGCATTTCTTTGCTTATGCAATTGCCTGATCCAAAGCTCACCCACTTAAATGGACAAACTCCTCTTGATTTCAGTCGGATTTGGATCAGGCTCGTTAGTGGGGCCCATGTGGGACAAAGCTTGGAAAGAAAATACTAGCGGGGAGGTAGACAGATCCTATGGCCCAAGGGTGGACAAAGGTCTGGCTACTTGGTGGTCCAGCACAGGTCTATGAACCAGTATGTTAGTTCACCACTTTGTGCTGACCATTAGTATTGATTGATTGCATCTTCCTGCTAGCTAATGTTAGCTCTGGAAATCATTTCTCTTTTAACACAAAGGGGAGCTTCCTTGGCCTTAGCCTGAAATTGTAATGGACTCTCTAAGTTCCCAGTTGAACAAACCTTCTCTCATGTGCTGAACAAACAAGGAGTCCTGTGGCACTTTTAATGACTAGCAAAACCACAGCTACCCTTTTGGAACTTGTCATGTGCTGAAGTTTATGCATGTGAGTTTTGAATAGCCACGGGCATAAACAGTTGGTTACTCACTGTAACTGTCCTTTCTTCGAGATGGGCTGCTCATATACATTCAGTTACAGGTAGCAAAGTGCCGCAGCTCACGGTAGCTCGGAAAATCTTTAGCGTTAGCCTGTCAGGTCAGGGCACACGGCCAACGCCCCCTCCACGCCACAACCACGGCTATATAGGTGACCGTGACCCTGACCCTCCCAGTCCCATATACCTTTGCCAACTCCATTAGCGGGGACGGTGGGAGGCACCTGAATGTATGTGAGCAGCCCATGTCGAAGAAGGACAGTTACGGTGAGTAACCGACCGTTCTCCTTCGAGCGCTGGTCACATCATTCAGTTACAGGTGACTGCTAGCTGTACCCAAGGATGGTGGGAGGAATTACAGTCTACCCACACTGAGTACAGCTCTGCCCACAGTGGCTTCATCTCTAGCCTGTTGGGCAATGGCGTAGTGCGTCATGAAGGTATGTACCGACGACCACATAGCAGTCCTGCAGATCTCTTGGATTGGGACCTTAGCGAGGAAGGCCATGGAAGATGCCTAAGTGCTGGCAGAGTGAGCTCTCACAGTCTCTGGGAGAGGCGTGTTTGACCTTCCGTAGCAGTCTTTAATGCAGTTCACAATCCACTTGGAGATGCATTGGGAGGATACCGGAGAATCTCTCATGCGTTCCGCGACCACCACGAACAGTTGGGGGGTCTTGCAGAAGGATCGGGTGTGCTCAATGTAGGTTAGGAGCACTCTTCCCACATCCAGGGTGTGCCACTGTCTCTGGTTTTCTGTCACCTGTGGGTCTGGATAGAAGACTGGCAGGCAGATTTTTTGGTTCATGTGGTAGAGGGTGGCGACCTTGGGCAGGAACAAGGGGCAGTGACGCAGAACCACCTTGTCAGGAAAGAAAACCATAGATGGGGGCCCAGAGGATAGGGCTCGTAGCTCTGAGAACCTTCTGGCCAATGTAACGGCCACCAGGAAAGCCACCTTCCAGGACAGCATTAACAGGGTGGCTGAGTCTAAGGGCTCATACAGTGGTTCTGTCAGAGCCCATAGCACCACATTCAGGTCCCACTGTGGGGTGGGGTTATGGATGTGGGGAAAAAGTTTTGCCACTCCTTTCAGGAATCTATGGCAGATGGGGTGTGAGAAGAGTCAGACCCCATCTGTCATTTGTTGAAAGGCCGAGATTGCTGCCAAATACACTTTCAATGAGGACAGAGATAGGCCTTTCTCCCTTAGGTCAAGAAAGTAATCCAAGATTGCCTGCACTGGTGCAGAGATAGGGTCTATGTTTTTATCACGGCACCAAGTGGAGCAGTGTTTCCATTTTGCCATGTAGGTGGACCTGGTGGAGGGTTTTCTGCTACCAACCAGGACCTTTTTAACCCTATCCGAGCAGTGTCTCTCTGGCTCGCTGAGCCAGAGAGCATCCAGGCTGTCAGGTGTAGGAGGCCCGGGTTTGGGTGCTGAAGGCATCCCAAGTCCTGTGTCAGAAGGTCTGCCCACCGTGGGAGGTGAAGTGGGGTCCTCCCTGACATGTCTTGTAGGAGGGGGAACCACTGTTGCCTGGGCCAGTCTGGGGCTATCAGGATGATGAGTGCCTTGTCTGTGAGGACCTTCAGAAGCACCCTGGGAATCAGGGGAATTGGCGGGAAAGCATACATTAGGACTCTGGACCAGTTGAGGAGAAAGGCATCGCTGCGAGACCCCTTCTCCCAACCTCGGAGGGAGCAATAATGAGGCCATTTGTGGTTCTGAGCCGTGGCAAAGAGGTCGATTGGAGGGGTTCCCCACCTGATTGTCAGCAGGGAGAAAAACCTCGTTGTGGAGGGACCACTCGTGATTCGCCAACGGCTTTCTGCTGAGTGAGTCTGCTATGCCATTGTCCATGCTGGGGAGATGGGCAGCAGTTGGCGTGAAGTGATGGTTTATCGC
This sequence comes from Podocnemis expansa, assembly GCA_007922195.1. Lineage (NCBI taxonomy): Eukaryota > Metazoa > Chordata > Testudines > Podocnemididae > Podocnemis > Podocnemis expansa. The sequence goes on from ML681971.1 coordinate 14,171,056, forward strand.
TAGTTGCCACAGCTTGGTCGCTTCCTCGCATAGGACTGAGGAGCGGACTCCCTCTTGGTGGTTCGTGTAGAACATGGCTGCTGTGTTGTCTGAGAGGATTTGGACCACTCTGCCTTGGATCTGGTCCAGGAAGGTCATACAGGCTAGTCTGATGGCTCTGAGCTCCTTCACATTTATGTGGAGGATACTGCCCTCGGGGCTCCAGGCGCCTTGCGTGGAGAGGCCCCCAGACAGTTGGGTGCCCCACCCCAGCTTGGTGGCATCCATTAGAAGGGTTGCTGCAGGTTTGGACTCCCTGAATAGGATTCCCCCCATCACGAAGTCGGGGTCCCGCCAGATTTGGAGGGACTCCAGGGCATGCTGGGGTACCGAGATTACCTTGTTGAGATGGTCCCGTTCTGGTCGGAAGCTTGTGGTGAACCAGAGCTGGAACAGTTGCATCCGCAGGCAGGCTGTTCGGATTACTGACTTGGCCGCTGCCATGTGCCCCAGAAGCTGCATGCATCTGTATGCTGTGGTCAGCCCGGGCACCTGGATCTCCATGATGATGGTGCAGATGAACCGAAATCTTGACAGGGGCAAGGATGTGATGCCTTGCCGAGCGGCCAGGTATGCCCCAATGAGCTCTATGTCCTGGGTGGGCAAAGCTTGGATTTTTCCAAGTTTATGCGGAAGCCCAGGAACTCACACAGGTTCATTACAGCGTCAACATGGTCTTGTACTTGTCGACTTGACTTGCCCACTATGAGCCAGTCGTCTAGGTAGGGGTAGATTCTTACAGCCATCCTGCATAGGAACGCTGCAACCGGTGCGACATACTTTGTGAACACCCTGGGGGTTAGCAATAACTTAAAGGAGAGGGCAATAACCTGGTAATGGCATCATGCCACTACAAACCTGAGGAACTGCCTGTGGTGGGGCCAGATGGCTATGTGGAAGTAAGCATCCTTTAGGTCGAGGGCCGCGAACCACTCTCCTGGGGACAAGGAGGGAACGATCTGTGGTAGGGAGATCATGCGGAATTTTATTTTCTTTATGTTTTTGTTGAAAGCTCTGAGGTCTAGGATGGGCCGTAGGTCCCCATTGGGTTTGGGGACCAGGAAGTAGTGGGAATAGAACCCTATGCTGCATTCCCCCCTTCGGAACCTTTTCGATGGCTCCAAGGGAGAGTAACTTTTGGCATTTGGCCTCGAGCTTGCCTAGTAGATCGGGGTTCTCTGGGATTATGGGAGGGGACGGTTTCCTGTCCTGGGGGGGGTTGAGAGGAACTGGATGTGGTATCTTTTTGCTACTGTGTCGAGGACCCACTGGTCCGAAGTGACCTGGGTCCACCGTGGTGCGAAGTGGCGGAGGCGGTGTGGGGAGAACAGGGGCTGTGGAGTGCTGCCCTTAAAGGGGACCATCAAAACCGCTGTTTGCAGCCCAACGAATGGTCCAACCCCTGTCTGCACCGCCCCGACTGGGAGGCGCCCAGCTTACCCCCTTTACTTGCCCGGCCTTCATCCTTGTCCAGGTCCCCGAGGTGGCACTGGGGAAACTGGAGAGATCTTGGAAACTGGGTCTGCAGCTGCAGCTGTTGTTTCAGTTTCTGTAGCTGCTGTTGTAGCTGGTGTGACTTCGAGGAACATCTAACAGGTTGCAGACTGTAGATCCCGAGGGACCTCAAAGTGGCCCTCGAGTCCTTCATACTGTGCAGCTTCGCATCTGTGGAAGATGCAAAGAGGTCGGGTCCTTCAAAGGGAAGGTCCTGAATAATTTGTTGCATCTGCGTGGAGAGGCCGGAGTTCTGGAGCCAGGCCAAACAGCGCAACACCACTGCAGATGCCATTGTGCATGCCGCTGTATTCACTGCATCCCAGGTTGCCGCAAGCATGTCCCTGGATGCTCTCTCTCCCTCGTCCAGCATCACTTCAAAGTCTCTGAGGCGATCCTCGGGGATGCCCGATCGGAGATTTCGTAGAGCTTCCCACAGGTTGAAGATGTAGCGCGTCATCAAAGCAGAATGGTTTGAGATGCGCAGCTGGAGGGTGGCCAAGGAGTAAACTTTCCTGCAGAGCAGGTTGAGCCTCATTGCCTCCTTGTTCTTGGGGGTGGTGCTAGGTTGGCCTTGTCTCTCCCTTTGGTTGACTGCATCGACCACCAAGGACCCCAGGGTTGGGTGGTGAAACAGGAAGGGAAAGCCTTCCGGGGAGATGGAATATTTCTTGTCTGGTATTTTGGACACCGGCGTGATTGAGGAAGGCATTTGCCAGGATTCCTGGACAATGCAGAACACCCTGGTGTGCAAGGGGATTCCGACCTTAGCCGACAGGGCTCGACGACACGCGTCAAAGAGGGAGTCGTCCTCCACCTGGATTACCCCTAGTTTGAGCTTCAGGTTCGCTGCCATGTGGAGGAGAAGGTCCTGTTTGAAGCGAGGATCCCCTTCATGGTCAGTGGACATGTCGATTAATCTCTTGTCAGGCGACGAAGATGATGGGGCCCTTGATTTGCTTTGTTGTGTAGAATCAGGGTCCAGCTTGTTGTTGGAGAAATCCGAGGACTCCAGTGCAAGCAAACGTGCGTACCAGGAGGAAGTGTCATCTGCCATTGCGTTCAGCCAGTCGAGAGTCCATTCATTGTGCGAGGACCTCGACAGCGGCATAGGAGTTATGAGGGGGCCAGGTGTTTCCCCGATGGGTGCCTGCGCCGCACGCACAGTGACATGGAGCTTTTGTGGGCTAACGTTCTCAGGCGCTCCTTCTGCGGGGAAGAAAGGGATCCTCCGAGGACGATCTGGGTGACCTCCCCCCCGATAGTCGGCAGTCTGGTACCAAGAATTCCTCAGAGAAACGGTGAGGAGCCGTAGAACTTGGGCCCGGTACTGGGTTCAACAGTGCCAGGTTGGAGAGAGGTGAGGAGGCCCGAGATGGTACTGGCATTGGTGCAGGTGTTGGCGGTGCTGAATCTGACAGTACCAGAAGTGACGGTACCAGAAGTGGGGTTATCGGCGACAGTGCCAGGTCCAGTGGTACTGGGGTTGGTGGCGGTACCAGGCTTGTCAGTGGTGCCGGACTTGCGGGCGATGCCGTGTCCAGCGGCGCCGAGGGAGGCAGTGCTGTTGTGGCCGGTTGCCTCGTGTTCCACACCGAAGCCAGATTTAAGCACCCTTGGCTAGCCAGTGCCTGAGTTGGGGCCCTGCTCGGGGTGGCTGGGAGGCTACCGGGAGACCGGTGAGGTCAGTGCCTAGAAGGTACCGTGGAGGGCCAAGATCTTGGGCCTGGTACCGGGGATCAGCGGGAAGCTTGACCCCTGGCTGATCAAGGGTCCAGCAGAGTGCTGACGGCTCAGCCGCTTTTGAGTGGAGTGGCTCCAGTCCCTGAAATGAGGCGGAGGCAACGCTCTCTTTCCAGCTGAGTCCTCCGCTTGAAGGATCGGCAGATGGGGCAGTCCGCTGTGATGTGGGACTCACCCAAGCAAGCAAGGCACTTCTCGTGTGGATCATCCATTGGGAAAGCCTTGCAGCATCCTAAGCATGGCTTGAATCCTGGCATTTCGAATTTCGCATGAAAGAACAGGCCCTTGCATTTCGCAAGATAACACTGATCTGAACCGATGCTGATGACGGAAAAAGGAACTGGGAGGGTCAGGGTCACGGACACCTATGTAGCTGTGGCTGCAGGTTGGAGGGGGCGTTGGCCGTGTGGTCTGACCTGACAGGCTAATGCTAAAGACTTTCTGAGGTACCATGCGCTGTGGCACGTAGACACCTGTAACTGAATGATGTGAGCAGCTTTCAAAGAAGTTACCTTCATGCATCACTCTGCATGAGATTGTGACTGTAAATTCTTCTTTCCTACCGATAGCAAGGCATTAAAATGTCAATTGCTGCTCCCCTTTAAGACAAAGAGAGTTTATTTACTGACAGTAATGGGAAGAGGATTTACCTCAATCCTTTCAGTCATTTCTGCATTAGGGGGTTGTGATGAGTCAACAAGCCTTAACCGGAAATGTCCGTGAGTGTAGTAAAGCTAATCAGGAAAGAGGCAGTAAAAATGATGTGGTTCTAAGAAGTAAAGGAGAATCAAAAACTTGCACATTCTTTGTCACAACTTAGCCTCTGTCTTCTGTGTACCAGAGACTGTATTCATCCAAGACAAAAAGATATTTTATTCATATGCTCTATCCTGGTTTAGTCCAAAATATGTTAAATGGGAGTAGCTGTTACATGTTGGAATAGGTTAAATACGTCAACTCATCTTTCATAAGGTGAGTTGTAAATAAAAGCTTTAAATTAAAATGTATGTTGGGAACTTAATGGGCTTAGTGTGGAACCTTTTATTCAACCAGTACAAGATTGAGGCTGGAAGTATTGAATTAGCTGTAGGTCTGTCAAGAGTGCAATACTTCCTGCAAAACCTAAAATTCCCAAGACCAGCTACTCTGTTTGTGACCTTTCTAAGGGTAAAAAGTAGTCATTGTGAACTTGTTGGAACTTGTTGCAGAGATTGTCATGAAGGCTGAAAGTATAACTGGGTTAAAAAAAGATCTAGGTAAGTTCATGGAAGGTGGGCTCATCAATGTCTATTAGCAAAAGTGATCCAAGGCACCATCAGAAGCAGATATTGGATGATGCGAGTGGATCAATCCATTGCCCTGTCCTGTTTATTCCATTTCAAGCCTCTAGCACTAATCACAGTTGGAAGTCAGGATGCTGGGCTAGATGGCCCAGTGGTTTGGCCCATTATGGCTACATATATGTTAATAGGAATTTCAGTTACGTATGGCATGTAAAATGTCATCTGTATAGATAAATAGCTAAAAGTGAATCAATGATGTACCAGCGCAGCTTAATACATAATAAAAACAACAGGCGTCCTTTGGCATTTTATAGATTAACAGATTTCATCAGGCATAAACTTATGTGGGCTCCAACCCACTTTGTTGGATTCATGAAGTGGAAACTACAGTTAAGAGGTATATATACACATGCCAGGGTGGAGGAGGGCAAGTGTTAGCAAAGTCAGTTCAGAGGGCAGTTGGGGCCCTTTCACACCAGCTGTTCAAAGAGAGAGAAAGTGTGAACAGGACAATCACTTTTTGTAATGTATTAACCATTCCAAGTCCCTATTCAAACCCAGTCTGATTGTGTCAGGCTTGCAGATTAGCTCCAACTCTGTAGTTTCATGATGAAGTCTGTTTTTGAAGTTTCTTTGTTGAAGTATGGCAACTTTCAAGTCTGCTACTGAGTGTCCGTGGAGGTTGAAGTGTTCTCCTACTGATTTATGGATGTTGCCATTTTTGATATCCGATTTGTGTCCATTTATCCTTTTGTGCAAGGACAGTCTGGTTTGGCCAATGTACATGGCTGAGGGGCTTTGCTGGCACATGATAGCATATACCATGTTAGTGGATGTGCAGGTGAATGAGCCCCTGATGGTGTGGCTGATGTGGTTGGGACATGCAATAGTATCACTGGAATTGATGCGTGAGCAGAGTTGGCAACAGAGTTTTTTGCAAGGACAGGTTCCTGGATTAGTCTTCTTGCTGTATCGTGTTCAGTTGTTGGTGAGTATTTGCTTCAGGTTAGGGGGCTGTCTATAAGTAAGGGTAGGCCTGCCTCCCAAGGCTTGAGAGAGTGTGAGGTCATCTTTTAGGATAGGTTGTAGATCTCTGAAGTGTTGGAGAGATTTTACCTGGGGACTGTACTTTAAAGTCTTTAAAGCATGACTTGAGGATGTTAATTACTCAGTCAGAAGTTAGAGCGTTATTACAGGAGTGAGTGGGTGAGGTTTTGTGTCCTGCATTGTGCAGGAGACCAGACCATCATACTGGTCCTTTCTGACATTAGCGTCTATGAGCCTATCTCTTTCCTGAGTGATAACAGCTAAGTTAGACCCCTTTATTTTATATGTATCATTGGGTTTCTGTATTCAAATATGCATTACTTTCTATTTATCAACATTGAATTTCAGCTGCCATTTTGTTGTCTAGTCATCCAGTTTTGTAAGATCCCTTTGGAAAACTCTTCACAGTCTGGTTTGGATTTAGTAATAATAATCCAAATTAATCCTGAGTAATTTTGTACCATCTGCAAAATTTCCCACCTCAGAGTTCACCCCTGTTACCTGATCATCTATGAATATGTTGAATGGTATTGGTCCAAGACAATGGTCCCCATAAACTGCATGGCTGCGTGGCTCCCTGGCCTAACACTGCCAGCGTTGCACGGCCAGCAGCCAGAGCCCTACCCAGCTGGAAGATGCTGTCTTCCAGCCGGCTGAGAGCTCCTCCAGAGCTGGGAGTTATTAAAACTCCAGGCTAGAGAAGCTATGATGGAGCATGCTCAGAACATCTGAGCATGCTCTGTCAGTGCATCTCCGGCTGGAGAGCCATGGCTTGGATCTGCGTGGCCTGCTACGTGTGTGGGGGGGTCAAGCTGGCTGGGGGGTTACTGGGGGGGAACGGGCTAGGGTAGGAGGAGGGGAGAGCTGTGGGGGGAGAATTGGGCCTGCGGGGGGTGCAGGATCGGGCCTGCATCTGTGTGCAGGATCGGGCCGCCCCTGTAGCAGGCAACTTCAGTTGCTTAGCTGCCTCAGGGCCTTAGAGGGAACACTGGACTCCTAGACAAGTACCCAACTTTGTGTGATAATCGAAGAAAATGGCCATTCATGAACCTTTTTTCAGTTTTTACTATGGTGCCATATAGCCCCTCTTCACCACCACAGTCTCACACCTCATTGGCCCTCATACGCCCCGCCAGTAAATTCCAACACCCCCCTAATTTCAATTCCCGGGGAGAACCCTGTGGGCAATGGTTTTTGTAGGGAAGAAACAATTGGTTCAAGGCAGAACACTAGGGTTGTTTTTAGGGAAAATAATGACTTGTTTAAGTGGACAATTCACATTCCTGGCTAGGGTGGTAATGGTTCAGGGACGCTCACAATACAATTAGGGAGATTCAGTATTTTGGGTGTCAGTTAGTGTGCCTATGACTAGAATGGTCTGATAACTGATCCTGGAATGGGCAGGGGGAACTCCAACATCAAGGCAGTAGTTTAAAAACACAAAGCTATTTCTTGCAGGCAACCCCCAGCCCCTACTTAATTACAAACAAATAGGGTGGAGGCTCTGTCTCTCACAGAATGGAAGCTGATGAGATTGACTACATGGCAAAAATAATGTAAATAACAACAACAACAACAACAAAAATCACCTAGCAAGGAAGAGAGGGGAAAAAAGAATCTCAAAGGCTGTGTTCACACAGCACTCTTATTTTGAAACAACAGAGGTTGTTTCGAAATAAGAAATACCCTGTTCACACGACGCACGGTTGTTTCGAAACATCTTAAACCCCATGTGGGGACAAAACAATGTTGTTTCGAAACGATTGTTTTGAAACAATGCCGTCCGAACATGTTGTTTCGAAACAGCAGTGACTTGTTTCGAAATAACTGTTGCCTGAAACTGCTATTTCGCTTTGAGCTTTTTCCTTAATTCGAATTAACAAACTGTTAATTCGAATTAAGTTATTTCAAAATAAGGCCTTATTTCAATACAAGTTGTTTTGACACAACTTGTATCGAAATAATGCCTGTGTGTGAACACAGCCAAAAAGTCATATCTGGGAAAGGGAGGGGAAAGGAGGGGTGAGTTTGATAAAACACTTGGAACAGTGAAAGAGCTTTTTCCTCCCCCCTCCTTTAAAAGTCTGGTCCAAGAAGTGTCATTAAAATCATTGGTGTTACATGAAATGGTGTTGAGGCACATGGTCAGTCTGGAGCAGTTGCTCCCTGGGCCCACTATACCTGGGAGCTTCCTTAATGAGCTGTTAAGAGATATAAAGTTTGTAGCCATCCAGTCTAGGAGTGCTCTGGAATCCAAGAACTTGAAACACAAATAGACTAAATCTATTCCTAGCTTCTAATACAGATATGACACCTTAATATAAACCAGAGACTCATTCCTAGCTGTTTACAGCCTTTGCACTGGTACTAAACATGGCCTATCACATATGGATTATTGCAAATATAGAATACTATTAATAGGAAAAATAATAATAAATGATTCTCTAAAGCCAGATAGCATCACACACCAGGGTTAATTACTGGGAAGGGGAGGAGATGTGCAGAGGTGGGGAGGACAGGTCCTGCTCCAGAGGGCTAAAATTACCTTTTCCAATACTGGGAGAGAGAGAGAGAGCTAAATGGTCACTTCCCCACCACCTGCTTAATTACAAACAAATAAGAAAATCGAATTTCTAAAGCATGGAATAAATTTTATGCTCACCATATGGTGTTGGTCTGCAGAATTCATAAATAGGGTTGTCATCGGCACTGCCAGTCGGGGAATGATCCCTGGGCCACCCACCCCCCAACTGACCTCACCGAATGAGTGAGGAGAGGGGCCAATCCCCACCTGCCACCCTGGGTGGCGGGGGTGATGCCCAACCTACAACCTTCCACTGCTCTGGCTGGCCACTGAGTCACTGACCTACAGGGCAGGGGATTATACCCAGCCTGATTCCCAGACCCTCCCGACCAACCTGGGGATGGATCCTCTGCCCCCAATGCCTCTGGCCCCCCAGGCTGCCTTCAAGTCTTGCCCACCAGTACCATGCAGATGCTGGTCCTAAATAAAACAGTACAGAGACTCTGCTGCAGGGGAGAGACGGGTTTAATGCTCCCTCTTTTCTGTGCTCCCTAATTGAGCTGGGTGCAATCCTTCACTCAGTTCACAGCTTAGCTCCACCTACGCTCCTCCCACCCTACCAACAGGGAAAATCAGATGGGGGGCCTCAGGGCATTTGTCTGGGGCTGGTGCCCTGTTGGTCCAATGGCAGTGATGGCCCTGACATATAGTAGTGTACAAGAAATGACTTTCTTGTGTGAACTGGTCCAGGCTGAGGTTGATGGTGGGGTGGAAATTGTAGAAGAAATCTATAAGAAGTCTATAAGGTGCCACAGGACTCTCGTTCTTATTGTACATGGACTATCACAGCTACCTCTCTGGAAATCAATTCATAATGTGTGTATCCTTTGTCCCTCCTGAGGAAATCCAGGTGAATCTATGGATTAGAGATTGACTTCACTTTTCTGTTTTCATTTCTATGTGACGCCTTCAACTGCAGAGCTCTTAGGGCTTCAGCCAAAACCCACTGAAAGCCAATGAAAAGAGGTTGATTTCAGTGCTCTTTGGACCATGGTCTTAGTGACTTATCATTTTTGTCAGGCTAAACTGCAGGCACTGTCCTATAAATGGGCTTCAGGGGACCATTAATAGTGAGCAGACAACATATATTCACTTTAGTGGTGTCTACAGGCGTGAAGACTAGAAAAGCTGTGAAGAAGTTGAATTAATTTTGAAATAGAAGTGAGACATATAGGACAAATGAGCAATGTTTTTTTCAGTGTTTAGAGCTCTGGGTCAAATATTAAAATGAATGTTATGACAAAATTCTTTTAAAATTTTGATGGCAGTCTTATGTCTCAGTGCTGAAATGAACTGTTTTAAAGAGTTTCTCATGAAAATTATATTATGACTGTGTTTCAGTAACCCCAAGCCACATCAAGATAGGGGATCATTGCTATGGTAACTTTGTTTAAAAGTGATTGTTAATAACGGAGAGATAATTGGAATTCAGAGAGGTAGTAATTGCACAAGCACTGAAAAGGTTAGACTGGTATTTTTATAACAGTAATCAAAACTTGATGTGAATTTACTTCATGTTCTGTTCAGTGCGTATCCACTGAAAGGATACTGTCTGAGGAAAAATCAAATATAACAAGATGTTGAAATTGAAAAGGACAAACTGATGTTTTGAATCCCTAGCATAATGATACCTTAGTACTGTATAGTTTTCTCCCTTGACTGGTATTTTGAGATGAGATAATTGACTTTTTGAATGATTGCAACAGTTTCTTAAATTGAACAATAGGTAACTGGGTTAAATAGAATTATTTTCTATATTCAGGTAGATAATTAAAAAGTTGCACATACCGCTTGAATCATCCATGTTCTGTTTTTAATTTCCTTGTTCTTTATCATGATGGCCGATATCATTTGAATGTAATGAGAAGCTCCAGTCCTTTCACTTCAGTTCAGCAGTTCTAGCCTCCCAGTGGGAAAAATTTACACAACTGGTTAAGTGCAAAAATAGGACTTTCCTCCTCCACCTGAAAACCTTTTTGCTCTCGATGGCAATAAATGGTCATGCCATATAATTTTGGAGGGAGAAAAATGTGCATCAGCAAAGCCATGCATTAATTTAAATGTATAGCTAGAAATACTCTTTTTCATCATTACCATTTTGCCTATGCAACTTAGTCCCTTCCCCAACTGTCATCATGGGCTATGTCCATATGTTGCTTTTAAATCAAAACAACAACCGTTGTTTCGATTTAAAAAATGGCATGTCTGAACGACATTTCGTTATTTCAAAATGACGAGTCCCATCATTTCAAAACAACGAGCCTTATTTTGAAATAGTAAAACCGAGGAAGAAAGCAAAATAGCCATTAAATCGAAATGGTTGTTTTGAAATAACCATTCCCAGGTTGCCTTCCTTTTTCTATATATTGGGTGGGGGCATGGCCCAGTGAGGAGGCCATGTTGCCACCCCCTCCCATGCTGCCCCTCTCGTGAAGTGAAATAAGTCCTGTGTCCGGACTTGCTATTTCGATTTGGTGTTTTTGCTTAATTTGATTTAAGTTAAATCGAATTAAGGATTTTATTTTGAATTAACTTATTTTGATTTAACTTAAATCAAAATAAGCATGTACGTGTGGACATAGCCATGGTGTTTTAAGATCTTTCAGATTACATTGATGCTGGGGACTGTACAACAGGTTTTAGGCACTGAAGATTTATTCAAGATACTTGTGTGGATACATGGCGAAACTGCGGTGGTTCAAGACAAAGACTGTGTGGTTGGAAGATCTAGTTTAGATTTTGGAGTGGCTTAGGTTCTGGGGTAGAGAAAGCCACCTCTTGCCCTTGTGGATCTCACTCCTGACCATTTGAGATACTTGGACTGGCCACTGTAAGTGGGTTTGCCCCTTGATTTAGCAGGCTTAAATTTATGCTCAGGTAACAATGGAACTGAGCCAAAGAACCTCATCTGATTTGAATCGATACAGCTCTACTGACTGAGGATTCGGTCCCCTTATTTTATTACACGTCTTGTGTAAAGAAAGAAAACAAGAATGGAGACGATAATATGAAGGGAAGCGAAATGCAGGAAATAATGTTTTCACATGAAATTTTTCAGTTTTCACAGGAGGCATAAGAAGTTCTTTAACAACCTCTATCTCTCTCTCTCTTAACCCCCCCCAGCTCACCCTCAAACACATTCCAGCAGTAGCACTTCTGTATCATTTTGTCATTGTTAGTGGGTTCTTTTTATTCCTTTCTGCTGGTGTTCTTCATGGGGAGTCTTCTTTTTGCAAACAAGGATGCTATAATGCAAAGCTGTTACAACGCTATTTGGAGACCCATAGAGGCCTCTGGTTTGGTTCTGTTGCCTTATTTAGTTGTGTGGTGGGTCTGTCTATATGAACATAATGCCACCAGTAGCTAAATGCTAATTTACTTTTGTAAATAGTGCAATTGGATGGCAGATGACTGCTTCATCATAGATGTGACTCCCTTTGTGGTTTAATGTATCTTTGGTTAAAGTCTTAAAGTGGTCAGATTGACTCTCTAAATATCAGCAAGAACTGCTTCATCCTCCAGTGCTCAGCTCACTGTGATCAAAACATTCTCAGCCTTTTCTGGGACTGATGAGGCCAAAAATCAGATTTAAATAACACTATTTTGGTTGACCACTAGGCCACAGGAGCAGTGTACAAGCACTATGGACCATATTCCTATCTTCCTGGTTTAAAATTATTGACTTTGGTGGAATTACACTAGAGATAAATGTGGTCCTATTTATTTAATGGGATTTGTTTCCTCTGGCTAAAAATCTGGGGTGACTGAATACGTAAGTAGGTAGAATGAATGCAGTGGATAAAAGTAATCTAATTAAAAAACACCCAGCCTGCTGCAAACCAAGGATTACAGAAAGGTTTTCTAAAAAATGAGATAAAATAAAAATAACCTGACATCAATGTTGTAGCTGCTAGTTATGAGACATCAGGTCTGAATGAGTCAATTAAATTCACTTTCGTTTTCCTGTGAAGTCAAATTTTAAACTACATCTTAAAGTATGTTATGAAAGTTGACAGTTTCAGACCTTACATTTCTGGAATTAACGTGGGTAAAAATATTAATCCACAAACACCTCTGTCTGATTAACAGGTTCCAATGGTATCAAGATTTCAAAATGGGCACATCACAGGCTTCTGCCTTGTTGCCAACTTTCTGACACCAGCAGTTCTTTGAAGAAGCCATGAGCTAGAAAATCATAGCATTTGCTGGCATTCAGAAGAACTCATGAAGCTTACAATGTACCCATTTGTCTTGTACACCCAGAATTCTCCAGTCTTCTGGGAAAGATTTTTGATTTACTGATGTCCTTGCTGTAAGAACTAACAAACATGAATCGTGAGTTTTTAGTTTGTTCACCATATTTTGCTAGAAAAAGTGGGAAATGCTAGCCCTTTGGGGTTGGGGTGGGGTATACTAATGATGACTGCTGATTTTATTTAGTATCGGTTTATATGGTATCACTGTAAGCATACATGACACTGAAAAGTGGATTACAAGCTTTTGGGACAAAGACCTCTAGTGAGGTTTTCAAAAGCATACAAATGACCTTATGTAAGGGGACTGATAGCCCCTTACTGAAACGGAATGGGCTTGTTTGATTGGCCACTCCAGCCTGGGAGCAGGACTCTGAAACAGACACCCCCAGGGCTAGTGGGGGGACCAGTAGTCCACGATGGCCTGATTGACCAGCTGGACAGGCCAATGAAGGAGCCAGGAGAGTGCTACCCCGCCCCTGAGCTGAAACTGCAGGCTGGGCATGCCTGGGGAAGCCAGAGTGTGTGTGGGGCAGAGCTAAGGAGGAAGCACTAAGCAGCCAGCAGCTGGGAGCCAGAGAACCCAGGAAAGGGGGCAAGGCTGGGCTGATTTGTGCAGAGCAGACCCACAGCAGCAGGACCAGCAGAGAGCCAAGTCAAATTGAGCAGAGCAGAGCTGGAGCCAGGGGCAGAGCCGGAGCTGTCTGAAGCTGGGTGCAGGAGGCCAGAGAAGGAGCCCAAGGTGCTGATCTGATCTGTGCAGACCCCCAGCAGGAGAACCAGAGGAGCCGGAGGAGCGCCCCAGAGAGCCACACAGAACTAGAGCAGCGGCTGGGAGCCAGAGCTGCAGCCATCTGGAGCTGGGTGTGGTGAGCAGTTGGGGAGCAGTGAAGGGGGACAGGGCTGACGCTGGGAAGAAGGGCCCTGCCCCTGGAGCTTGGGGATGTGTGCCCACAGCTAGAGCCTGCATCTAGCCCCCTGGAGCATCCATCCAGTTGCAGCCAGGCCTGGGCAGAGGGCTTGCAATGTGGAGAACAGACTGTGAGACTGTTCCTCAGGCCCCAGAGACTCTTGTGTGTAGTGCTCCCACAGCAGGGAGTGGCACCGGGGGGTTTACTTTTCACCTTTTTCCACTTTTCTCTATTTCCTTATTGGGTTATTTTTTATTTCTGTGTGCCTAAATAAATTGTATTACTTTGAACTGTATATAGTGACTGGTGGGCCAGAAGAGTGGTCAGTGCAGTCAGCACCCCGGAGTGGGGACACCCTAGCCCTGTCCTGAGACACCATGATAAGAGTGGGGGTTGAGCCCCTAGAAATTCTGGGACCCAGCCTTGTCAGGGTTACAGGGGCTCCTCCATACAGGAGATTGGGAGGGGAGCATTTGAGGTCAGGCTGGCCTCGGGGTAAAGGAAGTGGGAGCAGGGACCTAGATCCTTTTGGTACCCACCTTCACCGGGGTGGTATAAAAGCCTGGAAAGTTCCTCACAATAGTGGGTCCATCCCCCTGATTACACTTAGAGCCAACGATGTTTTGAAAATCAAAGGTATTTGTGTTCTTTAGGTCACTTATATGCCTGAAAACCCCATCCCTCTTCTGTGTTTTGCAGACAAATGTGCTATTTGTGACAGTGGAAGTGTTCTGAGGTAGCAGTGAGCCATCATGAGTTGGAGCAGCAGAGGAAAGCTTAATTAGAAATGTGGGTCTGGATGAAAAGAGAGGGGTACATGGTGTGTATGGGAAAAGGGACACTTTGTTCCCAAATGCCTGGGATGGCATGAAAGAAAGTGTGACATCAAGTGTGGGGAATAGTTAGGACGGAGATATGAAAGATGCAATGAATAGAGATAGACATATCTGTTGATTAAGAAATGAGTTTTAAGGATGAGGATTAGGAGAGCAAACTTCATGGAGTATAAAATGGAAGGAAATAATGTGAAGTTTTACCCTCTAGGCTGCAGCAGCTACTGTTTTAAAAGAAGGCAAGCTTCAGGCTGGCACTTTATCTGGGTTGGAACCCTGCTGCAGTGTCCCTAGCCTCAGTTTGCCAAAAGCTGGGAATGGACAACAGCAGATAGATCCCTGAAATGCCTGGCACTGGCCATTGTCAGAAGACACGATACTGAGCTAGGTGGGTGACTGGTCTGACCCACTATGGCAGTTCTTATATTCTAACCAAAGTCCCAGATCCACTGCTGAAATATGCTCTTTGGGGAATGGGCCATTTTTCCTTCTCTTTGTACAGCACCCAGCACAGAGAGGTCCTTGCCCATGAGTAGAGCTCCTAAGTATTATGATAACAGAAATAAAGAATAATAATATAACAGATTTTGCATGAATCTGTTGCCACCATGAGGGGAAAACCAAGCACTTTGCCCTTTGTGAAAGTATGGCCTCATGTTCTCATTTTGAACTACCAAGGTTCAGGAAGAAATGGGGTGAAATTCTGATATTGGCAACTCCTTGGAAGTTTTGTCCCTGACTTCACGGGGGGGGGGGGGGCAGCATTCTTATCACCGTTTAATTTCATCAAGCAGGTGTTCCATTTACATGTTGACATTCGCATTCAGATGTGTGGCTTAGGTTTGGTTCCCTCCCCAAAGTAAAGAATTCCAGAGAGAATGTCTCAGCTACTTCCTGTCCACTAATGAAAGCAAGTTGCCATGCAATAAGATTGTTTGATTTTATATCTTATATACATGCACAACTTCCAGCATGTAAATGGAACACCTGACTAGTTCCGTATTGTTAATAATGCTCTTGCTGGGAAAATGACTTTAATTTACCCAACCACCATTATAGTCAGTTTTTGCTCCAAACCAAGGGTCACTTAATCGTTATCTTAGAATGTGAATGATACAAAGATCAGAGACTGAAAACTTTCTGATGGAAAAGAGGCTCATTAGAAAATGCCATTTCTAGAAAATGAAATGTTTCCTGGGAATCTATTGGTTGTGTCAAAATTTTCCATGGGAAATTATCAAATGCTTAATTTTGATAAGGTCATAATGCTCTTAACTTTATCATTTCAGCTTCTGTAATATAACATACATACATAAATGTCAAGATGATAAAATCAAATGAAATCATTCTGACTTTATAGAAATAAAACATTCTAGAGTTTTTTTTTCACAATTAAAATTAAAATAATTAAAAAATTTCTACCTCAGTTGGAATCAAAATCCCAGAACCAAAATTCAGATTAGAGTTTCAACTCAAACCTTTCTCTAAAATGGGCTAACACAATCATCCTAAACTTTGGGAAGTTTGAATTTAGATCCCGGTTATGAACTGACAAAGTTGAGGAATATTTGAGTATGGGATTTTTTGATTCTGCCCATTAGAGAGGTATGAATTTCAGCTCTAGACCTGGGGTTTGTGTTTGGACCCATCCCTACTACAGTGGCAGTGGCCTGGCACTTGAGACACCTGGATTCAATTCTCTTCTACACTATAGACTTTTTGTGTGATGTAGGCAAGTCTTTTAGCCTCTCTGTGCCCCAGTTACCCATCCCCAAGATGGAAATAATAGGTCTTCCCTATGCAGTGCTTTCAGAGCCAATGGATTAAGGATGGTGAGGCTCCAAGACTACAATTATGGGAGGTACCAAAGATTAGATAACTGTCTAGATTCTGCCCGGTGATCCTAGTAAGGTTTAACTCTAGCGTGGATACATAACCCTATAGAGTTCAATCTCTGGTATCCAGCATTTGTATAGGATGCACTTCTTTATAACTTTATAGCACTTCTTTATAGCTGTAGCTTCACCATTCCCTACTTTGCTGTTTAATAGAAACCTATTTGAAAAGGTTTAGCATTTATGGAGGAATAACTTCCCATATGTGCAAACTTGTTAAATAAACCCAGCCTGCTGTCTCCAAGATGTAGTGGCTTATTTTGTAAATGGTCTTGTGTTTCCACTTGAAGCAGCAAAGACCTAGCTAATTACTTATTTATTGAGCAGTGATGATGAACTGTACAGGACATAGAACAGGAAGGAGTGGATCCTTGTCCCAAAGAGCTGAAAATCTTGAGAGGACAGTGAAATAAAAAAGCCATGTTAATTTCAAGCTCCATTAAAAACCTAAGGAGAGAGATTTATATCTCTCTTCAGAAATCTAGGCTTGACCCTTTAATTTTTTATTTTATTGTGGAACCAAACTATTGAGTATTTTAGAGAAGGATGAGAAAAAAATCAGAAATGAATGTTTGTTATATGGAAGTTGGTGCAAGTCTTACATAAAAATTATGAAGGACTTGCTATTTTTACAGCACAATAGAGTGCAGATGCTTTTACAGCCTAATCAGAGGACAATGTTCACTGCCCAGGAGATCGTACAGTCTAAGGGGAGATTCTGCTAGCTTTATTCTTGCTGAAGAACTGCTTATTCCATGAAGTGTGACTAGTACTATTGGCTGAAGTGGAAGGGATAGAAGAGTATGTTAATGCTCAAGATGAGGGTGGTGGCATCTGACCTAAAACTTGGAGTGTGGGGGAAAGGGATGCAGCAAGACCAAGTGGTGCGGGGCTGCATACTTGAAGATACCTCTTTCTAACATTACATCAGCAGTTGAAGGAATAGGTACTGAATAGAGGAATAATATGTCTCTGCGAACTTGCTGGATGCTAAATGCATGATTTCAGAGGCATTAGGGGCTACTGAACCAATACTCATATGTTAGCAAGAGGCATTTATTTCCTTTGGGCTGAAATTTCTTATACTTGTTATCAGTTCAGAAGTGAAATTCATAGAATCATAGGGTTGGAAGGGACCTCATGAATTCATCTAGTCCAACCCCCTGCCAAAAGCAGGACCACTCTCACTAAATCATCCCAGCTAGGGTATTGTCTAACCGGACCTTAAATATCTCCAAAGATGGAGATTCCACCACCTCCCTAGGCAGCCCATTCCAGTGCTTTATCACTCTCCTAGTGAGACAGCTTTTCCTAATATCCAACCTCGACCTCCCCAACTGCAACTTGAAACCATGGCTCCTTATTCTGTTCTCTGTTACTATTGCGAACAGCCTACCTCCCTCCTCTCTAGAGCACCCCTTCAAGTAGTTGAAAGTTGCTATCAAATCCCCCCTCAGTCTTCTGTTCTGCAGACTAAATAAGCCTAGTTCCTTAGTCTCTCCTCATAAGTCACGTGCCCCAGCTCCCTAATCAAGTTAAATTCAAACAATCATCCATTTGGTTCCTCTAACACTGTGATTGAAGAACCAATGTCACCTCTACTTTGTGAATGTCTGAACTACTGTCTATCTGCTACAGCCTAGCAGCGCTCAATTGCACATAATTTTAACTCAATTAACTATGATTTTAGGCTCTCAGGACAACCTCTTTGAAAATTCTATAAATAAACAGCTTGTCTCTTAGCCTGGCTTCTGTTGTGTTTGAAATAGCCAGTGTGGGCAAAATGAAAGTGCTAGAACAGTTCTTGAAAATAGTTTTCTAGACTGGAAAGGGGTATTCAAGAAGAGTGCTGACATGGTGTATGTCTACACTGCCACAAGAAGCATGATGGTAGCACATGTAGGCATACCTTGGGTAGCTTTGGTCTAGTCAGCTCTAATAACAAAAGCTGGGAAGGCATGGCTGCACAGGCTAGCCATTTGAATTAATACCCAGGGTCCTGAGTGGGATTGTCCAGCCAATGATGTCATGAGTTCATTGCTATTGTTGTTCAAACTAGGTAACTCAAAGTTGGCTCAGCTATATCTATGCCTGCTGCAGTCATCCCACCAATTGCTGTGTAGGCATACCCATTGTTTCAGACTCTGAATGCCCCTTCCCTGAAGAGTACAGCTTGATGTGGGGCTGGCTTGTTCCAGTGACTTTGAGAGATATTCTGGCCAACATAGAACCATCCAAACCAAGTAGGTCAAAGGATAGGGACAAAAGTCAGTCCACTGGTTCTCTAAGTTTGAGCCTGAGTGATAGGGAGGCAACCTACTGTCTATTAAAAAAAAATAGAAGTGAAGTGTTAGAAATACAAGCAGGTAGCCATTCTGGAAAACAGAGAAATAGGGAGTTCCATGTCTTGTCTGTGCCCTAAGCAATGTCTGTTGATGTTAGAAGGATCTAGATTTCAATTATGGACCCCTAGACCAGATATGCCTTAAAGAATTGAACTGTTCCTGAACAAAGTGATGGGACCACATCATTGAGGCACAAACGTTTCAGTGCATCCCTCTGTGACTCAGTTTTGTCCTATATTCATACTAGTACTGTTCTGTTTCAGTTGCATTGACCCCCCCCTTCTCCACCCCAGCATGACCATTCCCATCATTCCTGGCACAGCATCCAGAAGCAGCAGATTCTGAGAAATTTTGAAAGGCCAGTAATGCATGGCAGGGCGACAGTAAGAAGGATCTTCAAGGACCATCTAGGACCTCTCTCAGCTAGTTGTTATGAGTCCACAGCAGGTGTGGGGTCTTCTGATCTGCAATATGCAGGAGGTCAGACTAGATGGTCATGAATGGTTCCTTCTGTCTTTAAAGTCTGTGAGCACAGGGCCCCTTCAGAATGAGCTCTGCATATCTAAACAATGTTGAAATAAGGTTTTTTAACGCAGTACGCTCCAGTTATGTGAGGGTGTTAGAGAAGACCAAAGTGCTTTACAAAGATAGATAGGTAAGTACTGTCTTCATTTTACAGATGGGATCAGAGGCATAAAGAGATGTAAAGGCTGAAGCTATGTTCAATGTCTCTTGAGAGACTAACATCATTGCCGTTTGCTCTTGAGATGAGACAATTCAGTACAAAATTGCATGACCACTCAAAGCGTTATCTTAGCCAAGACTGAAAAAGCTACTGTCAATACTAGAGCGCAAGCTGCCTGCACTGAGACCAGCTGCTCTGGGACTTTGAGGACTTGATGGAACAAGTCATGTTGTATGATTATTCAAAGGGGACTGTAAATGGAAATAACAAGGACAAATTAAACTTGGCTGTGAAATTGCTCTTACCAGGAGCTGCAGAACTCCCTTGTTACATTACATACATTACCATGCTTGTTAGCCATCAGGCATAGTAACTGGGGAGGGGCTTTTTTAACAGAAAATAAGGTGGTGAATGGGAGGGGATGGAGGAGGAAAGGTGAAAAATGCTTAATAGGAATGTACCAAAAGGATGAATGGGTATTTTACAAAGGTATAATATTACACACACTGGGACTTTGCATTTCTTGAAATTTTTTTTACTCAGGTAATTCAACAAAACCAACACATATTTACAAAATATTTCAGTGTTGCTAATCTGTATTTGTCACTGGGGAAAAAAACTGCTTAAAAATCCCACCCATTTCTAATCATGATGCAGCCCTGTGCCTTCTACATTAGGAAAGGAAAAATTTATTAGCTATTCGGAGGAGGCAGTCTTGCCCCCATGGGTACCAAGATGGTCTGGTACTCAACAGATCTGAGCTCTGGTCTTGGATCTGCCACCTGCTTGCTGGATGAATGTAGAAAGTATCTTGTCTGTCTCTCCATTCGCAATGTCTAAAAAAGAGATGATGCTCATCTCAAATTACTCTCCAAAGGATGTCTGTGGATTAATAATGCTATGTACAGGCAAGATACTTCTCCCCCCAGGAGTTTGACTCAGGCATAAAAATTCAGTCCTTCCTGACACTAACTTGGATTGCAAATACTTAGTTCAGGAGAAATTTTCCCCTAGCCCTTTCTAAACTAAGTTTAGTTTGAAATCAGATGGGAGGCATGTATTTGTTTTAAATTTAGAACAAACTGAAGTGCTGAGAGCACTTTAATATTTTCCAGACAATATGAATTGTTAGTGTTGGGGGGGGGGGAATAATTTTAAAAAGAATCCTGAGTTGTTCCTGGAAATCTCTAAATACACTTGATCAAATAGTTCACCAGGTGTGGGGTTTTTTTTTGTTTTTTTTGTTTTTGTTTTTTTGTTTGTTTGTTTGTTTTTTGTTTTTTGTTTTTTTTGTTAATTCTGCATACTTGTTGAGGATGTACAGGAAGTAACCTGGCATGATAGAACATAACGGTTTCAGACATTATAGTTTATCATGTTAATCATCTGTGAACAAAACCTCCCCAACAAGCTCTTAACATGATGGATTATGTCAAGGATGTATGTTTAAAGTGTCCCCTAGCAGGCGTTGACAGGACAGACCATAGCAGTCCTGAAGGTCTATTGTTGTCAATGATCCACCCATTATGTGAACAAATCTAGAGGAAGAGAGCAATGGGAGGCAAAAGGAGTCAGTAAACAGCTGTTTAATTCTCTGTCAGAGGTCAGAGCACTCTTACAAATGAAAAGCTGGTGAATGAAATGTCGTGCAAGTGCCTTTAATACACACAAGCTGGGAGTGCTTGGCCCTCCCCAGAATTAAGTCCTGAAGGACCAAAGGTTAAAAAAACCTTTTGACCAAGAAGAGTAGCCTGGGAAACCTTGAAAAAACATTACAATGCTAGCTTTTAATCTTGCACATGATGCACAATCTCTTGCAATAAGATGGTGTGGTTTTTATTTTATTTTATGAGCTCCAAGCAGTCTCAGATCAGACCTGGATCAGAACAGCAATACACAGGAGGCTATGTTTTGTCTTACTATGATACTATCCACTATTGTTTTTGATCTGCAGCCTCTGAAGAGGGATGCTGCATCTTCCTCGGAAGGTGTTATGAGTGCAGATTAGTTAGACAAGTGCTGTAGTGAATGCATAAGCAGTGTTTTTGCATAATGAGGTGTGTGAAATCCCAGTGGAGGTTGTTAAAACAGATAGACAGCCTGTGGTAAACAACAAGGAAGGTAGGCTTTGAAAACCTGGCAAACACTTGTTTCATACTTAAAATTTGGTTTTGTTAATGTAGAATCTCTTTGTTTAACCTTTGTATGCATCTTTTTAAACCTCTGTTTTAATAAAAAATGTCTGCGGGTAATTGTATGTCAATTGCATGTGCCATCGTAAACCTGTCTGAAGGATGGAAATGCCGAGTTGAACGTCCTGCAATGCTTATTACAATCGAATGGATGTTGTTACATACCTCTTTCTCATTGTCAGGTGTTTGAGTCCTTCTGTCTCTTTCGATGCTTGTTAGATACATGCTTTGCCAGTAAGTTTAATGCCACAATTCATGAGTTAACTTGTGGAGAGGACATGAGCTCAATTGGATCAGACAGTTGCTATGTTCCTATTGGCTACCAGGGCTATGAGTAAAACAACGCCCTGGGAAGCATTGTTGCAATCTGTGACAGTGTGCACCTATTGGTATAATTAATTCTGGGACTGTCTGCAGAACGGTACTGAGTGCTGATGGGCAGAGCATTTTTGCTAGTTTCTCACCTCAGCTAGGCTGATCTTGGAACTCTTTGGAAAGTTGCCCACCCACACAGTCCATAGCTTGGGAGTCAACTTGCAACTGCATACCGTATTTAGGGTTAGGTGGGAAAGGGGAGATCCTGATGCATTTGTCTGTTGTAACCAGGGAATCATTTTATAGAAAAGATCAAGGACCACTGCTTTAGCTTTTCATTTCAGTAGGACCAGGGTTCAGGCCTCTGTATATGGAAAAGGTAAAGCATTTTTGTAGAGGAACTCCAGCTGGATACATTATTAGACATAGCAACCTCAAAGATATGGAGGTTCCAGGGACACCGATCAAAATATTGGCCAATCCAAATGGGGGTTTTGAAAATTTGTAAAGAAGACTTTGTTCTGGTATTTCTCTGGGTATGGTGTTAGAAAGCATCAAGCCATAGGGCATCTCCACTTCTTTCAGTATTATCACTGTTGTTACCATTACAATTATTATTTTGTGTCCCACAGTTGTGCAAATTAAGAGTTTAGGGCCCCACAGTGCTAAATTTAACCACTGGAATAAGTTGCCAGGGAAGGTTGTGCAGAACAAACAAGGAGTCCTGTGACACTTTTAAAGACTAACACATTTATTTATCACATGAGCTTTCATGGGAGAACTCTTACTTCATTAGCCTCTTGAAGAAGGAGAAATGCAGATGAATGGGAGGAAAATAAATGAAAAGAAGTATAAGTCATAGGATCAGGTCAGACTATTACAGCAAATCAATGCAGTTGTTTAGTTTCAGGTGGTGGACAACAGTGTATAGGAGGGAGGTGAGGGAAAAAGGAAAGCAAAATTACCTCTTGTAGTGGGGAAAAAATGTAGAAGAGAGGTTGTGGAAGCTCTGTCATTGGAAGTTTTTAAGAGCAAGTTAGAGTGACAAACACTTGTCAGGGATGGTTTAAGATGGTACTTATTTTGCCATGAGTACAGAGGACTAGACTCAGTGACCTCTTATGGTCCCTTCCAGTTTCTATGGTTCTGAAAAATCTGTCCTACACAATTATATATTACACTGTCTGTATGAGACATAGAGGGGAACCTATTGTGGTTATAAATATCCAGAGGGGTAGCTGTGTTAGTCTGTGTACAGCAAAAACAATGAGATTCCTGTGGCACCTTATAGATTAACAGATTTCTTTGGGCATAAGCTTTTGTGGGCTCCAACCCACTTCATCAAGTGCCAGAGGACTCTCATTGTTTTTTATTGTGGTTATGGAGTGAATGGGAAGGGACAATACTGTCTTGGGGGGAGGGGGGGCAAATTGTGCATTAAAATGATCAGCTAATTTTTCATTTTGCTGTCAAGTACAGAGGTTTGGGGACATTCCACGCTATGGTACCCAAATGGCTTTGCATTAAAGAAAGACAACTTAGAATTTTTCAATTGTAGTATAACTGTTAGAAATGTTTATTACACAGGGGGGCAGTAGCACACCATAAAGATGCAAAGTATATTAATCCTAGCTGAACTGATTTATGGGCATGGAATATACAGTGGGGGTTTGTAGGTACATTTGACAGATATTGGCAAGAGGCATTTATTGACTTCCAACTTTCTCCTAAATAATCAGTGATCAGCATAGAGAAGCTTATCTTTGATTTTGTGACACAATCTGTGAAGTCGTATCTTTTTTGAGGCTGTGTTGCTTGACTCCAGGTTTGTTTTCATCAACTCAAGTTTTAAAGGTGCCAACCATAGGAAAGGCTGCGCTTGAGACTTACCCTTACACCCTCAAGTTGTAACTTGTATTGGACTTGTGTATCAAACACAACCTCTTATTATAAAACTGTTCCAGGCATGTTTGTTGTTATACATGCATGACACTGCAACTGTGGAGAGAGGGGATTTCAAGTATTCTTGCAGGAGGTTAAAGGTTTATTACAGGAGTGGGTGGGTGAGGTTTTGTAGTCTGCATTGTGTAGGAGGTTAGAGTAGAGTCTCTAAGTCTATGATTAAGGGTGTTGCTGAACCCAGCAATGTGTGCTGAGCAGTTTGCAGAATGGAGCCCGTAATAGCTCGTGCATCTCAGTGCACTTCACAAATACTTAGTAAGTGAAGTCTCATGATACTCAGTGAGTATGTAAGTGCAAACCACGCCCCTGGCTTTCTGGATGGAGAACAGTGTAGTTAAAAAACTTGCTCACAGGAACTACCTGTAGGAGATGAGCAAGCCTGAGGAGCTGGAGGAGGGGAACTCAGGATGATTTTGTTGACTGGATTTATGGCATTTTTATTATGTTTGTGCTGTTGCCAGGGTAGTGTGGTTGGGGGTAGGAGGCAGGGAGGCAGTTAATTGCCTGAGTTTGGGTGTCCCACAAACTGTATCTTAAGAGTATATCAACGGCAACCAGGAACTGGGATGGGGTCTTAACTGTGTAGAACAAACTTGATTAAGTTAGTAAAGATATGAATTAGATCACAGGCCAAATAAGAACTGGAAATAGAAGCTGGGGGTCCTGACCTACAGTCAAGTGCTCTGGCCACAAGCTCACTCTTGATGGTCTTCAGTAGAGCTGTGCAAATAAATTATTCATTAAAAATACAGTTTGGGTTGACCCAAAGCTATATGCATATTTGACATCTGGCTGCCTGGCTGAAAGTATTCAGCAAATACAATAGTATTTCAGTAAAACAAACAGGGAGTCTTGTGGCCTTTAAAGACTAACAAATTTATTTATTGCATGAGCTTTCGTGAGAGAAAATCTCACTTCATCGGACACTTTGAAGGTGGGGAAACTTACTGAGTGGGAGGAAGTAAATGCAGGGAAGTGTAAGTAATGGGATCAGGTCACACTGTAACAGCAAATCAAAGCAGTTGTTAAGATTCAAGCATTAGGGAACAATATATAGAGGAAGGTGAGGTCAGATCACCTGTTGTAATGAGAGAAAAATCCAGTCCGACAAAGAGGGATTTTTCTCCCATGAGAGTTCATACGATAAATGAATTTGTTAGTCTCGAAGGGCCACAAAACTCCTTGTATGTTTAACTGAACTAGACTAACAGGGCTGCCCCTTTGGAACCTAGCAACGATGTTTCAAGACTTGGATGCAATTTGCATGCTGTGTGATGGGAAGAGGAGGTGCAAAAAAGGAAGGTGGTGCTGAGAGGTTTTAGTTGTCTCTCAGTTTCATTTGACCCAAGATGAGAATTCTGCTTCAAAAATGGATTCTTTGGATACGGAAGAGGGGGTGAGACACTGAGGCAGACACTGGATATATTTGATTTCTTTTATTAACTCAATTTACTTATTTACATCTAATTATAATAAATCATTTTCTCTTATGCTTTTTAATGTGCTAAATCAAAAACAAAGAGATAGGAAAAGTTTTAACACAGCAAGAGTGTAACTACAGTTCCTAAACCTGTTCCTGTTATTAAGCCCTCAATTGATACTGGGCTACAATCAGTACTGTTAAGTATTATTCCTTATCCTTACAGAATCATGGCTTATTTGATTGATTCAGATTCAGTTTTGATTCAGTTCAGGTGCACTGGTCTTAGCTCAGGTGGGACGTTTTGTTCACGGCCTGCGAGCTTATCGGCAGTTTGATTCGTTGCCGGGGAGGGAACTTCGAGTGGTCAGTCCAGAGTTTGGCTATCTGATACGAGCCTCCGTAGGACTCCGGTTTGCGTGGGCTTTTTGCAGCCTTTTATCCCTGTTCCACAACCCACTTTCAGTTTCTAGAAGGTACCATTGCTTTGTTTTACCATATTTGGTACCTGTTGAGAGCCGTGTCACCACCTTATTGGTTCTTTAATGGGTTGCCATTTCCAATACTGACAGAACACTGTCACTCACTGTTTTCAGCCAATTAGAATTTCGTTGTTAGGCAGACATGGTTTTGCAAGTCTGTTTGCAGCTGAACTACCTTTGCAAAGCTATCTCTGCAAAGCAATTTGTCTGCAAAGGAAATGCAGTTTTATCTGCAAAGCTGTCTGTTAAGTTACTTTTACAAAGTTTAACCCTTAACCCAGTTGTCTCATTTTCATAAGCTATTTCCCTTACTGACATCCCCCTGTGGCAATGAGACCAGTTCACATTATAAATATGTACAAGCCATCCATTTATTTGTTTGTGTGTGGTGTTTGATATTGTCAGCATATAGAAAAACAGTTATACATCCACTCTGTTCTTCATATTTAAAAACCCAGCCAACCAGCTGTACCATAAGAATTTTGAATGGGTGTTTTAAAAACCTCCGTCCTCCAAGCAGCATTGTTGTTTTAAGTGACACATTTTCTATTTATGCTAGTGTGAATAGCTCCACCTGTCAATTCACCTGAAATAGTCTCATTTGCTAATAGCGTCCCACAACAACACAGGATGTTATACCCATAAATACTTTAATATATTTGTTTATTCATCACTGGTTGTGATTGACATGGGGTGACATATTGGTGTCATTGAAATGAACTCAGATATAATTAGGAGCATATAATATAGAATCATAGAAGCTGGATGGGACCATGTGAGGTCATCGAGTCCAGTCCCTGCAGTCATGGCAGGACCAAGTACCCTCTTAAACTATTCCTGACAGGTGTTCATATAACCTGCTCTTAAAAACGTCCAGTGATGGAGACTCCACAACCTGCCATACCTAAGCATGCTGTGCTAATTAGTTTCATGTGAACCCAATTCATTGCTAATTCAAATAGTAATATTAATTATAGGCAGTATTGAGATTTATGGACTGTATTCCATTCAAGTGTCACTGTAGAAGACAACTCTTGTTCACTCTATAACATGTACACTGAGGGTAGAGGCATGTTTGATTTTAAATAGCTTTTTTAAAAATCTTTTGACATGATTACAGTGATGACTCTGTGTGAAACAAAAGGAAAATTGTCCAGTAGTTAGAGTAGGGTACTTTAAAGATGAGACTCTTGGGTTTTTCCATGGCCATGCCATTAACTCCCTTTGTAGACTTGGACAAGTCACCTTCCACCTTTTGCACCTCAGACTACCCATTGATAAAATGAGAGCTGTAATTTAATGTCTCAAAATCACTTTGGGATGCTCTGGTGAAGAATTTGGTTCTGGTGCAGATGCAACATACACCAACATGTTGGCAGCGAATGATGAGAGCCAGATCTTGGCCTCTGCTATGGTCCTTGTATGATACTATAGCAAGGCCAGAACTGATGTGGAACAGACCTGAAGGGGTGACATAGACCTCCATCCGTTCACCGCCTCTGATGTGAAAAACACACTGAGGGAATGGCTGGGTGTTGGAAGGGCTGTTCTGTTCTCTTGCTGTTCTGAGCTGCTAGACAACAAATAGCACTATGGGAAGGCTGCTGTAAATTAAAGCACCATCTGCGGTTGCTGTAATTTATGCTGGAGGGGGTGGGGTGGGACTGGTCATGCTAGCCCCCAAGCAGCCCAAACCTACAAGGTGTGCACATAGCATTAAAGCTTCCTGGTTTATGTCTTGTCTTATGGTAGTCCATGCACAGGATCTGGCACTAAAGGAAGGGAACTCCTGGAAGCCTTCAGCAATTTGCTACTGCTACACCAGCCTTCCTGTAGACAGCTTTGTTAGCCCTGCTAAAGCACCTCACATCCTTAATGGCTGCTTTTGTCTGCTGCATTGCTGGTGCTGATGGCTCCAAGTTAGAGGGTCCCTACTCCAGCGAGGTCAGATACATAACGTATGTGGCCATAATACAGTGCATTGCAGGCAGTGTGGTTACACTGAAAGACCATCTCCTTCATTCCTAAGCATTACAGCTCTTCATGCCTGCTGTGGCTTTTGATTTCCCCAGCCTCCCTTAACTAAACATGCAATGTGATCTTGGAGTCAATAAAGGGATGCAGTGCTCTGTCTTTTCAGATTGCAATTTAACCTGCATATGATGGCCCCTAGAAACAGAGCTCAAGCCAAACCAAAAATAAAATTACAGTCTGTTTGAGAAATGTGGTAGTTGGAGGAATAGTTTTAAACCGGCCATGGCAAGTGACTCTCCTAATATCGCATTGCTCTTTATTCGGGTTTGTGGGTATGAGAAATGTTGCTCAAGATGTTTTAAGATGGCTGAGCTCTGCAGAAGCTTCAGGAATAGGTCCAACCAGTTGATCCAATTGCATTAGTGCATCTTCTAAAACAAATTAGATCTCAGAGAGCTTTTTTCCTTTTCTTCTCCATCTTAGCATGAGGATTGTGACTTAGACTCTTTTTGACTGGAAACAGTCAAAACACGTTAAACTAGTGAGATGGGGTGTTGAAGGTGTCATAGCTACCTAGTATGTAAAAGGACCTGGGGCAGAATCAGGAAGTGGATTGCCCCTCATCCCCATGGAAGAGTGTTTTAGCGCATACAACGAGTTTGAGTAAGTCACGTGATCATCAGTTTTCCCTTCTGTAAAATGCAGATTACACTGCTTCCTACCCTGCAGGGATGTACAGCACTGGACAAAATGAAGTTCCAAAGGGGTAGCCATGTTAGTCTAGTCTAGCAAAACAAGCAAGGAGTCTGGTGGCACTTTGAAAGGGTAACAAAACCAAGAATACTTTTGGCTTGCAAAAACTTCTGCAGGCAGATTTGTTTGGTAAAATCAAAGAATTTGCATCCTCTGGTGTCTAGGGGTGGGGGGTGGGGGTAGGGTGTCTGGGTGGAAAGCTCAGATATGTGCCTCCAGCTCTGAACTGTCTCTAATACTGATTGAGTGTTTCTGGAGGATCTAGCTCTCAGCGTGCTTGAGTCTCTCTCTTGATTAGGCCAATGTTGAGGATAACCTCAGTCCTTAGATAAACCATGTTGGATTGGTGAGCTGTGTGAATGTAATTCCCTCTGCAAACCATACCAGCACTGACATACAAGCAGAACCACTAGCTTGGAAAGTGTAAAATGAAAGATTGGCATGGGAGCCTCATCATGGGCAGAGATGCACAGTGTGCGCCACATAGTTACACTCAATAAATTACAGAATGATGCATGGCATTGTACATCATGTTCTCGAAGGCAAGGCGTATATACTCATCGGATAATGTGAATTATTGAACATATCAGAGAAAGATGACTCTTGCTCTGGGAATAACTGTGCATATTTTTTGCATAGCAGAGCCGGTGCTGTCTAATTTTAAAGTGTGTGTGTGTGTGTGTGTGTGTGTGTGTGTGTGTGTGAGAGAGAGAGAGAGAGAGAGAGAGAGAGTTGGAAGAGTGTGTGTGTGCTTGCACACGGGGTGTAATATTCATATTAACACAGATTTTTAATGTAAAAGCATATTTTTTTGTTTTTACAGTAAAATATGTACCACTAGGTAGCTATTTATTGTTTGTCTTGCAGATGAGTTTAGGGACTCCAGTTATGGAGCAGGACGTCACTGTATTAGGCGCTGTATAAATATGCAACAGACGGAGGGTTCCTCCCTCAGCAAGCTAAACCCTAAAGTGATCTATCCAGCAAGAGGATAGGAAGAGCAGTTAACATCCCAGACCTATGTGTTGTGTTATTCATAGTTTTTCCCTGGGAATTCCACAAACATCCCTCAATTTGTAAGCCTCTTTGTCAAGTGTGGCAAATCCTTTTTGTATCAAGTACCCATGTCTGTCATGCCCTCCAAATCCTTTTCCAGACTGCTGGCATAGTAAGATTATCAGTAAAACAGGCAAGGAGGCCTGTGGCATTTAAGGACTAAAAAATTTATTTATTGCATGAGCTTTTGTGGGAGAAAATCCCACTTCATCAGATTCTTTGAAGATGTGGGAACACAGCATTCCTTGTTGGGTTTACTGAACTGGAATAACATGGCTGCCCCTTTGGAATTTAAGATTATCAGCCAGTTTTCACTTTTAGCCATGTCCTTCTTTCGGAAGTAAAGACACTGTGCCACACTGCGTAAAGAAGAGGTAAAGCATCATATGTGAACAATACATAGATCGTACAACCAGGTCTTTTTCTCATGGCACCAAATAGAAGTTTAGAGAAGAGGAATAAAATAAACAAGATATTAATTGCATCAATTTTTGGTGCATTAATATGTAATTAAGATTGTGGTGCAGTTAGTTTGTTCATTTAGTAGTGGCAGGTTTATCTTCAGCAAACAAGTGGTCATTTCAAATGGGAATAAAATGATTTCCCCTTTTAGATCATTGTAATCGCATGAAGAAGACATTTAGAGTTGTGTTTTCCTTTCATTGGTTATTAATAGTCAATGTTGCTTCATTTAGGTGCATAGGGAGAGATCCATTTCCTTTATGGCAGCAAGAGAGATATAAATTACATTAAATTAAGGAAGTGTTCCCTTCCTCCTGGGAAGACAAACCTTTGTTATGTGTGTGTTCTGTTCTCTGTAGAAAACAGTTAGGTATTAATCTTATGCAATACAACAAGGAATTGAAAATCAGAAGTTCAAAGAAATTTCCTTTTGAAGGATGTATTTACAAGGCCTAATATTTCCCACAGAAAAAGTCATCTATAACAAGGAAGAGAAAAGTTGAAAGTGATGAGTGAGGGAGTGGGAAAAAACCTACGGTTACTCTGAACCATTTTGGAAATTGCAGTTTATAGCTGCAGAAAAATGAGAAGAGTTTGAAAAGTAATGTGACTTAGGGCCCCCACCTTAATGGATTTGCAGTATTTAATGGGAAGTTGTCCACCCTGCAAACAAATTTTTATGGACTATCCAAAATTATATATGAAAAGGCACTTGTTGGTATGTGATTGTCACTCTTATTGTGCTCCTTTTAGTAAAACTTTAACTTGAAATAAAAATGAACATTTAAAATTAATTAGAGTTTGTTTAATTACCTTGGGCCCTCAGGCAAAAATGTTATCTACTGAAAAAAGTTCTCTCTTTTATTATGTAATTGAGTTTTGTCTCATAGTGCTTTTGTGGTCAGTGGTCTGACCACCTTCTGGCATCTCCCATGGAAGCCACTATTGTTCTATTTTAACTTTCACTGTAGGATATTGATACAGTAAGGCTCAGTCAAACAATTAAACAATTAGTGTCTGCAACGAGAATAAATAATTAAATATAAGCCATATACTCTCCATTGCGCTGCATAATAGAGTCCTCTGGAGCTGGTCAGGTAGCAGTACGCTCCCCAATATAAAACTTGTGATTTGCTTTCCAGTCTCTCAGTATCTTTCAAAGCCCCTGCAAACCACTGAGTGGGGAAAAGGAAGCCTGTTACACTGTAGTGCTTGTCATCAGTTTGTCTCAAACATAAAATTACTGACCTCACTCTAGTTAGCTCTGTCTGCATGCACACCCAATCATGCATGTGAACAAAACACAGAGCCACCCAATGTCTGAAATGGTATTTCTTAAAGCAAAGTTATAGTCACCATGAGTTTCAGTTTTACAAATGGGAACCAAATTAATGAAAACTCTATTTCAAATACATGGCAGCCTTGATGCTCCAAAACTTGCTTATACAGCAAACAGTTGTGACCTGAGCTGAAGACAAAGGACATGTCGTACAACAAATGGGTTCAGGAAAGCCTGCTCTGTGTGTCTGCAGACAGCTGGCATAGAACAGACTGCAAGCTGGGGGGACAGGAAGTGATTTAGCTGAAGTGCTTTAACCTCAGTACTTTGGCAAAGATTAGTGAGTAAAATTTTTCCTGTTTATCTATTGGCTTCAGATGCTGTAGCCTGTAGCTCTACTGAAAGGACAAATTTGTCCCCCTGTGGAAGTGCCCCCTGAAATGCTACAGTTCTGTGTGTGCATGGCCTGGTGTGGGGGCTCCCTCAGCTTTATGGAAGTGGAGTTAGGGGAATACTGGAGCAGAGTAAGAGGATTTGGTTTTGCACAGATCCTTCAGTCCTGATTTCCCCTTCCTCCTCCCTTCTGAGTTCGAGCGTCCTGGGGCTTCTCTGTTGCAACCTGGGAAGATAGGATATTCCCTTGCAGCACCTGTAACTATCTTCAGTGCAAAGTCTGCCTCCCCAGTTGCTCTCTGGATCCCAGCATTTGTTCTGAATATTACATTGTATATATCAGAATAAATTGATTTCAAGTAGATGTACTGACAATTGGTCAATTACCCCATGGTCAGTTTCTGCCCCCCACCCCCCACCTGACATTAATGCCCTATCACTTGCATGGTTACTAGAGCTGCATTTGAAACTGAGACTTTTTTTTTTTTTTTGAAATAGAAAGTTAAGCCCAATCCAGCTGCTGCCTTTAATTTTATCTGTATGGCAACAGGTCTTAGCAATTAAACCTGTAAAAGGTTCCTTATGGTGATTTATAGACCCTCGTGTCCCTCCTTAAGCATTCCTGCCCTGCTCCCCCACAGATGTAACATTTAAATAATCCACTCCTGCAGGATGCTTCTCATGTTATGCCCGTAATAACTATAAAAGCCAGCCCAGTGTAAAACTGGATCCCTAGTTTGATCCGGTATGAGCTAACGGGAGATGCTTTTCTTTCAGACAGCCTGATTTCTGGAGTGGCCCCGCCCTCATGACTTATAGAAGGCGGGGTGTAGGTTTTTTTCTTTTGACTCCATTTATGCCTAAACCTCTGACATGAAGGTGTCTTTGAAGTGTTTTAGGCTGCTGTAGGGCAATTGTATTTCTCATTTAGAAAATTCTTAAAAAGATGAAAATCTAATGTACTTGTTTGTATTTAGTAGAGGAATGCAAGGACAAAGATACGGCAGCTCATACACACAGAGAACGTTAGCTTGGTTAAGCAATGCCAGTGTTGCCATTTCTCTCCAGTCCTGTGGTTGGGGACCTTTTAGATGAAATTCATTAGTTCATGGTAGTTTTAAGATGTAACATAAGCCTCCAAAGGGATCTTAAGCTTTTCTTTTTTATTAAAATGAAATCTTCCCTTGGCATTTCTCTCAGCACTCCTCCGGTCATAAATAAAAGAGTGTTGAAGGATATTCTGCAGTTCGCTTAAATGCCAGCAATCCAATTAAAGGAATGTCTAACCTTTTGTAAATAAAGCAATGGCTAGCTATGGGGAAAAACCCAACAAATCTTATGAGTCTTTGCTAAGACTTGTGTGTGTATTAACAATATAGTTTATAGCATTATGAGTCCAGAATCTATTCAAATGACTCTGTTTCAGAAGGTCAAATGGCAGCGGGTTTGGAAAATGTTTGTGAGACAGCTCTGATGAGAGATCCTTCTTTAAAGCTCCCATCATCAGCTTACTGTGCTAAACAGAGATGGTCTCAAGCCACAAAAGTTCTGTCTCAGACTTCAAACACTTAAGAATTTGGCAGTGTTGAGCTTTGTTCTATGAGTTCAGTTCTTTATAAAAGCAAAAATCATCCCCACACTGTAGAGTCAGATCTGAGGTTTTGGTTTTCCAGAGTGCAGAGATAGTTTGTCTTAGGGTTTTGGTTCAATCTCATCTTTCATACTGAGTAATTATTTATACCAGACGCGAGCATCAATTTTTCTTGCCCTCTTGAAAAATGTAGACAATTTAAAGCAGCTTTGTTAGAAATTCACCTTGCTGTGTCTGAGTACCTACTGCTGTGTCATGGTGTGATACAGTTAGATTCAGCTGTGTATCAAATTATGAATGCTCTCTTCTTCTATTTGAGGCATTGTCAATGCACAAGCATGGACCTGCCTAAAGGCAGTCTGTTATACTGTTTTCCAGCCAGCTGCCTGGCTTGAGAAGGTTCTTCAATGAGGTGCCAAAAATGCAACACGGAATGGCCTCACAGAGCACTCTATGCTCATAGACTCAGCTACTGGCCCACCCCTGCGGAGTGATGTTTTTCTACCTAGGCGCACTTGGACTGGAGGAAGGGACGTTTGACTGAAGATTTATAACTTCTCAGCTGGACTGTGTCACAGAGATGGGGGCTGTATTTCAGATTGGGATTCTGCTCTGTGCAAAGAGAGAGTCAGACCATTGATGCATGTAAGAAAGCCTTGCAGCAGGCAGAGGGCAGGAGGGACTCTGCCCAGCCTAAATGACTGATGAACCTCAGATTGCACTGACATAGTGAGGGTACATATCAAGACTTTGGTTGTTTTCAAACATTTGCAATTCTCAGGGACTTCAAGAGTGAAGTCACTGTGTTTAAAAAAAAAAGTTCTTTGGCTGAGAACGCATTCCTTTTCATCCTGCCTTATTGTCACTGCTAGGGTTAAATTAGGAGCCCAAAGCCTAGGTGGAAGTCTGAGCAGATGTGTAAATAACGAGGGGGGTCTCTGGTTTGGGGGGCCTAGGGTGACTGGACTGCAGCGTTCCATGGGACAAAACATGACCCTGGGAGAGTGTCCGGTAGACCCAGAACTAGAAACGATGAGACTTGGTTTGAGACCCTGATGGTTTAGAAGCATGTGGATCTGAGCAAAAGGGGTTCACTCATGACAGACTGATGACCATGCAGCAGGGGTCTAGGTCAAGTTGTGGCATGTAGCAGGTCCCATATTTTTGACCCTGTTCCTATGTTTGTTTGCATACTTAATTTGGTCAAAATCTTTTACACGTTGTAGCTGGAAAATGAGAGTAGTTATAATGAAGAAGAGCTGCAGCCTTCCTCAAGTTCCTGTGGATGTGTTACCCAAATGAGTGGTAAAGGTCACGACAAAGATATGCCTGGAATCACTCAAATTTTAAGCTCCTTGGGAGGTTAGGGGAACTACTTTTTTACTTCTGCATTTGTAGAGTGCCTAGTGCACTGAGGTCAAAATAATGAGAATGATTAATCGAACAAATTGGGGATAATACTGCAGACTAGATTCAGATATCATTCACAGTAAGACAAACTTTGTTATCTTGCCTAGTTCATGCGGTTCTTTTTTTGTGATGGTACCTGGGGTACAAAATACCAGCACTGGGTTTTTTTCCCTTAACAAAATAAGCACTCAGTTTATGTAAAGTTTAGGTGTATAAAAGAGGCCCGTGGGAGTTAAGTACCCAGCTCCATGGACTTTCAATGAAAGATACTGATTTCCTTTGGAAAGCACTTTGAGATCTATAGATGGTAGAGGTAGGAAGATGGAACCTAATTTTGCGTCTGCCAAGGCATGAAAGTGGAGCATGATGTGTGCCAGTCACAATGAAGAACATGTGGAAAAATTACTTCTGCAGACCTTGAAATGCTGAGGGATTCATTCCTTTGCCAGAGAGAACTCTTCCTGTAGTCTGAGCTTCAGGACTCTCCCTCCACCTGCAAGGTTAATAATTTTCCACAGTAAAAATGAAGGGACACAACACTGTGTGGGGCTTAGGAGCAAAACTGAGTGTCAACCTTAATAAGGCAGCTGTGCATTGGTTTTGCAAACTGTTCCCAGCTGGGGCTGGATCTTGCAAAACTAACACCAAATGAAAGGTTGGTTTGGATCTTGATTGTGTAACAGTTCAGAAAGAATTTGGATGCAAAGTTTTCAGTATTATGCATTTTGTATAAGTAATGAACAAACCATGGTGATTTGCCTTTGCATGATCTTTGCAAGAAGGTTTTGGTTTTGCAAATGAGCATTTTCCAGCTTCACTTTCTCTGAACCCCAAGGGTGCAAGAGGTTTCTAATAAGAATGTTCCAGTGTTGCTGAGCCTCTGGTGAGAAGACATCTCAAGGCACTATTTGAAACAGAGTATGTTTATATGGAATTCACTGAGATGAATCTCAGTTTCTATGAAGCCAAGAGAAAGCCGAAGGGTTCCTTATGAAGATAGATGGCTTGGCTGAATTTGTTTGACAAGGACACAGAATATTGTTATCAAGTTCCAAAGGGGTAGCTGTGTTAGTCTAGTCCAGCAAAACAAACAAGGAGTCTGGTGCCACTTTTAAAGACTACCAGATTTATTTATTGCATGACCTTTTGTGAGAGAAAATCCCACTTTGTCAGACGGTTGAAGATGGGGAACTTACAGAATGGTAACAAAATAAGTTCCTCATCCTCAAGCGTCTGATGAAGTGTGATTCTCTCCCACAAAAGCTCATGAGGTAAATAAGTTTGTTACTTTTAAAAGTGCAACTAGATTTCTTGTTAGAATATTGATGCATGACCAAACAGTTTGGGTTTGTTTGTCATATAATAAGGCTATGATTTTGTTGTATACAAACAAATTGGCTGAGGAAAGAGGTGGAGGGACTACTGGTGATAATAAACCTACCCTTCCTAAAGGAAAATCAGTTCTGGTCTAGACTTGAAGGCTAAAATTTCAGACAGCCTCTTAGATTGTGTGTAGATATTTCTATAGCAACATCCTACTCCTGCCCCATCTCCCCCACCCCTGGTATATCACTTGGGCGGCAAAGGTTCCATAGTGTTACATAGTCAACCATATTAGTCATCGCAATTTGCCATAGGATGGGCTACTGAGTGTTGAGAATTGATGGTAATACTGATGGCCCATTGTCTATACTTCTGCTACATTTGTGGTTTGCAGGCTGGCTTATTCTTTTATGTTTGTGTTTCTCAATGCTTGTGACTTGGTCTGTATTTTTTGTGTTTTAGATGGATGGGGTTTATTTTTTCCACTCCTGTAAGATCTGGAAAAAGCCTAAAGCTGCTTGCTTAAAAAGCAAATGTTGAAAGCCATTCCACTTTTTGAAACTGCATAATTGAAGAGCTCTGAAATAATTGGCTTATTATAGTGCACCCATAAAAATGAATTTGTATCTCATTTATGAGCTGTTAGATTCCCTCTCACATGGGACTGATTGTTCTTAATGTTACTTGCATATAATCTAGCATTCTTTATTAAAATACTTCGAAGCTGTTTTTCCAGAGGGGTAGCTGTGTTAATTTGTGTACATCCAAAACAATGAAAGTCCTGTGGCACCTTAAAGACTAACAAATTTTTTTGGGCATAACCTTTCATAGGCTCCAGCCTACTTCATCAGATGCATATTGGATAATGAAAGCTTACCCATACAAGCTTATGCCCGAAGAAATTGGTTAGTTATTAACATGCCACAGAACTCTCGTTTTTACTTTGTTCCTAAATACTGAAATGGGTTAAGTATCAAATCACAAGGTTAAATGTGGAATTTTGGATCATTCAAGATCCTGATTCTTGAGCTAGAACCCATAGATCTTGTTTCCCTTGATCTCTGTTAAAGAAACCTGAGGATGCCCCACTTTCCTGTGATTTCCTGCAACCTCTAAAGCTCATCTCATGAGAAGGATGCCAGTCTTCTGATTGTCTGGGACCTCTTTCAGACATTAATGGTGCATCTCCTGATGAACCTGTTAATAGCTGTATGCAAGCAGTGGTTAAACAATACCAGTGCACTCTTGCCTCTGCTGACATGTCTGGCATGCAAAGGGTAATCTTCCCTGCCCACATTAAAGAGCTTAGTCCTTCAGAGAATTTATCCCAGACTATTTATATTTGAATGTGTGCGAAGGGGTCTGTTAGAACTTTTTTAAAGCCATTGGATTTCAAAACCTGCACATATCAAGATGTCAGAATTTCCCGTGTCTTATAATATATGAAAAAGATTGTCCCACTCCAACAAAGGACCTAGCACAGTGTCTGCTATCTCTTTAATATGCTTCTGTCAGTATTTCCTGTTGTGAGTAGCTGTAAGCATGGGTGATTATAAACAAACACCTGTCTTAATATCCGTGCCACCACTGTATCCTAAACGAGGGACTGAGATGGCAAGAATAAAAACGCAGCATACCTATGCCCATCTTTTAGAATTGAGGAAAATTGAGTGATGCCTCCACAAGTAAAATAAAATGATTCAAAGAAAAGGGAAATATCAGGCCCTTGTGTGAAATACAGCAACAATATTAATTTCTTGAAGAAATATTGAACTGTAAATTTAGAATCTTTCATCTATGGTATCTAAAAGATGACTGAAGAAATGATTAAGGTATGTTTAAGTGCTCTCTATGGGTATAAAAATACTGTCATTGTCTGAATAAGACCTTCAGTTTTTAGGGTTGAGACCAACATTAATTCCTCTTTAGAAACAGCCAATTAAAACAATATTAATGATAGATATTTAGTGGAAGCAGGTGCATATGGCCATAAGATCATGTGCTAGGAGATGAGTGACCTTCAGAAATACTTTAGCTCTTTGTCTGTGTCTGTTTTTGTGAGTAAGTGATCATAGAAGAAAGATCTTTCATCAGCCTTTGCTGGAATGTTTGGTTAATTCAGTGCATCACTCTACTGTTTTCATTTCTAATGTGAATAGTCAGGTGGCTGGCTGAGTGGCATATTGTGTGATAAAAGAGCAGGGAGTACTCGACTGAGAATTTTATAGAAGGTTCTTGCACTCCTTCAGGAAAAGAATATTTACAACTCCATTAATTTGAAAAAAATGACTGAAAAACCAGAGAACAGGTACGATGGGGATGCTTTGCACTGCTCTCAATGTTCCTGACTGTAAGTGCTTTCAGACTGTAAGTTCAGCTATGTAATCAATACAGCTGAAACACATGCTATTCCATGCAGGGGAGCATAACTTATCACTTTAGCTCTGGAACAGTCATTTGTAAAATAGATTAAAATTTGGTTTCAGAACTGTGAAAGGAGTCCAGCTTTAAGAGCTACCACATTGTATAAAAAAATTGTTCACTTTGTACATTAGAAATGTCAGTACCCCCCCCCCCCCCCGGACATTTCCTTGATGTCATATGTTGTTAGGGAAACAATTACTTCACATCTGAGTAAAACCCCTACTTTAAGGATGAAGATACTGTAGCATATGGTATACGGTAGAAATAGGGGCTGTATATCTTGAGAAGGAAGGCAATAGTCCATCACAGTGGTTGTTAACATATTTCTTCCACTTCAGCTATTTTACTGTATAGCAGACTTTGTTATTATTTTCCTTAGAAGGTGCTTTACACCTTAAAACCCATGGAAGATGTAATAACAATTCATAGTTCAAGGGTTAAGCAGAATTGATCTGTTAGCTTTCAGAGGCCTAGTGCTCTGTTGCCCTGGCCTTTGAAGGATAAATGTCTTATTCAGACAAATCCAGATTGCTTTTCAAATAGATTCAGTTTGCTGCACTCTGTTGTCAGGCAGTACTATTAACTGTTGGCACAAAGCAGCTAAGGTTTTGATTTTATTGAGAACTTGAAAGAAGAACAAACTTTTTATTTTTTGCTACGAATCTGAATTTTCAAAAGTGTCATGTTACTGTAAATATCTCCATTTTTGGATTCCCAAATTAAGATAGCATAAAAATGCCTGACTTTCAGATAGTGCCGGGAGATGGGGCTCAGAATTATTTACAAATTTGGCTCCTTTCAGGTGCCTTAAATTGGATACACAGAATTACTTGCCACTTTTGAATAGTTCATAGATGGATAAAACTTCCTTTGACTTCCCTGAGAGAATCAGCTGTACAAAGGAAAACAGACTGAAGGCTTCAAGACCATCTATCTAATTGGATTTTATATTTTAGAGTAAGAAAGGGATCAAATTTTTCCTTCAAAGAGAAAACTGCTGTATTCTTCTCTTGGTAAAATCTCATAATGATGTTCATACCATGCTTACTTACATACCTGTATATGATAATTTAGAGTTGCTAAATTAGAAAAAGTTACTGACCAAAAGATCTTACAATTTATGGACCAAATCCTGAAATCTTCACTCCATTATTGCTTATGCAAAACTCTCATGAAAGTCTATAGTTCAAATCTGGAAGTCCTTCCTGTAAAAGTCAAGGAGCAGAGCCTCAGAGAGATCAAGTCACTTTCCCAAGCTCTGACAGGAAATCTGTGGTGGTGTGACCCAGTCCCATGCCTTAATTATAAGAACCCTTCCTCTTCATTTTTTTGATTGATATTTTTTCTAAAGCATGCTCAGGATTTAAAAAAAAATACATTGCAAATATTCTTCCATAAAACTAAACTAGACAGAGGGATGGGAAGGAGTAATTCATAGACCTGTTACCTTGTTCATTACAGTATTTTGTTCCACTTGTGTTTTTCTTTGCCATAGCTAACCTCAGAGAAACCAGGCTGATTATCTGCACAGGAGGTCGGTTTTGCATGCTAAAGAAAAACAGTGGTACATCTTGCTAATTTGATTTTAATATCTGTGCCACACTATTGTTTGACCTAGAAATTAGATTGCTTTTTGCTAATGTAATTGGCTAATTAAAACGTCTTGTTCTCTAGGAGATGAGGAAGATACCCAGAGTCCTTATGTGACTAGGGACATAATAAAGTAAACATGCATAAGTTCTTAATTTATGCAAGTCTATTTAGAACACACAGAATGGACTGTGCTCACATGATTTTTCTTAAACAATATTTTTGAGAAAATTTAGGTGTAATTCTGCTTGGTGGTAAGAAGAGGTGGGGGAACTTTGTATGTTGCAGGATTGAGCCCTTTGTGACTTCTGTAGATTTAGAGATGAACAGAAAGCTTTTTGACCACTATGGATTCCCTGTATCTGCAATATCCCATTACTGTTAAATATCTTTGAGGTTAATTCTGAGATGCAAACGAAATAGAGTGGATTGAAGATGCCCAAGAATCTTTCCTCCAAGCAGCTTCAGTATCCTCAGTTTTGCCACTTGGCAACAAAAATTTGATACTCCCTTTCTCTGCAGGGATAAGAGGGTAACATCCCCTTAACAGCAAGTCTTTGGTGTATGTGGGAACTCAGACATAGGACTGTTAATTCCATCCTTCTACATCCAGGGATGTGGTGCGTGGGAAAAGACAGCTGGGGAAGGGATGGACTCTTGGTTCTGCCTTTCTCCAACCTGCCAGCCATCACAGATGGGCCTGAGCAGAATGGGATGTGATTTGATAAAAGAATGGGCCTCTAAGAAGATTAATTCCCTCCAGTGCCAGCTATGAGAACCACAGCTCCTTCTCTGGATTGCTTCTGGGTTGCTGCATCCATGCTTTAACTCCCACTTGGGCTGCAGATAAAGTCCCAAAATAACCCCTAAGTGTGGCAAGTGTAGTAGATACTTATGCTAACTGTATTTAATTTGTATGTGCAGATGATTAACTAAATGTAGACTCTCCCACCTTCAATTAAAGATGCTGGATGCACTCCAAAAGTTACAAATTCCTTCACTGAGCCAGTAAGGAAAAATAATGAATTATTGCTAATGCAGCCATAAAGCCTATATTTGCATAAGTAATACAAAGCTAATATGTGGATAAAATTAAAATTTAAAATGAAATATTATTAAAAGAAAACTGTTAATGAGTTTGGACACTTTACTGAACAGGTATATTTGGCAGCTGGCGAGAACAGCTAATTCTACTATAGATTTAGTTGAATCAAAATCAATGTTAAGCATTACATAACTCATTTCAGGTATTTTAGCAAGTTAAATGGACTCACCTTGTCATTTTGATGTGCTTTATCATTTTTAGACTTCATAGCCATTCCCAATAAATAAATAAATGGTATTTCAGTGTTGAAGGGGAGAAATGTGTGGTGAAATCCCTGCGTCCATTTTTTCACTCTTTCTCTCTGCTGTAATTGCACTGACTGCAACAAAGATATTCTAGATTTTCTTAAGTGGAGGAGAAGAATCATGTCACAAATTAAGTTAGTAATGGATGATTGATAACTAGATCCATGCCACTATTAACATAAGAAAAACTCTTTCATTAAAAGAGGTGAAATACTGTAATGGTTTACCTAGAGAGGTAGTGGAATCTACATCCTTAGAGGTTCTTAAGGCTGGCTTGACAAAGCTCTGGTTGGGATGATTCGTTCAGGGTTGGTCCTGCTTTCAGCTGACCTTCTGGAATGCCTTCCAACCCTAATATTCCATGATCATGTAGACAATCATGACTAAGATCAGGATCAATTGGCTCCTTTTTTCCTTCCAGATATGCACCTACGGGGTCGGTAGTAAAAGGTCCACATCTCATTTAATTTGTTTAAACTGTTTTGAAGTCAAAGCCAAAATTATTCTTGATCTTAGTGGTGCAGGAGCACTACTGTTCTAAATACAGAAATGAAATGCAATTTTAAAGTTTCTTCTATATTTCACTGTGTAGTAGAAGAAGGGGCTAAACCTCACTCATCATCTCTTCCAAGAGAAGCAATAGCCTTGAGAGATGAGTTTGGCAATATTAATTTTGTCTCCATGAATGACATACTATAGGAAGCACATGTGCTTTTTTCTGGCGATGCTTCACCAATCAATTGCTTGTGTTTTTAAAATTACATCCCTCAGACCTGTAAGACTGGGCTTGTCAAATTGTCCGGTCAATTTGCTACACTGGGAAATTAACCAGAATAACTCACTCCATAGACACTGTGTTCTGAAATAAAAATGACTACTTTCCAAACTAATCACGCTACTCACAAAGCACAGTAAATATTTCAGTATAAAATAACTTTTACTTCAGAATAGGTGTCTGTATGAGAAAGTTATTCCAGGTTAGCTAAATTATAGTGGAATAGCTTTGCCAATCTGTTTCCTCAATGTAAAAGGGCTTTCGGGGCAATATATTGATGGTTTATTCCTTCCATCATTGGGGCATTCAGCTAACATTGTCCAAGCTCTTGCACAAGGAAGATCATATTGCTCAACAGGCTTGTTTTCTTGTTGACAAATAAAGAGTAATTCTCCTGGGTGGTTTGCTGATATCTCATAAATATGCCCTTCAGACATACCCCTCTGGTACACATTTGGACTTACAGATCTGATTTATACCCAATAGTTTCAATGCAATAGCCATCATTTATATGTATGCTGTTGACTTCTTCAAAGATGGGGCTCCTGAGATGCTTTTTGCTGAAATATGGTGTACATGAAACAAGTGACAAAAAGCAACATCTGGACATTTTATCAGAGCATCCTATCAGTCCAGTTAGATTGCTAGACACGTATTGTGTTCTTATTACCTACCTTTTCTCTAACAAAGGCTCCATTGAAACTCACAGAGTGCCTGGGCTAACAAAGAAAGAAATAAATCACTTCTCAGGATTTTGAAGGTTTCACTGTTATGCCTCAGGAAAAATTCAGGTTGATTGTTTGTGGGGGAGGCAGACTACTCTCCCTGTCTCTGTGTTGAAGCAGAAACACTGAGCTCCTAAAAAGGTGAAAACTATCTGGGACCAGATCCTCAGTTGGTGCAAATCTGTATAAGACCATTGAAATCAATAGAGCCACATCTAATTTCATCTGGCCATGTCTGTGCTCTTTCAGCTACAGTTGGGATTTTCAAAGGAGCCTAAAGGCGTTGAGTGCTCACACCCTGCTGAAGTTCAAGACTCATGTGCCTTTGACTTACGTGTAAGGGGCATACTGTGGTAGATCTTGAATTCAATAGATACATGTTTGAGGTGGGTGAGTGAGGGTGTGCGCACACACAGAGAGAGAAGTCAATATATTTTTATTTCTTTTTTATTATATTCTATGCAGCTGCTTTCTAATAGGAAAAAAAAAGGAGATATTGTCCCCACACCCTAGTGTCGTGTTTTATTACTTACTTGTACAATGCCTTCCCCAGGATAGAGGTAACTCTAGTTTCCATGCCAAGAATAAAGAATGGCTGTGAGGGTAAGATCAAGGCAGCTGTGGTTGATATGATAAATCAGGACAGTTGGCTTGTCATTTATAATTTCACTCCTGCATTTGGGATGGCCCTCTGAAATCTTTATTGCGATAGTCATTGTTCAACGGAGGAGAAAGATATGCAGGGACTTGTACAGTGTATGTGTAATTTATACATTTTTTGTGCATGTAATATATTGCACTTCTTCTTAGCTGAAGCACTGTCAGTTGCCAATGCTAGTAAGTTGTCTCTCTCTCTCTCTCTCTCTCTTTCGTGTGTGTGTGTGTGTGTGTGTGAGAGACTCTAATGTGTGTGTGTGCGTGTGCGTGTGCGTGTGCGTGTGCGTGTGTGAGAGAGAGAGAGACTCTAATATAATTCTGTCTCTCCTAAGTTTGGGTTTAGGATGGCAAATATTGCCCTCTGTAATGGTATTAAGATGTTACACCCTCATAGCATCTGTGGCTCTGGTCATTCCCATCTCAAAAAGGATATCACAATATTAAAGACCATTTACTACAATGCGACTGATAAAACTCTTAACATCTGCCTACAGTCTGACTCTTTCTGCTGGCTTCCACTTACTCTAAGAATTAGCAGGTGGGCATTTACCATTTTAAGCAGTGTTTGCATGTTTACTTCAAAGTGCCACAAAGGATGCATTTCACTTAGAAGAATTCCTAGAAATAAATTAGGAGCACTTAAGGCCTCATTGAGTCCCCCAGGGAGCTCTCCTGTCAAGCAAAAAAAACAAGGAGTCATGTGGCACTTAAAGACTAACAGATTTATTTTTCGCATGAGTTTTCATGGGAGAAAATCCCACTTCATCAGATGCTTCAAAGATGGGTGAACTTACAAAAGGTAATTTGACTTCAGGCTTCCCAGGGTTTGAACCTAACAACTGCCCTAATTTGCTGTTACTGTATGACCTGATCCTATGTTTTACACCCCCTTGCATTTATTTTCATTCCATTCTGTAAGTTCACCCATCTTCAAAGTATCTGATGAAGTGGGATTTTCTCCCTCAAAAGCTAATGCGAAAAATAAATCTGTTAGTCTTTAAGTGCCACACAACTCCTTGGTTTTTTTCGCTGGACTAGACTAACGTGGCTATTTCCTGTCAAGGTCATTGAGAATTGCCCGGCCTTACCTAAAGTGCAGCTGAATTAGGTCCTAAGAAGATGTTTAAATTCCCCATTGATGACAGAACATCTGAAAAAAA
This sequence comes from Podocnemis expansa, assembly GCA_007922195.1. NCBI lineage: Eukaryota > Metazoa > Chordata > Testudines > Podocnemididae > Podocnemis > Podocnemis expansa. Next base: position 14,215,461 of record ML681971.1, read on the forward strand.
CACGCCGATGTTTTTTGGACCGTTAGCAACAGCTGAGTGTATTTAAACTATGTTTTTGATAGATAAGCACAAATTGTCTTACAACCTGAATGTAAAGTTTCAACCTGCTCCAGTTTGGAGCTGCGGATTTATTAAACTCTGAAAATTGGGCTTCAGGATGGAAATACTAACTCACTGAACCTTAATTATAACAGCATAGTGGACGTGGCATGCCTTAACACATGCTAAGCATGGACAATGCAAGAAGAATTCACTGGGGAAAAAAGCTAGAACTGTTCAACAACAAGTTGTGAATAATATTAATTGTGAGTTTAAACAGTGTCTACTCTTGCAAGCATTGGCCAAACAAGGGCTCAATCCTAAAATGACAATTTAACAAGAGCCTAATCCTGCCCTCATTGAAGTCAGTCTGTGTTTCACATTTGATTTCAATGGAGGCAGCATCTCAACTACATGAGAGAAAATAAAATTAACTTTTTGTTATACAGAATATTTGGGAGATAGGTTACGAGGATGATGCAAACACATCCTAGTTTGATCTTGGAAGCATGGGAAGATTTGAAGAGATTCTTTTTTTTTTCTTTTTTAAGTTTTATTGGAAACTACTTCACTGCAGGTTTGAGATTTATGACTTTGTGTTCTTTTCCCTGCTATGTTTAGTTTTAGAAGAATAAAGACACTAAGGAATAGATCATTTTTTCCATGTACTTGGAAGACGTGGGCAATACATTGTCAGTTTACTTATGACAAGTTGCTGTTCTCTCCAGAAGTTGGCTTGAAAATTTTACCAGGAACCTAGTCATGAAAAACCTTATAGAATTATGAAGATTTACTTTTCAACGGAACTAACACTTGGTGGATACAATAAAAATAATTTATAACCTAAATATTTTCCTGATGTGTTGTTCTCCAAAGGAGTAAAATGGAAAAATTGATCCAAATCCAATGTCTTATAGACAGCCTGTGTATTACTTCATGCCTTATATACATCTATATCATTTAATTTTTCTCCTTTATAAAATAGTTATTTGTTACATTTTCATTCTTTCTTGGAAAGGTTTCATATTTCCATTAAATAACTGCACAGATTAAAAAATACATAACTCCTAATTTCAAGCCAGTTAAATATTTTCTTGTCAGGAAGTTGATGCTTTTAACTTGCATGCCACAAATGGAAAATTCTGTGAGAAAGAAATTACTTTGGACCAGCCCCTGAGGTTGCATTTCCATCAGTAGGGATGGTCTTGCTGCTACTATACCTGGAAAGGACTCCTGGGGGGGTGGGATGAGCCTTTGCCCCCAAAGCCGAATTTTAATCTGATGTCAGGCTAGTTCATTGCCGTGGTCAGGCATGCTGGGCTGGTTCTCTCCACTCACTGGTAGCATGAGAAATATTGAATCAGTTCAGTCTCTCCTCCTGCCCCTCTCAACACAACTCCTCCCCTGACTCTGGAATGTTTGAATTGTTGGTTTGGCTACAATAAGCTGCTGTCTGTACAGGGGATTTTTCCTACTTTTTGATTTGTTCTTTTTTAATATGTAAGAGTGTTTTCTCTTCTGCTTCAAGAAGCTAGAAATATGGATGGGTAAGTAGTTTCCTGCTTTCTGTTAGCTGGAGCCTTGCTCTGTTCAGCACAGTTTGTTATAAACCATCATGAATCTCATAGTTACACTTTTAATACCATATTTCCTAAAGATTTTATTGAGGGAATTAAACTATTGAGATGAGGGTGCTGCATGTGCTAAACTTTGGTCTGAAAACAAAGGATGACATATGCTGCATGATCAATTTTTTTGCCTAGAAGAATAATATTGTGTGATTAGAATAGATGGCTAACTTCAGTCATCATCATTTGCTTCTTTAGGCCCCAATTCAGCAAAGCACTTAAGCACACATATAGGTCCCGCTGAAGGCACTGGGAATAAAGCAGGCTCTTAAAAATCAGCGAGTGCTTGAGTGTGGTGCTTTGAATCAGAGTATTAATCAGAGCTGTGGATTGTTGATTTCTTCATAGCTTATGTTAATTTTACCTGGCATTCACATTCAATACAGGACAAGGATAGCAGCAGGAACCCAAACAGTTCCTTTGTTGAGATGGTGTTGGATGCTCAAAAGACATTTGCAGACATTGAATTTTCACAACTGGCTGGCAGCTGACAATGCAAGTTTGAGCTACAGTGTAGAGGTAACTCATCAAAGTGTTCAGGCGTATTTGTTTTCTGTTCCTTGGGGTTTTATAAAAACACCTCATCCATACGGTTACCCCTAGTCCACCCTAATATGAATCGAAGTAGATTTGAGGTGTAGAAATCAGAAATCGTAAAATGGTGTATTCAGAACAAAAACTCTCTCTGTCAAAGACCTACAAGATTGAAATTAGATTGAAGGGTTTAAAGGTTTACCATAAAGGGCTCAGTGAACACTGAACCAATTTCAGCTTCATTTGCACAGCCCATTTGGGATTTTATTTCACTCTACTCCTTGTGAGCTGGAGCCACTTGCTGTGTAACTCATGGAAATAACTGACAAGTTAATGGGGGCTGTGTGGATTTTTAATTTATCATGTAATTGTGCATTTTATGATGGGGAGGGGGCTTTCCCTCACTGTTTCATAGCAGGGGCCACCTCTTTAATGGAGAGTGTGAATTGGAAAGGAGGGTTCTGTAAGACAACCTCAGAGCTGCTTCTTCCCATCTGTGTCTCATTGACTTTCCATCAGCATGGGTGCTTTTCAAAACACTACCCTATGCTTTTGTAATGGGACTTAGAAACATAATCCCCTTTGACTTGAAATAAAGTGTAGCCTAAGGACTAGATACTTAAGGTTTTTATGTGCCCAAATCACTTAGGCACCTAACATGGATTTCAAGGGAAGTTAGTTGCCTAGGCTCCTTGAGAGTCCCACAACGTGCCTCTCTGCATCTTTAGGAGCCTAAATATCTGCAATAAACTGGCCCCAACTACCTATTACTTTGGAAAATGGGACTTAGGTTCCTAAGGCACTTTAGGACTTTTGAAAACTTTTCCCTTACTGTATTGTAACTAGTCTTTTCATGCAAGTTGGGGGATGGAAAAAAAAAACAAACAAACAAACCCCCAATGTGATCAATCAGCTCTCCACCAAGAAATACTTCCAAGACCACAACTAGTGTGTGGACCACAGTTTGAGAACCAGTGCAAGTGTCTCAGTGTATAGTATAAATTCCACTTTTCACTGACATCAAAATAGAATACAGTTTGATAACTGGATTAAAAGCTAGCATGAAGACACTGGAGTGTATCTTGTACTGAATGAAATTTTGTAATTTTTTACGGCATACTCATTGATGAATTGCAACAGAGAGCTCCCCCTCTACCCCATTACCTCTCTATGTAATGGCAAATCACAAAATGATGCCCTATATCACAATCTGAGGCCTTCAAGTGAATATCTGGTATGAATATTCCTCTGGATACCACTAGGTATTATGGTAGCAGGGAGACATCTCAGCCAGGGACTCCATTGTGCTAGGAATTAGATAAATGCTGAACAAAAGCAGGGCCTATGCCCCAAGGAGCTTAAAATCTAAGAATATAGATTTTTATTTAAACACTACTTAGTTTGCATTGAAGTTACATGTGTCTTTGACTGTGTCCTGTCAGTCCTTGGTGATGGAAACAAAACGGATTTGGATTCATTACATTCTCATTCTCTGTCTTAGGTGTTGGCTAGCACAGCCTTTTCTTGGCTATGTCCACACACAAGCACTTGTTTCAAAAGAAGCCGTTTCGAAACAACGCGTTTTGAAATAACGCCTTATTTCGAAACACCTTATTTTGAAATTAAAAAAAGCTATTTCAAAATAAGGAAAAAAGCGGGAATTGAAATAGCATGTCCACTGTGGACATGCTATTTCGAGATAGGGGAAGGGATGGGAGGGGGGGCTTGTGCGGGCCCAGCGGCGGGGTGAGCCACCCCTGGAGTGGCCACCCCGTGGGGGCTACAGCCCCCCTGACCGGGCTGTGGGGCCGGCAGATGCCCCGCAGCCCTGGCGGGGGGCAGAGCCCTCGGGGTGCCCCAGCTGGCTTCTCCCCACTTCCCCTCGCCAGGGACAGGGGGGCAAAGGGGGCTGAGGCAGCCATTCCCCCTGCTCCCAGCAAGGGGAAGCGGGGGGGAGCTGGCTGGGGCACCCTCAGACCCCCTGCACTCCACTCAGCACCCTGGCCAGGGTGCTGATCCCTGGCCAGGGTGCTGGGGGGACCTTCCCCCCACGATGCTATGCACCCTAGGAGGAAGGTCCTTGTTATTTCGAAACAATCCTTGTTTCAAAATAACATGTCCAAACGGCTTATTTCAAAACAACTGGTTTCGAAATAACCCTCCTTTTGAAAGCAAAGTGCTTTAAGCTGTTTTGAAAGGAGGGCTCTTGTTTCGAAATGAGGAGCTCCCTCCTTTCGAAACAAGAAAACGTAGTGTGGACATAGGGACTTTTATTTCGAAACAACCAGTGTTGTTTCAAAATAAAAGCCCTGCGTGGACATACCCCTTTTTTGGCATTTGAGCTTTTCATCACTGTGGGCCACAGTCAGGTAAATTGGGCAGAGTCACTTCAGCTGTCTTCTCTGTTATAATTGATCAGAGAGAGAGCCAAAATATTTATTCAGCACAGGCAGGTTGACTTATCTCTTGTATACCTATTCAGTGAGTATTAGTTTTAAGAGCCTTTGCTGTTCCTTGAACTAATTAGCTCTACAAATCTTGCTGTCATATAACTGCTTATTTATTTGTCTGTACACTCAATTTTTACTTTGCCACCTATATGCAGAGCTATCAAACTAAATGCACCAAAACCTGTCTCTTAGTTGGATATTAAATGGGAAACAAAACACATTTGTTCCAAACACACTTGGAATTGTTATTACATTCTCCATTAATTTTTATTTGAACTGACTTATAAAAATGCCATATTGTTTTTAAATGTTTCTGTGAGTGCAACTGGGAAAGGTTCTTTTTTAAAACCCTCCAATCTTTTACTCTCTTCGCTTAGGATGTCTATGCAATTTATGTCTAAGCCAGTGGACAAGGGAGACGTTTAACATTTTTGATAGGTAGTTAAAGTAAAATACTTTGGTCTCTCCTCTACCATTACTCACTCACAATTTTTTTTAACCTTTTTTGCTTGCTTTTAACATCTTCCACTGCCATTGCCCTACATTAGTTGATATGCTGGGTGTCTTCTATGTACTGGCAAAATGAATTAAAGCCCATTAATTTCAAGCTGAGACCAGTGGCCACAGTGTGGGTAATCTTCCTGCATCTGAACATTTGGAATTGTGAAGGCACTTTGGCCAATGTCATAAAACATATGTAGAAAAGATTTTGTGTTTGTATTCAGCAGAAATACGGCTTTTGTAATGCCTGAAGCAGAGGCTACTTGGGATTATGTGTAAAGCTATATTAAAATTATAAGCCTATCAGTTTAAATGTATAAGGTAACGTCCTGGTCCTGCTTGTAGGCTAGTGGGCTTTGCAGGGAGGTAAGTGTGAGAGCCAGAGTGAAGTAGATGAGTGCCTCTGCTTTTTGGAGCAGTCTGCTTTGTCCCCGTTTTTTGAGTGGTTGTGCATTGGGCTTCTCAATTTTAAGAAATAAATTAACCTTGCAGAAGAAACATTTTATGTTTTTATGCAAATTCTGTGTCTTTGTAGCGAAGATAATAGGTTCCTGTTGGACAACTGATTTAGGACACTGTCGTGTATTTCAGAGTCTCAGTTGTTTTTGCTGACAATCAGTCCTTTTTCTCAGGAGCAATTAGGACCATTTCTCAACCGACTGCCAGATTTCACATCTGCCTTCAGCTCCTGTTGAAGTTAACGTCAATGAGAGTTGTGTATGCAACTTCAGATGCACTTGGCTAATTGTAAGGAATGCAACATATGAAATATGTTTTAGACTCAGAAAATATTCTGGGCTTTATGAAAGTGTAATAATGTCATGCAAGAATTCTGAGATTTGACCTTAGCCATCCAACCAAAAAAATAGTTTTCTCTTTACTCTGAAATATGAAAAACAAGAGGGAGATGGTTAGTGTTGCAGAGTTTTATACCATCTGTGTGGTTTTCTGTAATGAGCCACATACCACTAATTTATTTATTTAACCAGAATTATTTTATTATATTTTAGTGCAAGAAAACCCAAACCAAACCTCATTTGGATACAAAAATAAAGAGAATACTTGTAATTAGTTACAATAAGTAAGAATTAATACAGTATTTGAAATAAGTTTTCCTTGATGCATAGAGAGGCTTCTTTTTCTGGCTTCCAAGGCCTGTCATTCCTTCTTTGGATTTCCATCTGTTGAGTAAGAATGGGTGAGAAACTTAGCTACTGTCACATCACTGAAAGACAGACAAGATGGAAAATCTTAAAATACAGTGGCAAAATTAAACTGAAATGGACCTGAGCTACATCATCTAGGTTTCAAGCAGTTCAAGGTTGAATGACATGTGGAACCAGGCTTTTGGCTTGGGCCCGCCTTTATTTACTTATCTGTTGACTTTAAATTGTTTTTACCAATCTGAGACAATCAGATGTTGGAAATAATTCTTTCTCCTCCTAAATATTGTGCTCTTGCTTGGCTACATATATTGTCTCTGTCACGAATAATAAAATACTAAATCATTCTGATATAGCCTTAATCCAGGGCTAACTTCAGCTAGGATTTAGTTAAGGAAGCCTTCATTGTTCTTCATTTTAGACACAACTGGGCCAGATACTTAGGTCATGGACCAAATCCTCCTGAGGTAAATGGAAAGAGTTGCTCTCATCAGGTTTCTAAGACCTATGTGTAAGCACCACTTGTCTCAGCAAACACTTAAGCGTCTGCTTAAGTCTGATGACTTGAATGCAATGCTTAAGTGCTTTGTTGAATCAGGTTCTACCACAGTTGGATTTTAGTAGTAGTTTAAACTATTTAGTCATGATTTTGTGATGTCCTTTCAGTTATGTTAGGGTAAATTTACAATATTTGAAGAAATTGGAATGGTCATTTAGCATGTATTTAGTCCTACAGGTATGTAAATGTGAACAATTGATTTACAATCAACTTTTAAAAAGGAAAAGTCCTTTTTTTTTTTTTTAAATAAAACCAGTCGTGTCATGATGGCAAATCTCCATGGCAGCATTTTTTGCAATTGTTTAGTATTAGGAAGCTGCATTAGAGCAGTGGTTTTCCAGCTTAGGGTCAGGACCCAGTGCTGGCTGGCAGACCCTCAGGCAGTGGGTCACAGTGCCCTCCTACTGATGCCACCAAAAGACTGGAAGGCATTGCTCAAAGATTTAATTGTGGAGTCATAGGCATAAATGATTTTTTTCAACTGGTCCCTGAGAAGAAAAGTTTGAAAACCACTGATTAGAGTAGTCAACAAAAAATGAAATTTGGTAATGAGCACAATTCTTTAACAAAGGAGAAAAAAGCTGGGTGTAACATTTTGGAAAGCGACCACATGGAAATTAAGAACTACTTTTTTCATGTGTGTTTGCATGCATACACATCCCCCCTCTATATAATTGTCTCGTCCATAGATGTATCATACTAAAAAAACAACAAGGAGTTGTGTGGCACTTTAAGACTAACAGATTTATTTTTTGCATGAGCTTTCGTGGGAGAAGATCCCACTTCCTCAGGTGCTTCGAAGATGGGTGAACTTAC